>OY992800.1:21712013-22912013 GCA_963921375.1 Tiliacea citrago
CTCACCAGCCAGCTATATGCAGATGATGATGTGCCGCCGCGGGCGCCGCCCTGGGCGCCGACGTGGCGAGCGCACGGAGCCGCAGCCCGACAGCACGCACAGCGCGGCGCCGCCGCACGGTAAGACACTCACCAGCCAGCTATATGCAGATGATGATGTGCCGCCGCGGGCGCCGCCCTGGGCGCCGACGTGGCGAGGCGCACGGAGCCGCAGCCCGACAGCACGCACAGCGCGGCGCCGCCGCACGGTAAGACACTCACCAGCCAGCTATATGCAGATGATGATGTGCCGCCGCGGGCGCCGCCCTGGGCGCCGACGTGGCGAGGCGCACGGAGCCGCAGCCCGACAGCACGCACAGCGCGGCGCCGCCGCACGGTAAGACACTCACCAGCCAGCTATATGCAGATGATGATGTGCCGCCGCGGGCGCCGCCCTGGGCGCCGACGTGGCGAGGCGCACGGAGCCGCAGCCCGACAGCACGCACAGCGCGGCGCCGCCGCACGGTAAGACACTCACCAGCCAGCTATATGCAGATGATGATGTGCCGCCGCGGGCGCCGCCCTGGGCGCCGACGTGGCGAGGCGCACGGAGCCGCAGCCCGACAGCACGCACAGCGCGGCGCCGCCGCACGGTAAGACACTCACCAGCCAGCTATATGCAGATGATGATGTGCCGCCGCGGGCGCCGCCCTGGGCGCCGACGTGGCGAGGCGCACGGAGCCGCAGCCCGACAGCACGCACAGCGCGGCGCCGCCGCACGGTAAGACACTCACCAGCCAGCTATATGCAGATGATGATGTGCCGCCGCGGGCGCCGCCCTGGGCGCCGACGTGGCGAGGCGCACGGAGCCGCAGCCCGACAGCACGCACAGCGCGGCGCCGCCGCACGGTAAGACACTCACCAGCCAGCTATATGCAGATGATGATGTGCCGCCGCGGGCGCCGCCCTGGGCGCCGACGTGGCGAGGCGCACGGAGCCGCAGCCCGACAGCACGCACAGCGCGGCGCCGCCGCACGGTAAGACACTCACCAGCCAGCTATATGCAGATGATGATGTGCCGCCGCGGGCGCCGCCCTGGGCGCCGACGTGGCGAGGCGCACGGAGCCGCAGCCCGACAGCACGCACAGCGCGGCGCCGCCGCACGGTAAGACACTCACCAGCCAGCTATATGCAGATGATGATGTGCCGCCGCGGGCGCCGCCCTGGGCGCCGACGTGGCGAGGCGCACGGAGCCGCAGCCCGACAGCACGCACAGCGCGGCGCCGCCGCACGGTAAGACACTCACCAGCCAGCTATATGCAGATGATGATGTGCCGCCGCGGGCGCCGCCCTGGGCGCCGACGTGGCGAGGCGCACGGAGCCGCAGCCCGACAGCACGCACAGCGCGGCGCCGCCGCACGGTAAGACACTCACCAGCCAGCTATATGCAGATGATGATGTGCCGCCGCGGGCGCCGCCCTGGGCGCCGACGTGGCGAGGCGCACGGAGCCGCAGCCCGACAGCACGCACAGCGCGGCGCCGCCGCACGGTAAGACACTCACCAGCCAGCTATATGCAGATGATGATGTGCCGCCGCGGGCGCCGCCCTGGGCGCCGACGTGGCGAGGCGCACGGAGCCGCAGCCCGACAGCACGCACAGCGCGGCGCCGCCGCACGGTAAGACACTCACCAGCCAGCTATATGCAGATGATGATGTGCCGCCGCGGGCGCCGCCCTGGGCGCCGACGTGGCGAGGCGCACGGAGCCGCAGCCCGACAGCACGCACAGCGCGGCGCCGCCGCACGGTAAGACACTCACCAGCCAGCTATATGCAGATGATGATGTGCCGCCGCGGGCGCCGCCCTGGGCGCCGACGTGGCGAGGCGCACGGAGCCGCAGCCCGACAGCACGCACAGCGCGGCGCCGCCGCACGGTAAGACACTCACCAGCCAGCTATATGCAGATGATGATGTGCCGCCGCGGGCGCCGCCCTGGGCGCCGACGTGGCGAGGCGCACGGAGCCGCAGCCCGACAGCACGCACAGCGCGGCGCCGCCGCACGGTAAGACACTCACCAGCCAGCTATATGCAGATGATGATGTGCCGCCGCGGGCGCCGCCCTGGGCGCCGACGTGGCGAGGCGCACGGAGCCGCAGCCCGACAGCACGCACAGCGCGGCGCCGCCGCACGGTAAGACACTCACCAGCCAGCTATATGCAGATGATGATGTGCCGCCGCGGGCGCCGCCCTGGGCGCCGACGTGGCGAGGCGCACGGAGCCGCAGCCCGACAGCACGCACAGCGCGGCGCCGCCGCACGGTAAGACACTCACCAGCCAGCTATATGCAGATGATGATGTGCCGCCGCGGGCGCCGCCCTGGGCGCCGACGTGGCGAGGCGCACGGAGCCGCAGCCCGACAGCACGCACAGCGCGGCGCCGCCGCACGGTAAGACACTCACCAGCCAGCTATATGCAGATGATGATGTGCCGCCGCGGGCGCCGCCCTGGGCGCCGACGTGGCGAGGCGCACGGAGCCGCAGCCCGACAGCACGCACAGCGCGGCGCCGCCGCACGGTAAGACACTCACCAGCCAGCTATATGCAGATGATGATGTGCCGCCGCGGGCGCCGCCCTGGGCGCCGACGTGGCGAGGCGCACGGAGCCGCAGCCCGACAGCACGCACAGCGCGGCGCCGCCGCACGGTAAGACACTCACCAGCCAGCTATATGCAGATGATGATGTGCCGCCGCGGGCGCCGCCCTGGGCGCCGACGTGGCGAGGCGCACGGAGCCGCAGCCCGACAGCACGCACAGCGCGGCGCCGCCGCACGGTAAGACACTCACCAGCCAGCTATATGCAGATGATGATGTGCCGCCGCGGGCGCCGCCCTGGGCGCCGACGTGGCGAGGCGCACGGAGCCGCAGCCCGACAGCACGCACAGCGCGGCGCCGCCGCACGGTAAGACACTCACCAGCCAGCTATATGCAGATGATGATGTGCCGCCGCGGGCGCCGCCCTGGGCGCCGACGTGGCGAGGCGCACGGAGCCGCAGCCCGACAGCACGCACAGCGCGGCGCCGCCGCACGGTAAGACACTCACCAGCCAGCTATATGCAGATGATGATGTGCCGCCGCGGGCGCCGCCCTGGGCGCCGACGTGGCGAGGCGCACGGAGCCGCAGCCCGACAGCACGCACAGCGCGGCGCCGCCGCACGGTAAGACACTCACCAGCCAGCTATATGCAGATGATGATGTGCCGCCGCGGGCGCCGCCCTGGGCGCCGACGTGGCGAGGCGCACGGAGCCGCAGCCCGACAGCACGCACAGCGCGGCGCCGCCGCACGGTAAGACACTCACCAGCCAGCTATATGCAGATGATGATGTGCCGCCGCGGGCGCCGCCCTGGGCGCCGACGTGGCGAGGCGCACGGAGCCGCAGCCCGACAGCACGCACAGCGCGGCGCCGCCGCACGGTAAGACACTCACCAGCCAGCTATATGCAGATGATGATGTGCCGCCGCGGGCGCCGCCCTGGGCGCCGACGTGGCGAGGCGCACGGAGCCGCAGCCCGACAGCACGCACAGCGCGGCGCCGCCGCACGGTAAGACACTCACCAGCCAGCTATATGCAGATGATGATGTGCCGCCGCGGGCGCCGCCCTGGGCGCCGACGTGGCGAGGCGCACGGAGCCGCAGCCCGACAGCACGCACAGCGCGGCGCCGCCGCACGGTAAGACACTCACCAGCCAGCTATATGCAGATGATGATGTGCCGCCGCGGGCGCCGCCCTGGGCGCCGACGTGGCGAGGCGCACGGAGCCGCAGCCCGACAGCACGCACAGCGCGGCGCCGCCGCACGGTAAGACACTCACCAGCCAGCTATATGCAGATGATGATGTGCCGCCGCGGGCGCCGCCCTGGGCGCCGACGTGGCGAGGCGCACGGAGCCGCAGCCCGACAGCACGCACAGCGCGGCGCCGCCGCACGGTAAGACACTCACCAGCCAGCTATATGCAGATGATGATGTGCCGCCGCGGGCGCCGCCCTGGGCGCCGACGTGGCGAGGCGCACGGAGCCGCAGCCCGACAGCACGCACAGCGCGGCGCCGCCGCACGGTAAGACACTCACCAGCCAGCTATATGCAGATGATGATGTGCCGCCGCGGGCGCCGCCCTGGGCGCCGACGTGGCGAGGCGCACGGAGCCGCAGCCCGACAGCACGCACAGCGCGGCGCCGCCGCACGGTAAGACACTCACCAGCCAGCTATATGCAGATGATGATGTGCCGCCGCGGGCGCCGCCCTGGGCGCCGACGTGGCGAGGCGCACGGAGCCGCAGCCCGACAGCACGCACAGCGCGGCGCCGCCGCACGGTAAGACACTCACCAGCCAGCTATATGCAGATGATGATGTGCCGCCGCGGGCGCCGCCCTGGGCGCCGACGTGGCGAGGCGCACGGAGCCGCAGCCCGACAGCACGCACAGCGCGGCGCCGCCGCACGGTAAGACACTCACCAGCCAGCTATATGCAGATGATGATGTGCCGCCGCGGGCGCCGCCCTGGGCGCCGACGTGGCGAGGCGCACGGAGCCGCAGCCCGACAGCACGCACAGCGCGGCGCCGCCGCACGGTAAGACACTCACCAGCCAGCTATATGCAGATGATGATGTGCCGCCGCGGGCGCCGCCCTGGGCGCCGACGTGGCGAGGCGCACGGAGCCGCAGCCCGACAGCACGCACAGCGCGGCGCCGCCGCACGGTAAGACACTCACCAGCCAGCTATATGCAGATGATGATGTGCCGCCGCGGGCGCCGCCCTGGGCGCCGACGTGGCGAGGCGCACGGAGCCGCAGCCCGACAGCACGCACAGCGCGGCGCCGCCGCACGGTAAGACACTCACCAGCCAGCTATATGCAGATGATGATGTGCCGCCGCGGGCGCCGCCCTGGGCGCCGACGTGGCGAGGCGCACGGAGCCGCAGCCCGACAGCACGCACAGCGCGGCGCCGCCGCACGGTAAGACACTCACCAGCCAGCTATATGCAGATGATGATGTGCCGCCGCGGGCGCCGCCCTGGGCGCCGACGTGGCGAGGCGCACGGAGCCGCAGCCCGACAGCACGCACAGCGCGGCGCCGCCGCACGGTAAGACACTCACCAGCCAGCTATATGCAGATGATGATGTGCCGCCGCGGGCGCCGCCCTGGGCGCCGACGTGGCGAGGCGCACGGAGCCGCAGCCCGACAGCACGCACAGCGCGGCGCCGCCGCACGGTAAGACACTCACCAGCCAGCTATATGCAGATGATGATGTGCCGCCGCGGGCGCCGCCCTGGGCGCCGACGTGGCGAGGCGCACGGAGCCGCAGCCCGACAGCACGCACAGCGCGGCGCCGCCGCACGGTAAGACACTCACCAGCCAGCTATATGCAGATGATGATGTGCCGCCGCGGGCGCCGCCCTGGGCGCCGACGTGGCGAGGCGCACGGAGCCGCAGCCCGACAGCACGCACAGCGCGGCGCCGCCGCACGGTAAGACACTCACCAGCCAGCTATATGCAGATGATGATGTGCCGCCGCGGGCGCCGCCCTGGGCGCCGACGTGGCGAGGCGCACGGAGCCGCAGCCCGACAGCACGCACAGCGCGGCGCCGCCGCACGGTAAGACACTCACCAGCCAGCTATATGCAGATGATGATGTGCCGCCGCGGGCGCCGCCCTGGGCGCCGACGTGGCGAGGCGCACGGAGCCGCAGCCCGACAGCACGCACAGCGCGGCGCCGCCGCACGGTAAGACACTCACCAGCCAGCTATATGCAGATGATGATGTGCCGCCGCGGGCGCCGCCCTGGGCGCCGACGTGGCGAGGCGCACGGAGCCGCAGCCCGACAGCACGCACAGCGCGGCGCCGCCGCACGGTAAGACACTCACCAGCCAGCTATATGCAGATGATGATGTGCCGCCGCGGGCGCCGCCCTGGGCGCCGACGTGGCGAGGCGCACGGAGCCGCAGCCCGACAGCACGCACAGCGCGGCGCCGCCGCACGGTAAGACACTCACCAGCCAGCTATATGCAGATGATGATGTGCCGCCGCGGGCGCCGCCCTGGGCGCCGACGTGGCGAGGCGCACGGAGCCGCAGCCCGACAGCACGCACAGCGCGGCGCCGCCGCACGGTAAGACACTCACCAGCCAGCTATATGCAGATGATGATGTGCCGCCGCGGGCGCCGCCCTGGGCGCCGACGTGGCGAGGCGCACGGAGCCGCAGCCCGACAGCACGCACAGCGCGGCGCCGCCGCACGGTAAGACACTCACCAGCCAGCTATATGCAGATGATGATGTGCCGCCGCGGGCGCCGCCCTGGGCGCCGACGTGGCGAGGCGCACGGAGCCGCAGCCCGACAGCACGCACAGCGCGGCGCCGCCGCACGGTAAGACACTCACCAGCCAGCTATATGCAGATGATGATGTGCCGCCGCGGGCGCCGCCCTGGGCGCCGACGTGGCGAGGCGCACGGAGCCGCAGCCCGACAGCACGCACAGCGCGGCGCCGCCGCACGGTAAGACACTCACCAGCCAGCTATATGCAGATGATGATGTGCCGCCGCGGGCGCCGCCCTGGGCGCCGACGTGGCGAGGCGCACGGAGCCGCAGCCCGACAGCACGCACAGCGCGGCGCCGCCGCACGGTAAGACACTCACCAGCCAGCTATATGCAGATGATGATGTGCCGCCGCGGGCGCCGCCCTGGGCGCCGACGTGGCGAGGCGCACGGAGCCGCAGCCCGACAGCACGCACAGCGCGGCGCCGCCGCACGGTAAGACACTCACCAGCCAGCTATATGCAGATGATGATGTGCCGCCGCGGGCGCCGCCCTGGGCGCCGACGTGGCGAGGCGCACGGAGCCGCAGCCCGACAGCACGCACAGCGCGGCGCCGCCGCACGGTAAGACACTCACCAGCCAGCTATATGCAGATGATGATGTGCCGCCGCGGGCGCCGCCCTGGGCGCCGACGTGGCGAGGCGCACGGAGCCGCAGCCCGACAGCACGCACAGCGCGGCGCCGCCGCACGGTAAGACACTCACCAGCCAGCTATATGCAGATGATGATGTGCCGCCGCGGGCGCCGCCCTGGGCGCCGACGTGGCGAGGCGCACGGAGCCGCAGCCCGACAGCACGCACAGCGCGGCGCCGCCGCACGGTAAGACACTCACCAGCCAGCTATATGCAGATGATGATGTGCCGCCGCGGGCGCCGCCCTGGGCGCCGACGTGGCGAGGCGCACGGAGCCGCAGCCCGACAGCACGCACAGCGCGGCGCCGCCGCACGGTAAGACACTCACCAGCCAGCTATATGCAGATGATGATGTGCCGCCGCGGGCGCCGCCCTGGGCGCCGACGTGGCGAGGCGCACGGAGCCGCAGCCCGACAGCACGCACAGCGCGGCGCCGCCGCACGGTAAGACACTCACCAGCCAGCTATATGCAGATGATGATGTGCCGCCGCGGGCGCCGCCCTGGGCGCCGACGTGGCGAGGCGCACGGAGCCGCAGCCCGACAGCACGCACAGCGCGGCGCCGCCGCACGGTAAGACACTCACCAGCCAGCTATATGCAGATGATGATGTGCCGCCGCGGGCGCCGCCCTGGGCGCCGACGTGGCGAGGCGCACGGAGCCGCAGCCCGACAGCACGCACAGCGCGGCGCCGCCGCACGGTAAGACACTCACCAGCCAGCTATATGCAGATGATGATGTGCCGCCGCGGGCGCCGCCCTGGGCGCCGACGTGGCGAGGCGCACGGAGCCGCAGCCCGACAGCACGCACAGCGCGGCGCCGCCGCACGGTAAGACACTCACCAGCCAGCTATATGCAGATGATGATGTGCCGCCGCGGGCGCCGCCCTGGGCGCCGACGTGGCGAGGCGCACGGAGCCGCAGCCCGACAGCACGCACAGCGCGGCGCCGCCGCACGGTAAGACACTCACCAGCCAGCTATATGCAGATGATGATGTGCCGCCGCGGGCGCCGCCCTGGGCGCCGACGTGGCGAGGCGCACGGAGCCGCAGCCCGACAGCACGCACAGCGCGGCGCCGCCGCACGGTAAGACACTCACCAGCCAGCTATATGCAGATGATGATGTGCCGCCGCGGGCGCCGCCCTGGGCGCCGACGTGGCGAGGCGCACGGAGCCGCAGCCCGACAGCACGCACAGCGCGGCGCCGCCGCACGGTAAGACACTCACCAGCCAGCTATATGCAGATGATGATGTGCCGCCGCGGGCGCCGCCCTGGGCGCCGACGTGGCGAGGCGCACGGAGCCGCAGCCCGACAGCACGCACAGCGCGGCGCCGCCGCACGGTAAGACACTCACCAGCCAGCTATATGCAGATGATGATGTGCCGCCGCGGGCGCCGCCCTGGGCGCCGACGTGGCGAGGCGCACGGAGCCGCAGCCCGACAGCACGCACAGCGCGGCGCCGCCGCACGGTAAGACACTCACCAGCCAGCTATATGCAGATGATGATGTGCCGCCGCGGGCGCCGCCCTGGGCGCCGACGTGGCGAGGCGCACGGAGCCGCAGCCCGACAGCACGCACAGCGCGGCGCCGCCGCACGGTAAGACACTCACCAGCCAGCTATATGCAGATGATGATGTGCCGCCGCGGGCGCCGCCCTGGGCGCCGACGTGGCGAGGCGCACGGAGCCGCAGCCCGACAGCACGCACAGCGCGGCGCCGCCGCACGGTAAGACACTCACCAGCCAGCTATATGCAGATGATGATGTGCCGCCGCGGGCGCCGCCCTGGGCGCCGACGTGGCGAGGCGCACGGAGCCGCAGCCCGACAGCACGCACAGCGCGGCGCCGCCGCACGGTAAGACACTCACCAGCCAGCTATATGCAGATGATGATGTGCCGCCGCGGGCGCCGCCCTGGGCGCCGACGTGGCGAGGCGCACGGAGCCGCAGCCCGACAGCACGCACAGCGCGGCGCCGCCGCACGGTAAGACACTCACCAGCCAGCTATATGCAGATGATGATGTGCCGCCGCGGGCGCCGCCCTGGGCGCCGACGTGGCGAGGCGCACGGAGCCGCAGCCCGACAGCACGCACAGCGCGGCGCCGCCGCACGGTAAGACACTCACCAGCCAGCTATATGCAGATGATGATGTGCCGCCGCGGGCGCCGCCCTGGGCGCCGACGTGGCGAGGCGCACGGAGCCGCAGCCCGACAGCACGCACAGCGCGGCGCCGCCGCACGGTAAGACACTCACCAGCCAGCTATATGCAGATGATGATGTGCCGCCGCGGGCGCCGCCCTGGGCGCCGACGTGGCGAGGCGCACGGAGCCGCAGCCCGACAGCACGCACAGCGCGGCGCCGCCGCACGGTAAGACACTCACCAGCCAGCTATATGCAGATGATGATGTGCCGCCGCGGGCGCCGCCCTGGGCGCCGACGTGGCGAGGCGCACGGAGCCGCAGCCCGACAGCACGCACAGCGCGGCGCCGCCGCACGGTAAGACACTCACCAGCCAGCTATATGCAGATGATGATGTGCCGCCGCGGGCGCCGCCCTGGGCGCCGACGTGGCGAGGCGCACGGAGCCGCAGCCCGACAGCACGCACAGCGCGGCGCCGCCGCACGGTAAGACACTCACCAGCCAGCTATATGCAGATGATGATGTGCCGCCGCGGGCGCCGCCCTGGGCGCCGACGTGGCGAGGCGCACGGAGCCGCAGCCCGACAGCACGCACAGCGCGGCGCCGCCGCACGGTAAGACACTCACCAGCCAGCTATATGCAGATGATGATGTGCCGCCGCGGGCGCCGCCCTGGGCGCCGACGTGGCGAGGCGCACGGAGCCGCAGCCCGACAGCACGCACAGCGCGGCGCCGCCGCACGGTAAGACACTCACCAGCCAGCTATATGCAGATGATGATGTGCCGCCGCGGGCGCCGCCCTGGGCGCCGACGTGGCGAGGCGCACGGAGCCGCAGCCCGACAGCACGCACAGCGCGGCGCCGCCGCACGGTAAGACACTCACCAGCCAGCTATATGCAGATGATGATGTGCCGCCGCGGGCGCCGCCCTGGGCGCCGACGTGGCGAGGCGCACGGAGCCGCAGCCCGACAGCACGCACAGCGCGGCGCCGCCGCACGGTAAGACACTCACCAGCCAGCTATATGCAGATGATGATGTGCCGCCGCGGGCGCCGCCCTGGGCGCCGACGTGGCGAGGCGCACGGAGCCGCAGCCCGACAGCACGCACAGCGCGGCGCCGCCGCACGGTAAGACACTCACCAGCCAGCTATATGCAGATGATGATGTGCCGCCGCGGGCGCCGCCCTGGGCGCCGACGTGGCGAGGCGCACGGAGCCGCAGCCCGACAGCACGCACAGCGCGGCGCCGCCGCACGGTAAGACACTCACCAGCCAGCTATATGCAGATGATGATGTGCCGCCGCGGGCGCCGCCCTGGGCGCCGACGTGGCGAGGCGCACGGAGCCGCAGCCCGACAGCACGCACAGCGCGGCGCCGCCGCACGGTAAGACACTCACCAGCCAGCTATATGCAGATGATGATGTGCCGCCGCGGGCGCCGCCCTGGGCGCCGACGTGGCGAGGCGCACGGAGCCGCAGCCCGACAGCACGCACAGCGCGGCGCCGCCGCACGGTAAGACACTCACCAGCCAGCTATATGCAGATGATGATGTGCCGCCGCGGGCGCCGCCCTGGGCGCCGACGTGGCGAGGCGCACGGAGCCGCAGCCCGACAGCACGCACAGCGCGGCGCCGCCGCACGGTAAGACACTCACCAGCCAGCTATATGCAGATGATGATGTGCCGCCGCGGGCGCCGCCCTGGGCGCCGACGTGGCGAGGCGCACGGAGCCGCAGCCCGACAGCACGCACAGCGCGGCGCCGCCGCACGGTAAGACACTCACCAGCCAGCTATATGCAGATGATGATGTGCCGCCGCGGGCGCCGCCCTGGGCGCCGACGTGGCGAGGCGCACGGAGCCGCAGCCCGACAGCACGCACAGCGCGGCGCCGCCGCACGGTAAGACACTCACCAGCCAGCTATATGCAGATGATGATGTGCCGCCGCGGGCGCCGCCCTGGGCGCCGACGTGGCGAGGCGCACGGAGCCGCAGCCCGACAGCACGCACAGCGCGGCGCCGCCGCACGGTAAGACACTCACCAGCCAGCTATATGCAGATGATGATGTGCCGCCGCGGGCGCCGCCCTGGGCGCCGACGTGGCGAGGCGCACGGAGCCGCAGCCCGACAGCACGCACAGCGCGGCGCCGCCGCACGGTAAGACACTCACCAGCCAGCTATATGCAGATGATGATGTGCCGCCGCGGGCGCCGCCCTGGGCGCCGACGTGGCGAGGCGCACGGAGCCGCAGCCCGACAGCACGCACAGCGCGGCGCCGCCGCACGGTAAGACACTCACCAGCCAGCTATATGCAGATGATGATGTGCCGCCGCGGGCGCCGCCCTGGGCGCCGACGTGGCGAGGCGCACGGAGCCGCAGCCCGACAGCACGCACAGCGCGGCGCCGCCGCACGGTAAGACACTCACCAGCCAGCTATATGCAGATGATGATGTGCCGCCGCGGGCGCCGCCCTGGGCGCCGACGTGGCGAGGCGCACGGAGCCGCAGCCCGACAGCACGCACAGCGCGGCGCCGCCGCACGGTAAGACACTCACCAGCCAGCTATATGCAGATGATGATGTGCCGCCGCGGGCGCCGCCCTGGGCGCCGACGTGGCGAGGCGCACGGAGCCGCAGCCCGACAGCACGCACAGCGCGGCGCCGCCGCACGGTAAGACACTCACCAGCCAGCTATATGCAGATGATGATGTGCCGCCGCGGGCGCCGCCCTGGGCGCCGACGTGGCGAGGCGCACGGAGCCGCAGCCCGACAGCACGCACAGCGCGGCGCCGCCGCACGGTAAGACACTCACCAGCCAGCTATATGCAGATGATGATGTGCCGCCGCGGGCGCCGCCCTGGGCGCCGACGTGGCGAGGCGCACGGAGCCGCAGCCCGACAGCACGCACAGCGCGGCGCCGCCGCACGGTAAGACACTCACCAGCCAGCTATATGCAGATGATGATGTGCCGCCGCGGGCGCCGCCCTGGGCGCCGACGTGGCGAGGCGCACGGAGCCGCAGCCCGACAGCACGCACAGCGCGGCGCCGCGTGCCCCCTGCACGCCGGCGCCGCCGCACGCCCCCGCGCCCAGCTGGCAGCCGTCGCCGTGGCCGCAGTACCTGACACGTTATAATAATAATCAGCCTGTATTGTCCCACTACAAGGCAAAGCTCCCTTTTCTTTCTCCACTCAACTCAATCCTGATCCAATAATGCCACAAGGCATTCTCTACCAGTCAACCTTTGGGTTAAAAGGGCAACATTGTGATAGATATACAAAACAATTAGATTTGAAAAACAAATATTCTTATTATACCTAAATGCAAGGACAGAACCTCCTCCTTGTGCGGCTTGTGGCTAAGTAATAACAGCCGCATGGGTCGATCGATCAGGTTAAGTTACGCTTGCCGCGGTTGGGCGGTTTATTTTATTGTCTGCTGATTTAACCTTATTGCTAATGTATGAAGCTTTAGCCGCTTTGCAGACATTTTTAAAAGTTTTAGAATAAGTAGCAACATACTTATTAATAGTTTCCGTATTTATATACGGCTTAAGGCCATACAGTTCAAATAATCTTTCCCTACTCTTCCTGATACCTTTAGTTGCCCAGTCACTGAATAAAAACTTGGGGCAAATAGTTTTAGTTTTCTTCTTAAAATATTTATTGAACTCAGTTTGCACTAATGAAAAGAGTTCTCCATACAAAATATTGCCATTGTTCATATTTAGGCCCTGAGCACTTAACTTGCTAATTAAAGTGCTATTAAATTTATTTAAAATTACCCAATGTTATTGGTCTAGTTTGTATCTGAACGTTTTGTAATGACGTATTGGACTCAAAAGTAACGGTTTAACCGCTATGATCAGAAGGGAGATAATTTACAATGGCTTTATCTAAATAGTCACAGCCACAAAAAAACATTATCAATACAAGTTGCAGTAGCCGAAGTTATTCGCGTTGGTTCCAAAAACACATTTGACAGATTGAACGATTTGAAGAGTAGGTTACAAATAAAGAGTAGTTTTGATAATTTGGGGGTTTGTATGCGCACACTATAAAATGCTTATCTAGCTCAACACAGGACAATTCAATGCTATGTTCAACCGATAGTTCCACTATGTATTTGCGAGTCTTAGATTTTATACAATTCTTAATTAATATTAGTGAACATTGATTTTCGGTTAAAACAACTGCCCACACTGTAGTTCTCATAATTAATTAACATTTCATAATCTTTTAACCAGTGTTCAGTTATACAAATAATATCAAACATTGTTTTTTCTGAAAACAATTCAATTTCCAATTGTTTGGAAGAAAAACCTTGAATATTTTGATGAAACAATTTCAAGGAATTCTGCTTAGCCCCTTTTTTACAATTAACTAATTGAGAGCTAGAAGATACCTTGTTGATGGTGAGATTAATAACACTGTTACTGGTACCTTCTGTTGTCTTACTGACTAGTTTAAATTACTAAAGCTAGCTACATTAATATTAGTATCATTACTAATTTGTTTGGTGCAAATTACAGCAGACTTCGACATACTCGTACTACTTATGTCTAAGTTTATAATAAAAACTAATAGCCATGCTATTTGACGTCTAAAACTAATACGCAGTATCCCTAGTCGATTTTAATTTCTCAACAAAAGTTTTGGTGTCCAAAAATATAAGCTTGTCACTGTAGTGAGTGACTAATAACTGCATATGGTTATTTAGCATATGTATATTATGATTTTGTCTACTTGACAAGTGCTGAAAGTATGGAAAAGCACACAATATTATTTCCTGACAAATAATCTTCATGATTTTAGTGACATTGTCAGTGATGTCATCTTTTTTTACATTAGCACTATTACCTACAAAAATGGAAAAAGTGGCATTCGAATCATATTCCTTTCTAGTTACTGATGCCATTATCTCTTCATAGGATTTCCCAGGCATACAATAATTAACAGCAGAATGACTCAGGTTGATACTTAATAATTTACCTAACCCTCTCCCTAAACTATCAGAGAACATAATGGAACAATGACAAACCTTACTAGTACAAGTTAGAGAACCATTCTCTGTCTGTGCTACTTGAGGTGAACCTTGTAAAATATGTGGTGTATCCTGATCGGGGATACAGTCCCGGGCTCCTCCCGACTGGGACGGATGCTCCGTTGCCTCAGGTTGGATAGCCTCCTGGATAGGTTCCCTTTGACAAGAACATTGCGTGGTGCTGAGAGTCAGCGGGTCCACTCTATCTGCCTCATCATTACACTTTTCCACTAACTCGTTTGCAGCAAGGATGTGTCCCTTATTTGATTTTGAGAGCTCACATACTTAATATGAAGTAAATGTAGTGACTCTTCAAGTACATCAATTTCAGACTGTAATTGTTGAGTGTCAATTTGATAAATGTTTGTACTGTCTTCTAATTTAATTTGATAGTTTTTTAATTTATTTATTAGCAAAACACGTTCTTTTCTTAGTTTAATAATATTGGAACTGTGTTTTTGTTGTTTCTTAAATTTATTGCATCTATTTATGATTCTATTTAGTTTTGCATATTTTTTCATTTTATTTTGACTAACTTTGAAACTACTAATAATTATGTTTCAATATAGAATCTTCCGTAAGGTCTATTGTTATTAAGGAATGAGGGTTGCAATTAGTTTGAAATAATTCACTATACAAGTTATTTGTTTCCTTAGCACAACAAATTACTAAGTTAAAGAAACAAAAAGAATGTATTCAAATTCTTTTTGTTTCTTTAACTTAGTAATTTGTACATTCGCATGAATAAATTCTTTTTCTAGGTCCCTAACCTTAGACAAAGCCTCCTCATATAAGTTACTGCAGTTGTTGAAACCATCCGTAACCACCCGCAGTTTGTCCCGTTCATCCACAACATCTAGGTATTGTTGATGTAGGCCTACTAGCTCCTGTTTTAAGCTTGTGTTTTTGAAAACGACCTTTTCGACTTCTCACTTTCATCTATTTCCTGTAACAGCTGTTGACAGAACCTCCTTCTTGAATTTGATACTGGCAACACTGCCCAAGTGATATGTCAAAATTTTGTTCTGTGTTTTAAAATTAGTTTTATTTTATTTTAAGTGAAATTAATGTGTAATAATATATTTAAATGTTAAATAACTGCATAAATACTCAGGATTATTGTTTTCCTGCAAATTTACAATGTCAAACACAGTGTTTGGTTGCCCGCCGTTACCGGTAACCTATCACGAACAGCTGATGTTCGACCTGCGGATTTAAACGGGGAGTATTGTTTACTTGTTTACTTTTATTCTTTAGGTAGCACACAATCGTCACTTAGGCTCTGTAAAACATTCATTGAGTCTTTGTATCACAAAATTATTGTTTGATCTGGCACCCTGCACTGGATTTAAAGTCACTTTGTTTACATGACATATTTATCGATTATTGAGAAATATCAAAATACTGTAATTCCTATTAGTGTTTTAGTGTTATATTGTACATAACAACAATAAAGTTGACTATCGTTATTTTTAATTCAATTTAATCTTTGTGCAAAACTAGAATTTTTGAATCTAGGCATCCTACCCACTTATGCAAAAGTAAAATCATAAGACAATAGAATCAATGTAACTTTCTTCTTGATCTTAAAATTTGCATTTCAATTAGATTCAGCAGCCTACCTCATTGCTCTATAAGCAACACTAACTTCTCCCTTTTTTCCTTTCATTTCTTGCTTTCCTTTTTTGTTTGTCTCGAAAACTAAATAGTTCTCACAGTTCCTTTAATTCTACTTTCAGTACTAATTCTTGAAACCATGCCTGTGATGACCCGCAAGGCTGCTGCTCAGGAGTTGGAGCTTAAATTGAAAACGGCCCTTCAAAAACTCCAGGCCTCAGACAATAACTATCAACAGCTGTTACAGGAAATAGATGAAAGTGAGAAGTCGAAAAGGTCGTTTTCAACAACACAAGCTTAAAACAGGAGCTAGTAGGCCTACATCAACAATACCTGGATGTTGTGGATGAACGGGACAAACTGCGGGTGGTTACGGATGGTTTCAACAACTGCAGTAACTTATATGAGGAGGCTTTGTCTAAGGTTAGGGACCTAGAAGAAGAATTTATTCATGCGAATGTACAAATTACTAAGTTAAAGAAACAAAAAGAATGTACTCAAGCTAAGGAAACAAATAACTTGTATAGTGAATTATTTCAAACTAATTGCAACCCTCATTCCTTAATAACAATAGACCTTACGGAAGATTCTATATTGAAACATAATATTAGTAGTTTCAAAGTTAGTCAAAATAAAATAAAAAAATATGCAAAACTAAATAGAATCATAAATAGATGCAATAAATTTAAGAAACAACAAAAACACAGTTCCAATATTATTAAACTAAGAAAAGAACGTGTTTTGCTAATAAATAAATTAAAAAACTATCAAATTAAATTAGAAGACAGTACAAACATTTATCAAATTGACACTCAACAATTACAGTCTGAAATTGATGTACTTGAAGAGTCACTACATTTACTTCATATTAAGTATGTGAGCTCTCAAAATCAAATAAGGGACACATCCTTGCTGCAAACGAGTTAGTGGAAAAGTGTAATGATGAGGCAGACAGAGTGGACCCGCTGACTCTCAGCACCACGCAATGTTCTTGTCAAAGGGAACCTATCCAGGGTCTCAAGTCTGCTATTACAATAGTGTCAGAATGGTCGATCATTGATGTCATAATTGTTGATTTTGACAAGTTTGGTAATCTACTATTATAATGGCGTCATTATGACTTTCCAATGGTCGGCCACTGACACTACATTGATAGAAATTGCATATATTGGTAATCTCGTACATAATGACAAATGAATGACATTTCTACTAATGGGTTTATAATAATGGCAATACGACAATGCCATTATAATAACACAATTATATTACGAGAACATTGACCGACCAATGATCGACCATTATGAATTTACCAGATTACGAACTTTTAGCAAAATGACAATGGCATGACAATGGGATCGTGTTGGAATGACTGAATTTATATAAATAGCAGACTTGGGCCCCAGGAGGCTATCCAACCTGAGGCAACGGAGCATCCGTCCCAGTCGGGAGGAGCCCGGGACTGTATCCCCGATCAGGATACACCACATATTTTACAAGGTTCACCTCAAGTAGCACAGACAGAGAATGGTTCTCTAACTTGTACTAGTAAGGTTTGTCATTGTTCCATTATGTTCTCTGATAGTTTAGGGAGAGGGTTAGGTAAATTATTAAGTATCAACCTGAGTCATTCTGCTGTTAATTATTGTATGCCTGGGAAATCCTATGAAGAGATAATGGCATCAGTAACTAGAAAGGAATATGATTCGAATGCCACTATTTCCATTTTTGTAGGTAATAGTGCTAATGTAAAAAAAGATGACATCACTGACAATGTCACTAAAATCATGAAGATTATTTGTCAGAAAATAATATTGTGTGCTTTTCCATACTTCCAGCACTTGTCAGTAGACAAAATCATAATATACATATGCTAAATAACCATATGCAGTTATTAGTCATTCACTACAGTGACAAGCTTATATTTTTGGACACCAACACTTTTGTTGAGAAATTAAAATCGACTAGGGATACTGCGTATCTGCCTATTAGTTTTAGACGTCAAATAGCATGGCTATTAGTTTTTATTATAAACTCAGACATAAGTAGTATGTCGAAGTCTGCTGTAATTTGCACCAAACAAATTAGTAATGATACTAATATTAATGTAGCTAGCTTTAGTAATTTAAACTAGTCAGTAAGACAACAGAAGGTACCAGTAACAGTGTTATTAATCTCACCATCAACAAGGTATCTTCTAGCTCTCAATTAGTTAATTGTAAAAAAGGGGCTAAGCAGAATTCCTTGCAATTGTTTCATCAAAATATTCAAGGTTTTTCTTCCAAACAATTGGAAATTGAATTGTTTTTAGAAAAAACAATGTTTGATATTATTTGTATAACTGAACACTGGTTAAAATATTATGAAATGTTAATTAATTATGAGAACTACAGTGTGGGCAGTTGTTTTAACCGAAAATCAATGCTGCGTGGAGGTTCACTAATATTAATTAAGAATTGTATAAAATCTAAGACTCGCAAATACATAGTGGAACTATCGGTTGAACATAGCATTGAATTGTCCTGTGTTGAGCTAGATAAGCATTTTATAGTGTGCGCATACAAACCCCCAAATTATCAAAACTACTCTTTATTTGTAACCTACTCTTCAAATCGTTCAATCTGTCAAATGTGTTTTTGGAACCAACGCGAATAACTTCGGCTACTGCAACTTGTATTGATAATGTTTTTTGTGGCTGTGACTATTTAGATAAAGCCATTGTAAATTATCTCCCTTCTGATCATAGCGGTTAAACCGTTACTTTTGAGTCCAATACGTCATTACAAAACGTTCAGATACAAACTAGACCAATAACATTGGGTAATTTAAATAAATTTAATAGCACTTTGATTAGCAAGTTAAGTGCTCAGGGCCTAAATATGAACAATGGCAATATTTTGTATGGAGAATTCTTTTCATTGGTGCAAACTGAGTTGAATAAATATTTTAAGAAGAAAACTAAAACTATTTGCCCCAAGTTTTTATTCAGTGACTGGGCAACTAAAGGTATCAGGAAGAGTAGGGAAAGATTATTTGAACTGTATAGCCTTAAGCCGTATATAAATACGGAAACTTTTAATAAGTATGTTGCTACTTATTCTAAAACTTTTAAAAATGTCTGCAAAGCGGCTAAAGCTTCATACATTAGCAATAAGGTTAAATCAGCGGACAATAAAATAAAGACAGTTTGGAAAATTATTAACAATGAAACGAACAGGAACAAAAGACATAATACTGATTATACTCGTACACTGGAAACTTCCCGCGGTCTCGTTAGCGATAACATCAATATTGCTCAGGAATTTGCAACTTTTTTACAAATATTCCAATTAAAACTACAGAAACTTTAAATTCCTTGCCCTCACTTGCTATTGATCTATTAAGAGCGAATGTTTCAGCTTGCCCTGTGGAATTTAATTTCAAACATATAAACCCTGTGGTCGTTGTCAAGACTTTTAAGCAACTTAAGATTAAAATTACCGAAGATCTGTGGGGCATGTCTACTAAGGTTTGTCAATCCATTATTGAGACAATTGCACCCTATCTAGCTTTAATATTTAATTTGTGTGTAGATCAAGGAATATTCCACTTTTCAAATCCGGTGACAGCAAAGACACTAATAATTATAGACTCGTATCGGTTTTGCCAGTTTTTAGCAAGGTGTTTGAAAAAGTAATGTTGAATCAAATGCTCAATCATTTTAATCGTAATAACATCCTACACGATCAACAGTATGGTTTCACCAAAGGACGTTGTACAACTGACGCCGGTGACACATTATTGAAACATATTTTTAACGCATGGGAAGAGGCACAAGATGCAATAGGCATCTTTTGTGACCTATCCAAGGCATTTGATTGCGTGAATCACGAAACTCTGCTCTTGAAACTTGAGCATTACGGACTGGGTAAACTTGCGCTTAACTTAGTAAAATCATATTTGAATGATAGACTGCAGCAAGTTCAAATAAACGGTGTGAATTCATTGGGTTTAATAGTCAAAACGGGTGTACCGCAGGGCTCAATTTTGGGTCCGTTCCTCTTTTTAGTATATATAAATGATTTACCTCATTTACTGGAAAACCAACCACAAATGGTGTTATTTGCTGATGACACATCTCTGATTTTTAAAGTAAATAGACATGCACAGGAGCTTGACGACGTAAATAACGCTATGCTTAAGGTCCATAATTGGTTTACTGTAAATATTTTGGTATTAAATGAGACGAAAACTAAATGCATAAGATTTGCGTTACCGAATGTTAGAAGTAGTGAATGTCACGTTGTATTGAACAAAGAGATACTAGAATTCGTCGAAAAGACTGTTGTCCTGGGAATCACGCTTGACTCAAAGCTGCATTGGAGTGCTCACTTAACATCTCTTGCAGGGCGGCTAAGTTCAGCCGCCTACGCTGTTTGGAAAATCCGCCAATTAACAGACGTGGATACAGCGAGACTGGTCTATTTTAGTTACTTTCATAGCATCATGTCTTACGGTATTTTGCTGTGGGGACGGGCTGCAGATATTGTTTCTATCTTTATTCTGCAAAAGAGGGCTATCAGAGCCATCTACAACCTCAGCAGACGCGATTCTCTAAGGGAACTGTTTAAAAAAATTAACATGATGACGGTACCTTGCCAATATAAAGGTTGTAATTTTGTAATGCCACCTGGAGGGAAAGTACTCTTAACACTGCAGATAGAAAATTTTACTCAAAGGAAACATTCCTTTATTTTTGAATAGAAAGCAAACTGATAACAACAAAGATTTTCGAAAATTCTCTTCTCCCACACCCGGGAATCGAACCGGCTAAAATCTGAAAAAATTATACCCTGTACTTTTATTGCATCGATCGTTAGGGTCAATTATAAGGATGAAATCTCTCTAACAAACATGATAAATTAAATGAAAGGAAAACCAGGAAACCTGAAGTTACAAATTCAATGAGTCAAGTTAAAGCTCTTTAACTAACATCCATCTTTTGTAATGCAGACTCCTTTGCGACATACTCGTAGCTGCGTGTATGAGGTAATTTAAATATGGAATGTTAGATTAAAATTTGAAAATTAGATTGTCATAGTTGTTATTCACATTTGATTGTTTTTACAACTCATTTCACATTTTGTCTCACGGTGAAAATGGCTTATCAAGAACAGTTTGATTTAATGGAAGCTTATTTTTTAAATAACAAAAACGTGAATCTAGCTCTGCGGTGGTATGGAGAGAGATATCAAGACCGACAGGCACCAACTCGGTTCGTATTGAAAAGAATGGTAGAAAATTTAAAGAATACGGGTGGTTTCAACAAGAGACGGCAAACTATTCAGCAAAACTATTTCGATTTTGAACTAGATGTTTTAACATACTTTGAATCATTTCCAAAGGCTTCAAGTAGAGATGCTGCCGATGAATTAGGAACAACCCACACTCGCGTACTTAAAGTGCTGAAAAAGTATAAGTATAAATGCTATCGTGAAGGTCGGTTGGTGCAAAAATTGCATATTGGGGATCGTGACAGACGATTACAATTTTGTGAAAACATGCTTGGAGAAATTGACCGAAACCTACCGACCTAATTTTTTGAGTAACATTGTATGGTCTGACGAAACCAACTTCAGCAATAATGGCATGTACAATCGCCGCAATAACCATTATTGGTCTCGAGTGAATCCTGTTCGTGTTCATGAAACTAACAATCAAGTAAGATTTTCTTTCAACGTTTGGTGCGGAATTATGAGAAATAATGTAGTGTTAGTCCACGTGTACGAAGGTCATTTAAACACTGTCAAGTATATTGAAATACTGGATCTCTTAAGAAACGAGTTAAATGGTTTCCCTGAGGAAGAGCGAAACCAAATAATTCTACAGCAAGATGGTGCTCCAGCACACAACAGCAGAATCACTACTGCCTACAAAGGGTCGTTCAACTACAGACGCGGGCGTGGAATTACTGAAGAGCATATTCGAGGCCTGGGAGGAGTCGCAGGATGCTCTTGGCATTTTCTGCGACTTGTCTAAGGCCTTCGATTGCGTTCATCATGATACACTCATCCGAAAACTGCACCACTATGGTATGAGGGACAGTGCTCTCGACCTTCTGACTTCTTATCTGAACAACAGAATTCAGAGGGTTGATGTTAATGGCAAGAAATCTGCAGGATCTGCGGTCACTATGGGAGTTCCGCAGGGTTCAATTCTAGGTCCTTTCTTGTTTCTAATTTATATAAATGACTTACCTTATCACATAAGGGATAATCACAAGATTGTATTATTCGCAGATGATACTTCCCTCATTTTTAAAATCAAACGTCAGCTAGTCAATTTTGAACATGTTAACGATGCACTCTCTAAGGTTGTCCATTGGTTTAATGTAAATAATCTTCTCTTGAACGAAAAAAAGACTAAGCTCATTAAATTTTCAATGCCAAATGTCAGGCAGCTAACTACCAATGTTCAACTTAATGGAATAGAGTTGGACCCTGTTGAGTCGACAGTTTTTCTTGGGATAACTATTGACGGTAAATTACAATGGGGCCCACACGTAGAAAAATTGTCAGGAAGGCTTAGTTCAGCCGCCTATGCTGTTAAAAAAATTCGACAGATAACTGATGTAGATACTGCGAGAATTGTTTATTTTAGTTATTTTCATAGTCTTATGTCATATGGGATTCTTCTCTGGGGAACCTGTGCGGACATTAATACTATCTTTGTTTTACAGAAAAGGGCTGTTCGAGCCATTTACAATCTAGGTCCAAGAGATTCACTTCGTGAAAAATTCAAAGAAATAGATATTCTGACTGTAGCCTCTCAATATATATTTGAAAATCTATTGTATGTACACAAAAATATATCAAATTTTAAGAAAATGTCCGATATTCATTGTTTAAATACCAGGAATAAACACAATCTTGCTGTACATCGCACTCGCCTCCACAGAGTAGGCAACTCGTTCATGGGTCAATGTATACGCTTTCACAACAAACTTCCTACTGACATTCGAAACTTACCTAGACAAGTAAAAACTAGTGTGCTCATAAAGGGTGAAGAGTTGAAACCCGAAGATTCTACAGTGTTCTTAGGCATAACTTTGGATGCCAAGCTTCAATGGGGCCCCCAT
Source organism: Tiliacea citrago (assembly GCA_963921375.1). Classification (NCBI taxonomy): domain Eukaryota; kingdom Metazoa; phylum Arthropoda; class Insecta; order Lepidoptera; family Noctuidae; genus Tiliacea; species Tiliacea citrago. The sequence goes on from OY992800.1 coordinate 21,734,883, forward strand.
ATAGATAAATTGTCGAAAAAGCTTAGCTCTGCAGCATACGCCGTTAGAAAAATTCGTGATTTAACTGATTTAGAGACAGCCCGCTTAGTATACTTTAGTTATTTTCATAGTGTAATGTCGTACGGTATTCTGTTGTGGGGAAATGCCGCCGACATTCAGACAATTTTTGTTTTACAAAAAAGAGCAATTCGTGCAATTTATAAATTAAGTCCCAGACACTCCCTCAGAGACAAATTTAAAGAGATTAATATACTGACTGTAGCTTCTCAGTATATTTATGAAAATCTATTGTATGCACATAAAAATATTAATCTGTTTAAAAAATACAGTGATATCCATAATGTAAATACTAGGAACAAGCACAAATTTGTTGTTCCTAAAACCAGGCTTAAACAAATAGGTGGCTCGTTTAGATGCCAGTGTATACGTTTTTATAATAAACTTCCTAGCCATATTCAAGAATTAAGCCTTAATAAATTCAAATGTTTTATAAAACGGAAACTGTGCCAGAAAGCATTTTATACTGTTAAAGACTTTATTGAGGACAAAAAGGCTTGGGATTGAGCTGCTCCAATTTACAGTGAATCTTGATTTGATTTTTTTTGCCAACTATTTATACTATTTTTTGAATTTAAATAGGTACCTAAACTATGACATGAATATTTACTTTGTAAAGTATTATATTATTTTAATTATTATGAATGTGAGGACTATGTGAATTGTTTTTTTATTTTTATTCTCAATCAAAAAAATTTTTAATGCAGGTCTGGCAGTTTGAGTACTTTATGCGGCCTAACCAATTGTCCTTTCTTTGGTATTGTTCGTCGAATCGCTGAGCTCCTTAAGTTTTGAGTTGAGCTGCACGATAACTGACAAATGCGTGCACTGACTGGACAGGTCCACTCAAATCTGTGTGGTTCTTTCGTCAAAAGACCATGTCAGACACCAATCTACATGGTTCTCAAATGATCTGACCAAGATTATATCCGTATTTTATATACACATTGACAGTGATTAATTTTATATATACAATGACATGAATATTTACTTTGTTAAGTATTATATTGTTTTAAGTATTGTAAATGTGAAGACTATGTGGGTTTTTGTTCATTTTCCTTTTTATTCTCATTTAGTTTTTATCATAGTCTGGCAGTTTGAGTGATTTTATGCGGCCTACCCAAATGTCCTTTCTTTGGTATTGTTCGTTGAATCGTTGAGCTCCTTAAGTTCTTAGTTGAGCTGCACGACTACTGACAAATGCGTGCACTGACTGGACAGGTCCCCTCAACCTGTGTGGTTCTTTCGTCAAAAGATCATTTCAGGCACCAATCTACATGGTCTTCACATGATCTGACCAAGATTATGTCTGGACTTTAAAAAGAGACTGTGACCTCTGAGTTTGTTTCGGCCTTTCTTCTCAGAGTAGTCGGATACGAAACGCCGACCTCATCTAGTTTTTTTTAATATGATTGACGTGTAAAAGTGTTTGTACAAACCTACTTACAGAAATAAATCATTTATCATTTATCATTTATCATTTACCCATTAAACGATTTAAAAGCTGTATTAAAACCAAACTTTGTAAAAAAGGGTACTATAAAATTTCTGATTATTTAGAAGACAAAAAAGCTTGGGATTGAGCTGCTCGCTCTGCAAGCCTTGTGATCAAACTGGAAAACTTGACATTTAATGTTATTATGCATGATTTTATATAAATATTGACATTGCAGAATATTATATACAATATTACATTAATGTTTACTTTGAAAAGTATTATATTTACTGCTTTAATTTATTGTGAATGTGAGCACTATGTGGGTCATTTTTTTTTTTTTCTCTTTAAATATTTTCCTATTATTTTATGTTTTTTCTCAGTTTTAATGGTGGTCTGGCATTTTGAGCACTTTATGAGGCCTACCCAAATGTACTTTCTTTGGTATTGTTCGTCGAGTCGTTGAGCTCCTTAAGTCTTAAGTCGAGCTGCACGATTACGACAAATGCTTGCACTGATTGGACAGGTCCACTCAAAATTGTGTGGTTCTTTCCTCAAAAGACCATTTCAGACACAGATCTACATGGTCCTCACATGATCTGACCAAGATTATGTCTGGACTTTAAAAGAGACTTTGACCCCTGAGTTTGTTTCGCCATTTCTTCTCACGGGTAGTCAGATAGGAAATGTCGACTACATCTAGCTTATTTTTTACTTTTTAATATGACGTGTAAAAGTGATTCCGATATCCTATTTACAGAATAAACGATTTCATTTCATTTCATTACATTAATAACCATTTTAATACCTGGATTGGTACAAACGGCACAATCAGATGGCCTGCGAGATCGCCAGATCTCACCCCATTAGATTTTTTTTGTGGGGATATGTAAAAAATCAAATTTACATGAAATCTTATGCGAATGACAACGAGTTGAGAGTTGAAGTTCAGAATACGATTTATAATATTCACCACAACACTTTATTAAAGGTTACTAGAAATGAATTCATTAAAATAATAAATTTGTGTATCCAAGAGAATGGAGCTCATTTCGAGCAACTAATTAGTTAGTTTACCATTTATTGTAAATAATTAAATTAATTTAAGATTTCCTGGTTTTCCTTTCATTTAATTTATCATGTTTGTTAGAGAGATTTCATCCTTATAATTTACCCTAACGATCGATGCAATAAAAGTACAGGGTATAATTTTTTCAGATTTTAGCCGGTTCGATTCCCGGGTGTGGGAGAAGAGAATTTTCGAAAATCTTTGAATGCAGTTTGCTTTCTATTCAAAAATAAAGGAATGTTTCCTTTGAGTAAAACTTTCTATCTGCAGTATTAAGAGTACTTTCCCTCCAGGTGGCATTACAAAATTCCACCCTGTATATATGAAAATATAATGTATGTTAGAAAAAACCTACATCTTTTCAGTAAGATTAGTGACAGGCATAATTTTAACACTAGAAATAGGAACAAATTAGATAAACCATTTTTTAGATTGTCAAAAGTACACACTTCTTTTATGGGGCACCGTGTTAAATGTTATAATAAAATACCATTAGATATTCTTCAACTAAATGAGAAGAAATTTAAAACATGCATTAAACGCACACTATGTAGACAAGCATATTATAAGTTGGATGATTATATCGTAGATAAAGATGCTTGGCTTAATGCTGGTCCTTCTCCACAACAACTTGGGCTCACTTGTTAGAATTTTAATATTTGGAAGTGATGCTTCCCCCCTTTTTTATTTTTTGTTTTGACATTACATTCGTAACTATCGTTTATTTTTATGTACTTAGTCAAGTTTTAGTTGTTGAATACTTCAATAGGTAACAACGATTTTCCTTTTGCTAGTAAAATTTTATTAATCATTGAAATGCAAGCTATAGTTTTGTATAATTTAAAGCATTTTTTCATTTTTGTAAATGTGAGTACCATGGAGCCGTTTATTATGTTATGATGTATGTTGACTTAAAAAAAGCCTGGCAGTTGAGAGTATGTCATGCTCACTTAAATGTCTCGCTGATGGTGGCGCGTGTGTTGGATCATTCGGTTCCCTACAAAGTGGTTGAGCTGGATGGTGCTGATCCACGCGTCATGTTCGTGAACGGGCGCTTTAATATATTTATTTATGTTTTTTACATTGTTCTCACATATAGAAGCGACAAGAATAATGTACCTACCCAGGATTTTGTAATATCTTGATTTAAAAGAGTGTCCTTGGAGTTTCTTGCCTGTTCTTCTCCATAGAGATCTACGTTTTGGAATGGGCAAATAGCTTCCACTTTCTGACTAACTGACCGACTCTTTGACAATTCAAAAGTGCCTGTAAATGGTTTATTTGAAATAAATGCTTTGAGTTTGAGTTGAGTTTGAATAACAAAACTTGGATTCAGAATAGAACATATCGCCTGTTTCACAGTGACCTTAAAATTCATTCACCAGAGGCCCTACTACGAACGCGCGACGTAAATGTACAGTCAATAGGGAATATGCACAGAATTTAAAACGTATCCATTATTTTAATATACATTGTGTAGGAGAAAGATACAAATTCCAATATTTTTTACATTTTTTAATGCATTACTTATTTTACAATTAATTAATTTATGTTGCGTTTTTTTGGTACAACGGAACGCAAACTCAAAACGCGTCCTCTTCGAAAATGCCGGAAGTGACGAAACAAAACATGTGAATAAAATTTATTCTTCGCTAAATGCTTGAAATCTCACTAAGGTAAATAATATGTAAGTGCGATTTCTACTTGAATAAAGCATAAACAATAATTTAATATATAAGATTTGGGGCTGAAAAACAGATGTAAACAAAATAATTTCGTGAACAATGACGTCACATCATGACCGCGACAGAAACGGACGTTTGAACTGTAGTAGAAAATTGTTGGAGTTTCATTATTTTTTGAGCATCAGTAGTTAAATTTAACTTTCAATGCTTTCCTTAGGTTTATATTACTGTCTAATATTGATTTAGTGAAAAAAAATACATGCATATTCCCTATTCGAAAAATTTTTGTACAACTCCAACCAAATACAACTCCCTAGAACATTTTGGTTTAAATTTCTGCGACAAGCTTAATTAGCAGATGTGATGGGTATGGAATCTTGAAATCTTTTTCATTTTGAAAAAGATTCAACGGTTTTTTTGGGGTCAACGACCGCTGCTATATAATAAATGATGTATTTCTGTAAGTAGGTTTGTACAAATATTTTTACGTCAATAATATAAAAAAAAACTAGACGAGGTAGGCGTTTCGTATCCGACTACTCTGAGAAGAAAGGCCGAAACAAACTCAGAAGTCACAGAGGCTAGTATTGTTACTGGTATGGTAGTATGAGTTGAGAAAATCAGTTTATTTTTATTTTATCGTGTTTAGATATCGATACCCATCATGTCTGCGGAGTTTCGCTAGCTAATTTAATTTGACCCTGTATATATGTAGTATGCAAATGTTATAGGTTACTTTACAAAATGATTTCCGTCAGTAAATTCTCTCATGCTGTAAAAAATATTGGTGTTAAACCATTTCAGTAGTATTTTTTTTAAATAATCTAAGACCAAAAGTTTTTTAATTACTTGGAATTTTATTATATAATCGAACACACATAGTATGGCTAAATAGCTTTTATTATATTATATTATAAAATCATTCGAATAAAGTTTACTCCGCACATTTGTGCCAGGTTCACAGATAAATACAATTATGTAAAAGGATTTGTATAAAATTATCTCTCAGATAATGTTAAGAGAAGCTGGTAAAACAGGTTATTTTGGATCAAGTACACAAAGAAACTTTGTTCGCCTCAAAATAAACGATTATCCAAAAGAGATAAAAAAGTCACTCATTTAAACAGTCGTTTTAACATACGATCCTCGCCTCACCTTTCAAAAATTACAGCGTAATAGCATCCGTTTCAAGAAAAAAGCATATGAATAATCAAGTCACATTTAGGGAAAATCCAGACGAATCCCGTATGATATAGCAATCATAATTATTTGAGACTAATCACCTGAGTGCAATATCACCTACCGAATCTCGCATAGACATTCTCGCCTTCGACGGTCGAGAAACTCTTCATGTAAACAGACATTTTATCTGAATAATATATAGGACACCAGAACTCCACGAATGACGTCATGCGGTCCAGATTCATCTCTATAAGTTATTGTTTAAGCCTTCAATACTCACAAGAACACATCAGCTTCACTAAGGTGTGAGATGAATTCTTGCGCTGAAGGCGGTTCCCCAACGTGTCCCTTCCAGTTAGGACACCAGTACTCCACGAATGACGTCATACGGTTCTCCATGCGGTCGAGATTCTTCTCTGCAAATGAGTGTTTATTGTAAGAAACAAGCTTGAAACTGTTGGTAGAAATCGTGTTGAATATAATTAAATAATCATTTAGATTTTTATTTTAAGCTTTAGTTTACAATTATGTGTATTCGAAAAGTGACTTTAATAAATAAACATCATAACATTACGCCAAAGGGTTAGGCAGACCCTAATCTAACCCTATTTTCAGCTGTAATTTAAATATTTTTATTAAATTTTCAATAGTATTGTCAACCACACGTCACGTCCGTGACTTCAACACAGATTATATAAAAAACCGCCATTACTGTTACGAAATATAGTCAAAGTAAAATTCATGGATGTGCGGTTGGCTGTACCTACTAGCCATTTTGAAATCAACTTAATATCACATAAGTAGAGTTGATATTTGTTTAACTGAAAATAACTTTTTAGATCAAGGATTTAAACTTATAAAGACCATACCTGGATTGATGACGTATCTTCCGACGTCACACTTGGCCGCGAAGTACCCGTCGATGATGTCACTCTCATGTATCTTGTACAGGTAGTATAAGAAGTGAATGTTCTCCATCCGGGACACGGGATGCTGGTTCAGTATGGGGAGAGTTTCCCACGGAAACGTGTCTAACATCTGAAATGTATGGACAGAGGGACTATAAAACACGGCACGGGAAGTTGGCAGAATTATCCCAGCGCTGGTCGTTTTCTCCTCCACCAATCGATATTTCTCCCGACACTTTTTATTTTGTTTATAAGTATGTATGTATCTATGTATTAGTATACCTATATTGTTGTTTTTCGTGTTATCTATCCCCATATTGCACCTACCATGTTTTTTCTCTGTATCACCCTAAGGTTGACTGGTAGAAAATGCCTCAGGCATTAAATCCGCCTTTGTACACTAGTTTTTTTTACTTGTGCATAAAGTTTAATTATATAAATTAAAAAGAAAATCTTTTATTTCAGACTCAGTCCATATTTGGTTAGTACGCGTACGACAAGAAAGTCGGCGATATGTTCAGAAACTAATTCAGTTACTTAAAAAACAAAATTGGGGATGAAAATCTAGATAAGACCATTATCGGCAACGACAGTTTTACATCTACAGGGTCAAATATTAAATTAGCTAGCGAAACTCCGCTTAAGTGATGCAGGGTATCAATATCATATCATCGTGTGCCAAATTAAAATGGTCGACTGAAGGGGGGGGTCATCCGCTTGCCTTTCAGACCCCTTAACACCCCTCATGCTCTGTGGATTTTTTTTTATCGACTTTTTATTGTTTTCCAAAAAAAAGACCCAAATTTTACATTCAAATACAGATTTAAAAAAAAATATAAGGCGTAGACTCTGAATTTTAATTTTATTTCGATGCGTATTGTTTAAGAATACTTTTAAATACAAAATTAGTGATATTAGTCACCTAGTTTTTTTTTTTAATTCACTCGCAAAGGTAAAACTTAAATTAAAGCTGTACATGTTACAGCTATTTATAAGGCTACAAAAAAAAAACCAAAAGCGACCGGGATCTTCCAACTCCCTCATTAATTCTCCAGTCTATCCTCTTTCTAATGATGTGCCACATGCCATAAAAGTATTTTAACAACTTTGTGAATTCGCTAGAATTGTGAATCAAGTCACATAAAACTACATTCCAAATTCTAATGAAAAAATATTTATTGCGGAACTGTTACTTGAGAAAGAGGTAAAATTTGTTTTCTCACTCTTTCACAGTAAAATCTATCTTCTATCTCTTTCTTGCATACCTTAAATCGGTTTGAACAAATCGCGCCGCCCGACCCGCCATTTTTTTAGTCGAGACATGACTGCCTCTGCTACCTAACGTGTGTGCTAGTTCACCATACTCTGCGATTCTTTTATTACTTTGTTATCGTTAAGTTTTGCTGGTTCTTGTTACATTTGTTTAATTTTTGTTGTTATTGTTAAACTTTGAGTTTTTTGTTATTGCAATGGCGACATTCTCTAACGAAGAATATGCGGACATCATGATGGCTTACGGAGCCGCTAATGGCGTCGCTCGTGCAGCGCAACGACTTTACCAGGAACGCTTTCCTGGTAGACGATTACCTGGCCGCAGAGTCTTCCAAGACACATACCGACGCATACGCGAGACTGGCAGTGTTACTTTTAATGAACCAAGGGGCCATATTGTGCGACATAATGTTGAAGTAGACGAGAGAATACTGGCACTTTTTGAGGAAGACCCTACAAGAAGCATTAGAAATGTGGCATCACATCTTGATATTTCAAAATGGAAAGTGTGGAAAGTACTTCGTCAAAACAAAAAGCATCCATTCCACTACACTCCGGTGCCAGGTACGTAATTTTAAACTAACTTTAAACCCGTGCAAGCTTTGTTTGACCTTGCCTTTGTTTAGCAGGTAATGGATATGGTATGGCGTCACTTCCAGGTAGTGAATCTATTAGCACGAACAGCGGGTCCTTTCTTGTGCAATTACTTATTGCCCAAGAGAAATTTAAAAGAGTTTTTTGTTTGATGCAGGTCTTGAGGGTGGCGACTTTGAGAGACGAGTGGCTTTTTGTCGGTTTCTTTTACACACGGATGTGGATGATCCTGATTTTTTAAAAAGAATACTGTGGACGGATGAATCCAAATTTACCAAGGATGGGATCCTCAATTTACACAATTTGCACCACTGGACAACGAAAACGCAAAACCCACGTGTTAAAAGACAGAAATCTTCTCAAAGAAGGTTTAGTGTAAACGTTTGGGCAGGAGTGATTGGGAATCAGGTAATTGGACCGCATTACCTGCCCGATAATCTCAATGGCGAAGACTACCTGGAATTCCTACAAAATGACCTGCCCGAATTAGTGACCGATGTGCCCGTATTTAATGAACGTGTGCCCATTTTATTTCAAAATGACGGCTGTCCCGCGCATTGGCGATTGACTGTGAGGGAATATCTCGACAATGTGTTCCCCAATGCATGGATTGGACGCGATGGCCCTATTCCATGGCCGCCACGTTCCCCAGATCTAACTCCGTTATACTTTTATGTCTGGGGACGTGCCAAAGAGTTGGTATATGCCACGGAGGTTCCAACTAGGGAGGTATTAGTCCAACGCATAGAAGCGGCATTCAATACTATTAAGGAGGAAATACGACTTCGTACAACAACTGTTGAAATACGAAACAGGTGTCGGGCCTGCATTCGCAACAGAGGCCAACAATTTGAGCAAGATTTGTAACAATGATTAAATAAATGTTACAAATGCAATTTTGTTTTTTTATTTCAAGTAAATCCCACGAAAGATACAGATATGAGACACGAATTTACCTAACCATAAGAATGAGATAGCAGATTTATAGGTTTGACAGGTATCATTTAAGAGATTTTTTTTTAAATCATAATTTTGAATATTAGCCTTAGGTGACTCGATTCACAATTCTAGCGAATTCACAAAGTTGTTAAAATACTTTTATGGCATGTGGCACATCATTAGAAAGAGGATAGACTGGAGAATTAATGAGGGAGTTGGAAGATCCCGGTCGCTTTTGATTTTTTTTTTGTAGCCTTATAAACAGCTGTAACATGTACAGCTTTAATTTAAGTTTTACCTTTGCGAGTGAATTAAAAAAGAACTAGGTGACTAATATCACTAATTTTGTATTTAAAAGTATTCTTAAACAATACACATCGAAATAAAATTAAAATTCAGAGTCTACGCCTTATATTTTTTTTTTAATCTGTATTTGAATGTAAAATTTGGGTCTTTTTTTTGGAAAACAATAAAAAGTCGATAAAAAAAAATCCACAGAGCATGAGGGGTGTTAAAGGGTCTGAAAGGCTAGCGGATGACTCCTTCAGTCGACCATTTCAATTTGGCACACGATGCACCAAACACCCTGTATAATCATGATAATACAATTTTTTTTTTTTTTAACTGCCTAGTTGTTCTAGTGGTCGCAAGCGCTACTGCTGAGCATGAGGTCCTGGGTTCGATTCCCAGGTCGGGCAAAGTGTTATTGGGTTTTTCCACCAGGAATTTTTCAGTAGCAGCCCGGAGTCTGGATTTGTGCCCGGTTGATGGCAATAGGCTCGCCCCCTACTACATGGGACTTCAACATAACCGGCGAAACGTGGGTGTACCTACTATAGGTATACCTCTGCCTTCGGGGATTACAGGCGTGATGTTATGTTATGTGTGTTAAATAAATTTTGAGTTTTTTTTTTGGGTTATCAACAGCAGGAAGTGTTGGCACGCCGCGCCCTGTCGCCTTTCTACTAAAATCCGCTGAAGAAGAAAAAATAAGGACGTATTCAAACGCATGTGATATGCGACATGCGACGTTCACCCCCCTTGTTGCATCCGTTAACGGAGTCTTCGCTCCACAAATGTTTACCTTCGTAAAACATCTTGGAGCTGCAATCGCTGACCGCTGGAATATGACCTTTAGCGTAGTGATGGGTTGCCTAAGATCAAGAAACATAATCTCAATAATCCGTGCTACTAGCATGTGCATTCGCGGTACAAGGCATACATATAAACCAATAGCTAAGTTATTCGGCTTCGACGATGGAGCAGACCTACCTAGACAAGACTGATTTGGATGCGGCCGGCGAACTAACAAGACGTCGATTGCAAAAAAATCGCGATGGATAAATGAGTTTCTTTTATTAGTTAACTAGCTGCGCCCCGCGGTTTACCCGCGTAAAACTCAATCCCGTGGGAATATCTGGATAAAAAGTAGCCTGTCTTAATACAGGGTGTCAGCTACCTCCAATTTAAAAATAATTTAATGGAAAAACTACCGGGTTTGCCTTATCACACCGACCCAGATCAAGCTTATACTTCACTATTTAACCTCATTAATAGTGAATTTAGGAAGGTATTCACCTTGAAAACATTGCCTGTTTGTGACCGCGTTATATTTAGTGATTGGGCAACACATTTACAAAAGTAGGCAGAGGTTATATGAATTGTATCATGAAAAAACATATAACCATGATGAAACTTTTAAAGAATTCGTTAAATATTATTCTAAAACTTCTATACAAGCCTGTTCCTCAGCAAAAGCCATACATATTAAAAATAAAATAAAATCTTCTGGTAATAAAATTAAAACAACTTGGAATATTATTAATTCAGAAACGGGTAGAACGACAGTACGTAATCGTGACTTCCACCTAAAAATCAATGATGTAGATATTAAGGCAGACGTGGAGGTGGCAACTGAGTTTGAAAATTTCTTTACTAATATTCCCATTTTAACAACCAAAACTCTGTCATCGTCGTCCTCCACTTCTGCTTACTCCATACTAAAAGAATGCGTACCACAATGTGATAAACACTTTAAATTCACGGTTGTTACCGCTAAGGATATTATAGAATCTTTTAAAGACCTTGATGTAAAAAAAACTGCTGACCGTTGGGGATTATCAGTACATACCATGTCTTCAATAATCGATGTTATTTCACCGTTTTTAGCAATTGTTTTTAATTCTTGTATTGCATCTGGTGTATTTCCTGATCTGATGAAACTTAGTAAAGTGATTCCACTGTTCAAATCTAGCAGCACAACTGATCCCACGAATTTTCGCCCAATTTCGATATTACCTACATTGAGCAAAATCTTTGAAAAATTAATCTTAAAACAAATGTTAGGACATTTCAATACAAATAATTTACTTCATCTGAAACAGTTTGGTTTTACAAAGGGTCGTTCAACTACAGACGCGGGCGTGGAATTACTGAAGAGCATATTCGAGGCCTGGGAGAAGTCGCAGGATGCTCTTGGCATTTTCTGCGACTTGTCTAAGGCCTTCGATTGCGTTCATCATGATACACTCATCCGAAAACTGCACCACTATGGTATGAGGGACAGTGCTCTCGACCTTCTGACTTCTTATCTGAACAACAGAATTCAGAGGGTTGATGTTAATGGCAAGAGATCTGCAGGATCTGCGGTCACTATGGGAGTTTCACAGGGTTCAATTCTAGGTCCTTTCTTGTTTCTAATTTATATAAATGACTTACCTTATCACATAAGGGATAATCACAAGATTGTATTATTCGCAGATGATACTTCCCTCATTTTTAAAATCAAACGTCTGCTAGTCAATTTTGAACATGGTAACGATGCACTCTCTATGGTTGTCCATTGGTTTAATGTAAATAATCTTCTCCTGAACGAAAAAAAGACTAAGCTCATTAAATTTTCAATGCCAAATGTCAGGCAGCTAACTACCAATGTTCAACTTAATGGAATAGAGTTGGACCCTGTTGAGTTGACAGTTTTTCTTGGGATAACTATTGACGGTAAATTACAATGGAGCCCACACGTAGAAAAATTGTCAGGAAGGCTTAGTTCGGCCGCTTATGCTGTTAAAAAAATTCGACAGATAACTGACGTAGATACTGCCAGAATTGTTTATTTTAGTTATTTTCATAGTCTTATGTCATATGGGATTCTTCTCTGGGGAACCTGTGCGGACATTAATACTATCTTTGTTTTACAGAAAAGGGCTGTTCGAGCCATTTACAATCTAGGTCCAAGAGATTCACTTCGTGAAAAATTCAAAGAAATAGATATTCTGACTGTAGCCTCTCAATATATATTTGAAAATCTATTGTATGTACACAAAAATATATAAAATTTTAAGAAATTGTCCGATATTCATTGTTTAAATACCAGGAATAAACACAATCGCAAGATTGTGTTTATACACATCAATATACATCGCACTCGCCTCCACAGAGTAGGCAACTCGTTCATGGGTCAATGTATACGCTTTTACAACAAACTTCCTACTGACATTCGAAACTTACCCATTAAACGATTTAAAAGCTGTATTAAAACCAAACTTTGTAAAAAAGGGTACTATAAAATTTCTGATTATTTAGAAGACAAAAAGCTTGGGATTGAGCTGCTAGCTCTGCAAGCCTTGTGATCAAACGGAAAACTTGACATTTAATGTTATTATGCATGATTTTATATAAATATTGACATTGCAGAATATTATATACAATATTACAAAATAAACACATCTATATTAAAGTCTCCAGCTAAGATAATATTTTTATTTCCGAATGAGCAAAATTTTCATAAAATATAGTCTAGTCTCTCGTAAAATATGTTGTAATTATATTTAGGTATTCTATATACACATATAATGATAATACTAGAAGTTATTAATTCTATACCACAACACTCAAAAACGCCTGTCACTGGTTGTTTGGCAACATCCAATAATTCTCGATACTGCAGTCCTGCTCTAACAAAAATACAGGTGCCACCACGTTTAACATTTCTAGTGAAGAAAGCTGCTGGGCAGAAATTAGGTATACGTAATATATTTTCGTAGCCTTTTTCAATAAAATGCTCAGTTATGCAGATCACATCTATACTCGTTCCGTTACTATGAAGCTCATCTAATTTTACAATCAGCGAATCCGTTTTGTTCATAAGTCCTGCAATGTTTTGATGAAGAATGTTAAGATAATAATTATAGAAAAAACTGAGATGTTTTTTGGGCCATTTCAAATTGTTCCTTCTGGGAACAATCAACTTTTGGTTGCACGGTGTTTACGTTGTCTAGATCTAGGATGAGGTCTTGCAAGTCAGATATTAGGATATTAAAGCCTTTATTATTGAGATTACCATGCATGTGGTTGTAAGTATCATGTTTGTAAGGAAGATTTAGATTCGAGTCTAAGATAAACGCATAGCTGTATGTCTGAACGTCCATATAAATTAAATTATTAAAAGTATCAATCCGGCTATTAAACGTTATATTAGAATTATCCATGTATTTAAAAATAGGCAGACATAGAATAAAAGTAGTGTAATTCAATTGTAATAGTTTCTCACGAATTAATGTCACCCATTGTGTTGAGGCCTACCCAAATGTACTTTCTTTGGTATTGTTCGTCGAGTCGTTGAGCTCCTTAAGTCTTGAGTCGAGCTGCACGATTACGACAAATGCTTGCACTGATTGGACAGGTCCACTCAAAATTGTGTGGTTCTTTCCTCAAAATACCATTTCAGACACAGATCTACATGGTCCTCACATGATCTAACCAAGATTATGTCTGGACTTTAAAAGAGACTTTGACTCCTGAGTTTGTTTCGCCATTTCTTCTCAGGGGTAGTCAGATAGGAAATGTCGACTACATCTAGCTTATTTTTTACTTTTTAATATGACGTGTAAAAGTGATTCCGATATCCTATTTACAGAATAAACGATTTCATTTCATTTCATTCCATACAAAATTTTATCAAAAAAAGTAACAAACATACAGTCACAAACTTTCGCCTTTATAATATTAGTGTGAAGTGATGAATTAATAATTCGACAGTACTGTAAATTAATTTTAGATTATTTTGTATTGTATTTTATTAAATTGTCAGTTGTTTGTTAATTTTTCTTTTTGTCTCTAATATTCATAAGCTAATGTCATGCATACCTGTTATTTGCATGGTTACTAAAGTTACAATGTTAGATGTTACTTAATTTTGAATTGTAAGTGGCTGTGCTGTTGGTGTGCTTATTTTAAATAAATAATAATAAAACATTTATTTCAGGCTGGACGGCTGGTTGGTATTCAATACATGAATAAGCCAACCAGCACCCTATTTTCGTAACACAATCAAAATCTGAATGATTTTGAAGTATATCGCTATTATATATATTATCCATTGCTTCATATTTGTCCGCTCAACAACGTAAATAGCGCAATTATTATATTATTATTCATTTATTTCGGACAGAATCCATATAAGTGTTAGTAGCAATTTTCTTAAGATCTATGTTAGTAGGTACATAATATAATAATAAAGTTTTACAATTTTCCCGTAACAATTCCCACCCAGTGTGCCTGTATGGGACAGTCATGTCGGTATGGAATCATTTACAAAATGCTGTTGGTGCTACCGCGCGTCTTTGAAATAATTTACACTAATAATTACGCACTATATCGTGGAAAACGTTTGCGAACACTTGCGACGCACTACAATGCCGCGGCAACCCCAACAGCATTCTGAAAACATTATTATACTGAATACGCAGGACGTTGTAGGCTCGTTGCGTATACCGAACCCACAGGCCGCTCGAGTAAAAAGATTGGCAATATGCGATAACTTTGCTTTTTTGCTACATGGAGCGAACCTACGGGCCAGCAATGAATATTGTTGAATTGTCAAAATGAAACCCATTGCTACTGATAGTGAGTTACTCCATTCCCGCGCAGAATTGTACTACCTGCTCCGTGTGGTGCCGGACGTAAAGAATAGCACTACCCCATTTCTTCCCGTGGGTGTCGTAAAAGGCGACTAAGGGACTTACTAGAGAATGGGCAGCAGCGTTCTCTATGCATTTTAACACTATGCTGCGATCGCGAACCCGCCTGCCAAGCGTGGCGATTATGGAAAACACCCCCCTTAGGGGGAGGCCTATGTCCAGCAGTGGACGTCTTTTGGTTGAAATGATGATGATGATTGTACTACCAACCTTACTAACTGGTTAATCTTATCACTATTGAGCTTAGGCTTCAAATAAGTATAATTATATGGCAGAAAACTCACCTCATCCACAATAAGTATGACTGGATGTCTTTTAGCCTTCTTCAGGCCCCATTCATCATTATCTTTGACCTGCGATGCAGTCTGTGAAAACGCCTTAATCCCATCAACTAAACTAAAATGGTGGATCTTCTCAAAGCTCCTCGACAAACATTTTAAACAAAGTTCGTTTAGAAATCTAAACTCTTTGGTGCAACTGTCGCATTCTATATTCAAAACTTGACGGACATCCTCAGTGTTGCCATGTTCGGTCAATATTCTTCTGATGCAGGATTTGATTTGTTGTGATTGCAACACTGGGCAACATTCTATTAGGTTGTAGAGGAGGATTTTTTGTTTTTGCGTTAGCCTGATGAAACTGGAAAGGAAATGGTGAAGTAAAGTAATAAAAAATTAAAAGTTTTATTTTGGAACAAAAACTAATTGAGATAATTAGAATAAAACGATGGTAACTACAAAAGTTAAAAACTGTGTCGCAGCTACCAACGCCCGTCTAAACATAAGAAACATATTGTTCCAGACATTAGCTGTGACATGGGTACAGTTAAGAAAAAGTAAAAAAAAATATTTAAAACCTCAAATATTAACTGCTAAGTGCCAATTTCACCAATGAAACTGAACGCGATCAACATAAAAACTACTTTTAAGAGCTGTCAGTGTAATTATTTTCCTTGGCATATAGACACTGACAGCTCTTGAACTCAGTTTAGATGTGCGGATCGCGTTCAGTTTCATTGGTGAAATTCGCCCTAAGAGTGTTTTCTTATATGGCTTAATTTTTTTTAATGGTGTAATATTTATAGTAGAAAGTCCAACATACCCCCAATCCAATATAGTGGTGTCAACTAATTTGACAACTTTTTCCTTCAACGTCTTGTCCACTAACTTGCCGGTGAGCAAACATCCCCAGCCTCCAAGCCATTCTTTGTCCATCACATTGATTACACTCTGTAAATAATACAATTATTGTATGTTGTAGTTGACTCCAGTAGTATGGTCAGCAATACTTCACTTTTTAAATCTTAATAATAATAATCTTTTATTTTCCTGATCATAAGAACCAATTTGTTAGTACCAACATACACAACTTAAACACTAGTGTTAGTACACACATTTGGCAGATTTTGGTTATAAATAATAAATAAGTCATCATCATCATCTGCTTAGCCTTATCCCAACTATGTTGGGGTCAGCTTCCAGTCTAACCGGATGCAGCTGAATACCAGTATTTTACATGGAGCGACTGCCTATCTGACTTCCACAACCCAGTTACTGAGTAACACGATATCCCCTTTTGGGCTTCTGGCGACCCGTAACAACTGTCAAAGATCTACAAATGACAGCCGGGACCAACGGCTTAACGTGCTTTCCGAGGCACGGAGGAATGGTCACCCATCTACGGACCGACCGCGGCAAGCGTAGCTTAACCTGATCGATCGACCCGTGCGGCAGTTATTATTTAGCCACTTAGTAGATATTATTTTTAAATAATAAATAAGTATCTACTAATATTTAATTATTGAGCAAAATATTCACTAAAAGCCTGTAGACATCGAATATAAAATTGTAAGAGTATTTTAACTCTTAGATAATACATGAAATGTAGAGAAGCAATGTATCGAATCATTTTGTGTCAATTAAGATGATAATTATGTAAAAGATACACTGAGAGAATTCTATCTATCTGATAATCGCTTTTTGTTGCTGACTGTACCTGACCAGAAAATATTTAATCATCATCAGGCCTACAGCAGTCCACTGCTCTTTAATCGCACGTTATTTAGCTCCTACCCAGCTGCTACCAGCTACCCTGCTAAGATCATCACTCCACCTAACCTGAAGGAGTCCTACTTTAAGTTTGCCAATTTGCGAAAAAAACAATTTATCTTCTATATAATTAATAATACATGATAGTCTATTTTCGTCTATCTGTGACCACGTTGTTCTGCTAAACTACGCAACGGATTTTGATGCGGTTTTCAAAACCACTTAGAGAATTTACTTATTTATTTACATTCATATTCTACTTAAGGTGAATCGGCAGCTGTAGCCCGGGAAATTCAAATTTTCTTACGTTTTTGCAATTTGCAGGTCAGTGTCAGGTTGTCACTTGGTCAAAATATGATTCGTGACTAATAACAGACATGCATTTACAGAATTATAATCATTAGAATCATTAATACATATCTCTAAGTTAGATTTGTTCCATTGAATGACTTTTTCATGAAATCATGTCATTGGGAGAGGAGACTTGCTCAGCAGTAGGACAAAAATGGTGGGAAAAAAAAGATTTACAGACAAAGACTGCAAAGTAATCATAATGGTAATAATGAGCTATTTATGTCCTACAGTGCACTGCACTCCGTTAATTATATGAAGGACGAATCAATTGTATAAATGATGTCATTTAACCATGCAAGCCGTACCGCGCAGGTATCGATATTTGTATGTATTACAATTTCAGATTCCGAAAGATTGTTAAACGACTGTCTGGGCCTGACCAGGATTATGTCTGGACTTTAAAAGAGACTGTGACCTCTGAGTTTGTTTCGGTCTTTCTTCTCAGAGTAGGTAGTCAGATAGGAAACGCTGACCTCATCTAGTTTTAAAACATAATTTATTTTTGACGTGTAAAAGTGTTTTTTTGAACCAATTTACAAAAATAATTATCATTTATCACCATCACACTAATATTATTATTATTTTTTGTTTATTTTTATCACATTATCCTGCACCGGTTGACGTCATCACGTCAACGCCGGCTGTCGCTGAAAACCAGCGCTGGGGCTCTGTCTCGCATAGGGTCGCAGCATTATGCTGAGCGATGGCCGTTTTGCGTGAATGTGACGCATATTTTCCCTCAACTTGTTCTTTCGTGTTTGTGTTTTTATTTCTTTGCGTTATGTTTACCGCAAATAAACGTATTTTCTTTCTTTTTTTTCCTTTTTAATAAAAGGAAAAAAAAGGTTGCCGCTATAACAACAAATACTAAAAAACAGAATAAAATAAATATTTAAGGGGGCTTCCATACAACACACGTGATTTTTTTTCTCTATATTGATAACGGCAACGTAAAAGTCTCGATCAAACAACAACTTCAACACAAACTCTCAATACAAACTTTCGCCTTTAATTATAAAGGCGAAAGTTTGTGAGTGTGTGTGTGTTTGTAACTTCACGCTCAAACGGCTGGACCAATTTTGATTTTTTTATCCCGATATTTCCACGGGATCGAGACTTTTACGTTGCCGTTATCAATATAGAGAAAAAAAATCACGTGTTGTATGGAAGCCCCCTTAAATATTTATTTTATTCTGTTTTTTAGTATTTGTTGTTATAGCGGCAACAGAAATACAACATCTGTGAAAATTTCAACTGTCTAACTATCACGGTTCATGAGATACAGCCTGGCGACAGACAGACAGGCAGACAGACAGACGGCGGAGTCTTAGTAATAGGGTTCCCGTTTTACCCTTTGGGTACGGAACCCTAAAAACAAATTTTAAATTGATTGTCTATCTATCTGTCTGTCTGTTTGTTCCGGCTAATCTCCGAAACGGCTGGACCGATTTTGACGGGACTTTCACTGGCAGATAACTGATGTTTTAAGGAGTAGCTTTGGTTTTTATGACACGCGGGCGAAGTCGCGGACCGCAGTTAGTTCATAATAAATTAGTATCGATCATTGCATATTTCGCGTACTTATTACCTTCATTCGTAAATCGATGTCCTCTCGTCGACTCCAATAGTTCTGTACAAGGCGTTTGTTGTTCAAGAACTGAGCATTATCTATAGTCTTGTAGTTTTCGTCTAGTAATGAATATAGCTCGGTGAATAGAGGTCTCTCGCCTTCTGAAATTGTTAAAGAAACGGTAAATATTAAAATATTACTGTTAGCCTGTATCTCCCATGACTTCCAGTGCTTGCGTACCAGTGCTAATGTGGACCACTGGTCGTTTGTTTTGCCCAGCTCGTCCCGCCATCTTCTACGGGGTGTAGTATTACAATGTAGTCAGTATTTATTACGTACAGTCAACCGCACATTAGTGGTCACAATTTGACATTAATAACGCCTTTATGTCTTCGCAGAATAGGCGATTTTTGTTGTGTGTGAAGTGTTGTCAATGTGCGGTTGACTGTACGTAATACTTTTATATAAGAAAGTATATTATGTAATGTAAAAAGAATGTTAATCTTTTAATGTAAAAAAAAACACTCTGTATAATTGCCACCGTAAAATAGGCACCAATTCTGGTAATTGCTTTGACTGTGTCTACAATGATTGCATTTAATCCGTTACCAACGCCTACAATGAGTAAAGAGTTGCCATTCTTTACCAGTAACCAGACAAAGAGGTCAACCAACAACAGAACCATAAAATAGGCCGGTACAGAAGGTCGGCTCCATAAAACGAGCGAAAACTGACTCACACATAATTACAAACACGCTTCACGAACAGCGAGTGCAAACGCACTCGCGACTGGCATTCGTTTGAGATCGTACACGTTCGCCTGTTTTCGGTCGTTGTATGGAGCTGACCTGCTGTACCTATTTTGTGACAGGTCTAACTGCCTTTCAAAACTTACCTTTATTTACATTAGCAGGTATATGCACACTCATGGGACCTAAGCCTGCATCCTCCAAGTAATCATTGGTGAACATGCTCAAGAATATTGAGTCTACCTCCGTTCTATACTCGATCAACGACTTTAAGTTCTCATTAGGATTGTACGGTACGGTCAATTGTACCACGGTCCATTCTGGAATAAAAAGATTAGTAAGTAGGTACTTAGATATAAAATAACATATTTTGATACCTAGTTTTCATTTATTATTTAAACCTGTTAATGTGTTATATATTATCTCCTCAAGCCCTTTGTTTTGATATTCATGGTCATCATCAGTGATCGGAATAGGTAGAGTTAATATAACTAAAGTTCGAAAATAACAGAGACAAAGTGGAGACGCCTTACGATATTTTTTTGGGACTAATGTCCCGGGTTTCAGAACATTACTTAAGTAGAACTAAAATTAATAAAGTAAAACAACTATCGAATTCATTTCCTGCTCCTGTTTTTAAAAAAAAAGTTGCACGCTTTTGGTTGTTTTAAAAAATAAAGGTAATCTCCTAATCTTCGTTTGAACGATGTAAGTAAGCGCGGAAGCTAATGTAATTTGCATAATTATCACCTCTAATAATTTTATTACTAACAAGGTAAAGGTAAAATAAAAAACAATTCACGAGTCAAATATACGTGCCCAACTTGAGGAAGTAAAAGCGAAGCGAGGAAACGCGAGAGCGAGCGGGAGCGCGCACGCGGGCGAGCGAGGGAGTGATGCACGCACGACGACGCTTGGATTGCGAAACACCCCCTCTACCCCTCAACCCTTTTACATTGTTTGAGTAACAAAAAAAAGATAGAAAGAGAGCAAGTTTCGGCTATTCTGGGAAACGAAAACATGAGGCGGACCCAGTTCTTTACCTGAATTAATTACAATAGAAAACGTATCTACTGGTTTTTTGTGAACGTTCTCCATGTTTTTGAAGTCAGTTACAAAGAAAAATTAATTCAATTAGTTTACTGTATTAATAACATTAGGTAATATTGATTGATTGATTGATTTTTAAAGGTCTTTATTAACAGAAAGGTACAAGTTAACAAAAATATGTTATTCTAAATGTACACTAACATAATCCGAGCAATGTTAAACAAGTTGAATCACCTCTTTTAACATACAATATGTTTGAATAACAGTGTGACTACTAATTTAATAGATACATAATTATAAGACTGTACTGTTATGTAGGGTTTGCAGACCCACATTTTTAAGTTAAGTTACCCAGCCCCCCCATTTTTTATTATTTTGAAATTATAAAATTGTTACATTATTATTAAGTAGTTAGTAACAATTATTGTACAATAACAATAATTGTTAAAACAAAGGAAAATCATGTTTAGGAATGTATACATAATTGTTATGTACAATTAGTGAGGCAGGTGACAGCAATCGTGCTGGACAGGTGGTAAGTGAGCTAACGTTAATCCACCAGGAAATGGTGATGACGTAGTTTGTACTTGTTATAAGTCCTGGCTAAAACATTAATATTAAATGTACTTAAGTGATGTCCCGAAACTAAGAACAAATATTCCGAAAAAAAAAATTGTCGTAAGGAAGTCTCAACTTTTTTTGTCTCTGTTCTTTGAACTTTAGGTTCTCTGACTCTGACTCCGGAAGCGGAGTCGGAGTTTTCTCACACGATTTTAACATAAATATATCCAGCCCGCTGGGAATGTTCAACACCGTCTACCAGGCGGAAAGCGTGGGCATTACTCGTATACAAGCGGCTTACGCCAGGAGAGTTACGGACACCCGTATCCTACGTATACTCTCCGATAGCGCCTCTGTTCTACAATCCTTAGGGAAAAAATATATTACTTAGATTAACACTAGAAAGTCACAATCACAATGCTCTGGAACTGGTGACGGTGTGCAACCGTAACACAGTGACACTGCAATGGATAAAAGGACACAGCGGATCACTAGGTACCTAACGACGCAGCTGTCGAACTAGCTAGGAGACCATCCAGCGCGTCAGTCTGTGGACCTGAACCTATCATACCCATCCCTTTCAACCAACTACGCAGGTGGCTACAGGAATTCACCCACACACAAGCGGAGTACTGGTGAACCTCGACACCGGGCTGCAGGCAGTCCAGGGAAGCTATGCCATCCTTAGATGGCAGGCTAACCAGGCGTCTACTACGCCTGGACAGACAGGAACGGCCTGCGCCTGGTGACGGGGACCATCACGGGACACTGCTCACTAAACAAGCACTTCCACACAATAGGCATAACGGACAGCCCTCTGTGCATGGAGGCTGAAGAAACCGTTGCGCATGTGCTCTTTGAATGCACAGGCGTCACCCAGATCAGAACAGAAACCCTCGGGTCACCCAGATCCTTCACAGATATCTTAAGCAGACCAGGAGACCTAATCAGCTTCTGGAGAGAGGTGGGCTGGTTGGAATAACCAACGACGGCCGCCATGGCCCACGCACAATGGTCCACATGATGGACTAAGTGCGGAAAACAAACCCGCTAACATAGAACATAGCGGGAGAACTTTGATGGGATAGCTAAAACGACCTGAACATGTAGATGCTGCTAGGGCTAACAAAACAGTCTGTGGTAGAATTTGATCGGAAATCTTTTCAATTACTGTATTGCCTCTTTTATTACATTCTACTACAAACTACAATTGTACCTAATCAATAATTTTGCATGCTAGTTTTAGCGAATTGTTTTAGAAACTGTTAAAAAACCCGACCATCTGCTATGTAGTTTTCATTTCATTTCAATACCTATAGGCACCCAAAATTGGTGAAAAAAAAGCAAACATGCAGACAGAAAGGCAATGTGGGGGGACTAACAAGTTTGTAAATTATTGCCGGATTCCATATACAACCAACAAATCATTTTTAACAAGCATTTTTATATTTTATTTTACACACATGTAGGTACTTACAACTGTTGCAAGAATCAGAACTATATTTTATTAATACACATGATGATAAAATAAGCCATTGTGCGATATTATAATTTTTAACGTCACAATATAATCCTGGATATCATCCCCATCCACGTCCATAAAATGAATACCTATGTGTACATGCACGTTATAACGTTATTGTGGACGGAAATTTAAAGGCATCTTCATATATTTCCATACATTTCTGTGAAGTGCTTTAGGTATAAGTAGGTACTGTTAAGTGCTACAAAACCATTGTGAGAGAAAATAAATAAACTTATTATTATTATATTTCACTTCGCTGTGTTATCGTGACGTGGACGTGGACGTCCACGATAATATTGTCACATTAGAAACTATAGGTAAAAGTGCACATTGTCACAAGTTCACAGTACCTTTAGGTAATTCTTTCAGAATCTTCTGAAAGTTGTCAACATTGTTTTCTTTGGAGAAGTGAAGATATTTCTTGTGGAACGGCACCTCCTCTTGTATTACAAATGATTCCAAAACATTTGTTATGTTGTCTGTACCATCTGAGAGCAAATCTAAAAACTTTGCTTCTTTCTTTGGTCTAAAAATAATGACTATTATTAAAATCAAAATTTCTCTCTCCGTGTTTGCTCATGCTATAGTCAAAATATTTATTTATAATAAAACAATTCTTAATTATTGCATGCAGAAAAGTTAAATGAAGTAGATACATATCTAAATGATTTCCCAGTTAATTAAACAGATACTTACATAGGGTTTGCGTCTATATTCTTAATTATTGCATGCAGAAAAGTTAAATGAAGTAGATACATATCTAAATGATTTCCCAGTTAATTAAACAGATACTTACATAGGGTTTGCGTCTATATTCTTAATTATTGCATGCAGAAAAGTTAAATTAAGTAGATACATATCTAAATGATTTCCCAGTTAATTAAACAGATACTTACATAGGGTTTGCGTCTATTAAATCTTTTATAGGTTTTATGTAACTTGTGATTTTGTGCAGTTTATTTCCTAAAACAAAAAAATATAGATAATTTAAACTAAAAATAGAATAGTGTCAGGAGTTTTACGGTTTTCAGTTGATGACTCAGCACATCCCATGCAAATCTCATCCACTACTCCTCACAATATGGTCCAAGGGTCAACCCTATTTTAATTTTGATACCTAGCACATCATCCATCCATTAAGAGAAAGACTGTGGAGGTTGAAAGTGGAACTCACAACTGTAAAACGTGAGTACATTCTGGGTTTGATTCCCAGGTTGAGCATGTTAATGGGATATTCTATCAGGAAATAAATTCAAAGAAATTGAGGTACTAACTCTGCCTTCTCTTTATATCTTAAAAACTATTTTATATGTTCGCAAAAACGTAGGACTTTTCAAAATAAGAAGCGATTTCCATAATATAAATACACGTAGTAAACATGAAATTGTGATACTCAAAAGATTAACTAAAACAAGCAAGTCATTTCTTATAAACAGTATCCGCTTTTA
Organism: Tiliacea citrago; assembly: GCA_963921375.1. NCBI lineage: Eukaryota > Metazoa > Arthropoda > Insecta > Lepidoptera > Noctuidae > Tiliacea > Tiliacea citrago. The sequence continues at coordinate 21,759,310 of OY992800.1, forward strand.
TAACAAGTTGCCAAAGTCGGTTCCAGAACTTAGCGAAGACAAGTACAAAACCCACATCAAACGTGTCCTAATCAAAAAAGCATATTATAAGATTAAGGACTATGCTGAAGACAAGGAAGTTTGGCAATAATTCTTTCTGCACATGTGGCTCCCCTGGTAGCTCACAAACGACATAACTATGTAAATGTCTATTAACTGCTCCCAAATTACGATGTCTATTTATTTTTTATTTCTACATTTTATTGTACACCTTGACATAAATCTCTTCATTATTTGACACTAAATACCTACAATTTAAATTTAAAATATTTATTAGTGACTTGTGGACAGAATATTAATTCAGATTTGTTACAGCTGTAATAGCAATCTTATCATTTGGATTAAATAGGTTTTTATTTTTAATATTTTAGTCATATTTTATATAGATTCTTTTTTAATGTGTGAATGTAGAATGTTGTAGACTGTAGCTTTGTAAACCATTTTCTATTTTGTTAAGTACTTGTTGACGGGCCTACACTGTCCTCCCATACCTATTAACACTGTAACTTAAAACATTGTAAAAGCCCATTATTTTTAAAAGAGTAACATGGAGTTTCTTGCCGGCTCTTCTTGATAGGAAACAACCAATTGGAACCGTGCACCTAGCTTCTGACGTTTCATAAGTGCCCATGTAGGTTTATGTGTAATAAAATATTTTGATTTTGAGGAATCTCTGATAAATGATTTATTTCTGTAAGTAGGTTTGTACAAACACTTTTACACGTCAATCATATTTAAAAAAAAACTACATGAGGTCGGCGTTTAGCATCCGACTACTCTGAGAAGAAAGGCCGAAACAAACTCAGAGGTCACAGTCTCTTTTAAAGTCCAGACATAATCTTGGTCAGATCATGTGAAGACCGAAATTATCTTTTGACGAAAGAACCACACAGGTTGAGGGGACCTGTCCAGTCAGTGCACGCATTTGTCTGTAGTCGTGCAGCTCAACTAAGAACTTATGGAGCTCAACGATTCAACGAACAATACCACAGAGAGGACATTTGGGTAGGCCGCATAAAATTACTCAAACTGCCAGACTATGATAACAACTAACTGAGAAAAAATAAAAATGAACAATAAACCACATAGTCTTCACATTTACAATACTTAAAACAATATAATACTTAACAAAGTAAATATCCATGTCATTGTATATATAAAATTAATCAATGTCAATGTGTATATAAAATACGGATATAATCTTGGTCAGATCATTTGAGAACCATGTAGATTGGTGTCTGACATGGTCTTTTGACGAAAGAACCACACAGATTTGAGTGGACCTGTCCAGTCAGTGCACGCATTTGTCAGTTATCGTGCAGGTCAACTCAAAACTTAAGGAGCTCAGCGATTCGACGAACAATACCAAAGAAAGGACATTTGTTTAGGCCGCATAAAGTACTCAAACTGCCAGACCAGCATTTTTTTTTTTTTATTGAGAATTAAAATAAAAAAAAACAATGCACATAGTCCTCACATTCATAATAATTAAAATAATATAAAAATATATATATAAATAATATAAATATAAATATAATAAAAGCTGGCAACACCAACACGTCACGGAATACGTTTTCTTTATCTTCAGTTATATATTCATTTTAGACGCAGTTTCTTTTATTCTATTAGTATACAATAAGCCTGAAACCCAAATAATCAAGCCTAAATTTAAAAAAATCAAAATTAATCATAATAAAAACCAAGAATTTTATCAAAAACTGCCGAATCGAAGGTGACATCTGTCATGTCACCTCCGATAAAATCGACCGATTTTAAAATAAAGAAAAGATGTTGACGAGATCAGCTACGAGACGAGCACGCCCACCACCTCCGGACTCTTCGCTCAGCTCCGCCTCGCCGCCGCCGGTATCCAGCCTCACTGTGAGCGCTGTGACGACACCGGCCGTGGTAGTTGCGTCGAGCTCGAGCGACGAGTATTTTTCCCCGCCGACGTCGCCAACACCTGTACGTCGGCAGGGGAGAGGCCGGCCACCGAGGAGCTTGGGACTTAGAGGCCATCCGGCCCCGAGCCGGGTCCCCGCTGCCGGTGGTTGTGTGCAGCGCATGAGATGGACTCAATCTATGAACGAGAACGTCATGCGCGCATATTACGGGTCTACAGAGGGAGGAACTAACCTCACTGCGTACCGTGCTAGGATGCTCTCTGTTTCAGGAACTAGAACCAACCATCAACATCTCGGCCCAACGACTATCGGATCAGGTGCGGGTCATCCAACGCGATCATAGGTTGGACGATGTTGCACTTGATAGGCTGCGCTCAGAGGTACTTAGCAACCATATCGTCTCGACTCCGGCACAAACCGCGGTACGAAAGTCAATTATTGATGGAATCCCGCCGCGGTCCAATCATGATGTTGAAGAGGATGATAGGGTTGCCACAGTAAGTAGCCAATGCAACGCCCGAGTATAGGTCCACTCCGACCGAACTTAGACCCCGATTACCACGCCTACCTATCAGTGGTAAAGGGTGATTTTATGAGAGAGGTAAGCCGGAGCAAAAAAATTAGTTTGTATACAAAATAAACTCGTCATGGAGTAGACGATATAAAGACAAAAAATATAATGTAGGCATTTTGTAGTGTTTTAATTTTAAGGCTTCTACATACTAGCGCGACTTGTCACGCCCGTATGTAGAAGCCTTTATGGTCTATTAAATACCTACAGTGTGATTATATTATTTAGCATTATTAAACACTACTGACTGTGCCATCTTTCAATGACAATAGAGTGGTTGTGTTCCGAATTTCCGGAGGGAAGCCGGTAGGAATCGAGTTATACGGTGCTTTCGCCCCTGCTACCTATGCACAAGAAAAATAGGGCGCTGGTGTGTGCCTTGGACTCGCAGCTTAAGAATTTCTTCCAAAGCAGCGAGGATCTCATTGATACACACTCGATTCTGTATTGCGCGGCTGTTGCGGCATGTCGTTTAGCTAACGTCAAATTTCCAAACTGTGATGGAGCTACTCGACCAAAACCAGCCGTACCAGCCTGGCAGTGCAGGATCGAGCGCCGTATTGATGGGGCCAGGGTACTCATCGGCAAACTATACTGCTTCAGGGCGGGCAATACACGACCACGAGTGATTCGCTTTGTAAGACGGGCTTTCTCGGGGACTGGAATCAGCCCTCGAGAATACATGTCCCGTGTCACAGAGCGCATCGACTTCCTGAAGCAGAAAGTTTGTGCATGGGCGAGCCGTATTCGGCGGTATAAGCGGCGGGTGGATCGATACACGCAGAATCGCATGTTCCAGAGCAATGAAAGGTGGGTATATAGAGCTTGGGAGCGACCTGAACAAAATGTGACAGACGTGTGCCGCCCGGATGATGCAGCCACGAGTGCATTCTGGCGCAGCATCTGGTCGGAGCCCGTCTGTCACGCTGAGGCTGACTGGATGCGGGAAGTTGAGCGAGTGTGTGAAACTATACCAGAAATGGAAGCAGTCATAATCACCCCATTAGACGTAGCCAGAGCAGTCCGTCTGTTACCAAATTGGAAATCACCGGGACCGGACGGACTGCACAACTTCTGGTTGAAATGTTTAATTAGTTCACACACTTGCCTGGCATCTCAGTTCCAGTCATCCTTAGAGTCTGGGTCGCTACCACAGTTTCTAACAACAGGGTTACCCACCTGCTCCATAAGTCAGGTAGTCCCGCGGAACCCAAGAATTATAGACCGATCACATGTTTGTCAACGGTCTATAAACTTCTTACATCCATTTTGATAGTGAAAATTAATACGCACATTGACAATAACTCTAATTTTAGTACTTAACCCGGAATTTTCTAATAAATTAACATTAAAATCACCACAAGTGATGATAGACTTATTTGAATTACAGATTTTGTGCAATACATCATCCATAACCTTTTCAAAACAATCATACAATCCTGAGAGAGGTCTGTACACACTTAATACAATGAACTGCTCCAATTCTATACAGGCTATTTCAATTGTCCGCTCAACAGAGAGGCTCACAATGTCCTTGTGGTCTTTAAATCTAAGCTGGTTATTCACTAAAATTAATGAGCCACCATGTATAGCATTTACTCTGCTGAACGAACTACCAACCTGGTGATTACTAAAATTGAACATGAACTGGTGGCTTTTAAGCCAATGTTCTGTCATACAAAGAATATCTATGTTGTTACAATTCAGGAATAATTCTACTTCTAAATCTTTGTTCAAAAACCCTTGAATGTTTTGATGCACCAAGTTGATACTATTTAATTTTTTTACACTTTCATTTGATTTCTTAACATTTTTGCAAGAGTTTTCCTCCATTGTCCTTATTTCTAATTTAAATGATAATCAATAACATCATTTGTTACCAAATTATTGACAGAATAGTTTAAAATTACTCTGCATTGCTCAAAAGAAGCAATTTGTTTAGCCAAATCTTTGGCTGAAATAGTAAAAAAATATGATAGCGACACAGCTATCTGTCTTTTGTGGTAGTTAGAAAGAGTACATAACAATATTATATCTATCTTTTGTCAAATACAAATTATTACTAACATAATTGTTAGTATCAATTAAATGGAAAAGATTATCATTATAAGTCAAATTGTGCAATGTAATGTTAATGTCAAATCTTATGTTATTTTCTTCCTGTGGCAAACTGTTACTATAAGGGAATGTAAACAACACAATTTTTTGTAAACGTGGTTGCACAATGTTCTATGATATTGGAGTAATTCTCCTTTGTTCACATTTCCCCTATTTCCCATAAAATTTAATAATGTTGTTTCCTGTTACATTTAATAATTTCTTTCATGATATCAAATAAAGAACAACCAGGCATGCAGTAATTTATTATTGAGTGTTCATTTGTCAACAAGTGGCCTAAGTCCTTGCCAATCTCATCACAAAATAATACAATATCATTTTATTTACAATTTGTTTACATTGATTATTGTAATTATTAGTATAAGGAATTTTCAAATCAACACAAGGCAGCGGTAAGGTGGTATTGCATGTTGCCAATGAATGGTCTGGCGTAGGTACATTGGATGTTGTTTGACAATGCTCACAGTTGTCTGTTTGTGAGTTAACCAAATCATTCATTGCCAACATATATTCCCTCATTAGATGTTCAGAGGTATTATATTTGTTAGTCATTGAACTAAGTTTCTCTTGTAGGTGGTCAAATTGTGATTGCTGACCATGGTTTTATTATTGTTATTAATGATTAACTGTTTTTTATTTTACTACGATGGTGCTAGTTTATCATTTTTGACTTCGAGTTGCAGCTATAGCTTTGTGTGGGCGGGCACGCCCATTATACCTGGAGGCTTTTATTTAGGTACGTTCTGTTTACGTTATTTCTGCTTGAGTATAGTTTTCGACGATTTTTTTTTTTTTTTTTGGTATCGTGGCGTGTGCTAGCTAACATAAGGCAAATAATTTAATGTTGTGTTGCGTAATGCAAATTCTTTTACATTTTATTGTATAGATTCAAGTTTTATATCTGAACAGACAGCTGTGCTGCTGGGGAGTTTGTTGCACCACTTCTTCTTCCCAGCTAAAGCACTAGGAAGTGGTGCAGGGTGGGCGTTTTTGGGGAACTGTCTTATGTAATTTTTGACATTCGAAAAGTGCTGATTCTCAGCCTAGTTTGGATAAATGACTTTTGATTTTGATTGCAAGTCCTGTGTGTCAATGTTGTATTTCCTAGTACTTTGCTCCAAATTAAAAGAATACATATCTAATTGTTTAAGTAAATTTAACCTTTCTCTATTGAGTTTAACATTTTTGATTAAAAACCTCTGCCTTTTTACCATTTTCTGTGTTTTTACAATGTATTTATTAATTTGAATGTATTTTTTTAGTTTGTTTTTCTGGTGACTACCCTCACTGAATGACATGACTTTGAATCGTCATCACCTGTTAAATCTATAGTGCAAGAGGGTTTTATGGCAGAAACCATTGATGGGGCAATAGGAATCAATTCATTGAACAGACTTTGATTCAGCGATTAGCAGCCTGATGTCAAGTTATGACCAGTTGATGACAATAAGCTCCCTTCTAGGCTCTTTTATATGGGACTTAAGCATATCTGGTGAAATTTTAAGTATAATATACACTTCTGCCCCATAGGTGTGATGTTAAGATTTTATTGTTTGTAGAACTAAGTAATTAGGTAGGTTTTAAATACTCATTTCTAATAATATAGGTACATTATTTACATATCAATATTATACATACCAGCGGCCTTCAACTGTTCATCTCTATAAACAGCCATAGTTCTTAGTGAAGCTGATGATGCCTCACTCAAATGGAATGCACACCCCACGTCATCACTGTCCGCTAGACATTCTTCAGCCATAAGTTTCCTACCACCTTGAAAGGCAGAATAATTAAAAATATCTCTACACATCAGTCATAAAAAAAAACAAAGATCTTTTGTCTTGGAAATACTTGATAGATTAGTTCATTCGTTTCTACAGTTATCTTTAGCACTAGATATTATGTTTAAATTCCTTATGGATTACTAGAAGGTAAAAATGTGATGGCAAAAGCTTACTTTGATAATTCGGCCCGTTAGGAGTCGGCGGCACTTCATGAACATATTTATTCAATATGTTTTTGAACAAGGGCTTCGTAAACTTAATCTCATTTGTAAATATATCGAAATCTTCCATAGTTTTAGGCACTTTCCAACTTTTATTTGAATTTTAGACTGTTTGTGCAATGTTTTCAAAATTCAAATTTGACATTACTATTTTCGTTCCAAACTCAGACATTTACTGAACGTGTTGTTTTCTCTTCCCTATGCTTAAAGGTGACAAAGACAGAAGACAAGCTAATAATAAAACTACTGCTATTGGTGTTTTTGGAACGCGATTCCTATTTGACATTTCGAAATCCGTTAGATAATGCGTTCCGATTTACAAAAGGCAGATAATCTGTGCAATTATGTCTGGATAACTTTGAAGCAATCAATTTTATCAACGCCAACGCCTAGTGATTATTTCTTTTAACCATGTTTCTAGCACTATGATTTTGATCTCGAAACATTTTATTATGTTATCACATTTTTCTGAAAGCAGTCTTGTACCTAGTTCGTTTGATAGAAAAAACACGTTACATTTCTAGAAATTGCGTGCTGATTCATTGCAATTAGCTTGTTGTACTTATGTATTTCTGTCGAACTTTCTATTTGCCGATAGAAGACGTAAGAATACTAATTAGACAACGCCATTGATATTCCATAATGTATTATGCAAACTGCATTGCTGTGTAGTACACACCTGTTGAAGCTTGTATAAATATTTAAAACATCGTTTCATAAAATAGGTACCCGCATCGTTCTGTGATGCCAAATCGAACATTATACTTTCACAACCATGTGTACAAAGTACAAAAACAATCCGTAATGTCATATTTACAAAACTGATAGGTACTTACAACAATAAGTACAACTTGTACTTATTTTTTTTGGTTGTCAGAGGGTAGGTAAGGTAGGTACCTAAACTCTATATTAAATTTTATTACCGATGGTGATAATTTCCTGCAGTTTTTCTCTTTTTGTTTACATTCTACTTCAACCCCAGAACAGTGACGGACTTGAATTGAGAACCTTACGCTCGCTGGCCGCGCATGCAACATTTGAACTAAGTGGCGCTAAATTGAATGGATACTTTTCGGGTAGGCGGCGTAGGCAGAAAAAAGGTCGTTTGTAAATTATAGAACAGGTATTTTACAACTTTTTATTTCATAATAAACATAAACAATGCGCAAATGAGTTAACCGTCGATTTGCTACATTACAATGTTACCGACTTTCACGTCGTAAGCAATTATACTCTTGGTAAGTAGGGTAAAATAAAAGTTTCTAAAGATTTTTAAGTTAAAAAATAACTGAAAGTGGTTACGCTTATATTGACTAACAAAATGCTCCTTACAAATAGTACAAAAATTATTAGTGGCACTGATAAACATTCTACAAAACCATACAAAATGTGTAGAAGAACACAGAACATTTGAGTAAATTGTGCAATGTATAAGTAAGGCACAAAATGTGTAAGTAATTTAAACGTTAAACAACAGTTATGGCCGAAGAACTTTTAAAAATACAATTCATTATGCTTATAAAAGTGCCTAATAATTTCATAGATTCAACTAAAAGGAGGTAAACTTGAGTATATGTGACGGAAAATGCAAATAATAACTGGACATTCATTGCATTTCGATTTGAACATGGAGTGGACATTTCCAAAATAAAGGATACAATACTGATGATTAATACACGACGGAGTTTCTACACCGGTACATATATTGCTATAATGAATGAGGCCTAACAAGATGGATCGTTGGACGCACCGAGAGAGCAACTTGTCGTTTAAACAATTTGTTTTATTATAGTTACTAAAACTTTACAAAAGAAGCAACAAAAAACATTATCACGTATTAACTGCACTTATTTTACACGTAATCGCATACCACCGGGTATCGCGACCTATTTGTTAAGCCTCATGTAAACAACGATATGCTGAACTGTAAACATGCCGCGAACTCAGTTCCATGTAACTGAATGCCCGATGCGTTAAGAACATCACCGCACCTTAGGAATTATGTTGAAATCTAGCATAATTCGTTGCCACGGTTCATTGCACAAAACAATTGACTTGTCGAAGGAGATATGTAATTATGCTTTTACTAATAATACCTACCTACAAAATATATTTTATCACACATGTTTATTGCGTTTAGTCAAAGTTTTGAAACTAGCGCAGGAAGACTGTTTTTGCGGCATGCCTTCAGTAGCAGTTAGTTTTTGTTCAGTGTAGAAAGTAAGGTACAAATTCAATACAAAGCAACAGTTTTGCTATAATAATAATAAGCAAAAAGCATTTCAAAATATCACTTAATTTTTAACACATTTCTACTTAACCATAACACAAAAATAAACTATTCGAATGAATTCAACATGTTTAGAAATATTTTCGTTTATCTATTACGAAGCTTTTCGTAAACCACGTAAGTGGGTTGAAGACGAAAACATTGAATATATTTTGAGAACTACCTACCTAGTTAGTGTTTCGTGGTAAGTTTAGTTTAGATATAAATCTTGTATACCAAAGTGTTATTCACAAACAACAAATCTCATCTAAACTTCGTGTTACAGAATTACTACTAAATATGTATAAAAACCTACTAATTAATATATTAATTGAATATAAAGGCATTCGTCGGATATGACTCGAAGGCACATTTTTTAAACAAAAGTTAGGATATACCGTCACGGTTACCCATCACAAGTACGTTGTAACGTTAATTTGCATATCTACGCAACAAACGCGTCTACCGTATGTCTCTATAACATTCTAAGTGAAATAAAGGTTTAAATCGTTTTATCCAAGCACCTCATACTACGATAAAACATCTCTTTCAATAACACTAACCCTATACCACTTTTTAATATTTTTTTAAACGTGATTAATAATTAATCTACCAGTACATCTAACGTTTTATAAATATTTTACAATAATAATAAAAAAAACTTTATTGTATACACCTATTATTGCCCTCTTCGATATAGGTTCAGTAGTGTCGATGCTACTAAACATAGCATATAAATAAATAAATAGGTATATACACTTGACTTACTAAAGATAACGGAAAGACGCTCGATCGTAACGTGATTCGCAAGATTTAAAAGATTATGCACGCTTATCAAAATTTTATCTTATTTACAATTCAGAGTAGATCGAGAAAAAAGGCCTTGAAATCTATCACATTTAAGTTTGGGATACTTAACAGGCAATAGCCAACATAAAATAAATTACTATAAAACTTGAAAAACAGCAAATACTGTCATTTCCAGATGAAGGAATTAAGTAGCTGTTCTATTATGCGAATTACTGTTGCATTTATTCGAGTGTACGCGTTCGTCTCCGCTCAAATGAACATATAGCGTAGGCGTTATACACTTGGCAATGCACGACCTCACAACACGCTTAATTTATTCTATCTCGTACAATCGCACCGCTATCATACCCCCGCAAAACTAGTTCAAAGTAATAAGTGATTTAAGACGCGCGGGGGCCGTACGAAATACCATCAAACTTAACAAAATATATAAAATGATCACATACATACACAGTTCCGAAACTAAATTGTGGCACTCAGAAAATGGAAGTACAATAATAGCCTGAGTGTCGATCAAGACATGTTGTTGATGCCCACCCTTTTGCTCAAAGGGGATGCATCAAGGATCCTTTCGTTTAATTTGTCTTCCTCCCTGAAGTGAATCCGCGTGATCACAATGTCTCCTGTGCTAAGAGTTTGCGAGCCAACCTCGGTTTTCTTAGTTTCATTGAGATCATTGCACTTAATTTCATCATAAGTGGAATTATGGCATCTGCAGCTACAGCTTTTCCTATCTGGCTCTCCTAAGTTCAAAATTTGGCTTAGATTGGACCAATCCTTGTTTTTGAGCAATGGCAGTGTTTGTTCCATTGTTTGTGAGAATTTATCCTCCAACTCTCCACTGAGGGGGGCGACAGCCGACAGAATAGCCTCAAGGCGATTAATTTTCTCTACTTTATCCATGTTTGTGTCCGATAAGATTTCATCCATCATCTGCATGGATTCTGTGAGACTTGGTGGCTGTGTGGAGTGTGGGGATGATATTGGATCAGAAGGGTTGGACTCTAAGCTGGCCATTTCATTTTCTCTTTCATCATCATCTGAATCAGAATCCTTATCATGTCCAATAGCTTCCAGTTTTTCCAATTTCTTGGATATTTTGTGACAACCCTTCAATTTCTCTTTTTCCTCTTCAGTGAGTTCAATGTATCTGAGCAGTCTAATTTCTCTGTTGCTCAGGACAATATTCTTAGTAGTTTCAGCCAGTTTCTGCTTCAACTCACCAACTTCTGTGTTAATTTTTCGTTGCCTTTTGCGCAATTTAACTTCTGTTGGTTGAATATGCATAAATACTTGCTCATTGCTCAGTTCTTCAAATAGCTGCTGATTGCTGGGCTTAATATTGCTTGACATGAAAGCATAAATTGCTGGATTGACCAAAGATAGGACATCTGAAGCAGAGTAAATTATCATATCTTTTGTCAATGGTCTCCTTGCCCAGTAACGTTGGTCCCTGCGATACACATTTTTCAATTGTTCCTTCATCGGGTTCATAGGTGCATTATACAATTCACATAAGGCATTGAGACTTAGATTCTTGACTTTGTACACAGGCACACCTTGTTGTTGCAACTGTAACACAGCATGAGCAGCCTGTGTGTCGAAAACATTCTTCAAAACAATCTCAAATTGATTGTGTAAATTGACTGAATCATTCCTGCAGTCATGTATAATTTTAACAACATTTTCACTCTCTAGTAATTCCTTAATTTTACCCTCCACAACCATGCTTGGACATGCCATTATATCTAGTATGTACACTTCACCATTCATGGTGGCTATTTGACACAATGTCAACACTCCTTTGAGGCCAAGGTTTATTCCTTCGCAATCAAAAGAAACAATGTTTTTTGCATTGCGTTTAGGCACCATAATGCTTTCGATTAGCGTGGCACATTCTCTTACATTAGCTATGACAGTTGTGCACTGGAGCACTTTCTGGCGCCATGCTTCACCCATCACATTATTCCTTAAGCTTGGAGTACCGTTAGTTTCTTCAGTACTACGTGCATTCAAATGATTGTTGACCCTGTCACGGACCATGTTCTCTGCCAAATTCTTTATGACAATAGAATTGATTCTTTGCTTCAGAGTCTGGTTTGCAATGTTAGCTTGAGGTCCTCGGGGAGATTCAATAGGACTGAGTATTCTGTTGTTTGCTGGACTATTTTTGCCATCTGATGGAGTTGGACTCTCAACTGTGGGGGGAATTGGGGATACAGGCTTCTCCTCGACCACAGGCTTTGGTACATCAGTCTTAGCTTTAGCTTTTGCATTAAGATACATAACAGGTATTTTTGGTTTACTAATAAGTGTGACCAAGTTCGATTGAACGTGGAATGAATCAGAAAATATTTTTAAGAATGCGCTCAAATCTGCAGGTGACTTGAACATTTGGTACCAATATTCTTGTGGGAAACGTGACACAATTAGGTGGAACAGCTGGTCAACCATCACGGGGCCTTTAGCCTCTATGCACTGTGCAACATAGTCTAACAACTGTTGGGCAGTATCTGTGTTTATATTAGCTACAGGTAGATTGTGGAATTGTTCAGAATTTGTATGTGCGTTACCTCTCCTATGATTCTCACTGACTAGAACGACGTTGTCATCGATGATCTGGAAGGCGTCAGGATGCTTAAGCAGGAAATCCTTGAACTCCTTGATCCTCTGGCCGGAGATGTGACGCACCTGCGGGGAGGCCTGGCTGCGGTGGCCGAGGAGGCTCTTGATCGGCACCTCGGTGCCCTCGCCGTACTGGACCATCTTGCCCGCGAAGTACTCCTTCGCTTCCTCGATGTAGTCGTTGTTGGACGAGGCGCCAGCCCCGCAAGAATGCTTCTGGAACGTGTTGATATCAACATAGTCCCCGTCTATGCTGAACAACGCCGGGTATTGAGCCAGGAACTTCTTTAAGCCTGACTGTGACCCGCCAGCGATCTGTCGCATCTCCTTGGTGAATCCTTTGGCACCAAACTGGCAGGAAAGATCGTGCAACGTGCGCGGCTCGCCTTTGTCGAGCAGGCGTTCCACGAAGAACAACAGAGTAAGGTTCCTAGCGAGCTCATATTCCATTGATTCCATTTCCCTGCAGTTGGTGCCAATGTGTTTAACTTAAACTAAATTTTTTCTACGTATATGTGTCACCCACAACACCATGAAATTTTTCTTTTCTATCCGCACCTGAACCATAGATTATAGACGAAAGTGAAGTGTTGAGCTGATAATTCCAAAACAAACTAATATCTCATGACGTTGAAAATAAATCAAAGTAAATTGATATGGTTACGTATATTATTCTTTAGAAAATTGTATGATTTACGTTATGACAATCAACCAATTAGTAATCATTAGTTATGTAAATCGTTAAATTAAAGTATGATGCAACTTACGAACAACAAATTAATTAAAAATGTTTTGTAACATTTATTTGATTCAATTACCGCATGGTAAATAGATATAAACGATGTTCGTATGTTTTATTTGTAGTTACTATAGTAACTTCAATTTTCTAACGTTACATCACTTTTTCATAGAGTAACTGTTTTTCATAACGGTACAAATGCATTAGGAACTCGTAAATGTAAAACTTATTTATTTTATACACAAATAAAAGATAATAACTAAATTACATAAATCTTTAGAATAACCTAATAAAATAAAAACCATTTGGCAATCTTTTTTTCTTGTAGTCCTCTCGCCGTATCGTAAACTAATTACCGTTCAGAATTTGCTTCGAACTAAACGCAAATATTTGTCAACCCAGTGTGTCAAACAATTGTCAAACCACTGTGTCAAACGATTGTATTGGTGTCGCGATTTCTGATTGCTGTAATCAGTAATACCTAATTGCTTTTATTTTTTCTCAATCATACTTCCACGAATCGCAATTATTGCAGCGCTGTAACTAACGGTTTTCTGTAACAATATCCTACTCTAATAACATCATGGTAAGTAGTTTTTTTAAGCATTGATTACTAACACGGAATTTCTACAAATTGTACACCCACTTTTTCAACTGATTCACATTAAGCCGCTCGGAATGCATCACAGAGTATGCTTTATGATCACTCCTTGAGAGTATAGAGATCATCAATTTAAGATGAACTACACTGGATAATTTCAAACCTAACAAAAATGTTCTAGGTATGAAAAAAAGTTAAGATACAAAAAGTAAACGATCTAAATTCCAGTTTTAGAGTTGATACTGACTTCTATGTATTGGTATTGTAAAGACAGGAATCCCATATCCTACAAACTTAAACATAGCCTCAAATCCAGGATATCAATTATCATTGCCTATTGAATGACCAAATGCATCTTTTCAATGTTTTTTCAGCTTGTCCTAGTACTTGGTGACCTGCACATCCCTCACCGCTGCAGCAGCCTGCCTCCAAAGTTTAAGAAGCTGCTACTTCCTGGCAGGATACAGCATATATTGTGTACAGGCAACCTTTGCACGAAGGAGTCTTATGATTATCTAAAGACTTTAGCTAGTGATGTACATGTTGTTAGAGGAGATTTTGATGAGGTTTGTATTGGATTATTTAATTTTTAAACTATTATAAGCAATTCAAACTGAATTTTAGACAAGTTTTCTCCAACTGAAATGTGAAATATCACAATCTCAGATCCTATATTATGTAGGTGGCACTTGAACATAAGAACTTGCTTGTTTGTTTTTTTAATTTATACTTTCCCAGTGCTGGGCAGAAGCTATAGATTTCCACATTTAATTATTACTTAACATTGTAAACAAAGACACAGTATTTATGTTTTCATATGATTTATTTATTTAACTTCCTAATTTATTTATTGTTTAGTGAAAGTTGAATTTTTTGCTATAATTTGCCACCTCTTAATTATTTTATAATAAACTTTTTCAGAATTCTACCTACCCGGAACAGAAGGTTATCACTGTCGGCCAGTTCCGCATCGGTCTCATCCATGGTCACCAAGTTGTACCCTGGGGTGATGAAGAGTCCCTTGCGCTAGTTCAGAGGCAGCTTGACGTAGATATCTTGATATCAGGCCACACACACCGGTTTGAGGCATATGAACATGAGAACAAGTTTTACATTAACCCAGGATCCGCTACTGGAGCTTATAGTCCACTGTTCAGGTAATATTTTGTTAGCAATTCTTCCTCATAAAAAGATGTAATTTTGTCTGAGCTCTGCTTACCATTGAATTCAAGGTACCAGGGTTGATTGCTGCTGCACTGCACTATACTACTACACTGGCTTCTATACTAATATAATAAATCTGAAGAGTTTGTTTTTTTACTTGTTTTGTGACTGAAACAAGTAGTTGGATTTGAAAAATTCTTTTTAAATTTGACAGCCCTATTCTCGACGAAGGTTATAGGCTATTTAACATCACGCTACGACCCTTTGGAGCCGAGCAAAAGGAAAAAAAGTCAGAAAGAATGCTAAGCGAAAACGAAGTGATGGCGCCAAGGGACTTTATAAAAATGTGACCATTATTTTATTATAATATATTAAAATAACGAATAACGAAACATTGACACACAATATTATTGTGTGTGTGTATTTTACGGCCCTCACGCGATCGAAGTTACGAGCAAAGGCTAGTGTTATATTAAAATTTTAATACACAATCTTTAATCTTCAGTAAAAGAAGAGCAAGGACATTATGAATTAAATTTCTTATTATGAATTTAATATCCTTGCTCTTCCTTCAGATGCATTTAAAATTGCCATCAAAAGATTCTTCTTAAGACAAAATTATCTGTTATTTGAACATCCAACAACTAAAAACAAATGAACGCAACATGAACCAAAGAATGTAGGTAGGTATTTGAAAAATAAAACAAAACCTAAAAAAGTGTTATTGCTACATTATTCACTCCTTCCCACGCCCACGCTCCCACGAGGCCTTTAACTGAAACAAAGTTTTATTCAGAAAACAACAGAAAAACGAAAAAAAACATATAGGTACCCAAATAATTCAGCCGTAAATTCGTAGGTAACAACTACGAACGAAGCTAGTTTAAAAATGTTTTTCCAATAACCGAAAATCCAAAACAAGTTCGTCACACGATACAATATAAGGAATATCAAATTTTGTTCGACCCCAATACGAGTAGTATGTAATCCGAGAAAATAATTGTGAGTCCGGTAAAGAATAGAGGACGAATACAGATTCGCGTTTTTACTCGCTATGCAAACTGTATGTTGAACAATAACGAAACACAATTCTTAATACCATATAATTTTTTCCAAATTTTGTTTTATTCCAGGAATGCCACGCCATCATTCGTGCTGATGGACATCCAAAGCTCAACTGTGGTGACATACGTCTACAAACTGCTGGGAGACGAAGTTAAAGTGGAACGAATTGAGTATAAGAAAGCTTAATTATTGATTATATAATATGTAAAATAGTTGTAATTAAGATATTATTAATAGTTAAAGTGTTTACATATTCTAAATAATGATTCTTTTATAAAAAAAACATAGGTATGTTTTTGATTTTGAATGAAGTTAAAGGGCAATATGAAATACATAAGTAATTATAAACTGAAAAACATTTGTAAATGTAATGTTGGCACTGCTCCTAAAAGGAAGTTGTCAAAAACCTGTTGAGTACATTACATTCTCATGCTATTATTAATTCTCTATTTAAGGTGGATCTGCAGTTTTCTTAGGTTTTTTTTTAAATTTGCAGGTCAGTGTCAGGTTGTATATTGATTCGCGACCATAACAAAATAATATGGATTTACAGAATTATAATCATTAAAATCATTAATAGATCTCTCTAAGTTAGATTTGTTCTTATGGTACAAATCTAAGTGCCGCCTCTAGTAGCTGCTGCCGACACGAGTCGTGTATCATTTTCTATGGTGTCGTGTTACTCGTAGTCTCGTGGACGAGGTCCTTTTGAAATCGTATAAAATGTCTTTACCATATTTTGTGATCGTGCCTAACAAGATATTTTGATTTCTGGTAGGCTGAGTAAATAGATTCATATTTTATTAAAATAGGGCTTAAGGCAACTTGTTATTATTACTTGTGTTATATAATATACAGGTAGATGAAATAGGTAGGTAGTTTAAACAAAACACCCGACTACGGTAAACTTAAAAGGTAGGGTTATGAATCTCCTGTCTATGTATGTGTCTGAGATCTAAGTTTCCTACCTCGTCCAGTAAAATTAAGTAAATATGACGTCATAGGGGAATACGGTGGATTCTAAATATCGTGGCATACATTTCATGTAGTAATTTCCGTAGTCGGGTATTAGTATACAGGGTCAAATTAAATTAGCTAGCGATACTCCGCAGACGAGATTGGTATATATATCTAAACATGATAAATCACACCGGGCCCTATTGGAATACCAGCGCTGCGGTACTTATTTTTAAGTGCCGCAGCATCATTCTGAGATAGGGGCATTTTGGCCTCGCACAGGACGTTCTGTTTTTATTTTCAATGTTTCTATGAGTGTGTTTTATTTTAATTTGTGATCTGTGCGAGTCCCAATAAATGCTTTTCTTGCTTTCTTTCTTTATAAAACAAAAAATAAATTAATTTGATGATTTTTTTTGTGGGGTCATCGACCGCAGTTAGTGTAGTCACTAGAAATATAGTTTAAAAATATCAGTTAATTTTTAAACTTCACAGACGATATGAGTATTGATATTTAAACACGATAAAACAAAATAAAACAGGTTTTGTCAATTCATAGGTACTTCAAGTAACAACACTACAAATAGTCGATGACCCCACAAAAAAAAAAACATCAAATATTGCTGGTTTTGATTTTATCGTGTTTACTCATAAGGCATTTATTCATTTGTTTAACATAGGTAATAATAATGGTATAAATGATAACCAAAAAAAAGTCCGCTATGTTATGCCAGAGAGTGTACAACACAATTAAAAATAATGACATATTTCATAATACAAATTAATTAATAATAAATAGCGATATAAATCTATGTCAAAGGAGGAGGTTGTGGCTAAATAATAACTGCCGCACGGGTCGATCGACCAGGTTAAACTACGCTTGCTGCGGTTGGTCCGTGGATGGGTGACCATCTGTTCATACCAAGATTCCTTCGTGCCTCGGAAAACACGTTAAGCCGTTGGTCCCGGCTGTCATTTGTAGATCTTTGACAGTTGTTACGGGTTGTCAGAAGCCCAAAATTCTGACAACCAGTCTTACCAAGAGATATAGTGTTACCCAGTAACTGGGTTGTGGAGGTTAGATAGGCAGTCGCTCCATGTAAAATACTGGTATTCAGCTGCATCTGGTTAGACTGGAAGCTGACCCCAGCATAGTTGGGTAAAGGCTAGGCAGATGATGATAAATCTATGTAAAAAAAAAGAGAGAATAAAAGAGTATGTGTGTGTGTGTGGGGGGGGGGGGGAGTATGTAAGGAGCGTAGCAGGTGGCGTTCTATAGTTTCTGCCTACCCCCATGGGAAGAAGGCGTGAGTTTATGTATGTATGTATGTAATAAAAAAATAAATAAAATGCATGTGACAGACTGAAATAAATAATAAGACCATGTCATTAACCAAACCCACTAATAATGCCAATATACAAAAGTTAGACATCGGTCATTACGTCTGCAGAGTATCGCTAGTGAATTTAATTTGACCGTGTATTAATAATCTTGTCAACTATGGACACTAGTCCGAACCGTAGTTTATGGTAATGTAATCACGATTTTTTATAAAATTAGTATCTGTAGTCATTGTACTCATGTCGCCATCGTCGATTTTCGTTTAGACTTCATAATGCCCGGCATTACAAAGTCTAAACGAAAATCGAAGACACAACGGGACTATTTTATTTATTTAGTTGAGGAGTTCCTAAGGCGACCTTCAGGTTCCATCATTAGACCAGCTCCAGATTATTGCGTTGTCTCTGAAGTTACATAGGTATACCAAGTTTCAGCTCAATTGGAAGCCAGGAAGTGCTTGAAAAATGGATGACAAACGTTAATAAAAAGCTGGTAATAAAAAGCAGAGATTCATTTCAGAAGCATAAAATAATATGAATATCTTTTCCCTGGCGGCTGTAGGTACCTCTACAGATCGATGAAATGTAAAAAGTGAAGAATGAAATTTAACAGAATGTTGAAACAAATTCACATAAATCTATGTGGTTGTTTTAGACTTCATGTTCATTGCATACATTTCGCCGGCTCATTTGTGTTATATTTTCCAGTTACTGTTCAGCAATCTGCACCCGGGATAAAAGCGCAGCGTATTTAGAACGAATCTTTAGTAAACAATCTGCACCCGGGATAAAAGCGCAGCGTTTAGAACGAATCTTTAGTAAACAATGATTTTCAGATTTTTATATTCCAAAACGTAGCCTGTTTCTTCACTTTTATGTCAATTTATAGTGTTTTATTTAACTACATATTTAATGATCGTAAGATAATTTTATCTAAAGTTAGTATGTAATTTAGTTATAAATAAGAGAATGGCCGTTTGTCGAAAAATAGATATAAGGTACAACAAAATTAACTTTGTTGTGTTTTATTTAGTTAGTAAATAAGTAAATATTATACATAGTAGGTTAGGTTCATGTAAAGTCAGGGAAATTAATTATTAAGCAAATTGACTACCAACTTAAAATGCCCTTAAATTCAAATTACAACTGTCATTCTTTGACAGTTTTATGAAAGTTATGAGCCTAGGTACGCACGCGCGGTTTTTTGATAAGTACTGGATTTTCAACTCTAGGTGTTGAGCCGAGCATTGAGAATCAAACAGAGTGAAAAAAAACATACTGTTTGATTTTCAACTTTCAGCTCTAAGCAATGCGTTGAAAACAGTGTGCAACAAAATCGCCGCTGCACTTTGCTGAAGGCGAAAGCGTCAGAGCAGCCCGCGAAATTCAAATTTTCAGTAACAGGTTGTATGCTGAATATCTGAATGTGATTCTAACTAACTCTCTTTTGTAGAATCCTATTGAATGACTATTTCCATGAAATAGTCATTCAATAGGATTCTATGAACTTAGAGAGTTGTAATGCTGATTCTAATGATTATAATCCTGTAAAGCCATATTTGTTACGGCCGCGAATCATATTTTAATCAACATACAACCTGACACAGACCTGCACACTGCAAAAACTTAAGAAATATAGAATTTTCCGGGCTACTTTAGGACCTTAGCGCATCCCCCTTAACAATTAATTTCCCGGGATGTACACATAATATATAATAATCAAATTATAATGTATATTTTGAGTGATAGTTATTAGGATTGTATCAATTTATGAATAATGTCAGTCTATCACGGATCACCCTTGGCCTATCCGCAGTCGCTCCACAAACTATCCCGTGGCAATGGAAATTGGGCAAGTTGTTACTTGTACCATGCAAACACTCGCTGCAAGTCGAGTCTATAAGTACTTGCTAAGTAAGTTTAGGTCGTATTTCCAACTGTAAGAGACAAGAGGTCGTATTTCCAGTTGTCACTTTTGAAGAGAGATGATATATGATTTTATTTCTGTAAGTAGGTTTTTACAAACACTTTTACACGTTAATCATACTTTTAAAACTAGATGAGGTCGGCATTTCCTATCTGACTGCTTTGAGAAGAAAGGCCGAAGCAAACTCGAGAGTCTCTTGGACATAATCTTAGTCAGATTATGTGAAGACTAGATATATTGGTGTCTGAAATGGTCTTTTGATGAAAGAACCACACAGAGTGAGGCGACATGTCCAGTCGGTGCACGCTTTTCTCAGTAGTCGTGCTGCTCAACTCGGAACTTAAGAATGTGTCTCAGACTATTCGAAATGTTATGTTGCTTTGAAAATTATGTCAATGTCTTGTTATATTTGGCTTCTATAAAAAAAGGTAGGTACCTATAATATGTCAGTAATAAATATTTGTAACGAAGTAATTTTTTTTTTAAAGTTGAATTTATCATCCTTATGTTTGTCTCTCAGCTGATTGAAAATCGGTTCAATATTGGTTTTTGAGCTACTTATATCATACATTTTGGTATTCTTTAGGTCCAGTGCTTTGTGAGAAAGCTAGAAAACCAAGAAATATTCACCAATACCAGCATCCTAATTGCCTAACACAGTTTGAATCACAATCGAAATGATTTTGAAGTATATTGCTAATCCATTGCTTCATATGTTAGAAAAAGTTGTCTGCTCAACGACGTAAATAACGCAATGAATGTTGTAACTGTCAAATTGAAACCGATTGTTAGAGATAAACTACGATAACATGGCTCACCCCTCCAAATTACTGTTTCAATTTTCAAATTGTATGTAGTTGTAAGTACTCGTAATATCTCACTTATTACCAGATTTGTTGGTCAACTAATAATAACTAGCCGATCGCGCAAGACAACGCACGTGTCGTTTACATAGAATACGTCAGTGCAGCGCCATACTAATAATAATGAGCGATTAATGACGCCACTAGTCGAGCAACAAATCCGTGATCTGTTTTTGTTTGACGGCCGTCTCATTACGCACACATGCGTACAAATACTTTCAAACGTTTTGAATTTTGGAGGGACGGGCCATATTATTGTAGTTAATCTCTACTGATAGTGTGTTTGTGTTACGCAACTAGCCCGCAGAGTATTGAATTTCAAATGTTTGAAATTGAAGGATTATAACTAATAATAAATACAGGGTGTTAAAATACCCATCATATAGCCATCATCTACGCATCTTGTACATCAAACCCAGTTGTCAAACTCAGGCAAAAAGAATAATGTAGTTATAGGTAACTACATTATATTTGTAATATCTTGATTTAAAGTAGTGTCCTTGGAGTTTCTTGCCCGTTCTTCTCCATAGAGATCTACGTTTTGGAATGGACAACTAGCTTCAACTAACTGACCGACTTTGACAATTCAAAAGCGCCTGCAGGTAAATGGTTTACCTGAGTTTGAGTAGATAATATTGCACAAAAATAATTGCTGGAAGACGACTTTCATTTTCGTTGGACTACTGCGTACCGTCTTTTACAATGCACCCTGCATTGTAAAAGACGGTACGCCGTAGTCCTGGGGGTAGTTAAAGTTAGTTATAACATTTAAAACTTGTTTTCTACAAAAACGTCTAAAAAAGTTGGAACTTTGATCTTCAATATCTCTCGTAACTAGAAGGTTCCCAAGCATAGTCCAGAGTCTAGTACTATCTCGGCTTCGATAAGCGTCTTGGACCCGTTATTATTAGGACATAAATACTTAGGTTTTCACTTCCATAACAAAAACTACTTACTACAACTTATTGCAACCAATAATCACCTTTAAGACTCAACGCTAAGGTTAAATTTCGATTGCACAGTAGGTACCTACCATATCTGTATAAAATTATGTGTGTACTTCGAACAAGGCCTATAGTTCGTTGACATTATGTTGTGTGATAATGCTAGAGACAAAAATATTATTGCAATGATGTTAGGATAACATCAATTAAGGGTATGTTTATTTTGCCTTGCTGTACCTATTTATTATAATAACAAAGATTTGAATAAAATAACGTATTCGAGTTCGTCTGGTGTAGGTTGGGATTGCAACGGAGGCCATCATATAGTTTAAATACCATTATTGAAACTACTTATTTTAATAAATGCGAAAAGCGGATGGCGAGCAACACGTCGTTATAAAAAAACCGGCCAAGTGCGAGTCGGACTCGCACACGAAGGGTTCCGTACCATTATCTATAAAAACGGCAAAAAAATCACGTTTGTTGTATGGGAGCCCCCCTTAAATATTTGTTTTATTTTAATTTAATTATTGATTTTTAAAGTGAATATATAACTAAATATTCGGTGAATATTGCAAGTGTCTACCTGTTACCGTTATCAATATCGAGCAAAAACGAGCAAAAAAATCACGTTTGTTGTATGGGAGCCCCCTTAAATATTTATGTTATTCTGGTTTTTAGTATTTGTTGCTATAGCGGCAACAGAAATATATCATCTGTGAATAAATTTCAACTGTCTAGCTATCAGGGACCATGAGATACAGCCTGGTGACAGACGGACAGACAGACGGCGGAGCCTTAGTAATAGGGTTCCCGTTTTACCCTTTGGGTACGGAACCCTAAAAACCAAAGCAGACCTCGATAATATCCGGCTAAGTAGGTATGACTAAAGACTCGGGTTGTTGCCTACCTAAAATACTAATTATGTCTAGCTTGTTGTTTACATATTTATTTTTTATAGTAAGTACCTAAGTACTTTGTTGTTTTGTACCTTCACACAAATTCACATACTTTTCTAAAATTTACATTAACACAGGAAAACTTTATCACACTTCACACTAATATTACGAAAGGCGAAAGTTTGTGAGTGTATGTTTGTTACTTCTTCACGCTCTAACGGCTGGACCAATTGTGATAAAATTTTGTATGGAGGTAGCTGACACCCTGGATTAAGACATAGGCTACTTTTTATCCCGGTATTCCCACGGGATCGAGACTTACGCGGGTGAAACCGCGGGGCACAGCTAGTCACACTAATATTATAAAGGCGAAAGTTTGTGAGTGTGTGTGTGTGTATGTTTGTTACTTCTTCACGGTCTAACGGCTGGACCAATATTGATAAAATTTTGTATGGAGGTAGCGGACATGCACCCTGGATTAAGACATAGGTTACTTTTTATCCCGATATTCCCACGGCATCGAGAGTTACGCGGGTTAAACCGCGGGGCGCAGCTAGTTTTTATATAAAGGCGAAAGTATGTGAGTGTGTGTGTGTTTGTTACTTCTTCAAGCTCTAACGGCTGGACCAAGTTTGATAAAATTTTGTATGGAGGTAGCTGACACCCTGGGTTAAGACATAGGCTACTTTTTATCCCGATATTCCCACGGGATCGTGACTTACGCGGGTGAAACCGCGGGGCGGAGCTAGTTTTACCCATAAAAGCATACCTCTTAATTACTTAATTATGGAATGTATTTCGCGTTCTAAGTGCCGATAACGTTTTTATTGCTGAGTCATACATGTACAACCTACTCCAGATCAATGCCAGCATTTTGCAGGTCAGTGTCATCGTATTATTACGGGTTTAAAAAGACCCTTTCCGAAGCCGAAAGCTACATATTCTACCCATTATTTGGATTGTTTTTTTCCACTATACCATAACCTGGGAATCCACTGGTTCTGGAGATATTGAAGGCCAGTCGTATTTTTTGAAAACGAATTCCAAGTGTTATTATAAAACTTTTATCCAAGCAAACATTACCTGAATTTTCGATTTTTCTTTTAAATTACCGCAGCACCAACCACCGCGACGAGGTCACGGCGCTGCACTGCCCAAGCAGGGCATTCCTCAAGGGTGTGTTGCGCCGTGTCGTCGAGGCAGCTGCAATGGTGGCAACCGGGTGTCGGTTCCCGGCCTATGCGGCACAGGTGCTTTCCGAAGCACCCATGTCCGGAAAATACCTGTGTCAGCCGGAAAGTAAGGGCGCCATGCCGTCTCTCCAGCCACTCCCCCACAACGGGTCTTACCGCCGCTATAGTGGCATGCCCTGCGCAAGATTGCGCAAGTCGCTGTTCCCACTCCACCACTAGGGTTAGAGCGGAGCTCAGCCATGTATGACCATGACGAGGCATCAAGTGTTCGCCCCGCTCCAGCGCGTCCCGGCGTCACCGGTATAGTGACGCTAGGATTTTGGCGTCATAATCCCAGGGTGGTGATCCGGCCAAGGAGCTCGCCGCTTTGTAGGAGACCGTACGGTATCTTCTTATCACCCTGACGGCCATTGCTCTCTGTGGTCTTCTCAGTATTGTAATGTTGCGGGCCGTCAGGTTGTCCGCCCATACCAGCGCTCCATAGAGCGCCATGGACCATACGATCCCAACATAGAGCCTCCGGCAGGAGTTATTTGGCCCTTCATCGTCGACTAGATACCGATGTGGAAACCTCCTACCATGATGTTGGATCCCGAATGTGGTGCTTTCCGGGGCCCGTGGAAAGAAATGGCTTCCGATTTATGCAATGCCACCTGGAGACCCAACCGCCGCCGCCAATCCTGCCTACGACTTGCGAAACCCCAACTGTGGCTAAGACAGTCGCATGCCGGAGCGTCTTCCCCCGTGCCATTACCAGCGTGTCATCGGCGTAACAAATAACGGCGACGCCATGGAGGAGCGCACCGCGCAGCACCCAGTCGTATCCGATGTCCCACAGCAGTGGCAGTGGCCCCAAAACCGAACCCTGTGGAACACCGCACAACATCTCTCGCCGACCGCCGCCGCCGGCGCCACTTCTACCCTTCATCAGAACGCAAAGAAATTTATCAAGTTTTTTTGTACCTACCTTATTATTTATTAGTTCGGTTTCTTAGGGTTTCTTACATTATCAAAAGATATTTACTTGGTATCTTCGGAAGCGCACCCGCACAAGGCCACGACGAGAGCGAGATGAATATTCGTAGCCCGAGTGAGTGAGGAGTAACACTCGCTGCATGCCGCTCACTTGAGTTTGTTAATGGATATCAATAACGATCGAAGTTGCGTAAATGTAATACTGCTAAAAAAGTACGAGGAGCACTATAATTAATTTTATTAAATTGTAGTCGACACGTCCGAACCGTAAGCTTCCTAAACGCAACTCCATTTGTGTTTTTGTTGCGAAGACGATTGCTGTCATGATTATTCTGCTCGCGAGTGTGTTAACATGGTATACTGCTACGGTATGGCCCGTGAAAATGCTACCGAAGCCCTACGACTACGGTACTGAATATTCTACCGCATTTCAGCCCGCTGATTCACGTATTTTTACTCGGCCAGTACAACGGTTGTTGGACAACCAGCCGATTGTACCGGTTTCACAGGGACGTCGTCAGTTTGAACTGCGGTTCAAACTGCGTGAGTGTCGTGAGGCCACCGATGTTTGATGATGACAGCGATGGACAGTAGATAAAGTACCTACATAGGTTATCTAAAAACTTGTATTTTTATGAGTTTTAATTTAAGAAAATTGTGCATATCAGTAGGTAGGTACTTAGTTGTACATTTATCACGGAAACATTTAATTAATTTCGTTCATAGCCTCGAGTATTCGACAAGTACCTATGCGTACCGCATAGAACGAAGGGGCGGGGCTTAACTCACACAACAGCACTGACTCCGATTCCCTTTTTTTTGGGTGGGAAATTATCAAATAACTTCTCCCGCTCTGGGCGGAGCGGGAGGGCGTATCAGACTTACTGACAAAACCCCCGCCCCCTGGTTCCTTCAGATGCCTGTGTCCCAGGGCAGGAAACTCGTAACCCTGGCAGGCATTGGCCCTACCGGACCCCGTTAGTTAGTGCTGTCATCTCTTTAAGGCGCGCGTGAAACACAACGCGCTGTCGACCTGGGCCTGGTCTACCCATCGCTCACCGTCCGCAATCCGTCGCCTACGGTTACGCCTACGGCTCGCGAAGGAGGAGCCAGAACGCGTGAGGGAGAGTCAAAATTCGGGCCCTCACGCGTTCCGCCTCTTCCTTCGCGAGCATTACTGTTTCGCAGAAGGAGGTGACGGCCTCCCATGCACTCTCGCTCCGAACCATGGCCTGAACCAGGGCCGGACGCGAGAGATCGCCGCCGCCGATCGACACAGTGGTGACACCCGGGCGTTTCCTCCCGCTTTATTCGGAACAGAAACCTCCCGAAACAACCGTGTCCGGTGAGGACCTGCGTCAGGCGGAAGGTGAGGACGCCGTGGCGCTTGTCTTTTTTCACCCTGTATAGAGCTCTGCTTGCTAGCTTTCGTATTGTACATATTAACATCAGGAGCATAATAAAGAATCTAGACCAATTCGTCACCATGTTAACATTAACGAAAGTTGAATATGATTTTATTATTTCTACAGAATGTTGGCTATACTTCCTGCCAGGGTTACGAGCCTGTCCGAAAGGGATATCGTGGCCCTGGCACACAGGCATCTGAAGGAACACGGGTGGGTTTGAGTCAGTAAAAGTCTGACACAGTCCCTCCCGCTCTACCCAGAGCGGGAGAAGTTATTTGATAATTACCCACCACAAAAAAAAAAAAAAAGCTACACTTCACACTCCACAATAAATAACCCAATAAAAATGATGCCATCGTCATTTTTCGGCGTGGCAAAAAAAAACAACTATCTGTTCTACGCATGAACCTTTGATCTCGGATGCCAACTGCTATGATAACACAGCTATAATCGCAGTGTATCGGTCCCCATCCTATTTAAACCCTACTAACTTCTACTCTAGTTTGAGTGAAATAATAACATCTGTTAAATCCCAAAAAAACATCATGATTCACTATACTTATGTAATATTAATATTGATATCAAGTCCGGCAATACTGATCGTATTTAACTTTTACAGAAACGCATGGCTTATTGCCTGCCCACACTTTCCCGACAAGGATAAATAACTGTCTGGACCATTTCATGATGAAGACTAAATCCCCTGCAAAGGTTATCGTGCTGGACTGATCATCTTCCAGTTGCTATATTCCTGGACAGAAATAAATCAGCTGCTTCCCCATCAAAAAATACTTTGATCCGATATAAATATGAGGCTAATACTCTTCGATCAATAATAGCTAATACTAATACTTTATACTTATGCTAAACAGTGCACAATTAATAATAATAACATTCTACAATAGGTACTAAATAAAATTCTAAATATTTATTTATTGTAATTTATAATATTAATAATGTAAATCGTGCAATTTAGAATTTTAAAATATATTCATATAACTTAAAACCAAATATATAAATACTTGTATAACATATAAATACCAGAAAAGCAAATTGTACTTTGGAAGCACATACGCTCCTCAATTAATTTCGTGATTTGTGATAAATACTGTGAATTTGTGCCCCAAAACATTATAAAAGTGTAGTTGAAGTGTCTCGGAAACTGTGTTATCGTTATCTAGTGTTTTCCTATCCTAAAAACGATAAAACAAAAAACAAAAAAAAAATCTGAATAATAGCAAATCTAATCTGTGAAAAAATTCTACCCACATTAGATTTTTTTTCTGCCACTTGTCAAAATTATTATTATGTCATTAAAGTCACTGATAAAAGGGTTGCCATCTTCAAACCAGTGTTATCAAATAAAAATCAATTTACCCCGGAAATTACGGATCACGTTACCGAAAACTGCACAGGAGTAGGTGACCAGGCTCCTGTGTTGGTGAATACTACTGGCAACAGCAGTAATAGTAAAAAACTCGTGCAACAGGCTTTTCATCCAAGTTTGTTTATATCGCGACCAAGGTCCTCGTCAATAGTACCTCAGCACAAACAGCTTCACCTAGATATGAGCCTGATAATAACAAGACAGGTAATCCACACGGTGAACCTCATGTACCGTGCCCTCAAACATGGCAAAGGGTGCCAATAAATGCCAACTCTAAAAAACGCAAGATATCATCCAGTCCATCCCCGGATGCTGTCAAAACATCCAACAGGTTCAGCGAATTACCAATCGACCTAACTGAAAATGAACCTGATCAAGGAGTGAAGAAACCCAGCAAGCCTCCACCTATCATCCTATACGGAATAGAAGACCTGAATAAACTAACTGAACTGTTAGAATCAGTTGCTGAAAGAAACCAATTCACATATAAATGTGTAAACAGAAATCAACTTCGAGTAAGTAGCGTGGATGTTGTGGTCTACAAAAAGTTGTTATCCCTTGTTCGAGAAAATGGACTCATAGGTCATACTTTCAATACAAGGGACATGAGACCCTTTAGAGTGGTAATACGAAACCTCCATCCGTCCACACCCATTAGTATAATCAGGGAGGAACTAGAGGTAACTGGAAACACAGTTGTTGGGGAAATAATCAACGCCAAATTCGGACCTGAGAAAAAACCGACATCAACATTTTTCGTCAACTTAGCTGCAGGGCCAAATAACAAAGCGGTAAAAGACCTCAGGTATATATATCACCAGTTAATTGTTATTGAGGATCCAAAAAAGAAGAAATCAATTGTGCAATGCCAACGATGCCAACAGTATGGACACTCCAAGAATTATTGCATGCGTCCGTACCGTTGTGTAAAATGTGGATTATCTCATAAAACCTCTGAGTGCCAAAAGCCTTATCGTCTTACCCCCGCAATGTGTGCTCTTTGCAATGGACCTCATCCAGCAAATTACAAAAGATGTGAAGTTTATAAAGAAATACTAGCTCGAAGAAACAAAATGCCCTCACACAAAGTAGACATGACCCGCAAAGTTCTTAACAGTGATAATGGAACTTTTACCAATATTCTTGGCAACACTAACAAGGAGAGAACACAAAGCGTTAAAAATACATTCGCTGAAGTTCTGCAACAGATCAAAGAACATACAGCTGAGATAAAGATTGGGCCTAGCCCAACCCTAGAATAGTTACTCTTTAAACAAACCGAAAAGTTTGAGTGCATCTTCCAACAAATGAGTACCCTTATAAGTCTCATCACCAAGCTCGTCGATCGACTTACAAAATGAATGCATTAAGAATAGCTACCTGGAACCTTAACGGACTAGCCCCCAACAAACAAGAGGTTGAGCTTCTAATCTCTGAGCACAAGATTGATATTCTTCTCGTAGCTGAAGCCCATGGCACCTACAACATAAATATCAAATTCAAAGATTATCAATGCTATATGACAAAACACCCGGATGGCACTGGACATGGCGGAACAGCGGTCATCGTTAACAAGAAGGTGAAACATCATTTAATGCCAGAATACAGAACTGAACACCTTCAGGCAACAACAATTGCCGTGGAGGACAGCACGGGCTACATTAACGTGTCGGCGGTATACTGCCCCCCTAAACATAAAATAGACGAAAATATGTTCACACGATACTTTCACCAGCTCGAAAATCGTTTACTGGCCAACAGACTAACAAAATCCCAGACCTCCTTGACTTTTTGTTCTGAAAGGACTACCGAGGCACTACCTCAAGCCTGAATCCTGTTACGACAGCTCCTCGAACCACACTCCAGTTATATTAACAATAAGCACTATGTTGATAGAATCGGAAACCGTAAAAATGCTCACCTCCAAACACACTGACTAAGAATCTCTTAGAGATTACATTGACAACAACATACAAATGAATATACCATTGAAAACTCCGGATGACATAGAAGAGGCAACAAAATACATAACAACGCTTATTCAGGAAGCGTGCTGGATAAATACCGCGGAGAAAAAGATAAAAGATCGGCATAGTAACTATCCACTAGACATTAAAAATGCTCTACTCGGTAAACGCCGACTTCGAAGAATCTGGCATCAAAGTAGACTACCAGCGGATAAAACTGTATTTAATAAAGCCTCCGAAAACCTGAAAGAAATTCTACACAATTGGAACAATAAGACATTGGAAGAGCAACTGGAATCTTTAACAGCCACTGCATCAACGAACTATTCATTGTGGAAATTCACTAAAAACTATAACAGGCCTCAAAATGCAAGGCCTCCTCTTAAAACAGCACCAGGATGGGCGCGGACATCCCAGGAAAAGGTGGACGCATTTGCACGGCATCTCGAAAAAGTCTTTACACCAAAACCAGCCATAGACTTGGAAAATGAGGAGCTAGTTGATAGCGTCCTACGACAAGATTTCAAAATGACGCTGCCCCCGCGACCCATTACAGTACGCGAAGTCTGGCGGGTTATCACAAAGCTTTAAGATAAGAAAGCCCCTGGGTACGATCTTCTCACCAAAGAAATACTTAAACAGCTACCCAGAAAAGCTATTGTGTTTCTTACATCACTTTTAAATGCAATTTTAAGAATCCAGTTCTTTCCGCTGGCGTGGAAGGTGTCCCAAATTATAATGATACACAAGATGGGAAAACCTCCTAACGAAGTATCTTCATACAGACCCATAAGCCTTCTTCCAATCCTCTCCAAAGTCTGTGAGAAGCTACTGATGTACAGAATATTACCAATTCTAAATAATGAGAAAATTATTCCCGGCCACCAATTTTGCTTCAGACAGGAGCATTCTACTACTGAACAAGTCCATCGAGTCTACGATAAGATAAGGAAAACCATAGAAGAAAAGCTTTACTGCTCCTCAGTGTTTATGGACATCCATCAGGCCTTTGATAGAGTTTGGCATAAGGGACTATTATACAAGCTGAAAATAAACCTTCCCCACCAGTACTACTCACTAATGAAATCCTATTTGTCGGAAAGAATATTTCAAGTAAAAGAAGCAGATGTGACGTCGCGATTCTGTAATATAACTGCTGGGGTACCGCAAGGGTCAGTACTGGGACCGGTGTTGTACACAATATACACTGCAGATCTCCCGCAGACTCATGAGGTTACTACAGCAACATTTGCTGATGACACCGCAATACTTGCAAGCCACACAGATCCTGCTATGGCTTCACACATGCTGCAAGAGAGTCTCGACAAAATAACCACATGGCTACAAAGGTGGCAGATAAAGACGAGCGCAAGCAAATCGGTCCACGTCACATTTACGCTGCGAAAAGGTGACTGTCCGCCTGTACACCTCGAGAATGTCACACTATCCCACCACGACAGCGTAAGGTACCTTGGGTTACATCTTGACCGACGCCTAACGTGGAAGAAACACCTTAAGACCAAGCGAGACCAACTTAATGACTTAACTTAAAAACAGTGTCAGAGAGTTTTGAGGCATTTTGTGGAGAGTATGGCCAGGTGAGAAACTCGTACCCTGCTTGGTCATCTTCTGCGCGAGGTACTTCAAACTCCTATATTAATAATATTATTATTTTTTTGCTTACTAACACTAGCTATAAGGTATTACTAACAATATGGATCTCTGTTGTCTTTACAAATAAATTTTGATTTTTGATTTTTTAAATATCCGTTACAAGAACTTACACTGGATCATGGGACGAAACAGTAAACAGAGAATGCAAAATTCTATTTTGAGGTCAATTAGTGGCATTCCGTGGCTTGTCACGAACGCTGAAATACACAAGGAGTTATCAATGAATACCGTCATAGATGAGATCAAACACATCACAACAAAATACCAGGAAAGACTGGAAAGGCACCCCAACGATTTGGCTGCCGCACTGAAAACAAGAAGTTATAGTAAAAGACTTAAAAGGAAAGACATCGTGTAGCCCACCCACACCTGTGTGGACCTAAGCACGAATACGGAGTAGATGGCTCGCTGGAGTCACGCTCTTCCCGCCAATGTTTACCCCCAACTCATCCGCTAAAAGTAAAAACTGATCGCAGATTGCCAAAGAAAAGAAAAAAAAAAAAAGATGAAAAGCAAATGATAATATTTTAATGATACTATTTTCATGATCCTATTTTAATTTAATATTATTTTTATTGCTGTTACTATTCAGCTGCATCCGGTTAGACTTGATGCCGACCCCAACAAAGTTGGGAAAAGGCTAGGCAGATGATGATTATCAAAAAGCGCCTTCATCCTCTCTATTATTAAAAATTAAGTTTGCTGTGCCCCACAGGGTCCGATTCGATGTTTTAACATACCAACTGTTATATTATGTCCACATTATGGCATGCAGTAAAGTATTGAGTATTAAATACGCATTTATAACAAAATTCCAAAAGAAATAAAAATATTATATAATAGTAACTCATTTAAAAACAGATTATTGAAATGGCTGAAAGAACATGTTAATGTTGGAAGAACATTGATAAATATTCTGTAGGCCGGTATAGCTAAACATGTGGACTTTAGATTAAGTAATACCTAAATGTTACAACGTTTTACTATGTTTATGTCGCGGGTTCGATTCCCGCACGGAACAAATATTTGTATGACCTACAAGTAGTTGTTCCGGGTCTGGCTGTTTGTGTGAGTTTAAATGTTTGTAAACGCACCCACGATACAGGAGAAATTCCTAGTGTGGGGCAACGTTTTACAAAAAAAAAAAAGAAAGTCAAATAAAGACTTATCTTATCTACCTATTGTTTTATTTATTTATTTTTGTGTAATTAGGACAGGAATTAGATTACTGCGATAAAGACGCTTTTATTTTTAACCGACTTCCAAAAAGGAGGAGGTTCTCAATTCGGTGGTATGTTTTTTTTTTGTATGTTTGTTACGCGATTACTCCGTTAATTATGAACCGATTTTGAAAATTCTTTTTTTCTTTGAAAGGGTATACTCCCGAGGTGGTTCCATTGCCACCAAATCAGAATCAGATCCCATGGAAATCGAAGGAAACCCTCAAATTTTATAGGCAAACCTATACCAATTTGATTTTTTATAGTAACTCGTGCATGTGCTCTCGGAAAGCACCATTTGGTGAAGTGGAACTGATGATGGAGACCACATATGGCCACCGGAACAATATAATAATGAGTACCCCTATTTAACGGGTTGCAATTAAGCAATTTATGCTTGTCACTATGCATATGGTGAGTGGCAGTTCTCCTGGTTTCTGCTCAACAATCAACGTCCCAGCATCGGGAAAAGCAATATTTTGTAAAATGTGATGAGCAGTTAACATTAGGCTATTGTAACTTAGATAAATTCAAAACTGACTGAAATAAAAAACTTTTTCCAAAAAAATAACAACCGACTACCAAAACTAACACTACAAAGTGAAAAATAACTTTAATTTCGGAAGTCGGTGGCAAAAAACTCAAATACAGATCCAAAGACACCGACTTCCGACATTAAAGTTATTTTTCACTTTGTAGTGTTAGTTTTGGTAGTCGGTTGTTATTTTTTTGTAAAAAGTTTTTTTTGTATTATTAGTACTTGTGTAAGTAAATTTACCTGTGATCGTGAATTCGTGATGATGTTTTATACGCGAAAAACATTGACGCAGTGAAACAATTACGCCTTTGAATAACGAACGCGCTTGAGAAATTGAGGGAAATTTTCATAAAAGCGGGATAGCATGAAACGCCCTTTAGCCCTTTTTACACACGGCTACACATCAACCTATACATTTCCAGTATAAGCTGATCTCGCATTGTATAGGATTTCCGTACAGTGAGCGATCAGCGTAAACTGGAAACGTATAGCTTGATGTGTAGCCGTCTGTACCAACGTGATGGTCACATTGAAAACTTAAAAGTTTTAAATAAAGACAATTTAATAAAAGTAGTGATTAATGATGCTAGTGGCTATGTGATGTGTGATTAGTTACGCACCTCCGCGCTCGTATACGCGCGTCGATGCCAGCTCAAGGCGAGACGTTGCCGCTCCGAGACGTTGCCGCTCCGAGTAGAAACGTAAGCCAGCTAGTATTGCTAGTAAGTTAGTAGCGCCGTGAATGAATTTTTGCACAGAATGATCCCAATTTTGGTTATTTTATTATTACCTATTTAGTTTGTTTGAAAAAAAAAATCTATTTAGGAATTATCTGCTTATATTTTTTATGATTACTGGTCACTAGCCCTACCAGTGTGTCAAATTAATGTCGCCACCGTAGCGGCACGCTGTATTTCCTGCCAGGGTTACAAAAGCGGCACGCTGTATGATAGCCTCGTCCGAAGAGATTAGCAACCCACGGGCAACCCAACCCAGTAGTAAAATATCTGTTAGTGTCGTTGCACTACTACTAAAAAGTCAACTAACTGCGACCAACTTGAAGAAGCCCTCGCTCGGCTTATAGATTATAGGAAAACCTATAAGAGGTCTATGATCTTAAAATAACATGGTAAATCTCTCAATATTGTGCGTACAAACTTACATTTGCAGTTGGAATGTATGAGGGAACATGTCTTTCAACTACAATGTTAAGTTTGTTCTTGAGATTCATCCCAACTACGGAACCCTTCATTGTGCGTGGTCCGAGTCCGACACGCACTTGGCCGGTTTTTTAATATTGTATTTCTGGGGCGAGTAGACGGCCGCTACGGTGACTGGATACAGTTGAGATTGAATACAAATCACTACAGCTTGAATTTCATGACACATCGTAATGAAAAAGATTTTCTTTGACTACCATAACTGAGCTACCACCTCGGGCAGAGTAGTCAGGGTGCAGTGCATGGTACACTTTATAAACTCGGATTTTTATGAATGATTGCTTAGTAAAGTGAGTTTCAGATATATGGAAAACATCGATGTTTTCTGTGATCGTTACCCCAAGTGTAAGTTTGCAAGAGAGTAAACGTAACTAGCGCGTTTGCGTTAAGATTTTTATTCTCACCCTTATAGTCTTAGCATTATGATCTATCGGTCAAATTTTACGTTTACTCTCTTGCAAACTTACACTTGGGGTACAGAATGCTAAGACTATAAGGGTGAGAATAAAAATCTTAACGCAAACGCGCTAGTTACGTTTACTCACTTGCAAACTTAGGTACACTTGGGGTAAAACTACTTCTAATTCTTGTTGACGTTTGAGTTCCACGCCATTATTTTTAATGAATTCATTTTTTTCTGCCTGCTAATAGCATTCGTAGCGCTATTTTCTAGTCTATCCAAACGAGCGTTAAATGAGGACATCAATTTAATCATTTCGTCCAACTTTCTTTCCATACCATTCATTGGCATTAACATTCTCACGAATATTCGCAAAATTAACAGTTATGGCTGTAACATGCGCGTATGTTTTTTTGTGAGGGTTTTGTGTCACGTAATGGTTTTGTGTTTTAGAGCTAGTTTGCACTTTTTCGTTAACGTCTCGCTGGCCTTTTGATGCCGGCTTCTTGACAGTTTTGTTTTTATGTTCTTCATTTCCCGGTCTACTAAACTATAGAGGATTCTGTAATTAGCAGGATGTTGTTCCCCACAATTAACACATTTTGGCTTCTCTTTGCCGGTTTTTTGCAGTCAGCAGTAAGATGTTTGCCTGTACATTTGACACATCTAGGTTCCTTAGAACAATATTTGTGAGTACGTCCGTACGCCTGGCATCTCTTGCATTGAGGCACTAGTATCGAGGTATGGAGAGGATGTACCTCTACTTTACATCCTAATATTGATTTTAGACCATACATTTTATTTACGTATTCATCATTTCTGAATGTCGTATCGAATGCCCTGAGCTCCATTACCTTTTCTGTCGACTATTTTTGCCCGACAAATACATCGGTCACCGCCAAAGTCGCCGACACAATCTGTTCGCGCAACTGCCTTGCAGAACGGTCGCCAGAGCTGAATCACCTGTGTGTCGTACTTTAAGGATGCTCAATGTCCTCCTGATGGCCAACCCTGAATGTGATGTGTTTGCAGACGAATGGAGTAAAATAAGGAGCGTATGTCTGATGTTCTGTGAGAAACATACGCGAGGGTGTCCACTGTTCCATGTTAGTAAGTAGCTGATAATTGTTTATGACTTATTTGTCTGCATTGTGTATATTTGTTTTCTATGTTGATTAATGTAATTGGTATTGTACCGTGTTAATTAACTATAAATAAATAAACATGTTCAGAGGCTCCTTATTTTTCCACCTCAATTTGTTTGCTGCATCTACAATTTTTTATTCTGTAGGACTTGCATGTGAAATGAAGGTTTTTACCCATAACTCTTATTAGTCTTTCCTGCTTGTTTTCATAGGAGTGCCAAAGAAAGTTATTTTCTGTCAATATCCGTGTAATAGACTTATAAGTGTCTTCGTTCACTGGATTTATTTTAACGCAATTCCCATTCAACATTTTAGTCGTGAATTTATCACCAGACTCAGACTTTGACAATAAGTCAAACAAGGCCTGGTAGTCCTCGACGCCACTACTACTACAGGTGGAGGTAGCGGAATCTTTTTCGTGTTCACTTTCTCGGTTTGAACAGTCTATATGTGTTCAATAATATGGTGGCTGTGTGAGTGGGCGATGTGTTTAATTTACGTTTTTTTCTGCTCTTTTGCCTGATCCACTGAGTTTTCATCGTGGCTAGCTCCTCCTCGTCCGTACAGTATTCAGGACACTGTGTTGGCATTTTTATTGGCTCAGCTGGCTCAGTGGTTGCAGCTGTAGGTACTTTGTTCTGCTTTATGTAGTTAATATCTCACTTGTTGCTGGAGGCTTAGTATTTGTTTTTCCATATCAGAATTAACATTACGCAGTTGTTCATTATCTGCTCTTTCTGCGCTGTATAGTATTTGTACAGCAGTTGTTCATTTACGGGTTTTACCTTAATTTTGGTGGTCTCAGTATGTTATTGGCAACAATATCACTTAATAATTAATTGTAGGTCAATTCTTACGTAATTGTGTGTGACAGCGCGGCGAGCGCGGTCCGGCCGGCGGCGCACGGTGGATCGAAAATCGGCTGTAGAAGACATAGGATCTCGATGTCTTAAATGTTATTTTTTTTGCTGGAAATGACTTCTGCCTATCATTACTGTTCTATAAAATGTCATATGAAGTAATTGTGTGCACAAATGGAAGAGTTATAATTTTTATAAGAAAAAAATGTATGGAGCTGACATGAAAAATGAGGATATCTCTGGAATCGCTAGGATAGCCATTATATCCTTGCACACTGTTATAGTACTATTTATTTGTGAATTTTTGACATACTTAATATTGAGCCAACACTTGCGATTTTTTTTTTTAAATCGTCAAAATTAAAAAATGTTTATGATATGTACATTTTAATGCTTCAATATGGCTATACCAAGTGTAACTTACAATATTGATTTACGGCAAAATTTGTACATATCTGTCTGAAGCTAAGTCAAATGCGGCCTGCTACCTGTGTTTGGCTAAGCCTACAGAAATGAATAAGTTAGATGTCATTGCGTCAAAAACCATTTCTTCTGGTGTGTATGAGTTCGGATTATCATCACTTCATGCCCGCATTAATGTGATGCAATGTCTTCTACACATAGCGTATCGTCTCGACTTCAAAAAGTGGTCTGCAAGAGGAGAAGGTCATCAAGAGTTATTGCATTCACGAAAAAAACTCATTCAAGATCGATTCAAAGATGATCTCAACCTTTTGATTGACATCGTTAAGCAAGGATCAGGCACAACTAACGACGGGAACACAGCAAGGTGGTTTTTTGAATTCCCTGATAAAACTGCAGCGATCACTGGATTAGATGAAGACCTAATACGCAGATTTGCTGTGATTCTGCAAGCTATCACATCTGGAGAGATTGTAGACGTGCCGAAATTTAAAGAATACGCTAGAACAACCGCTGAAAAATACGTGGAACTGTACGATTGGTACTACATGTCATCAACCGTCCACAAATTGTTGATTCACGGAGGGGACATAATTGCAGAAAACTATTGTACCAATTGGAAGTCTTTCGGAAGAAGCTTCAGAGGCCCGAAACAAAGACTTTAGGAGGTTAAGAGAACACCATTCGAGGAAAAATAGTAGACAAGCATCAAACGAGGATATCCTCAATATGCTTATCGTCTCTTCTGATCCTCTAATTTCTTCCACAAGACCAAAAGGCAAGAGGCAGACATACTTTAAGGAAACAGTAGAACTACTGAAACTTCAGGATCAGGAAGCTCCGACAGAGTTCTTAGAAGTTATATCTATTGTAGAGCCTGATTCTGAAGTGGATTCTGATGGTGACGAAGTATAAAATAAGTTAACTTTTATTGTTTATTTTAGGTTAGGTTAAGTTAATTTTTTTTTAATAATTTGCTTTTATTTTTAATCATACAATAGTTTACCATTTATTGTTATTGACTAATGATCACGTTTATCTAATTACCCTCATTATGGTACGTATCCTTTTAACAGGTATATAGGTATTAAGTTTTATTAATCATTAGCTAATGTGGACTTGAGGCATTAGACAAGATTACATATTATGTAATTCACCATGTCATTCCAAATAAGTAGGTAATACGACTTTGTGATTTCTTAGAATGTTTTGGTCTAAGCATAGAAAATATTGTAAGTTACACTTGGTATTTAAGCATTAAAATGTACATATCATAAACATTTTTTATTTTTAAATTTTGACGATTTAAAAAAAAAAATCGCAAGTGATGGCGCAATATTAAGTATGTCAAAAATTCACAAATAAATAGTAATACGAGTATAACAGTGTGCAAGGATATAATGGCTATCCTAGCAATTCCAGAGATATCCTCATTTTTCATGTCAGCTCCATACATTTTTTTCTTATAAAAATTATAACTCTTCCATTTGTGCACACAATTACTTCATATGACATTTTATAGAACAGTAATGATCGGCAGAAGTCATTTCCAGCAAAAAAAATAACATTTAAGACTTCGAGATCCTATGTCTTCTACAGCCGATTTTCGATCCACCGTGCGGCGGACTGATGAGCTGGTGGATAGATTATAAACTAACGGTGCTCACAAACTTACGGTGATAATAATCGAGAACGAACCGATCGCACAAATTCAAACGCAAGGCATTTTTTTCAATTAGTCAAGGAGTCGGTTATTCAGAAAGATGCTAGGTTGCCCATTCCAAAGCGTAGTAGTAGGTTCCTATGGAGAGGAACGGGCAACAAACTCCATGGACGAGTGTCCAATTTTAAATAAAAAAAATTGTTACAGTCTTGATTAGGTAGGTCTAGGTAGGTAGGTACATCTTTCATGTAACCAATACTTTGCACATACAAAACACATTTATATGGAAAATGGACAGTAAAGTTAGGGATGCTCAGGAGCGTCAACAAAAATATGGCGCAAGTGGGTCGCGTCAATTGCGCCCGGGGGATGAGGTCTGGCTGGGGGACCACTGATTATAAGGTAGTAGATGCTTTAGGTAGACAATTCCATAAACATGTTGATCAGCTGAAACAACGGATACGGAGTTCATTAATCTGTCCTTCTCCCTCTAGCCCGGGTAGTGATGAGAGGCCCGAGACGGTTGAGGTACCGGTCCGAGCAGTCCGCGTGGTGATGGTTCGGCCTCAGCGACCACACATCAGGATGACGGGGAACAAGAGCATTTTGAGGATTGCGTAGAACAGCCGGTTCAGATCACACCACAGCCTTCCTTGCCTTCTCCTAAGCCGCTCCAGTCTCGTCCCGTTCGTCAATGTCGAATTAATAAGCCAGTTAGGTATAATTAATTGTGAAGGTGTAGAGGTCATTATTAAGTTTCGTTTGTTTGTATTAGTTGGTAAGTTTAGTGAATGTAGAAATGTAAA
This sequence comes from Tiliacea citrago, assembly GCA_963921375.1. NCBI lineage: Eukaryota > Metazoa > Arthropoda > Insecta > Lepidoptera > Noctuidae > Tiliacea > Tiliacea citrago. The sequence goes on from OY992800.1 coordinate 21,799,031, forward strand.
AGGGTTCAAGATTAAGGGTAAAGGTGTAATGTATGGTAACCTTTTTACTGTTTATGATCTGCCAAGTGGGCGGCCTGACACAGCGATGGCCTGTCATGGCTGTTCTGAATAAAACCCATTACTAGCTACACGTTGTTTTACTCATACATTTCAGACATAATAGCAACTAGATATATTTTTGGATACCTACTCACATGCTAATTGAAAAAGCACGTATCTGTTCTATTGATAATCTTTTGGAAATACTCGCCAACGCACACATTCATTCAGAAAAGTGATATAACACCACTTCACGTTATGTATGTATTTGACGGAACTTCTACTGCCTGACCTCCTTTTACAAAAGCGTTATTATGATAGCACGTTCAAGAGGTTTGACCAGACGGAGCGGAATACTCCGCCTGTTCAGACAACAAAACAGATATTTCTAACCCCTGATGATAATCTGTCTAGATTTCCTGTAACTGAATTGTTTTTAAACCTTGGCCAACTAATCAATCAAGGAAAACCCTTCAAACAAAACACCACTTTGTTTGTAAACATAAACAAACGAACAACGCAAACACCGTTTAGTATACGTGAGAAACACCACGTTAAACTAATCACATTATAATGAATTATAGAAAAACTAAATATGTCGTTATCACTAAGAACAAGTTTCGATAATTAGTAAAGTACTTAAGCGTCGGGTAATCGCCGTTGATCTTGGCCATACAAATTCGTGTCGCGCGCACGCCGCCGCCGCCGCACCGCCGCGCGTTCGGTTTCATAGGGTATGAAACCGAACGCATTCATTTTATTCATTTTTAGTAACGAAAATATGAATATTTGAAAAAAATCACATAGAATTATAGATAATAAAATAGTCTGTTCATACAAGAAAAAAAACATGAAAATATTTTAAGTAGTTTGAAAGTAATATCAATTTTTATGCTTTGGGTAGACATTACTTCCTGAATTTATTTCATAAAGTATTTTACTACAATACTTTAATATTCACTTAGAGAATTGATGTGTATGCGTTCTAGTTTAACATATATATTTTTATGTTGTGTATAGTTTTATGTGAATGCGTAATAACAGATTTAAAAGTAACTAAAATCATATATCTGCGCCTTAAGTAGTTTTTAATTAACCTAAATTGCAATTGCTTGGCCTACGTGGTGCCCCGGGCGTAGAGCGGTCGCTGATAATGCTGTGTCCTCGAATTTTTGGCCGTAATCCACCATGCGGGCCTAGTGCGGGATGCCCAGATGGTAGCATTCCGCACTAGACCCGCGTGTGGATTACGGCCCGCTCGCTCTCACAGAGAGGAGGCCTGTAACAACAGGGGCAACATGATAGGCTGATCATGTAGGGTTAGGGTTCCGTACCTCAAAAGGAAAAAACGGAACCCTTATAGGATCGTGTGTGTGTTTCTGTCTGTCCGGCTGTCACAGCCGATTTGCTCCGAATCTACGGGACCAATTAAGTTGAAATTTGTTACACTTATGGACTTCTGTGATCCAAACACGGACGTGTAACATAAATAAATCAGTTTGAACTTGGGGGTCACTTTTGGGGGGGAAATTAGAAAATTAATAAAAAAAGTTTTGCAATCTCTACCGTGCGACATACCAAAGGAAAGGATTTCAGATATATATTTTTTTATAATTTTAAAATAAATACTTTTAAAATTATTTACGAAAATAGATGAAAATTGACTATTGACCCTTATCTCCGAAACTACTAAGCCTAAAATTTTGAAAAAAATACAGAAAATAGTTCTATGATCGTAAAATAACATGGTAAATCTCTCAATATTGTGCGTACAAACTTACATTTGCAGTTGGAATGTATGTGGGAACATGTTTTTCAACTACAACGTTAATATTGTTCTTAGGATAATGAATGCCCACTACGGAACCCTTCATTGTGCGTGGTCCGACACGCACTTGGCCGGTTTTTCTATAATCAAATAACTTATAATAACTGAGGAATAGGTAAATATTGCGGTTTGAGTTTGACAGCCGTTGTATAGCAAATATTATGGCTAGCTGTCATACCTATGTGTTCTTCAGATAAAAATTATCTGACTTACGATGAGTTGCATACGAAACCAACATTAGTTTAACGGAGACTTTAGTCACTTTCTTGTTGATACAAAATGTAAGGGATGGCATGAATTTAAAGTCTCCGTTAAACTAATGTTGGTTTCGTGCAACTCAACGTAAGTATAGGAAAATCAGCCCTAAATATTGTTTCAAATACTTCCTTAGAATAATACCTTCCTATACTTGTTTTACGAACACGGTCTTATACATAACACACATAACATCACGCCTGTAATCCCCGAAGGGTTAGGCAGAGGTGGACCTATAGTACACCCACGTTTCGCCAGTTATGTTTAAGTCCCGTGTAATAGGAGGCGAGCCTACTGCCATCAACCGGGCACAAATCCAGACTCCGGGCTGCTACTGAGAAATTCCGGGTGGAAAAACCCAATAACGCTTTGACCGACCTGGGAATCGAACCCAGGACCTCGTGCTCGGCAGTAGCGCTTGCGACCACTAGACCACTCATAAAGACACAGACAGACCACAGACAGACAAACAGTCAGACAGTCTTATAATCTCCTAATATTGTCTCAACTATGTACTTCCTATCTATTAGGATATGACAGATTCACGTGTATCTACTGGACACGAATAACTCATATTGCCTAGCATTCAAGTTGAAATTCGTGTGTTTTCTTTGTTATTAAGAGCGATTTGTTGTGTTTATGGTTCATCCATTTAAAATTGCTGCAGTTAGCAGTTTCTTTTGTCATTTATTTTATTTGGGCTTTTCTAGGCCATTATTATATAATATACCACCATTTCTTGTATATTAGTATATTCTGATGTTTTGCTCACAAATTCTTAAATGTTCTACTTTTGAAAATCAAAATTTTCAAAAAAAAAAAACAAAGTGAAATTAAAGACCTGCGGCCTAATTGCGTAACACATTCATCATCTGCCTGTCGTTCCCCAAATATGTTGGGGTCGGCTTCCAGTCTAACCGGGTGCAGCTGAATACTAGTATTTTACATGGAGCGAATTTAATGCCTATTCTGACCTCCACAACCCAGTTACTGGGTAATACGATACCCCTTGGTAAGACTGGTTTTCAGACTTTCGGGCTTAAGACAGTATAACAACTGTTAAATTAAAGATATAAAAATAACAGCCGGGATCAAAGGCGAGGCATGGAGGGGTCTTGGTATGCGTAATACATATTAATCACAATCTGAATTATTTGGAAGTATATTGCTAATACATTACTTTTAAAAATTGTCTGCTCAACAACGTAAATAACACAATGAATGTTGAACGGTCAACCTGAAACCCATTTGCTACTGCTGATAGTGTGTTACTCAATTACCCCCCAATAGTTTTGTTTATTCCAGTTAGATTAAATCTAGAAGATAGGTACTTTGGAGGAACGGGGTGTAAAGTTCCTCCATAAGGGATGAGTCTCCGACTAGACGGTTCGGGTCACCAATCTGTAGGGTGGGTTTTAATTCTCCAACTAGACGGGTGTTGTGTCTGAAGGGGCTACTGGCCTGATGGATGTTTCGGTACCTACAAACCAGCTGGAAAATATAGAGAAATTAAAATCAGTAGAGAAGATTTTATAAACTCAAACTCAAAGCATTTCAATTAAACCATTTACAGGCACTTTTGAATTGTCAAGGAGTCGGTCAGTTAGAAATACGAAGCTAGTTGCCCATTCCAAAGAGTAGTACACGGACACTCTTTTAAATTAAAATATTGATACAAAGTATTGGTTACATCATTCAAGTTGAAATAATACATGTGAGAACGATGCAAAACGTCAGAAGCGTCCGTGAAAAGATTAAAAAAAACAATTCAAAACTAAAATAATTAAAACAAGCCGTGGCAGCTAAGAGATGACCAGTCCCAACTGACAGGGCCCGTTCAAGAACGTGACGCATGGATCAGCACCATTCAGCTCAACCATTTTGAAGGAAGCTAAATGTTCCAACACACGCGCCACGATCAGCGAGACATCTGAGTGAGCATGACACACTCTCGACCGGCTTATTCAATTCAAGTCAATGAAAGACATATTATTATCCGGTAAAAGGTAGCTCTATTGTACTCACATCTGTGTATACCTAATAGGACTCCTTTATGAAGCCCCAAAACCCCAACGCTTTGTCTCTAATCGAATATTGCGCTCATGTAGTGGGGTCGGGTTTTAAAATTCTGGTAAGCCCTAAATAAAGCGCTTTCTCAATAAAGCGCTGCATACTTCTTAATGGTTATAGACATAGACCCCAAACAATGGCACATGTATCCAAATAGCTATTTAAATACAGCCGGCATAAACACTCCCTCCCTTTTCTCCTCCAAAGGGCCTCGAATAAAACCAAACGCGCGTACTAAATTCAATTCAGTTCAATTTCAATAGCTATCGAGAAGTGCGTGCGTGCGTCGCGCGCGTCTGTGCGTCCGGAAATATAAAAAAAAATTGTTTGAAAAAAAGAAACCAGTTTGTTTTTGTGAACAATTTGAATTGAGAACTGTGAACAAAATGGCGATTTCTATCGTGCGGTTGGGATTAAAATCTGTAGTTAATTTTGAGAGGAATGCAGCTGTTTTATCAGTGAACAGTGTCCCGAAACAATTTAAAGTAAGTAAATGATATCTGGTTTTTAATAAATAAGTTGTTTGACTAAGTACCTATAAGTAAAGTGTCATTGACTTCTTGCGGGCGTTGGATTGCATTCTTGTTGCTTAGAGCGTTACTTTTCTCCAGCATAGTTGCGGTGTCTAGGACAAAAACTAACGCAGGTTTGAGAAAAATCTATGATGTTTGGAAAACTGATGGATTAATAAACGTTATGCACAAATATTGCTGAACAGTTTTAGGACTTACTTAACTCAAAGGAGACTATTCAAAGGAGCAAGCTTTTCTTCAGTGGCGTAGCTAGGCGTGTGTGAAGTGGGCCCACAACCTGGGCCTCGCACATAAAGGGGCCTCGCGAGGCCCCTTTAAAGGCGATGCCCCCAGACTTTACCAAAGATGACTAATTAATTTGATCACTTTTACGCTCAAAAAAGAACGTCACATATTTAAAAGCGTGTTTTTTTGGGGCCTCACAAGAACCCATCTTATGCGCGACTGCGAGGCCGTTGGACCTTCCAAGACCGCAACCGTTAGTTCGACGGAATACGAGACCTGTCAGGAATTAATAGCTATGAGTAAGCGTTTTTAGTATAATTATGAAAGTAGATTCAGTGTTGATTTTTTTATTGAAATGGTTGACGCCGGCGCCGCCGCCGTAATACAAAACATTAACACAAGATTTACTGCACTCAGTCACTGAATATTACAACAATTTTGGATACTTGTACGACAAATAATTTAAAATCTTTGCCAAATAACGAGCTTTTGAAGCACTGTAAAGATTTAGTTATAGAAAGAGATGATACAAGATGGAGAAAGCAAAGACATAGAATTTTATGAGCTATACGAAGAATTAGTTAAAATGAATTAATATTAACATTATTAATTAACTTTTAGTGCCTAATTGACCAAACTCCATTAGAGACGCCAATCATATGATGCAATAAATAATTACAAATGAATTGGAAGACGTCTTTCGTAATGTTTACATTGCTATTAGAATTGTGTTGACTATGCTTGTAAGTACAGTTTCCGCAGAAAGAAAATCTTCAAAGACAACTCATAATCATTTTTAAAAGCAGTTTATCCCTTCGTTAACAGTTATAATTATAATTAAAAGTATAGGTACCATAAAATTGCAAATGCCGAACTGCATCCGGTGATGGATTAATTTTTATTCATTAGTTAATATCTAATTTTAAACGATTTTATTTGCATTTTTACGCAATACGTTGTGTCATCGCGCATCTCTTTCTTTTCTATGCAATCTGACAGTGAGTTTACCTGTTGTCAGCCTCTTAAGTGATGTTCTCCTACAGATTACCTTTATCTGGCTGACTGGTTTAATAAAAATGCACTTTCTTTTAGCTTCGCATACTTAGAACCACTATAGTCAGAAAAAAAATTGGTGTGGTTATTACCACCAAATATTTTACATTGTAGACAAAATATTTAGGGTGTTATCAGTATCACATAATAATTATCAGTTATGGTGTGCAAAGGTTAAAGCCCCATGACGGGTCCTTGATAAGAAGGTCATACTAAGGGACGGTAAGTACCTACTTAGCTGATTGTAGCTAAAAGGACATAAAATTGTAAAACATTTTTTTTTTAAAACTTTGCCCCACTACGGATTTCTCCTGTATCGTGGGTGCGTTTACAAATATTTAAACTCACATACACAAACAGCCAGACCCGGAACAACTACTTATAGGTCATACAAATATTTGTTCCGTGCGGGAATCGAACCCGCGACACGCAGCGCAGCAGTCAATCGCTTGCGTCAACCGTGCCGTCATACACGCACATTACGGTGCGCGTGCGCAGTTATTGCTTATTCGGGCAGTTAATGTAGTTAGAGGTGTACCAGTCTTAACTAATGTAGGTAGGCAGCCTCGAGGTCTGCTGTTATAGCTTTAACGGATTTGATTGGTCCTCCACTTGTTTGGCACCACTGGGGGACGGCGAAACAACTTTTAAAAATTATTCTCGTTGTCCACCACTGGTGGACAGCGTCACAACTTTCTAAATTATTTCCATTCGCCACCACTGGTGGAGGATTTTTAAACATTCCCTATGGCCACCGCTGGGGGACAATGGCACAACTTTTGATCCAATTCCCACTGGACATCAATTTAAATTATTTTTTTAGTTTTTTGCAGATAATGCTAAGGGTACGGGCAATGACTGGTTTAATTCTCTTTGGATACGGGTGACCTCGGCCATTGGTCCCTCAGGCTTTTTAAAGTGTGCTTGTAACATCCTTTAAGGGGCTGACAACAGGTAAATCGCTGTCACTGTCAGATTACAAACAAAAGAAAGAGATGCGCAATGACACAACTTATGGTGTAAAAATGCAAATAAAATCGTATAAAATTAGATATTAGTTAATAAAAACTTATCCATCACCGGATGCAGTTTGGCATTTGCAATTTTATGGTATACTTTTAATTATAATTGTTAACGAAGGGTATAAGGGTAACCCTTATTCCTAAAGGTATAAGGGTGAAAAGAGTTCAATCGCCATTGTATGCTATGCTAATTTATATCACCTAACTGTTTTAGTACACAAATGATGTAACCAATATTTTGTAACCATACGTCAATTTAAAAGAGTGTCCGTGTAGTTTCTTGTCCATTCTTCTCCATAGGTACCTACCTACTAAGCTTTGGAATGGGCTTTGGTTTGGTTTCATCTTTATGACTGACCGACCCCTTGACAATTCAAAAGTGCCTGTAATTGGTTTATTTGAAATAAATGCTTTGAGTTTGAGTAATTCTATTATTTAAAGTTGTTCTTACCTACTAACAGGCATTAGGTTTGAAACCATAGAAATATAAAAAACAGTTTGAAACCGTGTTAAAACACACTGTAAAACGAAGTAAAATAGTGTTTTTAAAAAAGAAAGGAAGAAAGAAAGAAAAATATTTATTTGGGACACGCACAAGTAATAAGCATTTAAAACTATACAAAAAAAAACACTTGTTGTTCAGATGGGCGTAATAAGCGGGGGCGGGCCCCGCGCCTCGCCGCTGTTTTTGTACGGACAACCCGGTAACATAACAACCTTATAACTGTGATTTTTCATGTTCAAAAACATAACATAACATAGATTCTTTACATAAAAATGCTAGACACGTGTTTCGGGTTTATTTATTTATTTATTTATTAAAACTTTATGCACAAGTAAAAAGTACACTGTACAAAGGCGGACTTAATGCCTGAGGCATTTTCTACCAGTCAACCTTAGGGTGATGCAGAGACAAAACATGGCAGGTGCAACGTATGGGAAATAACTATAAAATACAAGCATACATACAAATACATAGATAGATATATACATATATACATAATATACCAAAATAAATGTTTGTCAGGAGAAATAACGACCGGTAGCGAAGAAAACGACTCCAGCAAATCACCGCTGAGATGCTTCGGCCAACTTCTGACGAATATGTTCACGTGCCTTCACTTTAAATGATAGCCGGCTGGTTGCCGTCCTGATGTTCAGAGGGAGCGCATTCCAAAGAAAGACCGCCTGGACAAAGAAAGAAGAATGAATGAAGCCAGTTTCGCATATACTAAAAACTAATATTTGTATACCTATAAATAGTAGTCTATGGACAGAAACTACAGAACGTCACTTCCACGATCCATACATCCTAATCCTAAGTTTTGATACTTTGACTAAATTATATCTGAAGGTTCAACGATTTCCCTTGAAATAATTGATGTTGTTATTGTATTTTTGTTTATATACCTACTGCTATGTGGCGTACATGTGCGAGGTCGTTTTTTATATACAATCGGTTCTACAACATAATATGTTTATCGTGCATGGTAATCGTACCAACTAGGTATTTGGCCTATTGCAAGGACAAACTATTATGTAGGAGAACAGATATACAGCGACAATTATTAATAGAAGTTATACATGGTTCTGGTTAGGTGCTTAAACCTCTAAATTATGGTTAAAGATCTACCTGGGCTTTTCTAATATATTTTGGGGCTGATAGCGCTAGGATACCTATCTATACAAATAAATTCAATTGAAGTGTGGATGTCGGTTTGTAATGTCAAAATAACAGCTTTTTACTAAATGCATTTGAAAGTATAAACGATACTTTCATCAAAAAAACAATTATTAAAATGTTTGTCTGTCTATCTGTTTGTTCTGACGATTTTGACGGGATTTTGACTGGCAGGTAGCTGATGTTATAAGGAGTAACTTAGCCGACTTTTATTTTAGAAAAAGCCACGCGGGCGAAGCCGCAAGCATCAGCTAGTCTGATGCAAGTCATTGCAAGCTTCGCTTTCTGTTTGCAATCCTGTCTACTCTACCCATAGATTTTCAGAATACCAATGTGATCGGAGTAGTTATGCATAAGGAAAATTTCCTTACAATTCCTTCTATGTCACAACACCAAAAAGGTTGTGTTGTCATACAATGTCCATAAAAAAACCTATAGCTGTTTGAACACAATGAATAATTATGTTTATAAACTACCGTATATTTAAGTAAGTGCCTACTGCATACACGTGAAAAACATGTCTGTTTATGCAATCAACCATTGATATCCGTATTAGCTTGTGTGAAACTATATTGGCCTATTTATTTACGTGAGTAGGTATCTATGTAGTATTTTGTTATCAGTAACGTCCATTGTCCAACCAAGGCGTAAATATGGCCACTACCTACAATATGAACGGGCTAACGCTCTCATCTCTATTAGTTATACATTCTGGTTAAATTATCTGGTAGATCTACTTACTGTGCGTTCACTATAACTTGACGCGTGACGCGATTGGTAGCACTGAATTTTGCAGTCATGTGGTTGGTAGTTCTGTTCGTCAGTCGCAATTTTGAAGTTTAAAACGAACAAACACGCGTCAAGTTTTCGTGAACGCACTACAATAAAAATCTTAAATTAATAATTTATTAATTCATTCACTGACAAACGCACAGCCTAAACCACTTCGTCTGGGCCTCAAGTCTGCTATTACAATAGTGTCAGAATGGTCGATCATTGATTTCATAATTGTTGATTTTGACAAGTTTGGTAATCTACTATTATAATGGCGTCATTATGACTTTCCAATGGTCGGCCACTGACACTACATTGAAAGAAATTGCAAAGAAAATGATCGACCATTATGCATTTACCAGATTACGAACTTTTAGCAAAATGACAATGGCATGACAATGGGATCGTGTTGGAATGACTGAATTTATAAAAATAGCAGACTTGGGCCCCTGGAAGCATGACATTTTGCACTAGAGTGCCATAGGTATCAAAAGTGAGACACGAGAACGTATTTTTTAAAAATTCATCTCCTGTAGGGGTTAAAAGTCGGACCACGCACAATGAAGGGTTCCGTAGTTAGGATGAATTTATTCCAAAAACAAACTTAACATTGTAGTTGAAAAACATGCTCTCCCATACATCGATATACGTTACGGTCAATTCTTCAACTGCAAATTTAAGTTGGTGGACTATTACTCGTTAACTAGTAAACCCTACTTAGCTGTGATAGTTTTCCTTTTAATTTCGTTATACAACGTGGCGATTAGGTTATCACATTAATTCAAACCACGTATTCTACATTACGTATTTTAAGCATACATAAATAAAATAATTAATAAAAGTTAACATTCTACCCGTGAGACCTTTTTTTCCCTTTTAGTATTTAACAACATCATGTATTATAACGCCCCGCGCGTGAGCGCAAGTACCTACCCTCCGCTAGTCTCACTGTCGTTTGGCGTGTGCGCCGTAGTATCAAGGGTGGATTATTTATTGCCAATTTTTACGCTATTTAGTTTGTTAGAAAAATTCAGTTTTCTATTTTTAGGTCTATTTTTATTTTTATTATTTTAACAGACTGATAACAACTTGTAATAACCGCTGTACTATTTAATGTGATAACCTAATCGCCACGTTGTATATACTACTGCCATGATTTTTTTCACATATCCAAAACCAACCATTTAGCTGGCGGGGGGGGGGGGGGGGGGACACTTGACTCTAACAAAAAATAGCACTTTAAAGTTTAATATTACGCAAACGGATCCAGAATTGAAAAATGGCTTGCACAGACCCACAATATTTTTAAACGGCCTATCCAACGATACCCCACACCATGTATTAGATGAGAAAAACACCCTAAAAAAAAATGTTTTTCATGGTTTTACTTTACGACTTTTTCGGCGTATGAATATGTAACCCTTGCCAAATTACAGCTTTCTAGGACTAAGCGTCTCCGAGCTAAGCCGGGGACAGACAGACGGACATGGCGAAACTATAAGGGTTCCTTGTTTACTACGGAACCCTAAAAAGGGGATGACATTTTCTATAAAAATACGTAATTTTTGCCTGATGAGATTTCATTGGGTACAGTGCTTTTTAGTACTTACCTACTTATGGTTTTTAGGGTTCCATGGGTCCGAATGAGAAAAACGGAACCCTTATAGGATCACTCGTGTTTGTCTGTTTGTCCGTCTGTAAGTGCCAATTTGCTCCGAATCTAATGGATAGTATAAGTTGAAATTTGGTGCATTTCTGTGACCCAAACACGGACGTATAATGTAAATAAATGAATTTTGAATACGGGGTCTCTTTTGAATGAAAATAATAAAAAATAAACTGTACGGTGTGACACATTAAATGGGCTTACTGTGAGGGTCTCAAATATATTCTAGATCCAGAAACTATAGAACGCCACCGGCTACGCTCCTTACATCTGTACTCCTTTTGCTTTGTTTACGTTCATACACGCACGCGCCGCCGCGCCGCCCGGCCGCCGCGGCGGTTGCGAATACTACACACCTGACCTTTCTGAAGAGCATTATATACCAGCTTATAGATAACAGGAAAACCAATAAGAAGTCTATGGTCTTAAAATAACATGGTAAATTTCTCAATTTTGTGTGTACAAAATTACACTGTAGTTGAAAAACATGTTACAGAACATGTTTTTCAACTACAACGTTAAGTTTGTTCTTGGGATAAATTCATTCCAACTACGGAACCCTTCATTGTCCGTGGTGCGCAATTGGCCGGTTTTTTTCTGGAGTATCACTTAACGCCTACACCGCCGTGGGTCATTAACCCCACCACGGCTAATGAGTGTCATCGATATTGTTCAATGCTACTGTGTTACATTGGGGCCCCTTATGTGGGTAACAGATAGACTGACATTTTTAATCTTTATGAGGAGCTATGAAAGAAGCTTCATCATCATCATCATCATTTCAGCCAAAAGACGTCCACTGCTGGACATTGGCCTCCCCCTAACGGGGGGTGTTTGTTGTGAAAGAAGCTTACAACATGGAGTGTCACGCATTCAGTCAGTCCATCCAGGCAAATCGCTTGGTCATTTTTTATTTCCTATATAAAATTTTATAATTATAAGTACTATATTCGGGAGTCGAAATCGTCTTCATATTTTATTTGAAACCTATTAATTATATTTAACTTTTTAAATATTTTTCGTATCTTAACTACTTTATGAAGAGCCAGTCTACCTGTTACTCGCACCTACCCCTGTGGAACTGGTTAGACCGGAATACGGTTTATAAAATATATGCATCCAATCATGTGTACCACTGTTGGTATTTGTAGCATTAGCTGTTGCATGCTTGGAAAGTTTATGTACCTACATTTATTAATAGTTCGATAACGATTTGTTTAATAATTGGTTGCAGTTTTACAAAAGGAACACCAGAAATAAATAAATGTTAATATCGGGTAGAAAACAATAGGTTTACACCGGTTTCTTGGTGTATTTTTTTGCCTTTCAGAAACGGGCTCTTAAAATGTGACTGACATTACCTAACGCATATTATGCAACATCAGCATAATTTTTGTAAACAACGTATCATAACGTACATTTTTGAAGCTTCTTTTTCAGAAGTTTGACAGCATTCAATTAGTGCCATGTTCCTAATTAGTTTGCAAGGAAGCATTTCCTATTTTATTCATATAGCGCATTTAAATATTAAGCTTGTTTTGTAAAAAGTTTTTTACTTTTAATTTATTCTTGGCTAACTGGCAGGCTGGTTCAATAAAAAACCGGCCAAGTGCGAGTCGGACTCGTGCACGAAGGGTTCCGTACCATTATCTATAAAAACGGCAAAAAAATCACGTTTGTTGTATGGGAGCCCCCCTTAAATATTTGTTTTATTTTAATTGAATTATTGATTTTTAAAGTGAATACATAACTAAATATTCTGTGAATATTTCAAGTGTCTACCTGTTACCGTTATCAATATCGAGCAAAAACGAGCAAAAAAATCACGTTTGTTGTATGGGAGCCCCCCTTAAATATTTATGTTATTCTGGTTTTTAGTATTTGTTGCTATAGCGGCAACAGAAATACACATCTGTGAAAATTTCAACTATATCGTGAGATACAGCCTGGTGTGGTGGCAGACGGACAGACAGACAGACAGACAGACAGACGGCGGAGCCTTAGTAATAGGGTTCCCGTTTTACCCTTTGGGTACGGAACCCTAAAAAGCACTTTCTTTTAGTTTTTCATAGTAAAAACCAATAGCCTGAAAAAACAGTTGGTATTGTTGTTATCACCAAATATTTTACATTATTGACAATATAGGGTGTTGTCACATAATATTAGCATGTTATGGTGTGCAAAGGTTAAAGCCCCATGGCGGGTCCTTGATAAGAAGGCCATTAATACTAAGGGACGGTAGGTCCCTACTTAGCTGTTTATAGCTAAAAGGACATAAAATAGTAAAACATTACGGTGCGCGTGCGCAGTTATTGCTTAAGGCTCGTACAGACTAGTGCGATATAGCGGGCGCAACGCGTCACTAGTAGCACAGTTTCTTTGTCGGTGCCTGTCGCGCCCGCGATATCGCGCGATTCTGTACGAGCCTTTATTCGGGCAGTTAATGTAGTTAGAGGTGTACCTATCTTACCTAATGTAGGTAGGCAGCTTATAGGTCTGCTGTTCCAGGGGTGGATCCAGGATTTCATTTGGAGGGGGAGCTTTCTGACAAGGTTCGGAGCTATAGAAATTCGGTAATTTTCGACTGAACTTTTCGATTTAACTTCAAGATATAATACCCATATCCATGAAATTTGATAGGTATTTAGCATTTCGGTCAGAAAACAAATAAGACGCTTCAGTTTTTTTGCAAATTTATCCCTTGCGGTAGGTATAGGAATTCCGTTAATTAGTTTTGTAGTTAAAACCGTGAAAATTGGTAGGTATTTAGCTTATAGCTTGATGGAAAATTACGTGTTCAGCGTTTTTAGAAATTCAACCCAACAGTGTAAAAAATTGCATTTTTAAGGATTTATGTTAATTTCAAAGTCCCAACTTCCCAAGTGGACGCGGCTACGAGGTGGGTTGCTTGCTAGTGATCCTAATTATGTATATATGTACATGCTTGTTATCTTTGTTTATTAACTGAGAAGTAGAAATTAACCTGTTGTAAAAAATAAATTTCTGATTCCTGATGTACCTACCAATGAGTACCTAAGCTTAGTCGAAAGTATGGAATTCCTGGGTCTTTTGGGGCTATGATCCCCATGCCCCTGTATCCGCCAATGTGATATTTGAAGATTTTTAATGGATTTACAGGCCTGTAATATTCAACAAAAGGGTAGGCATAGGTGTACCAAAACGCAACAAAAAAAAAAAAATTATAAACGCAATATCCGCCAGTCATATACGGACACTGGTGAGGAACTTGTGGCTAAATAATAACTGCCGCACGGGTCGATCGATCAGGTTAAGCTACGCTTGCCGCGGTTGGTCCGTGGATGGGTGACCATCTTTTCATACCAAGATTCCTCCGTGCCTAGGAAAGAACGTTAAGCCGTTGGTCCCGGCTGTCATTTGTAGATCTTTGACAGTTGTTACGGGTCGTCAGAAGCCCAAAAGTCTGACAACCTGTCTTACCAAGGGATATTGTGTTTTTTTTTTTTTTTTAGTTACCCAGTAACTGGGTTGTGGAAGTCAGATAGGCAGTCGCTCCATGTAAAATACTGGTATTCAGCTGCATCCGGTTAGACTGGAAGCCGACCCCAACGTAGTTGGGAAAAGGCTGGGCAGATGATGATATACGGACACTGGTGGCGAACCACTTTTAACCTTATTACTAAGAATAGAAGGGTGAAAAGGTCAACCGCGATAGTCCGCGGTATTTTAATTCGTGATTTACAAGTTGTTATGCTAATTTATATCACCTTATCACATAAGTAACTGTTTTAGTAATATTCTATTATAATTATAGAGTTGTTCTTACCTGCAGGCATTAGTTATGAAACCGTGCTATAAGACACTGTTAAACGAAGTAAAATTGTGTTTTCAACGGGAGAAGTTATTTGATAATTTCCCACCAAAAAAAAAAAGGGGGCTTGTGGCTATAGTGACTTAGTATCTCTGGGGGTATTTTCATGTACTTACTAAGTAGTGAGATGGGGACGTGAAATTGAATCATAAAAAATTAAGATAAAGAAAATAAGGACTATAATCGCTCGCTCTGACCCTGAGACAGGGGTGTCCGACCTTTTGCGTTTTCATGCAGTAGTAGTAATCATTTTAGTGGGAAGATATATATTTTTTGTTTTTCATAACAAAATGTGATTTTATTTGGAATCGCGTAACTAAGTTTGTTTGTAAAATATTGATGCTGATTTTTTTTTAACTGTTAGTTATGAGTTATGAGACATCCTTTTCTTTTTCGTGTAGTATTTGTACCAAAACCTCCAAAGTAAAGAACAATGGTAATTTTGGACTCGAAAAAAAACACGGTTTGTTACCGAGGTAAGACTATTACCAAAATGGATTAGATATTAGATACTTATTTATTTTAAAAGCAAGGGAATGATTATGATTATGTAGTTTCATACGATAAGTATCCCATTTTAACTAGTTACTCGTACCTCACTTCAATATTTAAACGCCCATTTAAGCCTCTGTTGCATTAAAACTAAAAATATAAAAAAAAAAAACACTTGTTATACAGATGGACAAGCATTATTTATATTTATTAAAAACTTCAAGAATATAACATTAATAGTTCCTGAAATAAGCAGCTGTGACAGACGAACGGACAGACGACATAAATGAAGTCGCACCATAAATGTTAATTTTTTTACCATTCGATCGAGGCTTTTCAGGGTACCGCATCAAATACGGAACCCTGAAAGGGCAAGACTTGTTCAACTTAAGCTCGTGTTTATACTTAATCTCAAAATAAATATTTGTAGTGAATATTTGTAACTTTGAAAATGGTTTTACACCCCTGAAATACGGGACTCCTGACAGTTTTTTTTTTAAAGCATGATTTTTAAAACCATCACGTATACTAATAAATCTCGTTAACAAATATTATTTCCAGCTTATAATGCTGTATTCGCTGAGAAAACCCCACATTTAAAATGAGCCCTCAGCGAGGGTTCCCGGCATCCCATAATATGCGACTTGAGTGAGCCCTCCAGGAGGGCTCCCAGCACTGAACGTGTTAAGTGACAAGGACGAGTTTTGTTTGATCTTGTTATTTGTTATTAGTTCAGAGTGGTCAGTTGTCAGCTTATCATTCCTTATCAAACCCCCCTTTTACGAAGATAATTATGCAGTTGCACTCATCAATAAATGTGCAGTTTAACTAAAGCTTTTATTAATTTTACTGTCTCACTAATCTTCGATTTATTTATTTACTTAGGGCCGACCTACGAGTCGTAGTTATGTCTTAGGTTCGAACGCGACCAGCACTTTACTTTGTGTAAATATATTTCATCGCCATTACTCTCAAAACGGTGAAAGAAAACATCGTGCGGAAACCGGTAAGGCCTAGAACCAATTTAAAGAGATTGAGGTGGATTATGGCCCACTCTCTCTCTCATAGAGTGGAGGTCTCTGTCTCTGCCCCAGCAGAGGGAACATTATAGGCTGATTATGCGTAGGTATGCTTAGATTTATCTAAAGTTAAATAAGTAATCCAATATTTCCTCGGTCAACCAGACAAGTTTTGATGGATCTCACGCCTTTTTACCATGAGGGTAGGCATAGGATATAGGTATGTATATATATATATATATATACATACCATAGGCATTAGGTATACTTATACAATATTAGTTTTAGTATATGCGAAAACCGAAGCACGTGTCTAGTATTTTTATGTAAAGAATCTATGTACAAAATTTCAAAACTGTATCATGAAAAATCACAAAGTTATAAAGTTGTTATGTTACCGGGTTGTCCGTAAAAAACCATGCTAACGGCGCCCCCGCGCCTCCAGGATCGTCTTGCGCTCATTGAAAATAATTTGGCAGTAGGTACCTACTGCCAAATTATTTATTAAGTACCTAACTGTACGGCGATAGTATTGTAATAAGTAAAAGTATAATAATAAGTAATATAAGTTTTGATACTTGGACTAAATTATATCTCTGAAGGTTCAACGATTTCCCTTGAAATAATTGATGTTGTTATTGTATCTTTGTTTATGTACCTACTGCTATGTGGCGTACATGTGCGAGGTCGTTTTTTATATACAATCGGTTCTACAACATAATATGTTTATCGTGCATGGTAATCGTACCAACTAGGTATTTGGCCTATTGCAAGGACAAACTATTATGTAGGAGAACGGATATACAGCGACAATTATTAATAGAAGTTATACATGGTTCTGGTTAGGTGCTTAGTCCTCTAAATTATGGTTAAAGATCTACCTGGGCTTTTCATATTTTGGGGCTGATAGCGCTAGGATACCTATCTATACAAATAAATTCAATTGAAGTGTGGATGTCGGTTTGTAATGTCAAAATAACAGCTTTTTACTAAATGCATTTGAAAGTATAAACGATAATTACTTTTATCAAAAAAACAATTATTAAAATGTTTGTCTGTCTGTCTATCTGTTTGTTCTGGCTAATCTCGGAAACGGCTGGACCGATTTTGACGGGACTTTCACTAGCAGGTAGCTGATGTTATAAGGAGTAACTTAAACTTTTATTTTAGAAAACGCCACGCGGGCGAAGCCGCGGGCAGCAGCTAGTCTGTTATAAAAAAAACAGGCAGGGTTGTTTTCAAATTGCAATCCTGTCTACTCTACCCATCAGAAAACCAATGTGATCGGAGTAGTTATTCATAAGGAAAATTTCCTAACAATCCCTTCTATGTCACAGCACCAAAGGTTTTGTTGACATACAATGTCCAAAAAAAACCTGCAACTGTTTGAACACAATGAGTCATTATTTTGTAAACTACCGTATATTTAAGTAGGTGCCTACTGCATACACGTGAAAAACATGTCTCTTTATGCAATCAACCATTTGCAATATCCGTAATCAGCTTGTGTGAAACTCAATCTGCCTATAGTCTTGTCCCAACTATGTTGGGGTCGGCTTCCAGTCTAACCGGATGCAGCTGAATACCAGTAATTTACATGGGGCGACTGCCTATCAGACCACACCACAACCTAGGGTAATACGATACCCCTTGGTAAGACTGGTCGTCACACTTTCGGGCTTCTGACGACCCGTAACGACTGTCAAAGATCCACGAATGACACCCGGAACCAACGGATTAACGTGCTTCTCGAGGCACGGAGGAGTCTCGGTATGTAAAGATGGTCACCCATCCACGGACCAACCCCGGCAAGCGTAGCTTAACCTGATGGATCGACCCATGCGGCTGTTATTACTTAGCCACGAGCTTCTCGAAATATTGGCCTATTTATTTACGTGAGTATGTATTTATGTAGTATTTTGTTATCAGTACGGTCCATTGTCGAACCAAGGCGTAAATATGGCCGCTACAATATGAACGGGCTGACGCTACGGCTACCGCTACGTTGCGCGTTGTCGCGATAACGCGAACTCCACTTCGCGCTCTCTCTCTCTCGCCCACCGGTCGACGCCGCGACGTCTCGCTCTACAACAGAGAGTGCGCGAAGGCTAGTTCGCGTTATCACGATTCAGGATGACAGCCGTAGCATTTGAAAAAAATATATTTACTGAAGCTGTAGCTTCGGATCCTACCTATACCTAGGTAGTAGTTATTTCAGTCTGGTTAAATTATCTGGTAGATCTACTTACTGTGCGCTCACAACTTGACACGAGATGCGATTGGTAGCACTGAATTTTACAGTCATTTTGGGATAAATTCATCCCAACTACGGAACCCTTCATTGTGCGTGGTGCGCAATTGGCCGCTTTTTTTTCTGGTGGAGTGTCCCTATCCGGAGATTAACGCACGCCCTCAATGTCTCAATTTGGCTCACAAGCACAATCTCTATTACATAAGTCGGTAAAATGTGGTGCCACTTAACGCCTACGCCGCGCCGCCGTGGGTTATTGACCCCACCTCGGATAATGTGTGTCATAGGTAATGTTCAATGCTACTGCGTTACATTGGGGCCCCTTATGTGGGTAACAGATAGACAAACATTTTTAATCTTTATTATGAGCTATGAAAGAAGCTTACAACATGGACATGAAAAATGACCAAGCGATTTGCCTAGATGGACTGACTGAATGCAAAAATCGAAACGTTGTGACACATAAGTAGGTAAAATATTATAATTATTAGTACTTAGGTACTATATTCGGGAGAAAGAGGTCAATCGTCGAATCCGACTCGGCTGGGCAGCGTTCGGGAAGCTACGCAATATCTTCTCGTCCCACATACCGCAGTGTCTGAAGGCGAAAGTCTTTGACCAGTGCGTGTTGCCAGTGATGACCTAAGGCACTGAAACGTGGTCGCTCACAATGGGCCTTATCAGAAGGCTAATAAAAGTCACCGAAAGGGCAATGGAGAGGGCTATGCTTGGAGTTTCCCTACGTGATCGAATCAAATATTAAGAGATCCGCAGGCGAACCAAGGTAAACGACATAGCCCGAAGAATTGCCAAGCTTAAGTGGCAGTGGGCAGGGCACATTGGGATGGGGCCGAAAGGTTCTGGAGTGGCGACCGCGTACCGGAAGACGTAGCGTTAGAAGGCCTCCTACAAGGTGGACCGATGACCTTGTGAAGGCCGCAGGTATCCGCTGGATGCGGGAAGCACAGAACCGATCGAAGTGCGGTGCTTGGGGAAGGCCTATGTCCAGCAGTGGACGTCTTTCAGCTGAAATGATGATGACTATATTCGGAAGTCGAAATCGTCTTCATATTTTATTTGAAACCTGTTAATTATTTTTAACTATTAATTATTTAAATATTTTTCGTATCTTAACTACTTTATGAAGGGCCAGTCTACCTGTTACTCGCACCTACCCCTGTGGAACTGGTTAGACCGGAATACGGTTTATAAAATATATGCCTCCTATCATGTGTATATCACTGTTGGTAATTGTAGCATAAGCTGTTGCATAGTTGGAAAGTTTGTGTACATTTTTGAATAGTTTGATAACGATTTGTTTAGGTGTTCCTTTTGTAAAACGGCAACGACATTAGTCGTTGCCGTTTTACAAAAGGAACATAAATAAATGTTGAAAACGGGTAGAAAAAATTAGGTTTACACCCCGGTTTCTTGGTATATTTTCCGGGTGTATTTTTTGCCTTACAGAAACGGGCTCTTAAAATGTGACTGACATTACCTAACGCATATTATGCAATTTCAGCATAATTTTTGAAGTGAAAACTTCTTTAGGCGCGTTGAGCACTTTCTGGGTGAACAAAAATTATGGAACTCGCGTCATCGTCACCGAACGCTAGTTTTCACTTCTATCGGCAGTCCCCAGACTAGCCATACATACGCTTACCGTACATTTTTGATGCTTCTTCTTCTTAAGTTTGACAGCATTCAATTAGTGCCATGTTTCTAATTAGTTTACAAGGAAGCATTCCCTAACCCTTGAAAATCTATGTAGACAGGATAGTAAGTTGAATTAATTTTTAACCCCACAATTATAATGACAAATCATTTTTTTATTATTTTTTTTTATTATTAAGCCTTTTAATTTCCCAACAAAAAAAGATACATTAAAAATTCATTACATTCATTTGCTTCTAATAAAAATTGTTCAGTAATTCATAAAATACATGAAACCTGCATTTTAACAATAATTCTTCGATCAATAATGAAGCAATAATTAAATAATCATAAATTGATTGGATAAAAAATAAAATAAATAATATATTATTATCAATAAGAGTTATGAGTGTGTTTTTGTATAGTTTAATTTGTGATCTGTGCGAGTCCCAATAAATGCTTTTTCTTTCTTTCTTTCAATAAATTTCAATATTAAGTGCCCATTTAAGGGCGAAGGCCTCCTCCATCTTTCGCCATTCCTCTCTGTCCTGGGCTATTCTAGTCCAGGTGGGGCCAGCCACGGCCACAAATCCATTTTACCTATTCTAAATATTTAAAAGATCTGTCACCGCTCACGTAGACCCCTCTGCTCATAATCATCTCGATTTATTTAAAGTATCAGTCAACAATATGATTACTGTCCGTGAACTAATTCGCAAATCGTTGCGGCGAGGTCGCAGCATCACCCGCATTGACATGAGTCGTTATGATTGTGTGATGATTTGTGTGTTTAATGAACTTTTAGTCTGTAAGGTCAATTACCAATCGATCAGCCTAGCCTTTTCCCAACTATGTTGGGGTCGGCTTCCAGTCTAACCGGATGCAGCTGGATACCAGTATTTTACATGGAACGACTGCCTATCTGACCTCCACAACCCAGTAACTGGGTAATACGATACCCCTTGGTAAGACCGGTTGTCAGACTTTCGGGGCTCTGACGACCCGTAACGACAGTCAAAGATCCATGAATGACAGCCGGGACCAATGGCTTAACGTGCTTTCCGAAGCACGGAGGAGTCTCGGTATGTAAAGATGGTCACCTATCCACGAACCAACCCCGGCAAGCGTAGCTTAACCTGATGGATCGACCCGTGCGGCTGTTATTATTTAGCCACGTGCTCTGTCAATGATCGTTACATTCAATTTTTATGATATTTTGCAGAACGTTATCGTTATAGACGAATGGAATTAAGGCTCGTGCAGACTGGTGCGATATCGCGGGCGCGACAGGCAGCGCGACACTATCCATAAAGTTTTCATAAAAATTGTGCTACTACTGTCTCGTCGCACCTGTCTGCGGGAGCCTTTTACGCAGTACACTCAGACAGAATTGAGAGAGTGCAAAGAAAATGTGTTAAGTTGGGTCTCGTACCGGTACGGCTTCTCTAGAACGCTACAAAACTATTCCGAATTGTATCAGTCCGGCCGTCGAGAGAATGCGGTTCTGACAACTGTCAGGGGGCCAAGTCTGCTAACGCAGCTGTGTCCGAATGGCCGATCATTGGCACCGTAATTGTAGAGTTTGACAGTTTTGCTAATCTCCTAATTGAAAGGCGTCTTTATGATTTTCCAATGACGTGCCACTGATACTCCATTGGATAAATTGTCTGTATTTGGTAATCTGGTACTGACAAGCTCCTATTATTTTGACTTCCCTATGGACCACTGTCACGCCATTATGAATTTAGGAGGTTACAAACTATAGGCACAATGGTCATAGCGGTGCCTTGGTATGGTCGTCATAATGACCAATCATTGAAAATAGCAGACTTGGCCCCCTGTTGGACAAAATCTAGTTGTAATAAGGATCAAATTCGCAAAACACATATCCGGTGTCAATAACGCATTGTCTTGACGGCCGGAATGTAGGTGGGCTGTTGGTAGTGGCGCATTTTGGTCAGTCTCCGTCACCATCCTTGCTGACTAGCTCATATTTACATGTTATTTTTTTTTACAAATTACGTAAATTTGTACATTTGACAAAGTCAACATTCTTAAGGGGGATGATGTACTAAGTTCAATTTTTCTACCATTCACGATTGACAAGTAACAAATATATAGGTATAAATTTCAGAATTATAATAATTGGAATCATCAATACCCTACAACTCTCTGGTAACTTAGAGAGTTGGGTCAATACTAACGTATGGCCTCAAAAGTCATGATTTCAAGAAATAGTCATTCAATAAGGTAATTTTCCCTTGAATTTAGCGGACTACCTTAGCACATCCATGCGATATCGCGGGCGCGACAGGCAGCGACATAGAAATAATTGTGCTACTAGAGTCGCGTCGCGCCCGCGATATCGCACCAGTCTGTAGGAGCCTTAAGTCTGCCTTATGTTTACCTAAATGGGAGCCCCACAAACGAGCGTGATTAGAGGGCCTACGTGTTTGATAACAACTAATAATTTCTAATCAACAAACCACACTAACTAGTTAATAAGTATATTATGTACCTAAGTACCTATAATTATTTATTTTCTCAACGCAATAAACATTACAGACATTGTTACACTTAAGTTACATGATATTATCAAAAGTTATACCTAAGTACAATGTAAACAGTATTGATCAACAGGAAAACGATCATTCCAGTTTCTTACTGACAACACAAAGTTGTAAACAAATATTATTCAACCTCAATAATTCTACTTCACGATTTCGCGGTAACGTCTTGTGAACGCGAAATGCCATGGAAGTAGGTAGATACTTGCATAATATTCGACATAAATATTTATATAATTTTCATGTTTATAATTATTAGGTAGGTAGGTACCTACCTATAATACTTGGATATCTTAACCCAGATGATACACTTGGAAAACCACATTTTGTGAATAGATTTACTGCAAAACTACAAGTTACACCAACACTTTCTCATTATAGTTCTTGCATATTCCTATAGATGCTTAAGATAGCAGTTCCCATCTATAAATACACTGCAAGGACACCAGCGATCACTTATTATGGTGCTTAAGCAATGCAAACTGGAACAATGTAGAGAATTACGTACAAAACATATACTTAGAAAGAAAGAAAGAAAAAGCATTTATTGGGACTCGCACAGATCACAAATTAAACTAAAACACACTCATAGAAACATAAAGAACAAAAACAAAACAAAGTAAAAAAATAAAATAAAAATAAAAACAGAAAGTCCTGTACGAGGCCAAAAGGCCCCTATCTCAGCATGATGCTGCGGCACTTAAATACTTAGGAGCCAAAACATAAGTATTGCTATTGACTGTCGGTGCCAAATGACACACTGTGCACTTATGCTGCGCTTGCACACGGCCTTAATGCATAATACGGTCATCGCTCTCAACTATCAATGTGAACTGTCCAAGTTTTACTGGGCAAGTTATATTATAGATAATTTTTCCTATCAGTACCTAGTTGATATCTCAATGATATGTTTTGTGGTGTTAATTTTAGAGACGGGTTAATTAATGTCTGAACATAATTTATTATCGTGTAACAAAGTTACAAAAAGAAAGAAAAACAAGTTGACTCATTTTGACATTCTTAAACCAAAAAGCTATAGAACTTTTATAACTATCCCACCTTGGCCTGCTGTCTCGACATAGATAGCGATCGTCACAATCTTGTCAAGCAATTTTGAACGTCTAGCGAGCGAAGAAGCGATCTATATCGAGACAGCAGCCCCCTTTTTTTTTTGGGTGTGAAATTATCAAATAGCTTCTCCCGCTCTGGGTGGAGCGGCGCGCGGCGTCAGACTTTTACTGCCCCACCCGTGTTCCTTCAGATGCCTGTGTGCGGCATGTTTACCTTAAATACGAAACTTTAACATGATGCTCATTTAGCCAGCAACACTGCAACATTCCAAGTCACTAGCAACGTTTTCTGCAACACAAAAACACGTTACTGGAATAGTTTTGGAATTTTGTGCTTAATGTAAGTCACGCAATTTTCCGGTGTTCTTGTTCTTATTTTGTGCACATTTTTTTTTGAGCAAAAAATGTATTTTCTTTCTTTCTTTCAACTTTTGTATCCCATAAATCAGGGGTTTAACTTGCATGTCTGTTTCTTCCAGTTAATCTGTACGAAGCCAACCTGCAACGGCAGTGTCTGCTACTTGGGTGATCTGCCGCGAGACCGGGAGCTCCAATCAGAGCGAGGCTCCATTCAGCGACGGTACAGCAAACATCATGGCCGGCCGGAGGAAGACCGACGGAAAAAATCTGACAGCGAGTCTGATTCTGATTCCGATACGGAGTGTAAAGGACATGATAGGGTGAGTCCAGTTTCGCAACTTTAAATGGTTTTTTTTTGGGGGGGTTCGAAAAAAATCACGAAATATCACAAGGGGGAGGGGGGAGGTGTAGTGAGATATCACGTGTAGGTATTTATTTTTTCGTTGAACGCGCGATTTCTGAACTAAAAAGCGGCGCGTGACCTTTGACTCACTGACTTTAAATACAGGTAGGTATAAATTAGAATAAACCTGTATTTAAAGATAAAATGTTCTGAATTTTAAACCCGCACTAGTCACGCTTCTCCGTGAATTAAGTAAGTAGTCAATTTTTACACAGTGCGAAAATGAAGATTCTGAAACATTTCTCCGACAATCGTTTTGCCGTTTAACGGTTCGCCGACAGAACGATTCACTATTAATTTTTTCACCGATAGAACGTTTCAATGACGAGCGATTCGTCGACAGAACGATTCACTTTTAATTTTTTCATCGATATAACCTTTCACCAGCGAACGATTCATCGACAAAACTGTTCGTCTGCCCCTGAGTCCCGTACGGTATATCGAATTACCCTTGAACGATATAACTGTCTACAGAAAGCATGGTTCACCGACGAACGGTAATACGAGAAAACTATGTTTTGGTAACTGAATTTACCAACAATAGAGGGGACCTGGCGCTCGGCGGCCACTGCCGCGGCACGCTCGCTACGCTCGCTCGCCTTCGCGCGTTAATGGTCACTGTTCTAACCTAACCTAACCCAAATGATTCAATTCTATAAAATATAGCTTAGACAGTTTTGTCGATGAATCGTTCGCTGGTGAAAGGTTATATCGATGAAAAGTGAATCGTTCTGTCGACGAATCGCTCGTCATTGAAACGTTCTATCGGTGAAAAAATTAATAGTGAATCGTTCTGTCGGCGAACCGTTAAACGGCAAAACGATTGTCGGAGAAATGTTTCAGACTGAAAATGAATCCTATAATTTTTTTTCCGCATCTCGTTTGCCTGAATTATCGCAATGTTTTTAACTACGAAGTTTTTTAACAATGTGGCTAATATAGTTCGTCGTAGATCGAACATGTAGTTTTATTGCGAAAACGCGAAACGAATCTGCGCAACAATGTGGCCGTAGTATAATTGAGTCTTGACAAAACAAGATGGCAGCCCTAGTTCCGATTTTGGTCATGCGCCTAAATAACCTTGTAGCGTCGCGTTGACCCTTGTCGAAATATTGTTGGGTGTACAGTTCGCGTCACGAATTTTGTCATCTATGAATTCAGTCAAGTGAAATCGTAAGTTACTTCCTAAACTGGATTTAAATTTTAAATTTTATCAAATATCTTTAAAACTAGACGTCCTAGGTCAAAAATAATGAAATTGTCACACCGCTGGGGATTCTTGAGTATGGATTAATGGATGACCCCTAATTATTAACCTAAATATTCTGAAAAAAGGTCACCCATTTTCATAATATTTTCGAGTATTTGACCTGCGGCGTGTATTGAGATTGTAATTGTGTGTGATTGCGTTATATTAACACCTAAAAGTCTCCCGAACCCCCTTACCCAGGTTTGAATAGTTTATGACCGCGTGCTTATCACGCGGTTTGAAATGGTCTAATTCCCTCCAATGTCTTATTACACTATTTTAATGAAATCTTTTCAATGAATTCAAAATATGGCGGGTTTATGTCAATGCGCTAAGGTAGCCCGCGAAATTCAAATTTTCTTACGTTTTTTGCAATTTGCAGATCAGTAAGAGGTTGTATGTTGATCTAAATATGATTCGCGGCCGTAACCAATATATGGCTTTACAGAATTATAATCATTAGAATCAGCAATACAACTAACTTTCTTTGTAGAATTCTATTGAATGATTATTTCATGAAATAGTCATTCAATAGGTTTCTACGAACAGAATTTGAATTCCGCGGGCTGCCTTAACGCATCCCCCCTATGTCACATGTATCGAAATGTACTATTATGACACTACCAAAAACTTTTTGTTGTTATCTGTTACTGTAATTTACTTTTGTTATATCTCACTGACTTTGGTCCAAAATGAGTAAACGAGGTGCTGTTTTGCTAAAACATCTCACTACGGCGCAAGGTCACTCCTATTCTTATTTGAATCGCACTGTACTTATAAAAGTCTAAAATCGCCAACCCGTGTTGAGCAAGCCTGGTGATCAATGCTCGTGTCTTGTCAGTATGAGAAGAGGCCGTTGTCGTGCTGTGGGACAATAAGGCTGGTGTTATTATAATACTAGCTGCTGCCAGAGGCTTCGCCCGCCTGGCTTTTTCTAAAATAAAAGTAGCCTAAGTTACCTACTCCTTCTCCTCCTTGTACTCTCTCAGTGTACTCGTCCCGTCAAAATCGGCCCAGCCCTTTCGGAGATTACCCGGAACAAACAGACTGAAAGATAGATTCAAAAATAAAAGAAATATAATATGTAGGTACCGTAATACTTTCATAAGCATTTAGTCTGAAGCTGTTGTTTTGGGAGGTACAAGACAAGGTGGTAAAGACAACTTGATTTGACACCTTCTTATAAAGACTACCTCAAGTTATTTACTGCCTAACCTCTTAACATTATAACAAGTTGCTGGGTGAAAAAGGCCAAAAATTAAAAAGACGGCAGTTTACGATTATCACTTTCTGTAAACCGTGTAATTTAATAATTCTGTTCTTCTTACAGTCTGAGTTCTGGCGCCGTAAGATGCGTACAGTTCACAACATTCTGGATGTCGACAAGGACGGTCTGATCTCATGCAACGACTTCTTACTCTTCGCTGAGCGGTTCAAGTCTCTAGGACACCTGACTGGTCAGCAGGCTGAGGAGTTCACCAGTATTATCAAGGTAATTTTTTTGTTTGGGTGGGAGGACTTGGTCGTATTTTAGATAGCAGTTGAATTAAAAAAAATAGATAATTGAAATGGTTGATATTTTCTCGTGTCGCTGTCACTGCAGGGGATTGTCTGAACATGACTGGCCCGGAACGAACGAACTTGAACGGCCGAGGACAGACGTGTGTAGAACAGGGAAAGGGAGGCCTTTGCCTACCAGTGGGGCATTACGGGCTGAATAGATAGATAGGTAATTATCAGAGCATCAACATCATTTCTTGTCTACTGGTTCCTCATTGCCCAATCTGTCAGAGACGTATTATGTAAATTACCCTGCCGATAATACGCACATCGTGTTTTATAAAGAGACAACGCTCTCACTCTACGAAGCCAAACGTTTTCGTAAACTCCATGACTGTGACATTAACGTCCAGGTACTGTACAAAACTGGTCTTAAAATTTAGTAGGTAACCAACATGTCCAGAAATCATGGTGGCTTACAAGCTGATATTAACAATAACATTGTTTTGTTCTTGCAACAGATTACTTGGGAGGAGCAATGGGGCGCTATGGACCCGTACAACTACGTGACTGTGGAGCAGTACCTAGAGGACATGCACCACGTGCTCAACGACAAGTCGCTCAAGAAGAAAGCGCATCGCTGGCTGCCGTACTTGTTCAAGGTAAGACTGTTTTTCATTCTTCTATTCTCCAACATGAGAAAAATGATGTCATAATAGCAAAAAAAAATACTATTTCCTACTTAAACAGCCTCGTTGTCGCAAGCGCTACTGCTCAGTATGCGGTCCTCGGTTCGATTCTCGGGTCGTGCAGTGTCGTTGGGTTTTTTCATCGGGAATATATCAGTAACCTCGTTAGTCTGGATTTATGTTCGGTTGATGTCAATAGGCTCGCTCTCTAATAGGACTTAAACATAACTGGGGAAATGTGGGTGTACCCTTCGAGGATTCGTGATGTTATGTTATAAAGTTTGTGAAGATTCGCCAATTAATTAAATAAAGAAGGCCCTGTGTAGTTCGGCTTTTCTAGGGACCCGAACTACATCGGGCCGCGTCAGTTCAAACCGCGATTTCGTCGCGTAATGAGTTCATGATGAGCTCTGTTTGAGTTCAATAATCATTCAAACAAAATAATTTATTTGCATAACTTTTTTAGTCGTGCAATCCTGTTATATGACGTGAAAGAGCCACATTAAAAAATAACAATTCTCTTAAGGAATAGGTCTTACTATGTTCTTAAATCTAACTTAGAGAGATGTATTGATGATTTTAATAATTATAATTGTGTAAATACATAATTGTTATGGTCGCGAATGATATTTTGATCAATGTACAACCTGACCTGACCTGCAAATTGCAAAATACGTAAGAAAATTTGAATTTCGCGGCTACCACCGCGGATTCACCTTAAGGGGGATGCGCTAAGGTAGCCCGCATTACGGTTTTACGGTATTACGGTTTTTGCAATTTGCAGGTAATTAATAGGTTGTATGTTGATCTAAATATGATTCGCGGCCGTAACAAATATGGCTTTACAGAATTATAATCATGAGAATCGGCAATACAACTAACTCTCTTCGTAAAATCCTATTGAATGACGATTTCTGAAATAATCATTCAGTAGGATTTTATGAACTTAGACAACTCTAGAATAAAAATTGATAAAATGTCTGTGGTCTATTTTTCAGGCAGTGGACAAGGATAAGTCCGGTTTCATATCGGTGCACGAATTCAAGCTGTTCTTCCAGTGCTTAGGACGCGACAGTGAGAAAGCGGCCGTCGCGTTCGCTGTCATTGATGTTAATGGGGTAAGTTTTTATTTTTAACAGTATGTCATTTATTATCATCAGCCCGAATCGAGCAACTGCTCAATGGCTAAAGCGCGGTTTGGCCAGCAAGAGGTCTGGAGTTCGATCCCCTTTCGTTGCATTTTAGACGACCACCATAATATGCATATTATTTAACTTGATTCAAAATCAAAATATTTTACTTCACATAAACCTTCATGGGCACTTATAAAACGTCGGAAGCTAGGTGCGTGGTTCCAATTGGTCGTTTCCTATGGAGAAGACCTGGCAAGAAACTCCACTTTTGGCACACTTTAACACTCGAGGTTAACAGGTATATGCGCAAGCCCATGAGTCAATCCGATCCGGTTATCAGCCACCAGTTTTCGAGCAGGCTGTGTGATTCGAGATCTTAAATTAATAACTCTGAAAGCGGTTCAATTCAGTTGTCCCTGTATATGTGAGAAATCTAGTTAAAGAGTCAGTAAAGTTGAGGATTATTCTTAAATACTATGTTTGACGCAAACACGATTCCATAAACTGTTCTCAAAGTTACCTCCAAACCGAACAATAAACCGCTAGTATTAAAAAAATACTTCAAGTTAGATCTTGAAACTTTACATAATAACTGAACTAAATATAAAGCAGATAATGTTTTTATTTTTTTTATGTTCCCTTTATTTTCACCGTAAAAAGAAATTACCTAAACTATCGGCGCCTTGGAGCCTTATGCGGACGCGAGGAAGTGAGTGGTAGTGTGCAAGCAAGATAAAGAGAGAGGTGGCGCTAGGTTTTATGGACCCTTAAAATAACATTTCTAATAGTTTGACAGCCACAATCAAATAACAACCACCATCGGCTTTCTTGTCCCATCTTACTGGGGGTCGGCACAACACATTTATTTCTTCCATTATACGCACGGTTGGCGCAGTGGTTAAGCGATTGACTGCTGCGTGTCGCGGGTTCGATTCCCGCACGGAACAAATATTTGTATGACCTACAAGTAGTTGTTCCGGGTCTGGCTGTTTGTTTGTGTGAGCTTAAATGTTTGTAAACACACCCACAATACAGGAGAAATTCCTAGTGTAGGGCAACGTTTTAAAAAAAAATATATTATCAGCTATTATTTACTCCCTTTTCTTTCCTTTCCATTCAAATAACAACCATACATTCAAAATAAAATCTTCAACCTAATATTGAATCTTAATTTCTATTACAGGATGGCAAGATAACACTAAAAGAGTTTGTAAAGCTCGGAAAGGAATTCTTCTGCACTGAAGACGAGAAGAGAGTCTCCAAAATGTTCTGGGGACCCCTGACTAACTAAGTCATTGTAAAATTAACTTTACGCTTAGGATTTAAGTCACTATCCACTGCCGTTTTAATTTAGATTTTTTAAGTGCGTGTCTTTTTTCATTATGTTTTTTATGTGTTTGTTAAGACAGCTACTTTATATTTGTACTGTGGCCTTTTCAGGAAGTGTTAAGTAAAAAGGGATAGCGCTATTTATCCGTGTAGCTCCATCTCTTTCTTACGTTGGTCAAGATTGTTGCTAGAAAGAGATGGAACTATTACAGGTCAAATAGCGCCATCGTTGTTTGAGTTTAACACTTATCGATTCGGCCACTGCTTCTGGTAAAGATAGTAAACTGTTGATATTTCCTACGTTATGTGCATGGAGGGAATTTTGAATTAGGGGATATTCCATATAAGTAAGTTTATTTCTACTAAACACGGTTTCTGAACACATAGATAATGTCTTACGTTATTTTTATGCATTGTCACAAGGATCGTTTGGCGCTCGAATGGAGTTAACCGGGTGGCACTGTTGGTGAACATTGATGTTCAATATTGTTTTATGAAATGTATTGAAAAACAAGATGGCGGCGTTAGTTCCGATTATGGTCACGCGCCACAAGATCCTTGTACAGCTATTGACATCATTTGAATTTTGTTATAGTCTGCGCGCAAGTGTAGTCACCGCCTGAGGTGACTTCTTGGCGGGAAAGTGAAGCGTCATGATTAGAGTTTTGTTTTATTTTCTAAAACTTGTGTTTAGCCGAATATTAATGTGTAATAATGGTGGATTATTAACCATTAAGGGTTCGTGACCGTGCATTAGTGTAGGCAAATGAAACAAAACAGTGCAACATATCACTTCAAGTTCTTTCAAGAAGTCCGCGTGAGGTCGTAGTAAAGTGCCAAGTCTTTACTGAAACTTAAGGGGAGCGTACGGGTGGGGATATCATCTATCATGCATTGTTTAAAATTCATTTCATCATTACCTATAACTATACAAAGTAACTAAATAAAGACTTGGCTAAAAGGTCACAGCAACCAGGCCATTAAACTATCATTAAAAAAAAAAAACCGCCTGTGGTATGTGAGCGGTGAGACGGGGGAGGTAGACAATGGTGAAGGTGAAGCTAGCTCAGTGTGACCGATCTTGTCAATGGGGCCTGCCCCCGTCTCAACGCTTACATAGCTCAGTTCGCGCGTAAATGTAGTCCATATTTGCGCGCGCACTACAGCAGGCTAGTTGTAAATGAAGTTAACATGAATGTTGCCTTCGTGAAAATTTCCCATGCGTTTAGTAGAAAGATTGAATTGATCAAAATATCCCCTAATTCGGATTTCTCCCCCGTATTTGTGTTTTTCAGCTCTGTATATCAACTGATATATTATTAACTTTAGATAGTTGGTACATGTACCACCGATGTTTCGACATTTTTTTACCTAGTGGTAATAGTTATTACTACGGTCTTATGACGCTAAATAATAAATAATAATAATGTAAGTCATTCCTATATTACGGACCAACATTTAATTTTATTGTTTGAATGTATAAAACTATTGTTATTGAATCTTTGATTAGAATCTCACTTTTGACAAATAAATTATTTGTTTTATTTATTTGCAACCCATAATTCCCGTTATCATTTAGTGAATATTGAATTTTATTCAAATATAAAGAGTACTTATCTGAAAAAAAAAAAGGTATTTTTATGGGAATATCTTTATTAAGAAACAATACAAAATTAAATCAAGTCAGTTCTAACATAACTTAAACATAAATAACATAAAAGTAATCTTTACTAGGCTAGTTAAATATTAACTTCTAATTACATTTTCGCCACCTCGGTTATTATCAGTCGCCAGTATTTAACAACCTAGTTACTATAAACTTGTCAAATGTTATATCGATGTATCGATAAGTTGTTATTTTTGTCCACAAATCAATGTAGTTTTCATGACACTTGAAAAAAATAAGTACAGAATTTAAAGAAAAATTAAGACCAAGTCACTAAAACGCCATACCGCTAGTTGCACGTAAGTCCATTAAATTTAATTGCCGATTAAAAGTAATGCTGTCTCTATCTAACGCACCCTTTCGCAAAGTGGGCGATAACGCCCCCTTGTGGGCGCTGCAGGCCTAAAGTGGGGCGGTAAGAGACCCAGAAAAAAAAAGGTGTCGTTGTGTAGAGGCTTGGCGGGCGATTTGTATATAATTTCATCTAGGACTGTTAGACATCGACTGAGCGCTCGACTCTCGACTAGAACTTGTGAACATCAACTAATATTAATTAAGAGATTGCTGAAACTAACTATGTTCGATATTTGCGATGTTCGCAATTGTTCCCTGGATTGTGGTCAATCGTTGAACGATTCTTGATAGCATTCCCATCGTCAAATTAGTGTGAACGTGGATTTAGTGTTGTGGCAACGCTGCTTACTAAAAAGAGAAATCGTTTGCATGTTACCGAACGTGGCGACTTGCGGCTGTTCTTGAGTAAATTGGAATCGGATAGCAACAAACTTATTAAGGGGGAGCGCATCCCCCTTAAACAGCATCAGATTCATCCTTCGCGTTAGTTTATTTTTAATATTAGA
Source organism: Tiliacea citrago (assembly GCA_963921375.1). NCBI lineage: Eukaryota > Metazoa > Arthropoda > Insecta > Lepidoptera > Noctuidae > Tiliacea > Tiliacea citrago. Next base: position 21,832,268 of record OY992800.1, read on the forward strand.
ATCGATTATGTTTGTTTTATTTTGTCTGAATACTATAAAGTTGCGTTTCAATAATCATTCTCATTCTCGCAGGTGTAGTCCGCAAGAGTTAACTTGAGACCTGAGCGCCGCGCGCCGTTGTGCACTACCTACTGCGCTCAGGTCTCAAGTTAACTCTTGCGGGTTATAGTAAAAGTCTCGTTTACAATGAACGTTTAATCACCGCTAATATAGCTCACAATAATTAAATTAATTTGAAGTTATAGTGTTTTTTAAGTAGGTGAAAAAATGGGGGCGCTAAAAAATAATTTATTCTCAAAGTGGGCAGTAGACAAAATAAGTTTGGGAAACCCTGATCTAACGGAACGTATAAGAAAGTGCATTACTTTTAATGTGGAGTTTAATTTAATGGGCTTACGTCCAACTACCGGATACCTATTCCTAGAAAAGTGGTGGGCGCCACATAATTAAATCGGAACGCAAATTATTGATGTGAGCGCTGTGAGCGATTATAGCTTAATTCGGAATGCCGCCTAGGAAACACAACAGCTTACTTTCATAAATAACGTTTCCGTGACGTCATTCGCCGGCAATCTGCGGACGCGGTCACCGCTCTTCTAACCGTAGTTTAACATTCATGTGCCAATGGTACTTAGTAAGATATTTAATTTTGTTCTAATAATGATTATTTTAACAAACAAGACAAACTAATACTAATTCAAATAAATCTAAACAATGCTGAGTTGGTCTTTGAGCAGCTTCGTTTCTTCGATGATCGTCGATATCTGTCCGGTTCTGGAAATTACACAAAATAATAGTTAGTCTACATCTATATTAACATTATAAACACGTAAAATTTGTTTGTATGGGGGTAATCTCTGGAACTACCAGTCGGATATGAAAAATTATTTTTGGATTTAATAGCCCAATTCTTGAGGAAGGTTATAGGCTATTTAACATCACGCAACGACCCTTGCGAAAAAAAAGTAAAGAAGGCTAAGCGAAAACCCAGTAATAGCGCGAGCGGGCGATGCGATGCGACGCAGTGGGTCGGGGGAACAAGAAATTTCACGCGGACGAAGTCGCGAGCAGAAGCTAATTTTAGATACACAGGTGGAGACGACAATAAAATAAAATTCACACACTATTGTCTACATTTTTTTTTCATTTCTCCTTTCGCAGGTCTGCTGGGAGAAATTTCTTATAAAATAAGCAGTACCTTTGTACTAATATTATAATTATGTCGTATCTCTCTGTATTTTACTGTGTGTACATAAATAATAAAATTCATATATCTAATGATGTTCCCAGTCTGCATACTAAATAAATAATAATACCAGCGTATGACTGTCCCACTGCAGAGCAACAGCCTCTTCTCTTACAAACATTCAATGTAATAATATATCCAACTAGCTGTTGCCCGCTACTTCGTCTGTGATTCAGGATAAAAAGTAGCCTATCCTTTATTAGATCCCAGGCTACCTATCTGTCAAATTTCATCAGAAATCCGCTCAGCCGTTTTAACGTATTTTATCTTTCGCATTTATATATTAGTTTAGTCACTATTTAGATATTGGAAAAACCCAGTCGGCTCATCAATACTATTCCATACTAATAGTTTCAAAATAGTATTAGTATTGCCAATGAGGAGCTCCTGGCTAAATTACAACAGCCGCACGGGTCGATCAATCAGGTTAAGCTACGCTTGCCGGGGTTGGTCCATGGATGGGTGACTATCTTTACGTAGCGAGACTCCTCCGTGTCTCGGAATGCACGTTAAAACGTTGGTCCCGGCTGTTATTTGTAGATCTTTGACAGTCGTTACGGGTCGTCAGAAGCCCGAAAGTCTGACTACCAGTCTTACCAAGGGGTATCGTATTACAGTTCCCGGCACGTAAGTTGGCAAGAGTAGTTAGATGCGCAGAAGTCATTTTTAGGTGTCTTTGGTGGTCAAGCGGGACGCGGGGAATGAGGGAGCACCGTTCCGAGCACGCGATTGGTGCGTCAGTCAACACTCGCCTCCCGCACCTCGACCCGCGTTCCGTTCACTCCCAATTACACTTGCGTGCACTAAAATTATACCCTTTGTTTTTGTTACGAATTGTTGTTACTATTTTAAATTAAGTTTATTTTAAGAGTGTATTTTTGCGGCAGCTACTTATGAAGCTTGTTGGCCTTTAGTTCTCGTTAACATTGTTCTTTGAAAGGCCACAATAACTAAAAATATGTTATTATAAAAAAAAAAAAAAAAAATATATATTTTATTTATAACACCTAATAAACTTAACGAATTCCTCTCCTTTCTTTAACTTTCTTCTAAACAGACATGTTTAAATAAATGATGGCAATAACCATAGAATAATGACAAACAATAAAAGTGACCATTTTTTTGTTGCCTATGTGTACTATGCGCCAACTTACCCCCACTACCCCAAAACCTTGCCAAGTTACGGGTACGATTGTACCCAGTTACTGGGTTGTGGAGGTCAGATAGGCAGTCGCTCCATGTAAAATACTGGTATTCAGCTGTATCCGGTTAGACTGGAAGCCGATCCCAACATAGTTGGGAAAAGGGTAGGCAGATAGATTTATTGCCAATATATATTTATTGTCGTCTCCACATTCTATAATGGAAAAGGCAATTGTCAAAATAGCGCTGTCAGAGCTAATTCCCAACGCAAGCTAATAATAATAGGCAAAAATTAATTAAAATTCTGCGAAAATGACGCGTGGTTGTGTTCTTAAATACTCTGAAATTGGAGTCCACCATTTCCCGGAAGACCCTAAAATTAGTTACATTGTGCCTGTACGAATAGGTTTATATTCGTATTTTTTTTTAAATAAACCGGCTTTCGAGGTTATCTCGGAAACATTTAAAAGAAAGTGATTACAATTACCCTATATTATATTGTAGTTTGTAGTCTGTGATTACTATGAAATATTTAAGGTTTGAATTTAGACACATACACGTTAAATACTTGACATAAAATATTTAAATCACCGAAATTATCGAAATATTGAAATAAAACCAAACATGTGATTGAACATGAAATAGAATGCATGAACGAATTGTCAAATTTATTGTAGCTCGTACCTAACTATGATTACGTCATCTACAATTTCCTCTGCCCGACCTTGTCTTCCGAAGCTTGTCTTCATTTTCTTCAATGGGGAACCATTGAAGAAAATGAAGACAAGCTGCGTATTGGTATAATAATTAATTAGTGTTCATGTTTTCCTGAATCAACATCAATTAAAATTATTTATATATTCATAATCTTACATTATATTAAACTTTTATCTCTTGTACTAACTTAGGTATAACTTTGACATCAATTAATTATGTTTTTCCATAAATATCTTAATGCACGAGCTCTTATTTGTTGTTGACGTCTTTTTATTTAATTAAAATAATAACATTGTGCAGGATAAAATTAAATATTTACACATCATAAGAAAAGGTAGAATGTAAAGATTGTAAAGGGACCATTATAGTTTTTAAGATCGTACATTGTAAACCTACATTCCGGAAAATAAATGGATTTGATTTGCGTCGAACCCAAATAAATTAGGATAAGGCTTGGAACATGATTTAAGATATTTAAATAAATAAATAAATTTATGTAGGTACTCACAAAACACTTAAAGAGAAAAATACATAAAGATAGAAGAGCAAAAAGGTACTTGCTTATCATGTCTCACCGTCATATTGCTGCTAAATAATTGCTGGATAAACAAATGTATCAAGAACTTTTCATTAATTCTTTATTTAAAAAAATCCTTAAACTTGCTTCTTCGGCATTGTGAGTGCATTTACAAGCAAATCTGGGATACACAACGAGAAAAACCTAAGATTGTGCGCTACATATAAATCCTACTCAACTATAATCCGATAATCTGTTTTTGGTTTGACTTGCTTTCATGTCAAAGTCAAACTATTTATTTCAAATAGCCACATAAGAGGCACTTTTGAACGTCAAAAATTTACAAAAAAATTGAGTTGATTCTAGTTGCCCCTTCCAAAAGGTAGTTTCGTATGGAGAAGAATGGGCAAGAAACTCCACCGTTACTCTTTTAAAAATGTTTTACAATATTTTGTTTGATTACATTAATTATATGATTATATGTGAAGACAATGCACCTAGAATAAAATTACTGTACCATAATAGGTAAAAAGATTTGAAAACTAAGCAATGAAAAATAACTTAGTTATTAGATAGATACATGGTGCTCACATATTTACAAAAAAAGTCAGTGTGAGTATATGTTATTACAGAATGTAAAATCAATATCATAAAAATAACAGATTTTACAATAAAAATAGCAACCAGTTTGATTTTGTCTAGACTCTAGATTGTCCTATGGAGCTGGACCAGCATGTTTCCAAGCATTCCTGTCCTGGATATAATCCTCTAACTTGTAATATGCTTGTTTACAAAGTGTACTTTTAATATGTGTTTTAAATTTTCTCTCATTTAATTGCAATATATCACAAGGTATTTTGTTATAGCATTTAACACAGTACCCCATAAAAGATGTATATACTTTAGATAATCTCATACAGCACCGGAGCAAGGGATCGACGTGATTTTTTGCATAGAGTTAGTTTATGGGCCGAGAACTGTTATACGATGGTACAAGGATCTTCTGGCACGTGGCAACATTCGGGATAAGCGCTGCCATCTTGTTTTTCAGGTAACCATTTCACAAATGATTACCAACAGGGCCAATGTCATTAAAGCGCCAAAAGATCTTTTTAACACTTTGGGTATTTTATCTCTAAAACATGCACGTTTCCTGTGGGATAGACCACAAGAGCGAAGCCGCGAGCAAAGGATAGTGTAACAAATAATATAACTTACTGCTGTTGCAAGATAGAGGAGATCGTATCACTGTGAGACTTTCCGAGCGCGATGTCCTTCTTCTTGTATTCAGAGCGCCATTTCTCCAGCTGAAAATATTATTAATTACGATAAATTCAATATATATTAATTATTATATATTATATTAATACATCTCGCAGGTGTTTTAATAGTTGTGTCAGGAAAGCTTTGAGAGTATAATTTGGATGCGAGAGGAAGACTAAGGCTATGGTCTCCTATAAACCACCTCGGTCTCTTACAGCGTCACATGCCTACTATTGACATGTACTGTTGTGGTCTCTTTCACACGTCGACGTCACCGTCTTGACGTCGTATGCGGCATTCAATTGCTTTGCGTCGCGTTACTAGTTATCTATTCTCTAGAATAGAATACTCTTTATTATGTACACCATAAAAGTTACAGACATAAATGTTGTAATTTTACATAGGGTGACACAATCCAAAGGTTGTCTGTAAAAAGCGATCTTTTACAGACAACCTTTGGATGGATTAAAGGGAGAAGGAGAGACAATACTGCAGGTAGTCAGTGGTGTACCATTTACATATACAATAAATACATACATACATAAAGCATATACTTATCTATGTAAAGATATGTAATAAACATGAAACGAGAGCAAGGAACTATATTATGTAATGATGATGTTTATGGAGAGAGGAAGTATTTTTTTGAAGTGTGGACAAAGATTGATCACGCCTTATCGACACGGGCAAGGCATTCCATAACCGTACTGCTTGAACTGTAACAGACTTGTCATAAAAGCTGGTGGAATGCATCGGCCATCTCTAGTTTCAAGTTTTACGATGACCACAGATATCTAATAAGTGTGTCATGAAGGAACTTGAAACGTTCTTTAAGATAAGAGGGGGTTGTAGGATTGAACATAATACTGTAGAGCTGAAATAAGATATGAGAATTCCGGCGAAGACGTATGGGTAGCCACTTGAGCTTTGTACGAAATTCGGAAATGTGATCATATTTGCGCAGGCCAAATATAAATCTTATACAAGTCTCTAGTTAGGACCTGCCACTGCAATGGTTTAACGTGTTCATTCTTCGAAACTGGCGAGAAACGACTGATCTCGACGTCCAATGTGGACGTATCAGCCGCCGACGCTGTGCGTTGCGTTCAGTCATCGATCGGAACGCCGACGCAGAAGTCGGACGTCGCAGATAGCTTAAAATAAGACACCAAAGCCTAAAGAAACGATGAATTAACTGTGTAAAAGATTATACAACATGGCTATAACGGGGATGACTAACTGAAAAGACGGCTAAAAATAAATGAATAAATAAATCATTTATTTTGGACCAAAAACTTGTACACATTTTATAAACCTGCCAAACTGCGTGACAGTTTGTCGGCAGGATTAGCGCTCGTCTTAAAATATTTGGTTTACACAATAAATAGCATACTTCTTCATCTAAGAAGGTAGATCCAGGTAGTTTTTAACTGGTTCAGTGATCGATCAGTTACTGCCACATGTTGCGACCATTTCATTCAGCAGTTCAGCCTTTAATTTATTCCCCACTGTTCGCCTGCTAATCACACCATTATCCCTTCTCAACCAGTCGATACTATTGTACAGTGTAGGGGTCAAATACTTATTGGTTCTTTTGCCATAGTATTTTTTTACTGGTGCTCGCACGAATTTACGTTCTCTAACACTTTTAGTATTGTAAGCGTTTTGCACATGTACTTTGAATTGGTCGTTACAGAACTGCTCTAGAACCACTAAGTACTTGACCTTCTCATGCACGGGAAGCACCTTACACACAACAAAAAGTTTGTTGTTTTTTGTTAAAAAAGCAAGTGGTTTGACAAAAATGAATGTTAAAATCTTTAATCTAGAAAAAAGTGTTGATGTATATATTATTGATGACGAGAATTTCAAGTACGATTTTCTGATAGGATTAGACTTGATAAAAAAGTTCAAACTAATTCAAGATGAAGATTTAAAAATAACTCGTAAACAGAGTTTAAAGAATGAAAATAATGTGAAAGAAATTTCTACGGATAAAAAACCAAATGATACTATACAAGAATACAAAATAAATTTTAATGAGCATGTAAAAGAAGAAAATTTTGAAATAAAAATAAATCATTTGAATCAGTTTCAAAAGTCTGAAATAGATAGACTGATTTGCAAACATAATTCTGTTTTTGCGAAACATAAATATGATGTGGGCACTGTTAATGAATATGAAGCAAGAATAGACTTATTAGTGGACAAATATTGTAGTAAGAGGCCTTAGGTGCATTGTTGAAGACAAAAAAGAAATAGAAGAACAAATAGCAAAATTACTAGATAATAAATTAATAGAAGAATCCTACAGTCCATTTGCTGCACCTGTTACATTAGCGTTTAAAAAAGAGGATAACAAAAAATCCAGATTATGCATAGACTTCAGAGACTTGAATAAAATAGTAGTACCACAAGCCCAACCATTTCCTTTAATTGATGACCTAATCATAAAGGCGAGAAATTGTAATTTTTTTTCAAGTCTAGATATAAATTCTGCATTTTGCTCGATACCTTTACGAATTGAAGACGGGATTTGTAACACAGGACGGACATTACCAATGGACATGCTTACCATTTGGATTAAATACCTCACCAGCAATTTTTCAGAGGATATTAAGTAACATATTGAGAAAATATAAACTTACTGATTTTGCTGTAAATTATATAGATGACATTCTATTATTTTCTAAAACTTATTCTGAACACATAAATCATCTAACACAGTTGCTGGAAGCCATCAAAACAGAGGGGTTCAGGTTAAAGTTTACAAAATGTACTTTTGCAACAGACCAAGTTAAATATCTGGGTCATATAATACAAAATAATTCAGTCAGACCCATAAAAGATAATTTGATTTCAATAAAGAATTTTCCTGTTCCAAAAACACAAAAGAATGTAAGACAATTTCTTGAAAAGATCAATTTTTACCATGAGTATATACCAAGAAGTGCAATAATATTAGATCCATTGCATAATTTACTCAGAAAAATCAAAAATTCGTTTGGTCCGATGAATGCCAAAAAACTTTTGAAATGATAAAAAGCCTGCTATGCTCTCAACCAGTCTTGGAAATTTTTGATCAAGATTTACCAATCAATATCTATACAGATGCTTCTTTAGAAGGAGTTGGAGCCATTTTGAAACAGACACAGCCTGATGGAAAAGAGAAACCAGTGGCTTATTTTTCAAAAAAACTTAATGACGCTCAAAAAAAAAAGAAAGCAATATACTTGGAATGTTTAGCTATAAAAGAAGCGGTGAGATTTTGGCAATACTGGTTAATAGGTAAATCATTTACAGTTTATTCAGACCACAAACCACTAGAAAACATGAATCTAAAATCTAGAACCGATGAAGAGTTAGGTGAATTAACATATTATTTATCACAATATGATTTCAAAATAAAATATTCTCCAGGAAAAAACAATTTAGAAGCAGACTGTCTAAGCAGAAATCCAATATTAGAATCAGATACAAATAGAGAAGAACAATTAAAAGTTGTTAAAAACTAGAGGACATTATAATAGATCAAAATAAAAATGAAGAGATACAAAATAACAAAAACAAATTGATTAAAAAACATAGTGTATACTTAAGAAAGGGCAGGGGAAAGAAAAAATAATGCTGTCAGAAGAGTTTAGCATCAAACTCCTAAAATATATACATGAATACCTATGCCACATTGGAATTAGACAAATGCAAATAATGATAAGTCCACTTTACATGGCCAAAAATTTGACAAAAAATATAAAATAAATTTGTAAATGCTGTGAGATTTGTATTAAAAATAAATCAAGAGGACACGATCGGTTTGGCTTGATGTCTCACTTAGGCCCGGCCACAAAGCCATTAGAAATAATGTATATAGACACAATTGGAGGTTTTGGAGGTTCAAGATCGACAAAAAAATATCTACATCTGTTAATAGATCACTTTACTAGGTACGCATTTATTCTCACCTCTAAGACGCAAAGTGCCAATGATTTCATAAAACTAGTGTAAAATATAACAGAAACGGAGGACATTGGTATGCTTCTCACCGATCAGTATCCAGGAATCAATTCAAAAGAATTTAAGGAATTCTTAAATGGCAAGCAGATACCGATGGTCTTTACAGCAGTCAATGCACCATTCTCAAATGGCCTAAATGAGAGGTTGAACCAAACACTAGTTAACATAATCAGATGCAAAATAAACGGAGCAGCGCCTGGGCAAGAATCGCTCAAGAATGCGTCAATAAATATAATAAAACTAGTCATTCGGTGACTGGCTTTACACCAAGTTATCTTATAAATGGTGTAGATTGCAAAATTTTACCGAATGAATTTAAAGAAGAAAAATCATACAGTGACTGGATTAAAGATAGAAAAACAGCACTTGAAAATACAATAAAATCACATAATTACAACAAAATACTATTTGATAAAAATCGTAAACACTATGAATTTAATATAGGCGACATGGTTTACGTGGAAAATGGAAGCAAACTAAACAGGAAAAAATTAGATGAACTGAAAATTGGCCCATATGAGATCCTAGAAAAAATTTCAAACTCTATATACAAAATAGGAACAAGACACAGAAAAAATGAATCAAATCTTTTCCATATCACTTTTTTTTTTTTTTTTTTTGGGTTGGAAATTATCAAATAACTTCTCCCGCTCTGGGCGGAGCGGGAGGGCGTGTCAGACTTTTACTGACTAAAACAGGGCCACGATATCCCTTTCGGACAAACTCGCAACCCCGGCAGGCATTGGTCCTAACGGACCCCGTCAGTTTGTGCTGACATCTCTTTGAGGCGCGCGTGGAACACAACGCGCCGTCGACCCGGGCCTGGTCCTTATCGGACGGCGAGCTACCCATCGCTCACCATCCGCAGGCCCGCGCCTACGGTGGCCGGAAATCGGCTTGCGACTCCCGACGCCCAGGGCGTCTCCTGCGGCGACTAAGGGCGCGAGGGCGCGAACCTTGTCTCACCCTCACGTGTTCCGCCTCCTCCTTCGCTAGCATAACTGCTTCGCAGAAGGAGGTGACGGCCTCCCATGCACTCTCGCTCCGAACCATGGCCTGAACCAGGCCCGGACGCGAGAGATCGCCGCCGCCGATCGCCTCCGTGAGGAGACGGCGGTGCTCCGCCCAAGCTGGGCAGACCTCCACCGTATGCTCCACCGTGTCCTCCGGGCGATCCACACAGTGGTGACACCCGGGCGTTTCCTCCCGCTTTATCCTGAACAGGAACCTCCCGAAACAACCGTGTCCGGTGAGGACCTGCGTCAGGCGGAAGGTGAGGACGCCGTGGCGCCTCTCTAGCCACTCCTCAAAGAGGGGACTTATCGCCACAATTGTGGCGTGCCCAGCGCTGGGTTGCGACAATCGCACTCTCCATGTCGCCATGAGATCCCGCCGGAGCTCTGTCCGCCGTGCCGTGATTTCTCGCGGCAGCGGAGTTTCACCCCGGCGTTTCGCCTCCTCGCGCCACTCCCAGATGTGCGCGAGGACTTTTGCCTCCAGATCCCATGGCGGCAGTCCGGCAAGGAGGCTCGCCGCCTCACGGGAGACCGTGCGGTAACCCCGTACCAGCCTGATGGCCATGACCCTTTGGAACGCGTTCAACCGCTGGGCTGGTCGCAGCCTTAAAGAACGCGCCCACACCGGTGCCCCGTAAAGGGCCATGGACCGCACGATCCCCGCGTAGAGCCTCCGGCAGGAGGCGTTTGGACCCCCTAGATTGGGCAGGAGCCGCTTCAAAGCAGCCCCGGCCCGCTCCAGTCTGGGAGCCAAACGTCGAAAACACGAAGTTCCACCGGCTGTCGAGGACGAGTCCCAGGTACTTTTTCCATATCACTAAACTTATTCCTGTCCCTGCATTCGGAATTATAGAAAAACGAATAGAAGAGGAAGAGTAGTTTAAAACGAAAATTTTATTGTCAATTTTCTTCTTCAAGGGGGGAAGAAAATGTATTTCTTAATATCTTTAATCGCGTTCCGCGTAGGTATTAATACTTTTTGCTCAATAGGTTCTGTAAGACAGTTACTATGCATGTCAACTAGAAAAAGATAGAGCATGTCAAGATGATATGAAAAATTACAACATTAATTTTTATTCTAGTTGTTAAATATTTGATACATTTTGAGAAACGAATAGGTGTAATAAGATACTTTAAATGTCGTTTCTTTAATTTCAGGTATGTGATTAGTTTATAAATACCTAGTTCATAATTTTAGTTTATAATTTAATTTAGTAAAACTTAGATGTTAAATAAAACCTTTAATTTCAGAAGCAACGAATTTGCGTTTTAATATTACGCCTACTATAATAACAAATATCTTATAAAACGACATTTAATACAGATGTATGGCAGAAGAAGACATAATAATGGATGAAAAAGACGCATAACGATACCCGGGAACCAGAGGGATCCTAGGTATGGTCCGTAACCAGAGAGTTCCCAGGTATGGTCCGTAACCAGACGGTTACGGAGATATTGAAGATCAATGTTCCAAAGTTTTTCAAGAAAATAAGTTTTATAACTGTTATAATTATAACTTAACTTTAAATACACCCACAACTCCTGTACCGTTGCATGCACCCTTAAGCACAACGTTTTGCGTGCGTTTCATTGCGCGCTGTCATAAACAGCGATTTTTCACACCAAAAATAAAAGTAGTTTCCCAGCAATAATTTTTGCTCAATGTTACTTAGTACAGAATGCGAAGATATCGGGTACGTGATAGATCTTTTTACATCCTGTGTTATAGAAGAGCTCTTTGCACGTGGTGAATCATTGCTTTTTTCGCTCGTATCGCTTACCTCGACAGTCTTGTGCTGCGCGTGTTGCTTGAGCATCAATATTTGGTCGCCGAGTCGCTCGCCAGTTCGATTGTATCGCTCGAGTTCCGCCAGTAACTCTCGCTCGGCCGGAGTCGCTGAAGCGGAGGCGCGGATGTTACGGATTACTGTTGAGCATCTGTAAGTTTCAATAAAAGGTAAATAAAAATGTATTCAGTGGATCGTGCCTTTGTAGTTCTATGAAGAATGATAGAAATTACGGGTTTACGGTTTAAGAAAATTTATTTCACTCAAAAATAATACAATTATTCACTTCTATGTGGAAAAATATAATAGTTAAGATAGAGAAGATAACCGACGGTTATAACCTAAAATTAAAATCCAGTAAAAACTTGCAATTGAAACACTATTCAGAACATGGTGCTCTGTACCTTTTAAAAATTGGAAGTGATTTCCGATTCCCTAATTACTTAAGGTAAAGAGTGATAGAGTTGAGCCCCCTCTCATACCCAACAGTCTTAATACTCTAAGAGTACAAAGGGGTACTCATAAGAACCCGATGTTATGTGCAGCGTTTTATTGAGAACTAGCGAGCCGCCCATGCTCTGCACGGCTGCAATCTACTGATGTGGCGACATGACAAAATATCTAGATTTCTGTGCTACCTATATCTAAGTTAAACACACTTATACCTTCCGAATAAATTCTCTAAATGATGCACTGTTTAGAAGAACAACGCAGTCTCACAGACAGACACGAAAAGTGAAATTGTTTTATCATCATCATTATTTCAGCCGAAAGACGTTCACTGCTGGACATAATCACCACGCTTGGCAGGTGGGTTGGCGATCGCAGTATGGTTTTAAAAATGCATAGAGAACGCTGCTGCCCATTATCTAGTAAGTCCCTTAGTCGCCTTTTACGACACCCACGGGAAGAAATGGGATGGTGCTATTATTTACGTCCGACAGTAAACACAGTTGTTTTATACTATTTTAGATTAGAAGAAAAATGGTCTGAATTCAGCCAACAATGAGACGTCTCCGTTGAACTACAGATAGGGACACGTAATAAGTATCGATTCTTTTTGATATCGAATACTTTTTTTCTCGATACATTTTAGTTTTTAAGTGCTACTTTGAATGTGTAACATCTTCTCGCCTTTTGTGGGACTGATTTCGTGAAAAGGGACGGAATTGTGTAACAGGAAGTGACAGCTTGAGCATGGCATAAGTAATTACTTTATAATAGCATGGAATTAGTGTTTGGTGGTATGAGGAACGGGGTGTAAAGTTCACTCATCCACCATAGAAAAGGGAGGATCCTGCGACCAGACGGGTGTTGTGTCTGGTGGGCTACTGCCCGGTTGATGTCGGGACGTTGTATATATGCTAGTTGCGCGGTAAACTCTGCTTGCGCGATGCAGGATTTGCGTGACGTCAGTGTGACGCGTAGTTCGCATGTGGCGATGTTGATGCCGCTACAAGTGTACTCATGGAATTTCGACCAGTGGGCGACCAGTAGTAATTAATAATTATTCGAATAAATATTTCAGTATTTAGTTTTTTAAGTTTTGAGGTTAATTTCTGTCGCTGCTCAGTTGCTTATTACCAAGGTGAGATGTCAGATGTTACACATCATATGTAACTATTGTAAGGCTCGCTCGTATTTTTTTTTTCATGAGAAGTTTCAACAAGAAAAGTAATTATAAAAGTAGTCTGGCAAAGAATAGCTTTTTCACTGATTTTTATAATAATAATATTCACCTGTATTTGAGATCATCTTGATGTTTCTCAGCTAACATACACTTCTCCTTGAGAACCGTAGAATCAAGTTGGACATCGTCTATCTCTTTCTGAAATAAATAACAGTAAAATACAGTTAATAATATTTTTTTTCTAGTTATTGTGTCTGTAATTATCCTCTGATAATACAATAAATCGGAATAGGTAAGGGTAGAGCTTATTTACCTAAACATCGAGGAAGGAAGTAACATAGACTGGATAATACCTCCTCTGAAATCCCCGAATATTTATAATGTCGTTAAAATCCCGGAATTAAAAAACCACAAAAATGAATTCTGGGATTTAAAAGTATAAAGGAGATGTTTCATTTTCGGCCATAAAGTGGTACGGTAATGATAAAAGAGGAAAAAATTCCACGAATTCAGGAAAAATATTATTTCCAGAATATTCCCCTGATTACTTCGGCACAAAAAATAATAGCTTTTCAAATTATTGCCATATTTGTATTGATCATGGCGTCGCGCGTCGTCTTACTTGCATACTACTTTCGTCCAGAAATCATGTTACATTAAAACGTAATAATATCACGTAGACGTTATTTAAATAAATATGAAAGGCATGAACTTCTGTGCTATTAAGATACGAAATTAAGATAGCTATCTTAGACAACTTTTTTGGCTGATTATAAGAAAGTGATCGATAAAAACATATATTCTATTTTTGTAAATTGTATATTTGTAGGTATTTCTAGACGAAAAATGGTTGGCTGTCGATGGTCGTAACAACATGACAAACTTCAAACATTTTCAGTTTTTATTTAGTGCCTAAAAAATATTAGTTATTATGAAAACATACATTCTTTACTGTACGGGTCCGTTTCCCAGGTTTTCGAAAGCGTACTTGTTATGGCCGAAGTCTTATACAAAAATGAAACGTCTCCTTTATTTTCCAGGCAATAGAGCATGAATAATATTCTTTTATGAATAATAGTAGATGAATAAAAATCTTATAGGTAAAAGTATAACCTCCAGCTATTTTTCACAATTATTATTGCCAGTGAGCCCCAAACTGAATAATGAACTGGCAGAGTACTAGATACACCTGTTGTAGTGTCTGATGGTAAATTGTATCGAAGTTTGCGCATGGTGTGTATGAGTTTTCTTATCGTACCAGAGTGATTTGATATGTGTCGCTTCCGCTAACCTGTAAGTCCTGCAACCACTCCTGGTGCTGGCTGCTGAGCGAGCGGAGCGAGTGGAGCTTGCGAGCGATAGCGTCGTTTGCACGTTGTTGGCGGGAGATGTACTCGCCCCGGAGTTTTAAAGTTGCTTGCGTTAGGAACTGGAAGATTTTGTTAGAGGTTAACTTAACATTAAATACAGGAAAATATCCTGTTACTCTTAAAACCAATGAAACTAAACGCGATCAGCACATCTATACCACGTTCAACAGGTCTCAGTGTTATCATTATTGTGGTATATTGCCTCTGACAGTTCTTGAAGTGTGCTGATCGCATACAGCCTCATTTATAAAATTCACCCTAAGAGTTCGGTACCACCAAACTATTATATAAGAGTACTCAAAAGCATATTTAACCGCCCACTTAAAGAGAGAATTCTATAGAAGAGTGAAGAGTTAGATATGCCTCTGAGTATAGTTTCAAAAGGTTACTGTAACGATTAAAAGGATATAGTCATATGACAGACGAATAGACCTGGGTTCTGGAACCCTATTTATAATTAAGTATTGCTTCAAAAATGTGTATATTATCTTACCTCTAAGCACTCCTTAGGACTGGGTTCCACTTTCTTGCTGATTTGTAGGATCGGCTGAGACACGTCTCGGGTAAGTATCTCTTGCACGATCGATGTGAACGTCAGTTTCTGTCTCTGGAATTATAAATAAAAAGATAATAAATAACAAGTCAATACACGTAACATCGCGCCTGTATTCCCCGATGGTTTAGGCAGCGCTGTTAAGTACATACATATGTCGCCAGTTAATAGATACAAAAAAAAAAAAAACAGATACCTAGATATAAATATGTGTGCAACACAACTATGTCCTCCCACACTTAAAGTTCAGTTTGCGCTACAACTACATAACTTTTTCAGTTAAAGTAGTGGCGTAGCTGGGGGAGGGGGGTGTTGTTGTGAAGGGTTATGGTAGACAGAATCTAGCTAAACACTGGTTCTTAGGGTTTTATAGTTTTATTATTACACGTTACAATGACTTGAAGCACACACACCGATGGCGTTACCAAAAAAATAGGTTAGACAAGCGATCTGTCAAATAGACAGTGATTAGGATGACAACTGACAGCTGACAGTGACATTTATTAACAAATGTGGGGGGGCCGCACCGGGCATTGACATAGAAACCTATGGACTAGCCATATCTACAAAATTAGCGTGACTACCTACAAAAATTGAGCTCTTAAAATGGCCGCCTTTCGTAGGGTTGTTACTGCGAGTGCGAGAGAGAAAGTAAGCAACCGTTTGACAGCACATTGCCGAGTTTTGTACCCAAAACTTGGCATTAAACATGGCGTCCGGTCACGCATAGACAGATTTTGACGTCACACAAAAGTGTTGCCAAATTTAGTCCTTGACAAACATTTAGATGTCTCTTTTTACTTATGTACGAGTAGCTCTTGATTAGTAAGAAAGAAACAAAACGCTTTATGACATGACTGTGTCGATATGATAGATATTTGTATAACTATTCTTCATATAGTAGAATATGCCGTCTCCATAGTATTCCTACCTCAATGGCACCGGGTGCCAACTGACTTGGGGTGACACCCGACCGTGAAAAATGATAATTACACAAACTATCATGTTTTTCAACAAAAAACCACTTAGGCTTGAAGCCATTTTAACCAGTTATCTAAAAAATATAAAAAAATACAAAAAATATATATATATTTTTTTCTTTTTTAAAAACGTTGCCCCACACTAGGAATTTCTCCTGTATCGTGGGTGCATTTACAAACATTTAAACTCACATACACAAACAGCCATATTATAATATAATAATTATAACATATTATAATTTATAGATTGTCATAATTTATAAATGCACGTATTATACTTATGAAATAAATAATGTTAACAAGAAATTGTTTACACTGACCAGTCTGACCACTCATTTCACCAGGATTTTGTCTCTTGTCTCTGTCTGTTGTTTTTATTTTCGTGGCTCTATGGCTCAAGCGGTCGGGGATTCCCTCAAAATTTTGTCGTTTTTATTTTTATATTTAGCCGTAAGTTCTTATACTAACTATGACCAACCAGTAGACCGTGAGTCATGTTAAAAGCTCAAAAGCCGCTCCGCGACTTGAGGGTCATGACAACCTGGGTGTCTAATGTGTGATGGATTGCTGGGAGGTTAGAAAGTAGTCTGAATAAACCAGTTAATTAATTCGATTCTCATACCATATTTCAACAATTTGCAAATTCCACCTTTGCCAGCGTCTGTTCATCTAAATATTTTTTTGTGTTTAGTGCGTGTTGGACCACGCAATGAAGGGTTCTGTTTTTTGGGATGAATTTATCCCAAAAAAACAACTTAACATTGTAGTTGAAAAACATGTCTCCCATACATCAATATACGTCACGGTCAATTCTCTAAGTGCAAATGTAAGTTAGTCGGCTATTACTCATTAACTTGTAAAGCCTACTTAGCTGTGATAGTTCTGCCGCCGTGTCTCGCTTTCGCGTGATCGCGAGCAGTAGTGTGCGAGCGAGATGAAGAGAGTGAGGTAGCGCTGAGGTATTATGGACTCTTAATAGCGTTTACGACGTACGGCATTTCATACAAACTTTCAAGCCCTTATTTTTCGAAATGAATAAGCCGATTTTAATTAAACTTCATACACATAAGCAGGATACAAAGTTCTAAAAAGTTAGTTAAGAGTTTTTTCTAAATCTGGAAATCTCTGTTTCTATGGAACATTTAAAATCGATCTAATTGGCTGTAACACTATTTTTTTTCGAAAATGGTCTGCTTATGCGTATAAAGTTTCATTAAAATCGGTTGAGTCATTTCGAAAAACATGGGCTTAAAAGTTTGTATGAAATGCCGTACGTCGTAAACGCTCTAAGTAGAACATATTTTCTTGCTTCAATTTCTTTCCCTTTACAGTTTCTGCGATCAATAAGTTACATACCTCTTTCAGTATATTGTTGATATCGTCTTGTTCTAACGTCGGGTTCTTTAGCTGTAGCTCTTTGTAAAACTGTTCTTCTAAGTCGAATGGCTCCAATGTTCTGTGAGGGAAGAAAATTATTTTTATTATTTTGAAACTTATTACCTCTTATAATTGTGATATTTAGCGTCAATATTGCGGAAATAGCGGAAATATTTTTTTATTAGTCGACACAAAAAGGGTCGGTAAACAGATGTGATCATCGTAAGCACGGGATTTTATTTTAAAAGTGGTCCGATTTGAACTCCCGCGATTGTACCAGCAGATTGCACTCAGCACATAGTACTACAGGCCGACTTTTTCGTTGGTTGCACTCTCATGGTCCTGGCGGGTGAAGGGGCGGGCGCAGGTACAAACAAATGACGCGCACCCGACCGCACCAGCGTTGTCAAAGGGAGTGCAGATTTCTCTATGAAATATTTCGTTATTTACTTTTGCTGAACGAAATTTGAGGCATTAAAAATATAAGTATTATATTTATTAGCATTCCAAAAATGTTATAAAGATCTACCACTACTCTGCCGGCGTATAAAGTATAAATAAATACTTTACGTTTTGCGGATTACACGAGAGCATCCATCGTAGTATGTCAGCCTGCTTCAATTCGGCATTAATTATTATTCAGTACTTCTTTAATAACGGAAATATTACCATAGCATAGGTGGTGATTTTTATGTTCAGATGAGTATGTTTTTTTATACACTTACATTGTAATTTGTTAGTTTTAATCTCCAATATTTTTTTATAACCTTTGGATGGTAATATGATGTGTGTTTTGAAATGCGCAGCCGTATCTAACAGCACGTGTTGCCGCCTGCGACGACGGCGTGCGAACTTTTGGGTAACTAAGCACATGTGCTAGCACAGTTGTAGCTACTCACTTGGATAAAAAAGTCACTCACTCTTTTTATTTTGATGTGCTAGCACTAGCACACACCACACGGCAAAGATTAGCTACACAGAACATTTGTAACCATTCTTATTTCTCTTTCCCTCATCATCTCTCGTGCGTGCTGTCTGACGCGCTTAACCGACTAGTCACCGAGTGTGCCTACTCGACTATGTGTGCCGTGTCGCGTTGTCGTCGTTGAGTGTGGTGTGTAGTGACGACAACGCGACACGGCACAACTCGCGCGGCGAGTCTCGCGACTCAGTCACAGTCACAGCACGTACGTGTTCACAGGCCACCGCAGCCTCGCCTCATTCGTGGTAGCACACTTTGTAAAAAGAGTGCCACACTCGTAAACACCCCCCCTCCGCTGTACGTCCCCCGCAACCCGCGTGTACCATGGGACTGCCACCAACGCAAATGTCGGCATACAGTAATTTCCTACTTAATATTATAATATATTTGCCGAAGCTCACACAGATGGATTTCACGCCATCATGCGTAAAAAAGCCGCTTCCTTGCTACAGCGCTTGCGTAACACACGGAACGGCATCCTGAAAATGATTGTTAACAGGCCTGACTGTCCAATACAACGGCACTGGGTGGAAATAGGTATAGGTATACGTAGTTGAGTTACCTATGATGCACACTGAGTCTCGAGGGCGGGCGCAGGTAATTTTGCTGTGTTTGTGTCGTTACTAACAATACTAATATAGACTAAGTATAAGTACTTTCTGTTACTAAGCCATCACTAAACAACCTATGGACTCATGTCTGAGATAAAGATTTTTATTTATTATTTGTTTTATAAGCTTCATAATATGTGATTTTTAGGGTTCCGTACCCAAAGGGTAATACGGGAACCCTATTACTAAGGCTCCGCCGTCTATCTGTCTGTCTGTCCGTCTGTCACCAGGCTGTATCTCATGAACCGCGATAGTTAGACAGTTGAAATTTTCACAGATGATGTATTTCTGTTGCCGCTATAGCAACAAATACTAAAAACCAGAATAACATAAATATTTAAGGGGGCTCCCATACAACAAACGTGATTTTTTTTGCTCGTTTTTGTTTAATATTGATAACGGCAACAGGTAGACGCTTGAAATATTCACAGAATATTTAGTTATTTATTCACTTTAAAAATAAATAATTAAATTGAAATAAATATTTAAGGGGGGCTCCCATACAACAAACGTGATTTTTTTGCCGTTTTTATAGATAATAGAACCGATACGGAAACGGAACCGGATACGGAACTGTTATGTAGTTATGGTTTGATCTATGGTATTGAATAATATGTCATCTTGACTTGCAAAATAAACGTCAGTGTGCTACCAGCCATCCGTCCCTTATTTGCACCTTCTTAAGTCCTAGGGCTTCGCCCTCCACAATATCCGCATATTTATCATTGGCGACGAGGACCCACGACAAAATAAAAAAATGGCTCACTTCGGTATTTTGTCGAGTTTTGACCATAACAATCAGTCATGGCAAAATTATAAACAGCGGATTTTGCAATGGTTCATTGCGAACGATGTCGACAATTTGAAGGACCCAATAGGTGTAAAACGACGGGCAATACTGCTGAGCGCACTCGCCGACGGCACATGTAAGCTTGCGGCCGATTTGGCTTTGCCAAAGGAAATTTCGCAGGTACCTTTCGAAGACATTCTCACTCTTCTTGACAATCACTTCACGACAAAAAAATGTGGTTTTGGCGAGCGGTATAATTTTTATGCCGCTACTCAAGGTCTGGTAGAGACATTTTCGCAGTGGGCTGCTAGGCTTCGCGGTCTAACCACGCATTGCGGATTTTTGAATGTAGAAGAGGCGCTGCGCGACCGGTTTGTTATGGGTATGCTGCCGGGACCGGAGAAAGATAAGCTTTTCGCGCGTGACCTTCTAGAAACTACTCTGGCTAAAGCAGTAGAGTTGGCGGAGAGCGTGCATAGCGCACGAAAGGGAGCGGCAGCATCGTCGTCGGCAGCGGCACAGGCGCTACCGTCGACTGAGCCGTTGTTCAAAATAGAAACCAACTCAAAGGAATCGAGTGTCAACATTGAAAAGTGTTCAGTTAGCGGCTAGAAGAACCACAAAACGTCTCAGTGTCGGTTTGCAAGCTATACTTGCAAAAAATGTAACGTAAAAGGCCATCTACGTCGAATGTGCAAAAAGATAAATTTCGTAGGAACTGGCGGGTCGGACGAGAGTGACGATGACGGTAAGATAAAAAAAATATGTTCATTCAGAGGTGAACCTACGACTTTAGTAGTTTCGATTCAAAGTATTAAGCTAAAGTTCGAAGTAGATACCGGATCGGCAGTCACAGCGGTTTCAGAAAAACTATATAAAAAATATTTTAAATTGTTGCCATTATCACCAACGATGGATCAATTGTTTACATACACAGGGTGTGTTATTCAGTGTTTAGGAATAGTGCAATTGCCTGTTACATACTTGGACAAGGTTCCCTATCCATTTGCATAAAATTTTAAGACTTAATATAACTTAGCATAATTTTGTTTGGCATAATTATATTTTCGCATAATATAAATACGCATAACAACATACGCATAACAACTTACGCATAATTTTTTTAAGCATAAATTCTCTAACCATAATAATGATTAAGCATAATATTCTAAAGCATAAATTTATTAAGCATAACTTTTTTAAGCATAATATCCTAAAACATAAATTTATTTACCATTTATTTATTTGCCATGGAAATTAAATGTTTATACGCCCTAGCTTTTTTGCCCGAAGAGGATATACCAATTTATTTCGACGACTGGAAAAAAAGCCATATCTCCTGAATCAGGTAATATATAACATATTAATATAATAAACGTATTGAACAATTTTGTGGGTTTTTTTTTTCGCTGTAGGAAGCATGAAGCAAGCAAGCATACAGCATGCAAGCAAGCATGCAAGCAAGCATGCAGCAAACAAGCAAGCATGGAAGCAAGCATGCAGCATGCAGCAGGCAGGGTTTCTGTCACGGCTCCGGCGCTGCGGGCCACCGGCGGCCCCACGCCTGCTAATCGTCGCAGACGGCTTTCGCTCGCAGCCGCCTGCTCCTCAGCCCGCGGGCCGCCTCGCCCCTACGCGCCTACGCGATTTTAAATTACACTCTAGGGGTAGGACAAACAAGACTACGTGGAGTCAGTTTTGCAGCAATTCGGTCACTAACTTTTGTTGCACAGCATATTAAATTTTTAACCAACAATATTCAATAGTCATTAGGCCTACTAACGTTATGCGAATCAAATTTATGCCAAAACAAATTAGTCTTTAAGATGATTATGCCAACATAAAATGTATGTCTAAAAAAATTATGCCGAAGTATTATTATGCCAAAACAAATTGTGCCAAAATCGTTATGCCGAAGTATATTAGGACAAAGAACATTATGCGAAAAGAAGGGATCCCACTTGGACAAGACACAGGTTGTTAATGTAAGAGTGATTCGCGATGGTGGTCCCCCAATTTTAGGGCGAGACTTTATTAGTTTGTTTGGATTACACATGTTGCAAATCAATTATTGTACAAAAAATCAAATTGCTGATCAGTTCAAATTACAATTTCCATCAGTTTTCTCGGATGAATTAGGTGTATTCACAAAATATAAAGTTAAGTTACAGTTGAAAGAAAACGCGAAGCCCATTTTTTTTAAAGCTCTAATTATTATGCCCCTATTCCAAGTCCCTTGTTTATTTGTGCTGTTTTTTTTATACAATACACTGTTTCCTTGTTTAAAGTATTTAATTGTTTTGTCATTTTTCTCTTTAGACTGCAAACACTGTTTGTTTTCGACGTTTCGGGTGAGAGTGGCAGACACCGGGGTAATTAAATCTAACCGTGATCTCAGTTTATGACCGAATACCAACTGGGCAGGCGAACAGCCCATTGCAGAATGAATAGAATTTCTATAATCAAATAGATATTTAAGCAAGTTGTTATTTAATCCCGTAACATTCCTACTACTTAACATACAAGATTTGATTCCTTTTTGACGTGACAACGTCTTATAATTCGATGGAGCCGGCTGCACGCACGAAAACCTGACGCATGCGGCGTTACCTCTCATGCGGCGTTACCTCGCTCTGAGGCGTTCCATTTAAGGCTTATGACGTTGTCACGTTCAACTATCGTCAGTAAACCGACTATTTCCAGGGTTTCTGATACTCGCTTAGGCCAGCCATTAACAATGTATGAAAAAACTTTAATTAATACAGGATCTGTTTGAGTTTCATCCCGAATTGCGCTAAGTGTAACAGGTAAACTACCATCGATAACAAAGTTGACAAACGACGCGCGATCTTCTACAGGGACTAAACTGTCGTCGGCCCTGTAGCCACAGCCCCCACTAGCCGCCGTTGCCTCACTGTCAGGCACAGACTGGATCGCGATAAATAATCTGCGCTGTTGTCGGTGCTGCGAATGTATTTGATGGTGTAATTGTAACCACTCAGGAACATCGCGTAACGCTGCAACCTGTTTGCTGAGACCTCTGGAATACCCCGATATGGACCAAAGATAGATAAAAGGGGCTTGTGGTCGGTACGGAGCATAAACAGAACTGACCTTCCATATAAGTACTGGTGAAAACGACGCACTCCAAAAGTAATAGCAGTAGCCTCTTTTTGTAACTGAGAATACCGCTTCTCTA
Organism: Tiliacea citrago; assembly: GCA_963921375.1. Classification (NCBI taxonomy): domain Eukaryota; kingdom Metazoa; phylum Arthropoda; class Insecta; order Lepidoptera; family Noctuidae; genus Tiliacea; species Tiliacea citrago. The sequence continues at coordinate 21,855,466 of OY992800.1, forward strand.
CTGCATTCAATGTACGTGAAGCAAACGACACCGGGCGTTCCACCCCGTCTGACCCTATCTGAGACAAAATAGCTCCTAAGCCGCTGGGCGAAGCGTCCACCATCAACATTATTTTAGCGTTTTGATCAAAATGAGCAAGCAATTTGAGGCTAAACACTTCTTAATTGCTTTAGACTACTCACCTAGCCAGCAGCTTGCACTCGGCACACAGCACCAGCAGGCGCGGCAGCGGCGTTGCCGTGAGCGCCAGGCCGGCGGGCGGGGCGGCGGCGCGTGCACAGTCAGTGAGTGATCTAGACTACTCACCTAGCCAGCAGCTTGCACTCGGCACACAGCACCAGCAGGCGCGGCAGCGGCGGCGCCGTGAGCGCCAGGCCGGCGGGCGGGGCGGCGGCGCGTGCACAGTCAGTGAGTGATCTAGACTACTCACCTAGCCAGCAGCTTGCACTCGGCACACAGCACCAGCAGGCGCGGCAGCGGCGGCGCCGTGAGCGCCAGGCCGGCGGGCGGGGCGGCGGCGCGTGCACAGTCAGTGAGTGATCTAGACTACTCACCTAGCCAGCAGCTTGCACTCGGCACACAGCACCAGCAGGCGCGGCAGCGGCGGCGCCGTGAGCGCCAGGCCGGCGGGCGGGGCGGCGGCGCGTGCACAGTCAGTGAGTGATCTAGACTACTCACCTAGCCAGCAGCTTGCACTCGGCACACAGCACCAGCAGGCGCGGCAGCGGCGGCGCCGTGAGCGCCAGGCCGGCGGGCGGGGCGGCGGCGCGTGCACAGTCAGTGAGTGATCTAGACTACTCACCTAGCCAGCAGCTTGCACTCGGCACACAGCACCAGCAGGCGCGGCAGCGGCGGCGCCGTGAGCGCCAGGCCGGCGGGCGGGGCGGCGGCGCGTGCACAGTCAGTGAGTGATCTAGACTACTCACCTAGCCAGCAGCTTGCACTCGGCACACAGCACCAGCAGGCGCGGCAGCGGCGGCGCCGTGAGCGCCAGGCCGGCGGGCGGGGCGGCGGCGCGTGCACAGTCAGTGAGTGATCTAGACTACTCACCTAGCCAGCAGCTTGCACTCGGCACACAGCACCAGCAGGCGCGGCAGCGGCGGCGCCGTGAGCGCCAGGCCGGCGGGCGGGGCGGCGGCGCGTGCACAGTCAGTGAGTGATCTAGACTACTCACCTAGCCAGCAGCTTGCACTCGGCACACAGCACCAGCAGGCGCGGCAGCGGCGGCGCCGTGAGCGCCAGGCCGGCGGGCGGGGCGGCGGCGCGTGCACAGTCAGTGAGTGATCTAGACTACTCACCTAGCCAGCAGCTTGCACTCGGCACACAGCACCAGCAGGCGCGGCAGCGGCGGCGCCGTGAGCGCCAGGCCGGCGGGCGGGGCGGCGGCGCGTGCACAGTCAGTGAGTGATCTAGACTACTCACCTAGCCAGCAGCTTGCACTCGGCACACAGCACCAGCAGGCGCGGCAGCGGCGGCGCCGTGAGCGCCAGGCCGGCGGGCGGGGCGGCGGCGCGTGCACAGTCAGTGAGTGATCTAGACTACTCACCTAGCCAGCAGCTTGCACTCGGCACACAGCACCAGCAGGCGCGGCAGCGGCGGCGCCGTGAGCGCCAGGCCGGCGGGCGGGGCGGCGGCGCGTGCACAGTCAGTGAGTGATCTAGACTACTCACCTAGCCAGCAGCTTGCACTCGGCACACAGCACCAGCAGGCGCGGCAGCGGCGGCGCCGTGAGCGCCAGGCCGGCGGGCGGGGCGGCGGCGCGTGCACAGTCAGTGAGTGATCTAGACTACTCACCTAGCCAGCAGCTTGCACTCGGCACACAGCACCAGCAGGCGCGGCAGCGGCGGCGCCGTGAGCGCCAGGCCGGCGGGCGGGGCGGCGGCGCGTGCACAGTCAGTGAGTGATCTAGACTACTCACCTAGCCAGCAGCTTGCACTCGGCACACAGCACCAGCAGGCGCGGCAGCGGCGGCGCCGTGAGCGCCAGGCCGGCGGGCGGGGCGGCGGCGCGTGCACAGTCAGTGAGTGATCTAGACTACTCACCTAGCCAGCAGCTTGCACTCGGCACACAGCACCAGCAGGCGCGGCAGCGGCGGCGCCGTGAGCGCCAGGCCGGCGGGCGGGGCGGCGGCGCGTGCACAGTCAGTGAGTGATCTAGACTACTCACCTAGCCAGCAGCTTGCACTCGGCACACAGCACCAGCAGGCGCGGCAGCGGCGGCGCCGTGAGCGCCAGGCCGGCGGGCGGGGCGGCGGCGCGTGCACAGTCAGTGAGTGATCTAGACTACTCACCTAGCCAGCAGCTTGCACTCGGCACACAGCACCAGCAGGCGCGGCAGCGGCGGCGCCGTGAGCGCCAGGCCGGCGGGCGGGGCGGCGGCGCGTGCACAGTCAGTGAGTGATCTAGACTACTCACCTAGCCAGCAGCTTGCACTCGGCACACAGCACCAGCAGGCGCGGCAGCGGCGGCGCCGTGAGCGCCAGGCCGGCGGGCGGGGCGGCGGCGCGTGCACAGTCAGTGAGTGATCTAGACTACTCACCTAGCCAGCAGCTTGCACTCGGCACACAGCACCAGCAGGCGCGGCAGCGGCGGCGCCGTGAGCGCCAGGCCGGCGGGCGGGGCGGCGGCGCGTGCACAGTCAGTGAGTGATCTAGACTACTCACCTAGCCAGCAGCTTGCACTCGGCACACAGCACCAGCAGGCGCGGCAGCGGCGGCGCCGTGAGCGCCAGGCCGGCGGGCGGGGCGGCGGCGCGTGCACAGTCAGTGAGTGATCTAGACTACTCACCTAGCCAGCAGCTTGCACTCGGCACACAGCACCAGCAGGCGCGGCAGCGGCGGCGCCGTGAGCGCCAGGCCGGCGGGCGGGGCGGCGGCGCGTGCACAGTCAGTGAGTGATCTAGACTACTCACCTAGCCAGCAGCTTGCACTCGGCACACAGCACCAGCAGGCGCGGCAGCGGCGGCGCCGTGAGCGCCAGGCCGGCGGGCGGGGCGGCGGCGCGTGCACAGTCAGTGAGTGATCTAGACTACTCACCTAGCCAGCAGCTTGCACTCGGCACACAGCACCAGCAGGCGCGGCAGCGGCGGCGCCGTGAGCGCCAGGCCGGCGGGCGGGGCGGCGGCGCGTGCACAGTCAGTGAGTGATCTAGACTACTCACCTAGCCAGCAGCTTGCACTCGGCACACAGCACCAGCAGGCGCGGCAGCGGCGGCGCCGTGAGCGCCAGGCCGGCGGGCGGGGCGGCGGCGCGTGCACAGTCAGTGAGTGATCTAGACTACTCACCTAGCCAGCAGCTTGCACTCGGCACACAGCACCAGCAGGCGCGGCAGCGGCGGCGCCGTGAGCGCCAGGCCGGCGGGCGGGGCGGCGGCGCGTGCACAGTCAGTGAGTGATCTAGACTACTCACCTAGCCAGCAGCTTGCACTCGGCACACAGCACCAGCAGGCGCGGCAGCGGCGGCGCCGTGAGCGCCAGGCCGGCGGGCGGGGCGGCGGCGCGTGCACAGTCAGTGAGTGATCTAGACTACTCACCTAGCCAGCAGCTTGCACTCGGCACACAGCACCAGCAGGCGCGGCAGCGGCGGCGCCGTGAGCGCCAGGCCGGCGGGCGGGGCGGCGGCGCGTGCACAGTCAGTGAGTGATCTAGACTACTCACCTAGCCAGCAGCTTGCACTCGGCACACAGCACCAGCAGGCGCGGCAGCGGCGGCGCCGTGAGCGCCAGGCCGGCGGGCGGGGCGGCGGCGCGTGCACAGTCAGTGAGTGATCTAGACTACTCACCTAGCCAGCAGCTTGCACTCGGCACACAGCACCAGCAGGCGCGGCAGCGGCGGCGCCGTGAGCGCCAGGCCGGCGGGCGGGGCGGCGGCGCGTGCACAGTCAGTGAGTGATCTAGACTACTCACCTAGCCAGCAGCTTGCACTCGGCACACAGCACCAGCAGGCGCGGCAGCGGCGGCGCCGTGAGCGCCAGGCCGGCGGGCGGGGCGGCGGCGCGTGCACAGTCAGTGAGTGATCTAGACTACTCACCTAGCCAGCAGCTTGCACTCGGCACACAGCACCAGCAGGCGCGGCAGCGGCGGCGCCGTGAGCGCCAGGCCGGCGGGCGGGGCGGCGGCGCGTGCACAGTCAGTGAGTGATCTAGACTACTCACCTAGCCAGCAGCTTGCACTCGGCACACAGCACCAGCAGGCGCGGCAGCGGCGGCGCCGTGAGCGCCAGGCCGGCGGGCGGGGCGGCGGCGCGTGCACAGTCAGTGAGTGATCTAGACTACTCACCTAGCCAGCAGCTTGCACTCGGCACACAGCACCAGCAGGCGCGGCAGCGGCGGCGCCGTGAGCGCCAGGCCGGCGGGCGGGGCGGCGGCGCGTGCACAGTCAGTGAGTGATCTAGACTACTCACCTAGCCAGCAGCTTGCACTCGGCACACAGCACCAGCAGGCGCGGCAGCGGCGGCGCCGTGAGCGCCAGGCCGGCGGGCGGGGCGGCGGCGCGTGCACAGTCAGTGAGTGATCTAGACTACTCACCTAGCCAGCAGCTTGCACTCGGCACACAGCACCAGCAGGCGCGGCAGCGGCGGCGCCGTGAGCGCCAGGCCGGCGGGCGGGGCGGCGGCGCGTGCACAGTCAGTGAGTGATCTAGACTACTCACCTAGCCAGCAGCTTGCACTCGGCACACAGCACCAGCAGGCGCGGCAGCGGCGGCGCCGTGAGCGCCAGGCCGGCGGGCGGGGCGGCGGCGCGTGCACAGTCAGTGAGTGATCTAGACTACTCACCTAGCCAGCAGCTTGCACTCGGCACACAGCACCAGCAGGCGCGGCAGCGGCGGCGCCGTGAGCGCCAGGCCGGCGGGCGGGGCGGCGGCGCGTGCACAGTCAGTGAGTGATCTAGACTACTCACCTAGCCAGCAGCTTGCACTCGGCACACAGCACCAGCAGGCGCGGCAGCGGCGGCGCCGTGAGCGCCAGGCCGGCGGGCGGGGCGGCGGCGCGTGCACAGTCAGTGAGTGATCTAGACTACTCACCTAGCCAGCAGCTTGCACTCGGCACACAGCACCAGCAGGCGCGGCAGCGGCGGCGCCGTGAGCGCCAGGCCGGCGGGCGGGGCGGCGGCGCGTGCACAGTCAGTGAGTGATCTAGACTACTCACCTAGCCAGCAGCTTGCACTCGGCACACAGCACCAGCAGGCGCGGCAGCGGCGGCGCCGTGAGCGCCAGGCCGGCGGGCGGGGCGGCGGCGCGTGCACAGTCAGTGAGTGATCTAGACTACTCACCTAGCCAGCAGCTTGCACTCGGCACACAGCACCAGCAGGCGCGGCAGCGGCGGCGCCGTGAGCGCCAGGCCGGCGGGCGGGGCGGCGGCGCGTGCACAGTCAGTGAGTGATCTAGACTACTCACCTAGCCAGCAGCTTGCACTCGGCACACAGCACCAGCAGGCGCGGCAGCGGCGGCGCCGTGAGCGCCAGGCCGGCGGGCGGGGCGGCGGCGCGTGCACAGTCAGTGAGTGATCTAGACTACTCACCTAGCCAGCAGCTTGCACTCGGCACACAGCACCAGCAGGCGCGGCAGCGGCGGCGCCGTGAGCGCCAGGCCGGCGGGCGGGGCGGCGGCGCGTGCACAGTCAGTGAGTGATCTAGACTACTCACCTAGCCAGCAGCTTGCACTCGGCACACAGCACCAGCAGGCGCGGCAGCGGCGGCGCCGTGAGCGCCAGGCCGGCGGGCGGGGCGGCGGCGCGTGCACAGTCAGTGAGTGATCTAGACTACTCACCTAGCCAGCAGCTTGCACTCGGCACACAGCACCAGCAGGCGCGGCAGCGGCGGCGCCGTGAGCGCCAGGCCGGCGGGCGGGGCGGCGGCGCGTGCACAGTCAGTGAGTGATCTAGACTACTCACCTAGCCAGCAGCTTGCACTCGGCACACAGCACCAGCAGGCGCGGCAGCGGCGGCGCCGTGAGCGCCAGGCCGGCGGGCGGGGCGGCGGCGCGTGCACAGTCAGTGAGTGATCTAGACTACTCACCTAGCCAGCAGCTTGCACTCGGCACACAGCACCAGCAGGCGCGGCAGCGGCGGCGCCGTGAGCGCCAGGCCGGCGGGCGGGGCGGCGGCGCGTGCACAGTCAGTGAGTGATCTAGACTACTCACCTAGCCAGCAGCTTGCACTCGGCACACAGCACCAGCAGGCGCGGCAGCGGCGGCGCCGTGAGCGCCAGGCCGGCGGGCGGGGCGGCGGCGCGTGCACAGTCAGTGAGTGATCTAGACTACTCACCTAGCCAGCAGCTTGCACTCGGCACACAGCACCAGCAGGCGCGGCAGCGGCGGCGCCGTGAGCGCCAGGCCGGCGGGCGGGGCGGCGGCGCGTGCACAGTCAGTGAGTGATCTAGACTACTCACCTAGCCAGCAGCTTGCACTCGGCACACAGCACCAGCAGGCGCGGCAGCGGCGGCGCCGTGAGCGCCAGGCCGGCGGGCGGGGCGGCGGCGCGTGCACAGTCAGTGAGTGATCTAGACTACTCACCTAGCCAGCAGCTTGCACTCGGCACACAGCACCAGCAGGCGCGGCAGCGGCGGCGCCGTGAGCGCCAGGCCGGCGGGCGGGGCGGCGGCGCGTGCACAGTCAGTGAGTGATCTAGACTACTCACCTAGCCAGCAGCTTGCACTCGGCACACAGCACCAGCAGGCGCGGCAGCGGCGGCGCCGTGAGCGCCAGGCCGGCGGGCGGGGCGGCGGCGCGTGCACAGTCAGTGAGTGATCTAGACTACTCACCTAGCCAGCAGCTTGCACTCGGCACACAGCACCAGCAGGCGCGGCAGCGGCGGCGCCGTGAGCGCCAGGCCGGCGGGCGGGGCGGCGGCGCGTGCACAGTCAGTGAGTGATCTAGACTACTCACCTAGCCAGCAGCTTGCACTCGGCACACAGCACCAGCAGGCGCGGCAGCGGCGGCGCCGTGAGCGCCAGGCCGGCGGGCGGGGCGGCGGCGCGTGCACAGTCAGTGAGTGATCTAGACTACTCACCTAGCCAGCAGCTTGCACTCGGCACACAGCACCAGCAGGCGCGGCAGCGGCGGCGCCGTGAGCGCCAGGCCGGCGGGCGGGGCGGCGGCGCGTGCACAGTCAGTGAGTGATCTAGACTACTCACCTAGCCAGCAGCTTGCACTCGGCACACAGCACCAGCAGGCGCGGCAGCGGCGGCGCCGTGAGCGCCAGGCCGGCGGGCGGGGCGGCGGCGCGTGCACAGTCAGTGAGTGATCTAGACTACTCACCTAGCCAGCAGCTTGCACTCGGCACACAGCACCAGCAGGCGCGGCAGCGGCGGCGCCGTGAGCGCCAGGCCGGCGGGCGGGGCGGCGGCGCGTGCACAGTCAGTGAGTGATCTAGACTACTCACCTAGCCAGCAGCTTGCACTCGGCACACAGCACCAGCAGGCGCGGCAGCGGCGGCGCCGTGAGCGCCAGGCCGGCGGGCGGGGCGGCGGCGCGTGCACAGTCAGTGAGTGATCTAGACTACTCACCTAGCCAGCAGCTTGCACTCGGCACACAGCACCAGCAGGCGCGGCAGCGGCGGCGCCGTGAGCGCCAGGCCGGCGGGCGGGGCGGCGGCGCGTGCACAGTCAGTGAGTGATCTAGACTACTCACCTAGCCAGCAGCTTGCACTCGGCACACAGCACCAGCAGGCGCGGCAGCGGCGGCGCCGTGAGCGCCAGGCCGGCGGGCGGGGCGGCGGCGCGTGCACAGTCAGTGAGTGATCTAGACTACTCACCTAGCCAGCAGCTTGCACTCGGCACACAGCACCAGCAGGCGCGGCAGCGGCGGCGCCGTGAGCGCCAGGCCGGCGGGCGGGGCGGCGGCGCGTGCACAGTCAGTGAGTGATCTAGACTACTCACCTAGCCAGCAGCTTGCACTCGGCACACAGCACCAGCAGGCGCGGCAGCGGCGGCGCCGTGAGCGCCAGGCCGGCGGGCGGGGCGGCGGCGCGTGCACAGTCAGTGAGTGATCTAGACTACTCACCTAGCCAGCAGCTTGCACTCGGCACACAGCACCAGCAGGCGCGGCAGCGGCGGCGCCGTGAGCGCCAGGCCGGCGGGCGGGGCGGCGGCGCGTGCACAGTCAGTGAGTGATCTAGACTACTCACCTAGCCAGCAGCTTGCACTCGGCACACAGCACCAGCAGGCGCGGCAGCGGCGGCGCCGTGAGCGCCAGGCCGGCGGGCGGGGCGGCGGCGCGTGCACAGTCAGTGAGTGATCTAGACTACTCACCTAGCCAGCAGCTTGCACTCGGCACACAGCACCAGCAGGCGCGGCAGCGGCGGCGCCGTGAGCGCCAGGCCGGCGGGCGGGGCGGCGGCGCGTGCACAGTCAGTGAGTGATCTAGACTACTCACCTAGCCAGCAGCTTGCACTCGGCACACAGCACCAGCAGGCGCGGCAGCGGCGGCGCCGTGAGCGCCAGGCCGGCGGGCGGGGCGGCGGCGCGTGCACAGTCAGTGAGTGATCTAGACTACTCACCTAGCCAGCAGCTTGCACTCGGCACACAGCACCAGCAGGCGCGGCAGCGGCGGCGCCGTGAGCGCCAGGCCGGCGGGCGGGGCGGCGGCGCGTGCACAGTCAGTGAGTGATCTAGACTACTCACCTAGCCAGCAGCTTGCACTCGGCACACAGCACCAGCAGGCGCGGCAGCGGCGGCGCCGTGAGCGCCAGGCCGGCGGGCGGGGCGGCGGCGCGTGCACAGTCAGTGAGTGATCTAGACTACTCACCTAGCCAGCAGCTTGCACTCGGCACACAGCACCAGCAGGCGCGGCAGCGGCGGCGCCGTGAGCGCCAGGCCGGCGGGCGGGGCGGCGGCGCGTGCACAGTCAGTGAGTGATCTAGACTACTCACCTAGCCAGCAGCTTGCACTCGGCACACAGCACCAGCAGGCGCGGCAGCGGCGGCGCCGTGAGCGCCAGGCCGGCGGGCGGGGCGGCGGCGCGCGCCGAGCGCGTGCACAGCAGGTGGCGCGCCACGCTGGCGCGGGCGCACATCGCGGCCAGGACTGCTTCCATCTCCGCTGATGACACAACATGCTAACTTATTTAGCATTTTCCAACAATGTTGGGGTCAGCAGGGGGTAGCTGAATACCAGTATCTTATACGGAGCGACTGCCTACATGACCTCCGGAACCCAATCACTGGGTACTACGATACCACTTGGCAAGACTGGTAGTCACATCTTTCGGACTTCTGACGACCCGTACCGACTGTCAAAGATCTACGAATGACAGCCGAGACCAACGGTTTAACATGCTTTCCGAGGCACGGAGGAGTCTTGGTATATAAAGATAGTCACCCTTCTACGAACCAACCCCGGAAAGCATAGCTAAACCTGATCGATCAACCCGTGAGGCTATTACTACTTAACCACAACCATAAATATAGCTGAAAATTAAACTAAAAACTTTTTAGGGTTCCGCACCTCCACAAGAAAAAACGGAACCCTTATACTTATAAGATCACTCGTGTGTCTATCTGGCTGTCTGTCCCTCTGTCACAACCGATTTACTCCGAATCTACTGACCATAAAATATTCAGAAAATATTTCTTTAAAAATTACAAGAAAACGTATAAGAAGTCTATGTTAAAATAACTTTGTAAATCTCTCAATATTGCGCGTACAAAATTATTTTTGCAGTTGGATTGTATGAACGAACACGTTTTCAACTACAATGTTAAGTTTCTTCTTGGGATAAATTCATTCCGACTCCAGAACCCTTCATTGTGCGTGGTCCGACATGCAATTGGCCGGTTTTTTTTTAACAAAATTAAATATATAATATCAACTTAATTGCTGTAGGTCACATGTCACGCGAAAAAGATGCATACTGTATCCTCAGGATCTCTAATATACGCATTGTGACAAGAAAGAAACTTGTATACAAAGTTTCGAATTGATAGATCAAGAGACCATCAGAGTCAGAGTCCATCTGCATGGCAGTTAAAATGCAAGGTGAGTCAATCTCATAGTTAGTTGTTAGCTAAAGCGCACATGACACAAAATCGCATGGTGATTACCATATAGTCATCAATGATGAATGTCACTTGTTATTTATAACTAGCTGACCCAACAGACATTGCCCAGTCCAAATAACAAAAATTCATACAGAAAAGGACGTTCATTCGCAAATTTGTGGATTTTCCCGCAAACTTTTCAAATTTTTCTTTCTTAAGAACCTGATTCGGACTATTACGAACATTTTAAAACAAAAAAATAGCCAAATCAGTCCAGCAGTTTTGAAGTGATGCGCTTATCCACTAACATTTCATTTTTATTATAAGATTATGATGAGTAATTAGTAAAAGATACTTACTTTCATCAGCCAACGCATAGTCCACTAGATGTCCAAGCATAGGCAGAGTGATCGCATGCACGCCACCCGCGTGTACGCATGCATACGTGTTGTTGGTGCACTAAACAATAAATGGCTAAGTTAAACCAATATCACCTTTCCTACGGTGTGAACTAAGTTGATTTCAGAGTGATTAATACACACAATCAATCGCAAGTCATCGTCAGTGGCATATACACACTTTCTATCACAATCCGAAGGATTTTGAAGGAAATTGCTTATCCATTGCTACATATGTTTGAAAAATTTGTCGGCTCAACAATGTCAATAACGCAATGAATGATGTTGAACTGTCAAAATGAAAGGCGTTGCGATTGTGTGTTATAAGTTCAAGGTCCAGCCGATCTATTCTGAAAAAACCTCACCGTGTAAACGTAGGTGAAGTGACCTTGAAGTGAGTTGTTAATAGTATTAATCCCTCACATACAGTTCACTCCACACTCACTTCACATAAGTTTTCACGGTAAGATGGTTACAAAATAACACTGCAGCAGAACTATTCAGTAATAATCTCACAGTGAAAACTAACGTGAAGTGACGTGTCACTAGGGTCAATCCCTAGCATCGGTGGCATGACACCTCACATCAACTTCACTTCACCTATGTTTTCACGGAGAGATGGTTACAGAATAGAGGTGTTATAACCGAAGTGTGGTCGGCTGTAGTGTTAAAAAGGTGATAAAAAAAAAAGTTGCAGCGGAAACCAAACCTTATTTGTAAGCATTAAAGTGATTATTCAGAAACCGCACAATATTAAAGTATTTTAACTTACCGGATATAGGTGTACTGGATAAGAATATTGCAGATCATCCTCAGGGTTCAGAACCATGTTCAATTCTACGGCTTCAACCACGTAGAGGGCGTGACTTTCACCGTCTTCTTTCTCCGATGGCTGCAGCAGAAAAGGTACTTTATGTAACATGAACATCACGGTTTGTTCTCTGAGTGGTTTGGCAGAGGTGTATATTAAATCCACATTTCACTAGTTATGTGTAAGTCTCATGAAAAATCCTTATGAATGCTACAGACAATCCTTATTTTTGTAGACAAAAAATACATAATTAATGATAAATGATTCATTTCTGTAAGTAGGTTTGTACCAAAACGTTTACACGTCAATCATATTTAAAAAAAACAAGATGAGGTCGGCGTTTCTGAGAAGAAAGGCCGAAACAACGCCAGTGTTCAGCCTCTTTGAAAGTCCAGACATAATCTTGGTCAGATCATATGATGCCCTACAACCTACATAGATTGGTGCCTGAAATGATCTTTTGATGAAAGAACCACACAGATTGAGGGGACCTGTCCAGTCAGTGCACGCATTTGTCAATAGTCGTGCACCTCAACTCAGACCTGAAGGAGCTCAACGATTCAACGAACAATACCAAAGAAAGAAGGAAATTTGGGTAGGCCGCATAAATTACTCAAACTACCAGACCATGATAAAAACTGACAAACTGAGAAAAAAAAAAATTGATTGATTTTTACAATTTTAAAGAAAGCTTACACGTAAATGGTAACTAAATAGTAACAACTGACAATTGCTAATAACAAGCTTCCACATTTATATTGGAAGCTTGTTATTAGCAATTGTCAGTTGACATAGTTAATGACCCACATAGTCCTTACATTCATCATCATTTCAGCCGAAAGACGTCCACTGCTGCACATAGACCTCCCCCAAAGGGGGTTTGCCATAATCGCCACGCTTGGCAGGCGGGTTGGCGATCGCAGTATGGTGTTAAAATAAGTAGAGAACGCTGCTGCCCATTCTCTAGTAAGTCGGTTAGTCGCCTTTTACGACACTCACGGGAAGAAATCGGATGGTGCTATTCTTTACGTCCGGCACCACACACACGCACCCACACGGCCCTTACATTCATAATAATTAAAATAGTATAATACTTTACAAAGTAGTAGATGAGTCTTCCTCATAAAAGTAAAAGATGTTTAGGATGTTTTTTTTTTGGCCAATTTTTGTACTAAAAAACAAACAAATTCAAGTCCCAATGTCATCTCAGCGACAATCGCGTCGCGTCTTGTTCTTTCGTGTTTGTGTTTTTATTTCTTTGCGTTATGTTTACCGCAAATAAATGTATATCAATGTCAAAAATGTAGGTAAATTAGAGGTTATTGTTTGATTTATTTGTGTAAAAAATACGGGAAATACTCGGCTGATCGCCAGCCACATCACAGATTTTAGAAGAGAGCAAAGTACAGTTTTCAAAAAAATCAAAATCATTTATTTGCGCAAATAAGGTACAGATTGTTCTTAAAGATAAGTATATTGATCTCTTATTCTGCCATTAATTTCGGCGTGCAAATTTTACATAATTATTTACTATATAAAGAAAACTAATTAATTTAGATTGTGCATGCAATTAATAAATTTATTAAATTAAATTATATTAAATTAATTCTAAATTGACTGTCAATTATGATACTACAATTATTCAGACTTACAACTTATAATCTAGGAACTCAAGTACACAATAAAAACATTTATCAATTAATATTTTTGTAAGAACACTCTTGAATTTAAAAAATGGGAGTGTCGTAATGGTACTTGGAATTTTATTAAACAATTTTATACACATAATATAACTGTTGTTCGATGTGAGTGTGAGATTCGTCTTTGGTTTATATAACTTGTTGGTATTATGAGATCGAGGGGCATAGTAGCTTGTCGCTTGCTGAAAAAGACTCTTATGCTTGAAAACAAATAAACAGGATTCCAAGATATAAATGCACGGAAAAGTCAGTATCTTATATTTTCTAAAGTATGGGCGACAAGAATCTATTTGTTTCAGCCCAAATATAGCCCTTAAACACTTTTTTTGCATTACAAATGCTTGATCGATTTCGACACAGCGACCCCAAAGAATGATACCATACCGCAAAATGGAGGATATATAGCCGTGATATGCGGTAATTGCAGCATTTCTAGATATCTTGCCACTAATACGCCTCAGAGGGTAGACAAAACTATTAATTTTACCGCAAACGTCATTTACATGGCTTTTCCACGAGCAAAAGGTATCTAAAGATATTCCAAGAAATTTAACTGAATTAGTTTCTGTCAGGGCGTTTCCTTTATAGGCTACATTTAGGTTCAACGGTTTTGATCGGTAGGTATGAAATTGCATAAATTTTGTTTTACTAATGTTGACCTTTAGATTATTAGCTTCTAGCCACTCTATGGACGTTTGGAGAGCCGTGTTTATTTCCTGTTCATAGGTATTTTTATCGTTACCTTTTAATATAATAGTGGTATCGTCCGCAAATAGTACACATTTATGATTCAAGATATTTACAAAATCATTTATGTAGAGCAAGAACAGTGGCGGACCTAAAATACTACCTTGAGGCACGCCGTACCTATTTAACAAAAACGAAGACTGAAATAACTCTCGCGTTTTGGATTGATCATTGTAGCTTGATACTTCCACTGTCTGTACTCGATCAGTTAGATGACTTCAGCCATTCGTAAGCTTTTCCTCTGACTCCATATCTGGAAACTTTTTCTAACAACCGTTCATGACTGACGTGATCAAAAGCCTTACTCATGTCCATAAAGAGAACTGAAACAGGAATTTTATGATCGATAGACTCGGTAATTGATTTTATTAATTGAAAGGCTGCTAAAGATGTGCTTCTATTCCTGCGAAAACCATTTGTTCATCCTTTATAATTTGGTGTTTTTTAATGAAGTATGATAATTAATTACGAAATACTTTCTCAAAAATTTTAGAAAATATAGGTATGAGAGCAACAGGCCTGTAATTGTCCATTTGCGTTTTATTTCCTTTTTTATATAGTGGTTTCACTACTGATCTCTTTAATATATCAGGAAATATTCCCTGTTCTAGTGAGAGGTTAACAACATATAAAAGAGGTTCCAGAATCATATTTACTGATAACTTTACAATGTCAGTGCGAATTTCATCATAACCACTAGCTTTCGAATCATTTAGAGACATTACTATTTTTTTTAAATCAGTGCCATATGATCTAAGCTAGAAATATCTGTACTGTCTAGGCTATTCCTGGTTAACGGCGGGAGGGGTTCACATCGGCGTCGAGTCGACGATGAAGTACCTGGGACTCGTCCTCGACAGCCGGTGGAACTTCGTCGAGCACTTCCGACGTTTGGCTCCCAGACTGGAGCGGGCCGGGGCTGCCTTGAAGCGGCTTCTGCCCAATCTGGGGGGTCCAAACGCCTCCTGCCAGAGGCTCTACGCGGGGATCGTGCGGTCCATGGCCCTTTACGGGGCACCGGTGTGGGCGCGTTCTCTGAGGCTGCGACCAGCGCAGCGGTTGAACGCGTCCCAAAGGGTCATGGCCATCAGGATGGTACGGGGATACCGCACGGTCTCCCGTGAGGCGGCGAGCCTCCTTGCCGGACTGCCGCCATGGGATCTGGAGGCGAAAGTCCTCGCGCACATTTGGGTGTGGCGCGAAGAGGCGAAACTCCGGGGCATAACTCCGCTGCCGCAAGAAATCGCGGCACAGCGTACGGAGCTCCGGAGGGATCTCATGGCGACATGGAGAGTGCGATTGTCGCAACCCAGCGCTGGGCACGCCACAATTGTGGCGATAAGTCCCCTCTTTGAGGAGTGGCTAGAGAGGCGCCACGGCGTCCTCACCTTCCGCCTGACGCAGGTCCTCACCGGACATGGATGTTTCGGGAGGTTCCTGTTTAGGATTAAGCGGGAGGAAACGCCCGGGTGTCACCACTGTGTGGATCGCCCGGAGGACACGGTGGAGCATACGGTGGAGGTCTGCCCAGCTTGGGCGGAGCACCGCCGTGTCCTCACGGAGGCGATCGGCGGCGGCGATCTCTCGCGTCCGGCCCTGGTTCGGAGCGAGAGTGCATGGGAGGCCGTCACGTCCTTCTGCGAAGCAGTTATGCTAGCGAAGGAGGAGGCGGAACGCGTGAGGGTGAGACAAGGTTCGCGCCCCCGCGCCCCTAGTTAATTAAAATAAAGGCTTTGAGTTAGAGTAAGTTTTTACTTACGTTAGGTAGCAACAGGCAATGGTAAAGTGCCGCTGAGCAGGTCGCAACCACAACCAGTGGAGGGGTATCCCCTCCCCCTAAAGCGGTGATAGAACACGACTCCGAGCCGTAGTTGTCGTCAGCAGGCGGGTACATGGCAAGTGGACCTGATAGTTTCGGTTGGAGAGGGCTGAAATGGAGAACAGTCGAATAAAAGGGTATTTTAGAGCAACTAATTGTGGTAAATTAAATGTTACAAAATAAATGAATATTATTGTTAAAATAATAGTTTCACGTACTGTAACATTTTTTTCAGAATAGCCTCGTATCGGTCTTGTGTTTAAGCATGTTTACATGATGGGTGCGATAATTCACATGACAATTTTCGCAAAGACATTCTCGCCACTCATCGGTCGAGAAAACTTGTGCAAACGAGTAGGATCACCAATATGAATTTGTGACCATTTAGCATATTTCTTAAAGATTCTCTAAAGCGGTATTAAGAATAGAATACTCTTTATTATCTACACCATCAAAATTACAGATGTAAATGTAATTTTTTTACATAGGGTGACATAATGGGTGGTCTTATCGCTAAGAGCGATCTTTTACAGACAACTTTTGGATGGATTAAAGGGAGAAGGAGAGACAATACTGCGGGTAGTCAGTGGTGTACCATTTACTTATACAATAAATACATACATACATAAATCATATACTTATCTATATAAAGATATAATAAATATGAAACACGAGCAAGGAACTATATTATGTAATGATGATTTTTATGGACAGAGGAAGTATGTTTTGAAGTGTTTAGAATGGCATTTGAAGGCGAAAAACTAAGGCAATAAGAGATACACGACGCAGCCGTTTTTATGGTCCATCGATTTCGGCATTGTGGAGGGTCGTCTCTGTCACTAAAACCAGAGTGACAGTATGACAGTCTCGTTCTAAGCCTCCATGTGCTACACTGATGTCTAGACGTATTGTAAATACATCTTCATATAACAACTTCTTTGTCTTACCTCTTACGATCCAGCTCACACTCCATCATATATACATCCCCGTTGCCCCTCAATATCAGCAGGGTCTCGGAGTCAGGTATCAGCGTAAAGTCTACCGCAGTATCGCCCAAACTGTCCAGAAGATTCCTGCCAGCCAGCTGCCCTGATGGCTTGATGCCGATGGTCAGGATCTGCACCAGCTTGGGGCCTTTCTTTAAGGCTATGTTGTAGAGTCTGCAATGGATGCGATTATGTGAATTTAGTAGGTTTTTACTGCCGTCTAAAGGAAATCGTGATACGACTTCATTAAAAAAAAATCTAATTATTTATTTCAAATAGGCACATCAGAGAGCAGTGGTGGCCCAGTGGTAATGTCCCCGACTTATGAGTTGTAGGTCGTGGGTTCGAACCTAGGCAGGCGCTTTACTTTGTGTAAATAAATCATCACCACTGCTCTCAAAACGGTGAAGGAAAACATCGTGAGGAAACCGGCATGTCCTAGAACCAAAAATTCAAAGACATGTGACATCTACCAACCCGCACTGGGCCCGCGTGGTAGATTTACAGCCCAATCCCTCTCGGAGAGAGGAGGCCTGTGTCCCAGCAGTGGGATCATTATAGGCTGAATATGTATGTATATGTAGGCACATAAGAGGCACTTTTGAACGTCACAATTTACAAAGCAATAGAATTGATTCCAGTTGCCCCTTCCAAAAGGTAGTTTCGTATGGAGAAGAATGGGCAAGAAACTACACCGTTACTCTTTCAAAATGTTTTAAAATATTTTGTTTGAGTACATTAATTATATGATTATATGTGAAGACGATGCACCTGGAATAAAATTACTATACCATAATAGGTAAAAAGAATTAAAAACTAAGCAAACAATGAAAAATAACTTAATAATGAGATGGATCATATAGTGCTCACATATTTACAAACATCGTGAAAGTATGTTTTTCTAAAAAACAAAAAAAATCAGTGTGTGAGTATAGGTAATCGCAGAATGTAAAGTCAATATCATAAAAATAACAAATTTTACAATAAAAAAAACGATTTACAAAAAAAAAACCGACTTCCGAAATTAAAGTTATTTTTCACTTTGTAGTGTTTGTTTGGAAGTCGGTTTTTTTTTTGTAAAAAGTTTTTTATTTTTCACTTTTTAGTGCCGAAAATGAATTTTCCAAATCGGTTCGTAAATGACGGAGTTATGCGCGAACAAAAAACGCAATGCAGAGTAAACGAAAAGATCGCTAATGTAGACAATGTAGATACATTATTAGATTTTTGTTGATTTTTCAAAAACCGGTTGTCGGAATTATGCGCGAACAAACATAAACAAAAAAAAAATACAAACATCTGAATTGAGAACCTCCTCCTTTTTTAGAAGTCGGTTAAAAATAGCAACCAGTTTGATTTTGTCTAGACTCTAGATTGTCCTATGGAGCTGGACCAGCATGTTTCCAAGCATTCCTGTCCAGGATATAATCCTCTAACTTGTAATATGCTTGTTTACAAAGTGTACTTTTAATATGTGTTTAAATTTTCTCTTATTTAATTGCAATATATCACAAGGTATTTTGTTGTAACATTTAACACAGTACCCTATAAAAGATGTATGTACTTTAGATAATCTGAAAAATGGTTGCTGTATTTTATCTTTATTTCTAGTATTGAAATGTATGTCTATCGCTTATCATATTAAAAATATTTGGTTTTTCCTTTGAATATCAACAAAAAGTTTGATATTAAATTGATGCCGATCGCATCCACTAGATGTGGGGAAATATTCCCAATTCGTGACTGTTCCGATTTGACACCAAAGTTTTACTGGATTCGTCACTACTTATAACATATCAATTGTATGTATATTATTTTTTTTCTAACAAAGAGGCGGATTTCTTGCGTCTTCACAATATTATTTCACGCAGAACTGTAATGTTTACATTCTTTTTTCGGTGCTAGTATACCTCGTGTAATAAGATCACTGTAATTTGGGCACCCGTAAACAATATTGTTCACTCCAACTTAATCTCCCGAGTGTTACCCATAGCTCGAGGATGTAGCATACTTAATAGTCACTTAATTATTTATGCTGCAATACATTAGAGTTCTTACCTGATAGTGTTATCAGATCCCAGCACGAATACATGTGACAGTGACCCTGGATGCCAGTGTACCCGCCGGACTTCACCCTGGCAGTACAGAAACCTTTCGTCCAGCGAGTAACTCCTGTGAACAGAACAATGTCAGTTGTATTAACTGGTGAAGCAGCGAAGTTCATTATGGCAAAGGCTAAGATTTATAGATAACGATGCGTTTCAGTTAGCGAGGATCAAGTTGAGAATAATTTATTTTTGAATTAGTGTGGTTTGCTGAAACGAATTCCAATTCAAATCAATCAAAAACTCTTATATCGTGAGAGCGTAAGTTACTGAGTTGCGAAATAATTACGCGAAAAAATAATATTATTGCAATAAAGAAATGCGACAACCGAGTCATCTACAATGCAAAAAAAGCCGATAACATCGTCCGAAAAAAAACGGCAACATCCATTACATCTATGATAAATAAGCGGTAAGACTGCGGTGCCCTCACGTGGGCCTTCTAATAATTTGATTATTCGCCGGCCATTTTGTTTTTTTCCTCTTTTTTGGCGGGAACGCGGTCTGGATTAATCGTGCGTTTAAAACTCGCCTTCTTGTCGGATTTACTTGTTTAATATTAAAATGGGGTCTGTGATTCCGAACTGAAGGTAAGGTGAAATGTAAGGCAAAATAAGCCACATTTTGTGGGTAGACTTATTTAGTATATTTTTGCGGTTGTTTATTTGGACCATATTAAAAATTGTATTGAAATTGTAATGCGCAATGGCTATCAACATTGGCGAAAAGTTGGGAAACAGACACAGTTATGAACAGTTAAATAACAGGGCTCGAAATAATAAGTTTTCCAGCAGTAGACGTACATTTTATAAAGTTGAGTTGAGAGCCTCATGTTTAAAGCGGAAACTAATTAATTTTCTCAATCGAGACCCAAAACTAAGAAGTACCTGATGTTTTTAGCTAACTTGCTCTATGCTGTTTTGAATGCTACAGTTGATTGAAATGACAACATGATAACCGGTCTGTTATCCTAAAGTTTACTTCCAGATTAAGCGAGACAGGTTATCCAAACCTTCACAAAAAGCCCAGTATTTCTAAAAGCGTTTACTTCACAATTATAATGTCTATCAATAGGACCCGCCACTGGGGCACAGCGCATGCTACACGTCCAATTTGATGCTAATCCCATTGCCGGCCACGTTCGGGATTCAGTTACAGCAGCCCGTTCATTGTGTTCAACTTTGCATTCATTGGTTACCTACTGTTTTAACAGTATTTTCGATGTTGGTAGTAGGAGTAGGTAGGGTTCTAAACTCCCGCAGTGATTTTGGGATAATATCTTATGTTGCAGTGCCACCTTTCCCAAAGAAAATAATCGTACAAGGTTGTATTTGGCTCCTTTCCATCATAATGCTCAGTTCCTGTAGGTATTACAATTTCGAAAAGGCAGCGTCAACATTTCGTAATTTTGGATTTAGTGTGTTTTCGACTGAAGTTATCCCATAACTACATGAAAGTAAATGTAACCTCAATAAAACAGTTCTGCTTGATACACATGAGTGTTGAATGAATACAATTAAAAAAGAACCCAAAGAAAACTGTCGCTGGTCAGCAACCAAAATATAAATCAAAAAATTTTTACATACCAAAGAAAAGGGTAACCATTAGGCGGTCAACTAAAAAAAATACACATACAGTGAAACGTAAAAATTACAAATGGGATGACATTAGAACAAACGGGGTATCCGACCCGGTCCGTAGTGTCTCCGGAACAAAAACCGATAAAAAACGGCGAAAAGGATCCGATCCGGTAAAAAATAAGAATCAGACAAAGCGGCCGGACGGCCGGTAACCTCTATACGTGTCCAGTTTTTTTACGAGCACCCCGCAGCCCTTTTGTCCTTCCGGGAGGCCTTTTTTTAAATAGATCAGGGGCTGGCAAGTAAAGACCGCGGCCGACGTCCACCCTGAAATATTATTGTGGATTTTTCTGCTTGGCATTCATAAATATTTCCCAGGGAGAGGCCCGCAACCCCCTCCGTCTACCCACTGTAGGGGATTTACTCGAATCGGCGTAGAATTATAAATTCGGTTAATAAAATATGATACGATAAAGCCGCTTTTTTCTCTGGCGGACCTCTATTATATTTTGTTTAATTTAAATATGAATAATTAAATTTAAAAAGGAAATCTCGGGGCTAATGAAATTTTTGTTTTCGAGATAATGAATTGAAAACACCGAGTGTCGCTCGCTCAGAGCTGTGTTATTCTTTTCTCGCTCATTCGGATTCATCCTTCGTAGTCTAAAAACGCCCTGGAAAATATAATATTTTTAAATGTATTAATTATGAATACGAATTATATTTTTTTCCATGTTTATCTGACCCTTTATACTATCGTGGGGTCCTACACGAGCGAATTGTATTTTTTAAGGCCTACAGAGTAATTAGAATTAATTAATTTTTATAACGCTCAGTGGAATTAGGAAATTACGGTATTTTCAGTGCCTAGTTAAAGTTAGGGCTCATTACGTGAACAATGAACTACTTCCATAACGGCCTCATCACTCGTTAATGGGTGTGGAAGAGGCAGTCACAATATAATCACACTTTTAATATTCTACACCCATCCAAATTGTCGGACACAAGTAAAAAGTATAAAAAGAGAGTGCGGTCGAGACATGGGTCCCCAAAACCTCGAACAACGCCTTTAATCAACACAAACGCACCCGGCGATCAAACGGCCGAGAATTAAAAAAAAAAACATCGATCCAGTCTGCCACAACCACAAGGGATTAAAATCGTAACGAACGTATAAAAATATTCAAATACAATACTAACAAATTGATACAAACACTCATTAGGTGCGGATCGCGGAAGGCGCCCCCGGCCCCCACGCTTGCGGCCCCGCCGGCCGATCTCTCCCGACATTACAATCCACATCCAACGTACAAATATTATCTAAAATTCCTTCTCATTTATAATCCTTTTGTGTCCTCAGCGCGATGTCCTCCGTCAAATCCCCCCCTCTCCCCACAGGGGTCGGGTGGGGGTATTTTTATATTTTTAATCGCGTTGGGCATTATCCAAATGGACATTGGCGGGTGCGCCGACTGCCGGTGCCGTCTAGATGATAAATTCTCCTTTCGTTCGACACCGGCCGCAATGTTTTGTTTTGTCCCTTCAGTAATGTCTCCTTTATTGGTATCGGAGTGAAAAAAAAATACCCTCATAGTCATTAATTACAGTAGATTTGTCTGCTGGTGACTGGCGAGTTCTTGGCGACTATTAAAAATGCTCCGCCATCTGTGGCTTCTCGTCGGCTGATTTTTTCGGCGTCTCGGCAAATGAGGATTGATTGTGGCAATCGTTTGATGCAGATTCTTATTGAATGCGATGACGGCTTCGTCTGTGATCGATGGTCTGCCTTTGTGGCTACAATTAGGTTACAATTTTTGTGGAGGCTCTATAGAAGAAAGACAAATTGTCTCAGTTGTAAGTTAGGGAGTCCAAGATCATCTTATGGAAAATTAAGATTCTGAAGTCTTCACAACTTTTGAAGAGTTCTTCCTCCAGTGTGATAATGACGATAGAAATAGTTATAGCTTTCTAATTAAATTTAAGAAATTGTACCCAATCTACAGTCGTTTTAATCAATGTTCAAACGCTAACAAACGATCAGCAAAAATTCGCCCAAAAACCAGCCAGCTACGGAATCGTGAACGTACATAAATTTAGACCGTGCCGTATAACCGGCTCCCACGACGGCCCGGTCCGAAGTTTCACACCATTAATTCTTGCGCGCAGTCCACTGCACTTTTTCCATCGTTCCTCAAAAACTTCTACCAAAAAAAAATCGCTTTTCTATATGCAAAACAGGGTACTGTGCTCATACCACCGTTATAATACGGATCATCTATACAATATCAATTTCGTCTAATATATTGGGGTATTTTTATGTTTTATTGGAGCCAGGATTTTGGTCCCATTAAACTTTTTTTCGAATTTTATGTCACGGAAGATATTGTTCTTCTTGTTTTAGGCTTTTAAAATGGGGTGGGTTTGTGTAATGTATTGTTTTTTGAGTTATGTTGTGAGTTATAGTCAAGTAATCCGAGTGGTTTTGTACAAAGTGGTATTTTGAATATCTGAAGCTTGTGATCGTTATGAAACGACATTAGAATTATATATGGTATCTTATCGTCTCTGCCTGTATTGGTTGATATAATAAATCGATCTAGGGATTGACTAGTCTGTCGAAGTCGACTACAATTAAGATATGAACTCCATATTCATATCTTAATTTACTCCAAGAAGTCTATGTCCAGGAAGAGCGTGTCCACCACGACACCCAGTTTTACGTTCAGCAAATACAGTTTACGTGATCTAACTCGTTCGGATTATTGCTTCTATAATTCGTAATTTGCTGCTTATAGCACGGTTCAAATGAAGTAATGGTAGCCCTTCGCTGAATAATACATATAGTCTATGTTAATGATGACGGCCGGGCGCCGTCAAATAATTGACGCAAATCGCGTTAATTATCAAAACTGATTGTGGAGTTTCTTGCTGGTTCTGTTTTATTGGGCAAAATATTTTAGGAATATGAGAAGGGCTTGTGGTTAAATAATAACAGTCGCTCAGGTCAATCGATGGCTAAGCTCCGCTTGCTGAGGTGGGTTCGTGAATGGGTGACCATCCATTACATATCGAGACCCCGCCGTGCCTCGGAAAGCCCGTTAAGTAGTTGGTCGCGGCTGTCATTTATAGATCTTTGACAGTCGTTACAGGTAGTCACCCCGAAAGTCTGACAATTAGTCTTATCAAGGGGTATCGTATTACTACTGGACCTCCCCCAAAGGGGGGGTTTGCCATAATCGTCACGCTTGGCAGGCGGGTTGGCGATCGCAGTATGAGAACACTGCTGCCCATTCTCTAGTAATTCCTTAGTTGCCTTTTACGACACCCACGGGAAGAAATAGGGTGCAACGTGATCTATTTATTTTTAATTTTATTATTTATGTACACACAGTAAAATACATCCAGGGATACAACATAATTATAATTTTGAGTACAAATGTACGATCTATGTAAATTCTTTTGATCTATCAAAACTGTATTCAGTATTGCTCTATTCTTGTTAGACATTTTATAAAGACGAAAATGTTTCGTCTATGAGCTTCTGGCTCTTGACCGAGTTTTATTACGCCTATGTAATTGGTACACAAAAGATCAGCTAGTAATATGAATAACGATGCAATGCAATGGTCACTGGCGTTAAAACTCTTAAAGGGTCCCAACTCATCCCAATTTAATTCAATTTCTTGTAAAATTTGACGTTCAAAAGTTCCTTTAGATGGCCTACTTGAAATAAATGATTTTACTTTGTCCCAAATGTAAACCAAGAGAGAAAAATTGCAAGTCAACCGTGTCCCAATCACTCGATAAACTCTGTTTATCTGTTAAACCAACAGTTGATTTTGAACACAGTGTACGTTTACCAAACGCTTGCAAAAGCGAATCGGTGAGTGTGTCGTTTACGCGGGTTTAGCAGGAAAACGCCGCGTCAAGTGTCGAACCGACGTGTGACGTAAAGTATTGGCTGCGAAAATGTTGGACTTTACGGTTTTGACACTTGACGATTAAATATTTTATTTAAAAAAAAATGGGGTGCTTTTTCTGCCTATGGTTGGACTATTTTGATCTGTTTGTATCTCTCTAGTAGGACTTCATGAACTTAAAATTAATCTATCAGCATAGCTATTCACTACCATTCGATACGCTTCCGTGTCAAATCGAATTAATGTAATTGAAGAGTTCTCTCAACGCTGTTCGCAAATACGAAACCTGAAAATATTACCAGTTAATAGCAGACCACTATTCTTCCGACGGCTATCTGTGGTGGGGGACTAGGCAAATCAGGTAACCGAAAATGTGTCCTTTTCGACGCGGAAGCCTGTCGAATAGTTGTGAATAGCAATGCTGGTGAGGCTTATGATAGCTGCCTGTAATTAACTTGCGATAAATAATGCACGGAACAATGGTATTTGTTTAAGAAGTTGAAAATCGCAATCTGAAAAGGTTTTTATGTTCTAACTAGCTACTCCCCGCGGTTTCACCCGCGTAAGTCTCGATCCCGTGGGAATATCGGGATAAAAAATAGCCTATGTCTTATTCCAGGGTGTCAGCTTCCTCCATTCAAAATTTTATCAAAATTGGTCCAGCCGTTTGAGCGTGAAGAAGTAACAAACATACACTCTCACTCACAAACTTTCGCCTTTATAATATTAGTGTGATTTACTTGTTTATAGCTTGTATCTAATCCGTACCACATAGAGAGCTGGACTTCAATTCTTCTACCATCTATCAGAAACTCTCACTGGTTTCGCGAGATACTCCTTTTTCGGGCTAAGAAACAGCATCAACAACATCGAGTCGCACTACATTATTATCGTGGCGAAACAACGATCACTTCGTCCCAGGCCAACGCTTCGCAATTTTTATTCCAGCTCCTTTTTTTGGCCACAAACCTCCTTTTTGCCCGCAACCGCGTCCGCGGTCGAAACTGTTTAATGATTTGAAAAACGTGTTCTATCAGCCTTTATTCGGAAACAACCGAAAAAAGGCGACAACAAAGGGTTCAGAGTGCAAATATAGACTCATCGGTAACCACTCTTCTATCCCTGAACCTTTATAACACTCCATTTTCACCTTTACTCCCTTAAATTAAGATGCACGTTAGATTTTTTGGTACGCAGATTTTTTTTGTTGAAGTGTACGCACAGATCTCATCGGCAATTTATTATATTTTGTCCGTTGGTGAATTTACGATTATTTGAATGGCTGGTGGTCTGTGCGATTGGCTGTTTCTAACGCCGATAATACGCGGACGATATATCGAGGAACGAACAAAAGGTTTGTGTGTTATGGTAATGAAGCTCGATGAATAATATTGAAAGGCAAATACAATAAATATTAATTGTTTTTATTTTAAAGCCTGTCTTATACAGGGTGGAATTTTGTAATGCCACCTGGAGGGAAAGTACTCTTAATACTGCAGATAGAAAATTTTACTCAAAGGAAACATTCCTTTATTTTTGAATAGAAAGCAAACTGCATTCAAAGATTTTCGAAAATTCTCTGCTCCCACACCCGGGAATCGAACCGGCTAAAATCTGAAAAAAATATACCCTGTACTTTTATTGCATCGATCGTTAGGGTCAATTATAAGGATGAAATCTCTCTAACAAACATGATAAATTAAATGAAAGGAAAACCAGGAAATCTGAAGTTACAAATTCAATGAGTCAAGTTACAAGCTCTTTAACTAACATCCATCTTTTGTAATGCAGACTCCTTTGCGACATACTTGTAGCTGCGTGTATGAGGTAATTTAAATATGGAATGTTAGATTAAAATTTGAAAATTAGATTGTCTTAGTTGTTATTCACATTTGATTGTTTTTACAACTCATTTCACATTTTGTCTCACGGTGAAAATGGCCTATCAAGAACAGTTTGATTTAATGGAAGCTTATTTTTTAAATAACAAAAACGTGAATCTAGCTCTGCGATGGTATGGAGAGAGATATCAAGACCGACAGGCACCAACTCGGTTCGTATTGAAAAGAATAGTAGACAATTTAAAGAATACGGGGTGGTTTCAAGAAGAGACGGCAAACTATTCAGCAAAACTATTTCGATTTTGAACTAGATGTTTTAACATACTTTGAATCATTTCCAAAGGCTTCATGTAGAGATGCTGCCGATGAATTAGGAACAACCCACACTCGCGTACTTAAAGTGCTGAAAAAGTATAAGTATAAATGCTATCATGAAGGTCGGTTGGTGCAAAAATTGCATATTGGGGATCGTGACAGACGATTACAATTTTGTGAAAACATGCTTGGAGAAATTGACCGAAACCCTAATTTTTTGAGTAACATTGTATGGTCTGACGAAACTAACTTCAGCAATAATGGCATGTACAATCGCCGCAATAACCATTATTGGTCTCGAGTGAATCCTGTTCGTGTTCATGAAACTAACAATCAAGTAAGATTTTCTTTCAACGTTTGGTGCGGAATTATGAGAAATAATGTAGTGTTAGTCCACGTGTACGAAGGTCATTTAAACACTGTCAAGTATATTGAAATACTGGATCGCTTAAGAAACGAGTTAAATGGTTTCCCCGAGGAAGAGCGAAACCAAATAATTCTACAGCAAGATGGTGCTCCAGCACATAACAGCAGAATCACTACTGCCTACATTAATAACCATTTTAATACCTGGATTGGTACAAACGGCACAATCAGATGGCCTGCGAGATCGCCAGATCTCACCCCATTAGATTTTTTTTTGTGGGGATATGTAAAAAATCAAATTTACATGAAATCTTATGCGAATGACAACGAGTTGAGAGTTGAAGTTCAGATTACGATTTATAATATTCACCACAACACTTTATTAAAGGTTACTAGAAATGAATTCGTTAAAAGAATAAATTTGTGTATCCAAGAGAATGGAGCCCATTTCGAGCAACTAATTAGTTAGTTTACCATTTTTTGTAAATAATTAAATTAATTTAAGATTTCCTGGTTTTCCTTTCATTTAATTTATCATGTTTGTTAGAGAGATTTTATTCTTATAATTGACCCTAAAGATCGATGCAATAAAAGTACAGGGTATAATTTTTTCAGATTTTAGCCGGTTCGATTCCCGGGTGTGGGAGAAGAGAATTTTCGAAAATCTGTGAATGCAGTTTGCTTTCTATTCAAAAATAAAGGAATGTTTCCTTTGAGTAAAACTTTCTATCTGCAGTATTAAGAGTACTTTCCCTCCAGGTGGCATTACAAAATTCCACCCTGTATATAATGGATTGAAAATAGATCATCATTCCAAACAAGTGAATAACACAAATCATATTTTTGTACTTGTTACAAATATTATATTGAAAAAATCACATTGTAATTCAGTGATTGTTTGGATTGCGATCCGTATTCATAACTTCAACAATTCGTGTGGCGTAAATTAGATACTTTCTTTAAAAATACGAGGGCGACACTGAAAGTTTTTAGAACTGGCCACTTGTAAACGATATAATAAAAAAAATAAGTGGAACTCTTTGCCAATATTATTGTGTATGTATTTTATTAATTTGTCATTTCTTTACGATTTGGCGGCAAATTGAAAATTGTCTGTGTCACGTCAGCATGAATTTAACGCGAGAAAATATTCGTACAATGATTTTTTATGACTTTCGATATCTTTTAAGTCAACAAGAAAGTTATGATAGACTTCGATTGGCCTTTCACGATGAAGCCCCATCTCGTGCCACTGTTTACAGCTGGTTTAATGAGTTTAAACGTGGTTGCACTAATCTCACCCATGATCTGCGTGAGAGAAGGCCTTCTACGGCGACGACTTCTACGGCGAGCATACGGTGGAAGTCTGCCCAGCTTGGGCGGAGCACCGCCGTGTCCTAACGGAGGCGATCGGCGGCGACGATCTCTCGCGTCCGGCCCTGGTTCAGGCCATGGTTCGGAGCGAGAGTGCATGGGAGGCCGTCACCTCCTTCTGCGAAGCAGTAATGCTCGCGAAGGAGGAGGCGGAGCGCGTGAGGGAGAGGCAGGGTTCGCGCCCTCACGCCCCTAGTCGCCGCAGGAAACGCCCTGGGCGTCGGGAGTCGCAAGCCGATTTCCGGCCACCGTAGGCGCGTGCTTGCGGACGGTGAGCGATGGGTAGCCACCGTCCGATAAGGACCAGGCCCGGGTCGACGGCGCGTCGTGTTTCACGCGCGCCTCAAAGAGACGTCAGCACGAATTGACGGGGTCCATTAGGGCCAATGCCTGCCAGGGTTGCGAGTTTGTCCGAAAGGGATATCGTGGCCCTGGCACACAGGCAACGGAAGGAACACGGGTGGGTTTTAGTCAGTAAAAGTCTGACACGCCCTCCCGCTCCGCCCAGAGCGGGAGAAGTTATTTGATAATTTCCCACCCAAGAGGCCCAAAAACTCCGTCGTGTTGATTGCAGGTGTCGTAAAATGGTTCAAAGATTTAACGGAGGTGACTCAATTGCTGTGTTCGACATACTTACGGGTGACGAAAGCTGGATTTATTGTTATGATCCTGAAACTAAGAGATAGTCTGCTGTCTGGGTGTTTCCTTCCGAGGAGTTAGCAACTAAAGTGAAGAGAGGTCGAAGCGTGGGAAAAAAGATGGTGGCCTCGTTCTTCGGAAAGACAGGTTGGACGCAACAATTGTTTTAGAGGATCGAAAAACAGTTACTGCAGAGTGGAACACTAACAATTGTTTGCCACTTGTCTTGGAAAAAGTTCGGGAGAAACGACCTCGCAGTAGGATCCTCCTTCACCACGACAACGCTTCGTCGCACACCACCAAGCAAACAATCGACTACTTGGCGACGTCAGACGTGGAATTTCTGGGTCACCTGCCCTATAACCCCGACCTCGACCTTGCGATTTTTATTTATTTCCGAAAATAAAAGAAGAACTTCGAGGAAAACGTTTTATGGACGCCGAGGAAGCAGTGGCTGCGTTTCAAAATGCCGTCGAAGAGGCCCTAAGGACGAGTGGGCAAAGTGCTTTTCTCAGTGGTTCCATCGGATGCAGCGATGTATGTGTGTGTTAATGGAAACTATTTTGAAAAGATATAATAAAACTAATAACTTGCTAGTTTGTTCAGTTTTTGATTTTCTAAGAACTTTCAGTGTCACCCTCGTATTACGTACCTAGTGATGTTAAATTGGCGATGCCAGTGACGTTACCATATTTAATATTCTTTCTTTCATTACTTATATTCTAAAACCTTCAGTGTTGTAAGCAGATCGAGGATTCTGTATTTTTCTAATCCATTCTATAACAGGTATAATTTATAATAGGCATATTAAGAATCCTACTTCACCACCTTAACATATATCTTAATTACATTTAAAAATAAAATATTTAACCCAATACGGCAGAGGTCAATATAACTCGTACGTAAAATTTACGATATATTTACATATGTGATAAAAAATCGTGTTCTACACGGGGTCGTCGGTTCAATTCCCGTGCTCGTTTTAATTAAACAAACCGAATATAATATACGGTGGCAATTTTATACGTGTGCGGCCGGCCTAACGACACTTTATAGATGAGTTGTGAACACATACCATTTGTCGGCACATATTAATTTATTATTGTTCAAATTTATATGTGACGGGAATACGGGATATTTACGGTTTATAATAAATTTTGACATGGGTGGCTTTTTGTACTGGAAATTGACGGTAGAAGAGACGGAGTGAGTTTTTCATTTTCAGACATTTTTATTTAAAAACTGAACTTTTTATTCCGTCAAATAACAAAGAACTTTAAAGAAATAATATTTGACTCGAGACTTGTTGCCGGTAATAATGAACTAATAATAATTAAAAAAATCTCAAATATGAATAATGGTTTACTTAGAAGTTATCAAAGATAACGGTAACGGGGGTTGATGGCACGGTTGGCGCAGTGGTTAAGCGATTGACTGCTGCACTGCATGTCGCGGGTTCTATTCCCGCACGGAACAAATATTTGTATGACCTACAAGTAGTTGTTCCGGGTCTGGCTGTTTGTGTATGTGAGTTTAAGTGTTTGTAAACGCACCCACAATACAGGAGAAATTCCTAGTGTGGGGCAACATTTTTTTAAAAAAAAAAGATCCTATAAAGCTAGTCGAAACTATATAATTATGTGTACCAATATTTTAAATCACATTTCACACACAATTTTCGCGTGATGCTCCATCGAGTTCGCGTAGTAACACCAACTAATGAATAGGGGAGTTTGAATAGAAAAATAGAATTATTAATTTATTCTATTTTTGTGCGTGGCGGTTAATATGCACGCGCTGTTCGGCACAAGTCTCTGGGGCTTGAAACATGCTTTCTATTATTTATAACGTATTTAATGCTCGGGATCAACGTGTGTGAGCTATTTTTATTAATTATGCATGAGGACGGACCATTTAAATGTGGTGTGCCATGTTATCTGAATGTTGCGATCGATTTTTGTTATGTTTGACCGCAGTAGGTGGTGACGCCGCGAAATAATTTACTCAATTGTGAAGTTGGTGTTCGTTGGTCGTAGGTACAACTATGTTAAAGCAAGAGGAGATCCTAATAAGTCCCGTAACCGAGGGATCTCACTTAAGAGTCCATAATACCTCAGCGCCCCTCACTCTTTATCTCGCTCGTACACTACCGCTAAGCGAGATGGCGGCAGGGAGAAGGCTCCAAGGCGCCTTCCCGGTCCGTCTATCGTCAACGCAAGCATGGTCGAAAAGCTTGTTGTTTCATCCAGCGCCAGTGGAAACTATTAACAAACGAGTGAGAACGCGATAACATTCAACGAAAAATAATGTGCGGAAATTTCATGAAACTTGTTCGAGGAAATACGTGTTTTTGAGTAAGCCTTACCAGTTTGTGAAATAAATGTTGGTCATTTAGAATCCCCATTACATTTGCAAGATTACTATCGTAATGTTTTCTTAACATTTACAATTTATGAGAACATTATGAATGGCCAAAGTTCAGGTAAAATTTGTGCAAAAAGCAGATTTTTATATTTTGCTTGCATATAAACTATAGTGCACAAGATACCTATTGGTTCAAAAATTTCAAAGAAAGATGTGTTACACCGCCATAATCACGTACGGGCATTTGTATGAAAAGTATGTCGGGTTGGCCGCTCTTAAATACAAATCATCATTCGTAACAAGCATGTTAGTATGAAAATATACATAGTTACTGAAGACGGTAAAGAAATATGTAGGGAGCGTTGCATTGGGCATTATTTTTGTTTCCCTTTCCTCCAGGAAAGATTTGCAGTTCATCAGAAACTTTTAATACCATGTCCTACTGGTTAAGTCGGCTGTAACTTGTAACCAAAACGACATGTTTCATTCCTCCCCTAAAGCTTTTCACGTTCTACGCAGATTAGAAAATTCACGTGCACATTGTAAAATATTCTACCTAGGGCAGGGTTAGGTTGCTGTCAGGTATACCTAAGAACGGGCGTCACTGTTGAAGTCAGGTTGTCAAGCAAATGCAACCCTGACGGATGAGAAGGCTTTCTAAAGGATTAGCGAAGGAACAACACAGAGAGAGGTCT
This sequence comes from Tiliacea citrago, assembly GCA_963921375.1. NCBI lineage: Eukaryota > Metazoa > Arthropoda > Insecta > Lepidoptera > Noctuidae > Tiliacea > Tiliacea citrago. Next base: position 21,887,095 of record OY992800.1, read on the forward strand.
TAAAAGATGTGTGTGTTTCGGAAGAGACGGACAAATATAAATATGTTTCGTTTTCTAAGACTGTTAGGAGGTTGTGTTAAAGTAAGTCGTAATTATCTTCTATCTTATAGAAATACACATAAAATGGCAATCGGTCGCAATGCCTTTCATTTTGACAGTTCAGTTACGTAATATATATTGCGTTAATTACGTTGTTGAGCAGAATTTTTCGGATTAGGAACTTCCTTTAAAACCCTAGCATTGTGATGGTAAGTGTGTTACGAAGTTAGGGTGCGGGTGTCGTAGTGAAAGAAGGGTTTATGAACGTCAAGTTTAGTGTCGAAAAATTTGGTAGTGCAGTGCAGTTCCAAAGCTGGCTCTACGAGTCGTACATACACAGGACAATTAGAATTTAAAAGACGACGAGATATTGGACAAACGTAGCCAACATTTTTTTTACTTCTTTCCTTTAGATTCTTACATTCTTATCTACATCTTTCCTTCCTATACACAATCATCAATACACGAACAGGTAAACGGTATCAACTCCATCCACCGGTAATCAACGCCCCGAACGAAATGATCAAAATAAAATATTTGGGGTGAAAATGGCTTTCACCATCCGAACCCCGACTTTTCACCTTACGCCGGAAACAACAAACATTTTTCGCGAGTTACACCGTGGATGTTGAAAATCTGGAAGTGATTGCGGTTGAGGTACCGCTGGTTGATTTCTTGTAATACAACAACATTTTCATACAAACGAGGTCATTTCGAAGGCTCGGTTCTCCGTCAGGTAAAGATTCGGATGAGACCTGATAGCAGCTCTCCAGAGTACGGATGGAGGATATCTAGAGCGCCTAAGGGACCCAACTGATCAGACAAGCCATTTACACCAGAGAGTGTGTAGAGTTCTGAGCGTTCGGATTTCTATAAAATGTTTAATTTAATATTGAAAATACTATCAAGTAACCGGCTAAATATTTGTGACCAAATAATATTCCGTAAAATGTTGTTTCGGTGTAGTGAAAAAATGGCAAATAAATCATTTGGCAAATGAAAAAAGTTCAAAAGAGGCTTCGGTCAACAGCAAAAAGTTATTTTGTAAATCGACGAAATATAGTTCGGTAAAATAATACCTATGACACATGATACGTCGATGATCTAAAAATATTTCAAAAAATGCATATAGCAAAACAGACGTCGGTCAATAGTTTTCGGTAAAATGAAATTCGAACAAAAAAAAAAATCGGAAAAGTGATCGGTTCCCATTTTGACGCTATTTTTGAGCTTTTTTGTTTCATCAACAACTCCAGTTTGAAATGTCGGTTTGATCAGTTGGGCGTGATCTCCTCCATCCGTACTCTGGAAAGTTGCTATCAGATCTCAACCGAATCATTACCTGACGGAAAACCGAGGTTTCGAAATTACCTCGTTTGTATGAAAATGTTGCTCTGGGTACTTAGTTTTAGTGTAGATACTAGCTAATAAAGCAATCGCCTAGACCCCAAAATGGGCGTTTCGTACGGCCTTGAGATGTGAATAAAAGTCCGATTATAAACGCATTCGAAGCGACTGTTGAAATAAGAGATTTTTGTTTGGCTTGTTAAGTTTACCTATATCCGTGTCAACCTTTTAATAATTAAATGTATAGCGATGTGGGAGTCCGGTGTTTCACGTAAATCGTCGATCCGGGATAATACTGATCAATATTAACTATCGTCGAACACTTCGTGCGTTTCCGCCGCGGTTCGGCCACGTTCGCAAATTGAATTAGTTATGCCCTCTGATTGGCCCCGTGTTTTATTCGTCACTGATTGCGTGTACGTTGATGACGTAATAAGTTCGTTCGTTGTTTGAAATTGGGTGTTGATTGGTAAAGATCGGTTGTGTATTTGTGGGGAATTCAGTACGTTGTATCCTCGTAATAATTAAATGAGGAATGGGGAATACAAACAATTTGAATAAAAATGCTGACGTATTAAACAATCTAAGTCGTGACCGCTGAAGAAGTACTTATGATATAAGTACGACACGACTCACGGTTACCGTGGTGAGCACGTCACGAGTTCACGACTTAGATTTTTATGTTATTTTATTTTTATTTAAGTGCTTAGAAACATATGGTTTTATTAAATGCACTTGAAAAACAAAAAAAATCACCTCCAAGGATCAAATCTTTGTAGTGTTGATAAGCGCGCTATTTATTTCCTACTAAAGAAACTACGTACTTAGTACAAATATTATACATCGTGTATTCTTTCAGATCTCATATGCCCAAAAGCTGTCTATGATCTGATTACTGTTAATGTAAATTTTAATTTGGATCTCGTCGTACACTGCTCACAGTGAAATAAAAAATAAAATGGATTAACGAACTAGATTTTTTCTTCCATTTTAACAAATTTGTTCATCACTATTTCAGCCAAAAGACGTCCACTGCTGCACATAGGCCTCCCCCGATAGGTCGAGGAGGTTGCCATAATCGCCACACTTGGCAGGCGCGTTGGCGATCGCAGTATTGTGTTAAAATGCATAGAGAACGCTGCTGCCCATTCTCTAGTAAGTCCCTTAGTCGCCTCTCACGACAGCCACGAGAAGAAATGCTATTCTTTACGTCCGGCACCACACGGACGATTTAATAAATTACTCCTTTGAAAAACTAGACCGGAGATACTTATTTTTTAACAGCCCGTCTATCTCAAAAACGACCCAAGGATTATTTACACAATGCCGCCAAAGATCTAAATCGCTTACACGGTCCCGCCCACCCAAGACCGTACTAACTAAAAACGCGAAAAACGTCCACACGATTATACCTAATACTAGAGGGGGGTCAACTATCTGCCTTTTGAATTCACCCTAAATCGCGTTCATACGAACTGAGAGCTTAAAACTAATACATCTGGGTGGCGTGTGACTGGAGTGGGGGGGTGTCTGAGGGTGGCATGTAGAGGGGGGGGGGGGGGGGGGAGTCGGTGTTAATTATTCACATTTTAATTTACGAAGCCCGGTACTGGCCAGTCGCAACGGGGAAAAATGTCTTGCGATCATTCGACAGTTGAATGGAGTATGTGTGATGGTATAAAGGATTTTATTTTGGCATGGTAATGAGTGTTTTTGATGTCAATGCTGATGGAGATTGTAGTGGTTTGGAGTATGAAGCAGATGGTATTCTACATTGAATGTTTGTTACTGAATCAGGCAAAAACGGGTGAACGTATTTGGATGAAATTTAGCAAATAGATAGTTTCTATCCTGGATTAACACATGATACTTTTTATACCGGTAGAACGTTCCCGTGTGATAATTTCCGACAATCACGCGGGCGAAGCCGCTGGCACAAGCTAGTGTTAACAAAGGTGTAAAGTAATTTAGAAAATAATGAAATTAGAATGGGAGCTAAACAGACTGAAATAAGACAGTCGAGCTTTAATTGTAATTAAGTAGCCGATCAGCTTGTAAAGGCTATAGATTTAACCCATAGAATTTATAGCTAATGATAGTGTTGTATTTTCTTTATAGAAAAGTTATAATAAGAAACAACGACTCAAGCAGCATCTTTGGTTTCAACAGTACAAAGAGAAGACAAATTTTTGTTTCCACTATCCAGAATTGCAGAACTACTATAATTGAATAGTACCAAAACTACCTGCAAACCCCTGAAAATATACCAAAAATATTTCGCGAAGGCATCCTCGGACGTCCTCAGGTACATTATTCAAGCCAACATTCAAACGCTACGCTCAACCCCAAACGTATTAGACATCACTTTCATGACACATGCTATGAATAAACGAAACAAAAGCAGCCCCACCTATGAATACAGCCATCCCTCTCCATCACTAAAGCGGAGACAAGGACAGACGTAGTGCTCCTATCCGATACCGATGAGAAAAACGATCAGAATACGGACCCACGATTGCTATCTAAATAATTCAAGCGTGTATTCAGTCTCTGTAGCACTTTGCAAAATTGTACACTCCATTTTTCGAAGCGCACCTAGCTCTTATTCTCATCAGCTTAAGGGTTACTTTCAAATGTGTCACAGTTTGGAAATGTTGGTGAAAATGCGGTGCAAACGTATGGAGTTTTTACAGGCTCTTATACGAAAATGTCGAACCGAATCGGTGTTCTCATAAGCAAAATGTATGGGACAGAAATGTAAATTCGTGTATGCAGGAGAGGTTCAGAAGATTGGATGTTTAATTAGTTTGCAGTTTTGTTGCAAAATTGTATGAAGTGAAATGCTTTATGAAGTATCATCAATGATTTTGAAATGATCTATTCCAGACCCATACAGGCCCTTTTTACAGAAAAGAAAGAAATCTGACTAAAGGGAGTTCATTTCTTAGTCATATGACATATTGTTAAGCTTTGGTTACTTTTTGGCTCTTGTTGGTGGTGATTGGTTTATACTGTTGTATACTGTTGTGACTACAGCGATAGTTATTTTGTCGGCTTTTAAAGCATCTTCCAAAGGGTTTACTACTCTTATAGCTGCTTAATATATGACAAAAACATAAGTGTCAAGCGATTTTGAACCATGTGCAGTGCCACTATTAACTGTCACCTTGACTTGCCCTGCAAATGATTATGGTAAGGCCCCAAGAGACACATAACTCTCTTAACCAACATGGAACCCTGGTACTTCTGTTACAACTACAGCATCCCCCTTTACATTAACCCAGCAAGCACTCTCAAAAACAATGAATATGAATCGTAAAAACTGAATGACAAGATGCGGTGAGATAAGGCGCTCTAATAACGCGTCAGTGTCGATCATTGTGTGAGATGAGGCCGATTTGTAATGTAGATGTGTACTGTATGAGCCCTTTTATGATAGCTCTCTCCGAATTTATTACACACCTCAATGGAGTTATGAATATGGGTTTTTATTAGGTCTCTGTCTGATTTATTCTAATTGGGAGTTAGGATTTGTTCAACTGTCTTATCTAGTATTATGGTTGTAAGTACAGGCGCGGTCTAAAAATGTTGATAAGTTTTCAATATAGATTCTTTATCACACTGTGTGCAGTAAAGCCTAAAATGCCATGTCTAGGTACTTATTACTTTTTAATAGTTGTGAAGTATCTATTCTAACAAAAGAGTATTAATGACTATTTGACAATGAATCTCATTTCTTAATTTAAAAGTTGACACAGTGATTGTTGACAAATGCATTTGCTACAATGACATTTATCAAAAATATCTGGTGTGTTATACCTATAACAAAAATTGATTGATTGCAAAAAAAAAAAATAAGTTTAGTCTTGCAACAAAAGCCTGAAATAGGTATTACGAGTATTTCTACATGAAGATGACTAGAATACTAATGCTATATCACGAGAACTCAATGTATCCCGATTCACCGTGAGATTTTGGATTCGGCGTCAAGGCGAGGAAGGGCAAGTAACTGTTCATAGAAGCAATTCAGAACGTCGCGACAGCCGATAAGAACCGGCTCGTTAATAGCTGATATGGTTCGACATTACGAAGAGCACGGCTTCACACCAACTAGTCAGTTTGCTGCTTTGTATGATGTGAGTCCTCGGACGGTTCGACAAGCTTTGCACCGAGCGGGGCTACACTACAGACATCATGCTATTAAAGTAGAACTCAAACCTCACCACAAAACTGCCCGGCTTAATTTTGCGCCACAATACGAGGGCGGCACTGAAAATTTCGGGAATCAAGGAAGTGACACAACATTACTATTTAAAAATGTATTTATTGCTTTTCGAAGTATTCTCCGCGAAATATGACACATTTTTCCATACGATGGAACCAATCATTGAAGCAACCATTCCATTCGGAAGTTGGGGTCTCCAAAATGGCCGTTTTGTAGGCGTCCACAGCTTCTTCAGGTGATGAAAATCTCTGTCCACGCAATTTATTCTTTATTTTAGGGAAAGTATAAAAATCATTAGGGCTTAGGTCGGGGCTGTACGGCGGATGGTCTAATAATTCTATGTTTTCATGCTCTAAAAACTCTTTTGTTCTGTGCGCGGTGTGAGAACTCGCATTGTCGTGATGGAGGATGATGCGGCGGTTGCAGTTCTCTTTACGGAGTTCAGAAACGACCTGTGGCAAACAAATGCTAGCATACCATTCTGCATTAACCTTTCTTTATCCCTCAAGAGGAATAGTCGTAACATGGCCGGTTTTGGAGACAAACGTGGCCACCATTTTTTTTGCAACACTCCGTGAACGAACAATTTTTGTTGGCTTTAACTAATTTTCGAACACCCAAACTCGTGACCGGTTTTTTGTTTCGGGTTCGTACGCGTATATCCAGGATTCGTCACCTGATACAATGTTGTATACAGCATTTGAGGATCCTGAGTGGAATCTTTCGAGAGTTCTGACGCACCAAGTAACGCGAGCCGCTTTTTGCTCTTCACAGAGCGAATGCGGTATCCATCGGGAAAACAACTTTTTTACACCTAATTGTTCATGCAAGATTATTTGTATTTGACTCATGCCAATGTCTAAAGTTGCCTGATTTTCACGGTATGTCACATGTCGATCTTCCTCAATCAGCTTGCGCACAGCATCAACGTTTTCTTGGGTGACTGCAGTTTTTGGACGACCTTGACGGGTATCATCACTGAGCTTGACACGTCCACGTTGAAATTCAGCAAACCAGCGATAAATTGTGGTTTTGGATGGGGCTTCATCACCAAATGCAGAAATCATCCGGTCAACACACTGTTTTTGTGTTAAACCAGTTCGAAAGTCATAATAAATCATCGCTCTTGAATTTTCTCGAGTCAATTCCATTTTCTCAACGACTAAACAAGTTTCACATAACCTTGTGACAAGACCGAGAATCTTTAATAAATAAATGGTATTCGATTTTTAAAACCAAGGAGTTTTCAATTAAAAAAAATTTAATATGACAGGAACAGTGGAAATATTCCATTCCCGATACTTTTAGTGCAGCCCTCGTAACTTGATTTTGATTGGTCGATTGTAATATTTACCGACGAAAAAACTTTTAAATCGAGTCAAATCGGAAGATTAAATTGATGGTGTTATAATTGCACTCGGTATGATGGAGATCATATCGAGCCTCAAAATGAAGCTGGTCGCTTATCAGTTAATTTATGGGGTTGCTGAGCGAGAGTTAGAAAGTACTGCGAATAACTATGTGTCGCTTTTGGAAGAGGTGATGCTGCCTACTGTGCGCGTTGTAATTCCTGCAGCAGAATTCCCAAAAATTGATTACGTTCATGCTACGTACGATAATGCACCAATACACACGGCCCGGTCTACTATAGGTTGGTTCAACGTGCACCGTGATATTCGTCTCATTCAATGGCCTGCTCGGTCAGAAGATATATGAACCCGATTGAAAATCTGTGGAGCATAATGGTTCAACGCTGGGGTATTCAGAATGAAAGAAACCCTGAAGCTCTTAGATCACATTGTGCTCCGGTATAGGACGATATCAGAGGTACTGATTTATGCGCGCGTCTCGTAGAATCTATGCGAGATAGATTACGTGCCGTCATAGCTGCTGATTTAGGTTATACTAGTTTTTATATAGGAATATATTTATTATAATCTTTATTGTATTTTTATATTTAAATACTAACACGCACTTAAGTACATGGTCACAACAACACGTCAAAAAACTACCCCTGTTCCCGGCGCAAAGGTGCCCATTACGCTTGCTGCATTGCCACGTTGGACGGCAATGGCTAACCTTTGCGCCAAGAACGACCCGGCACGGGAGTCACCCGTCCTTAAACGGAGCTTGTGCCCTATCTCCCTAATGAGCTTCCTGGCCTCAGTGCCCCAACTACCTATGGTCTCAACGGCAATGGGCACAAAATGGCAACAGTGCTGACGGAAGTTGCGTCCCACATCAGGCATATAATATTATACTAGTTATTAAAACATAAAATTGTCGACAGAATTTAAATAATAAATTTTCTTAAAAAAATAAATATGTTATGAATTTCTATTTGATTATTTCTTCCTATTTTTGCATTTTTAGTATAAACCGTAGAACTGTTCAGTAGAACTAGTAGGAACAAACGATAAGTTTGACCTCCCTTGGTTAATGTCCTCATAAGCCAGTTAGTTATTATTTTATCGTTTTTTTTTTACAAAAAAGGTTTTGTATATCTATTCTAGACGACGTGGAAATAAAAAAAAAACCTATGCTCTATAGTCTATACCTAATCAGATCACATATATCATTGACCTTGTGACATAGATGTGTGAATTATAAACCTTCAGGTGGTAAGCATGTTCAGACCGCGACTGGAGATATGTACTCTTGTACTTTACTGCTGTGGATATTAATTTATGTGCCTCCAAAAGATATGGGGTTATATTGTATAAATAAATTATTCGTAATTGCAGTGTTCTTTTCCGCGCATAGAAGGTCCCCTATGTCGCCTTTTACGACACAATGAGTTATCTTTCATCTTATGATCATTTCTGATCGTCTCATCGTACAAGCTACTCTTTTCTTAACTTTAAAAGAAACGGTTCAAATAGACACAGCTTAAAATGTTTACAAATTCTTAAACCAAAACAGAGTTCAAAATAATAACTAAGAAAACTCATCTTCCATGATCGGTGCAGCAAAACATGGCCAGGTATCGAGCGGGTTCATTAAAAGGGCAGCGAGGGTGGGCCTTATCCAATATTTATTAACTTATTTCAAAGAAAATCGTATAATTAACACCATAGCTTCGCCCCTGGAGCTAACACCCCACGCGAGAACCTTCGACGGTGAGCGATAGAGTTCATAACACAGATGCGACATGATAATATGAAACTAAGATATTAATAGCATAGGTTTTATTGATGTGTGGTGTCAAGTCTGCTGAAGTAAAAAACCGGCCAAGTGCGAGTCGGACTCACGCACGAAGGGTTCCGTACCATTATCTAGAAAAACGGCAATAAAATCACGCTCGTTATATGGGAGCCCCGCTTAAATATTTGTTTTATTTTAATTTAATTATTTATTTTTAAAGTGAATATATAACTAAATATACTGTGAATATTTCAAGCGTCTACCTGTTGCCGTTATCATTATCGAGCAAAAACGAGCAAAAAAACACGTTTGTTGTATGGGAGCCCCCTTAAATATTTATTTTACTCTGTTTTTTAGTATTTGTTGTTATAGCGGCAACAGAAATACATCACCTGTGAAAATTTCAACTGTCTAACTATCACGATTCATGAGATACAGCATAGTGACAGACGGCGAAGCCTTAGTAATAGGGTTCCCGTTTTACCCTTTGGGTACGGAACCCTAAAAACGAGATGTTTTACTGTCTATTATTTTTGAGAACGTTCAGCGTCCTTGTGGCGTTTACTCGCACGTCCATCAGCAAATCAAGAGGTCTTTATTCTTAAACGTTTCGTTTTACACAATAATGGTGTGAGAGTTCCTCAAATCATTTAAAAATTGGTTAAAAAAAACGTTACACAGCACTAATTTGTCATCAATGTAAACTCTGTTGATGAAATATAATTCGTATGACCATTTTTGACCGCACCAAACGAGACAGCCCAGAGAGCCTGGGGGTCTACTCCGAAGCTCTAAACCGAAGTATCGGCCGACTGTTCGGTCGTTTTATAACTTCCACTTTTGAGTCCTTCCCCGACTTCAAGTCACAGTTTTGACTTTGGCTTATCTCTTCGACTGTCTTATTTTTTTTTTCGCCGTAGTCAGCGATAGTTAGCCGTAGTGAAGAAACGACTGAACATGCGGCCGATACTTCGGTTTAGAGGTTCGAGTCAACCTTACAAAAGTAGAAACTTATATTCCATCGAACAAATGTTCACATAATCTGGTTCGCCAATCAACTTCCACCTGAACCCTGTAGGCACAAACAAGTTATTTGCCAATTATCCGTCTGTCGGTTCTACTCGCATCACTCTTAGCTCTCAATTAGTATTCAGTCTCTCTCCTTACGTGTTCCAAACTTAATGAGAGTATGTGTTGGAGTCGTATTTTTGAAATTCAGACCCTTTGAAACAACATGGCCATCGCAAAAATATGTAAATGTCACCTGTGAAGCGGCTATGCGAGCAAAATTGATTAAGTCTCTTGCTAAGTAATGTATTTTTGATGTTAAGTGTGGACCATGATTACTTTCGGGTCTCTAAATATTGTAAGAGTTGCAAGAAAAGGTTGTTAGGGTTGAAAAGCTATGGAATCTGATGATCGTTCTGACGTTGCAGAAGGTACATGGTATGCGCACAGGTATACGTACTGATTGCTTGATAAAGTCATAATTATACTGAAGGAGAACCCAGACAATACGTCAAAGGAAGTTGAAAAAGGCCTAGGCAAGTTTGTTCTATTTAGGACAAAAAGCATTTGGTATGGCAGAGGGCGCAAGAAACTTTAGAAAACTAAATAAATATGGATCTAGTATTTTTGCTAGCTAATGTGCGGTTTTATAATTTCTAACGTGTGGATATAATTGTGGATGTCCGTCATCACGATAACACAAGGAAGTAAAATGTATGGAAACATATGAGGGCGCTTTTAAATTTCCGTCCACGATATACGATATCGTTAAGACGTGCACGTATTTCGATACATTTTATGGACGTAGACTTGTTCGTCCACGATAATATCGTCACGTTAGAAATTATAAAAGTGCGCATTGATACTACTGACTGCAGCCGTGAAAAAGGTGATAATAAAGCTTCACCTACAAATCCACACATAATCTAAAACAAAAACGAACACTCTCCAAGCCAGAGGGTGCAAGATCGAGCTATCGATGCACCCCATTGCTCCCGCTTTGATCTCGCCGCCGCCGATCGGCTAACTGGATTATTTAACGAGTTCTCACCCAATTCCGTTAATTGGTCGGTAATCCGGTAGCTAAATGACAGGTACAGGGCTTACGCCGAGCTTGGTACAATAGTGAGTTTGATTAGTGTTCGTGTAAGTAGAATGTGTTATGCGAAGTTTTTGGCGGGACTTTTGATGCCTTTATGAGAATGATTAATGGCTGAAGGGAAATTATTTGTTTTATTTTACTTTGTCGGCGACGCTACCTCGTTCTAGAATCTGGTTCTTTAATTATTATCACATCACACTAATATTATAAAGGCGAAAGTTTGTGAGTGTGTGTGTGTATGTTTGTTACTTCTTCACGCTCAAACGGTTGGACCAATTTTGATAAAATTTTGTATGGAGTTAGCTGCCACCCTGGATTAAGACATAGACTACTTTTTATCTCGATATCACGGGATCGAGACTTACGCGGGGGGAACCGCGGAGCGCAGCTAGTTGTTTATAATTTTATTGTTTTACTATGTCCATCGTATAGTCATTTCAATTGAATTTCAAACTTTTTTGTTATTGATTAAGGTGATGAAATTGTTATTGTCTTCATTTCATCATCATCATGGTCGTGATCATGGCACCTTTGTTTAATCTATACTCAAATATAAGTCCTCATCATCTGCCTAGCCTTTTCACAACATCCAGTTAGCCGACCTCGGCTCCCAGTCTAACCGGATGCAACTGAATACCAGTATTTTACATGGAGCGACTACCTATCTAACCTCCACGACCCAGTTTCTGGTTAGCAACTAATAACACCCCCTCCCCCCCCCCTCGTTAAGACTGGTGGTCCGACTTTCGGGCTAATGGCAACCCGTAACGACTGCCAAAGATCCACGAATGACAGCCGGGACCGATGGCTATCGTGCTTTCCAAGGCACTGAACGGTCTCGGTATGTAAAGATGGTCACCCATCCATGGACCAACTCCGGCGTAGCTTAACCTGATCGATCGACCCGTGCGGCTGTAATTACTTAACTAAGAGCCCCCTAATCCCATAATTCAATATAAGTAGATACAAGAAAATCTTGAAGCCACACATAATAAGTGGGTGCCAAGCCACCTCCTTATTGAAAAAAAAAATCGGAAATCAGATCAAATTGAAGCAGTTATGCTACTTCCATCCATTCCACAGCAGAAACAACTTACATACATTCTCTACAAACAAAACATCTTTTTAATTCATCAGTGGCTAAGCTAAGAGCGGCCACAGATCTCGGAGCTTACACAGGCAAGGCGAGCCACGCATGCATACGATTGTCGCAAAAGGTTATTTCTGCAAGGCGCTGCGGGTTTGTGGCCACGCCTGGCCTGACGTACGGACTGACGTTGTGGCTTGTTACGTGCTTCTTACGGGCTTTACGACTTGGGCCGTGACAATGCGTAGGTGAGGGAGAGATATTGGAGTGGTCAATTTTCGGGTAGTTCGTATTTTGTGCAGACTTACAGAGCAAGACGGATTTTAACCTGAGAGTTAGCATTGGGGTACCGTTTCGAGCGTTATTTGTTTGGTTAAGTTAGCTTAAGAAATTGTAAGCAATACATGACTTTGTACAAAGTCGGATACAGAGCAATTCAAAATTAAGGGATTAACGTAAAAATGTGTACAAAAGTCACACTATCACACTAATATTATAAAGGCGAAAGTGTGTGTGTGTGTGTGTGTTACTTCTTCACGCTCAACGGCTGGACCAATTTTGATAAAATTTTGTATGGAGGTAGCCGATACCTTGGATTAACATTAAAGGCTACTTATTATCCTTATCCCGATATTCCAACGGGATCGAGACTTACGCGGGCTAAACCGCGGGGCGCAGATAGTTAATTAATATAGTCTGATTGGGTCATACATAACTTTCTCAAAGTTACCCTCAATGATAGTGAGAATAAAACTTTATCCCAACTTTCTTTGCATTACCAACATGGAACTTAGAACATCATCAGAACGAACTCCATCCATTGTGCTAACAGTTCAACTAAGAGTTCCTTACCGATATATTCCGAATGTAAGTTAGAAGCTAGTCCGTAGCGAAATAACACTAAATCTAGACCAACTTCGCGCGTGTTGGCTGTATATTTTAGAACTTTCTTTGTGTAGAAATGGTTCTAGCATTAGATGCTAGTAACAGAGGCTTTGGACTGAAGAATTGTATCAGTCCGCGGTAGGTGACGGGAACAACGTTATAATTCTTTTGGGTAACCTATTTCGAAAATAATTGTAGCTGATAGTATGGAGTACCGCCGTGTATTTTAAACTAGCACCGAAAAGAAAAACTGCACCATAGCAAATCTCTCTGGGTAGAAGGGTTCCATTCTATTATATATTTTTATAAATGGCAAACAAAGCCGATGTCGACTATTCTGCCAATGTATAAAGTGAGCTGGAAATGCAAGGCAGAAGGGTTATCTATGATGTGTTGTGACAGCCAATAATTAATTTAATGAAATTGCTCGACATGAAAAATAATGCTTTGATGATTCATCATCTTGTAGTGTTGTTGAAGTGTTTTTCTGTCCCTCTCAACACACTCCAAACACTGTCCAAAGGCCGTACTCATCAGCAAACATGTGTTAATTAAAATGAATTCACACATGTCTGAGCGTTAAATTATTCACAATTATAATTGTAATAATCAGGAGTCAGACTTAAGACCGTCCGAACCAAAAAGCCGGAGCCGGCCGTATTAATATTATCACATATCCGGGCAGTGGAGCTCTCTGGAAGAATTTTTAATGCTATGCTTTAATTATTTTGCCGTTGGCCCGGTTGGGCGCCAGTCTAAGTTCCATTCACATTAGAGAATTCATTTTTGCTACGGCCGCGCCTACGTTCTGAATTATTAAGGTGCTTGCCGAAAACTGAAAATTGCTGAGATCACCGGGTGCCAGACGGTGTGTATTTATGAGTGCGTAAATTTTCTAGAGGTATTCTGTAACCGTTTGTACATTATGAAGGGGGCTAATTAACCGGCCGAGTTTGGGCCCTGTTAATAATGGAGGAGATGCTGCGTAGTTCTAATGTTGGATGGATGTAGGTAAAAATCAAGGGTCTGTATAATTTTGATAATGTATAAATTATTGACAACCGCTGTCCGATATGTGTCCATGTTTGTTATTTCTGGCGTTTATTCAGTCTTTAATAGAGTGTTTTTAAGTTTCGTTTGTTAATTCGACTAAGAACCTAAGAGTTCGTTTACTTATGCGTTTGATATCTTTGCCAATAAAATTATTGAATTTAGCCAAAAGCAAGTTTCTTTGTACAGATATCTGTAAACGTATCTGCCCTAAATAGCGTATCAAAATTCGCAATATAAACACAGGCGAAAAAAAAATGTTAATTAAAATTAAATCTTACCTAGTGAAGCCGCATCACAAAGAAACAGACGAAACAAAAATGTAATATGATTAGAAACAAATTACACACGCGGCCACGATAAGTCCGGCTCGCGGGGGCTAACCAACCGTGGCCCCACGTTGGGCGCCACTCTGCCTTTGTCCGGCCACTTTCTTTGTATATTGTACCATTTCATGCAAAATTTAATTTCGTTTTCAAGACTCGTGCGGAATGATATTACGGTCGGCGGACGCCACCGCCGTTTGTAATTTCCCTCCTCAAGTGTGTGTGGACATCGTGCCTTTTTCATCGCATTCCGTTTCGGTGGGTGGGCACGGCACCGGTCCGGTACCGTTACGTTTATTGCGGCGTTGTTCGGAATTAAACAGTCGGATTGCAACCGCCGTTAATTACTATACACAACTACGGCCAGGTGGTTTATTGGCTACTCTTTTAAAGCTATGTGCATGATTTTGCTGGTTAATCAAAGTTCTCACTGGAATTTCTATATTCTCATTTTTAATATTGCACGATTTGCTTTGTTAGAAATGAAATTGGAGATTAACTTTGTGTCTGTCACCACAATTTATATTAGAAATACAGAGACGAAAACAGCCAAGCATACAATAACGTTTAAAACGATTTGAATAAGTACCTAATGCTTTGTAACAAAACATAATTCATGTATAAGCTCAGATTCTATCTGTAAATATCCGTGAAGGCAGTCTTCTTATCAAACATAAGTGGTAAGAAAACATATGCGATAGTAGCATATACGTAAATGTAAGTGTACTACTGAATAAATAAATAAATAGATCATAATATGAGTTTGGTTCATCCAAAAATACACATAAAAGTCGTTCAACATAGATGAAAATCTTGAAGAGCAACAAGTTCCCATACTTACACAATTTTCGTGACCCGAATCCACAGGGACCTGACAAAAGATTCAATAACCCCTATCTTGTAAGGAACTCCCAAATCCTTTCAACCCTTTAAGAATTGCATCCCCAATTTGTTATCGATACCGGTAACACGGTCCAGTGGCTCAGCGAGACTCCCTGAAGGGATAAAAAAGGGATTCTTTCTGTGATCTACCCGCAAATCGGTGTACACACAATAGGGGGCGATTAAGGTACTTAGGTTCAACGTGAGAAAGGGATTTTCTTTTTCTTCAGTTTTTTATGGCGTTTGATCGGTTTTGGGGAGGATGTGTCGTGATTTTGTGTTGTATTTTGTGGTTTGGACATTTTTAAGGAATTCAGAAAATCTTGTGATATTTGATAGACTGTTCTGCGATGAAAACTAAAGCTTTTTGAAAATACACCATACATACCTAAATTGTATGTATTTTCAAAAAGATTTTAGTTATCCGTTCTTTTCATATTTTTTCTATTGAGTTTATAATCTTGCACTCATTCAACCAAGTCCAGCTCATTACAGTGTTAATCATAATAATGATTAATATCGTACAATATAAATTCTCCACTTAATCCACCCCAAAGCCCCTAAGCAAAGACTACTAACACCATACAAAGATATTTAGTGGTATACTCAATAACTACACTAACATCCCTCAAACATGTTTACACTGGCGATTCATGTCCAGTCTTGTTCAAACAGCCTCGTACAAACTGGACGGGGGCTAGATATTTGCATATCGGTCTCTTACATGTTTATCGAGGCGTCCGTGAGATTAAGTTGTTAATAAAGTTTGGCTAAGATGTGATGGTCATTTTGTGTGATAGTTTGGTTAAGAATTTTGGATAAGTTTGTTTTTGTGTAAGGATTATTTGGGGAAGCTGATTTGTCATCCTTCTATTTTTATTAGGTGACTAATAGACTATGTTTTATGTTTAATTTCTATTTGTGCGATTTAAATACTGTCAGGTCACAGGAACTTCTACATATAAGATTTTGTAGTTGAGACTTTGCATCGGTAGTCTAGAACATTATTTAGCCAGATCAAACGCAGATCTAAAAAAAATATTGGCTAAAAGCAATACATACGTATCCTGACACACCACCAGTTCGACAACACACTCCTATCACAACCGAACTCAAAAAATTAAGCCACCGAAATTCACCGATAAGAATAAAATCTCCCGTAAAGACAAAGAATAAGGAGGTATTAGCTAGGTGTATTGCAGGGTCCCGAAGCGTCCGTACGTGTACCTCGGATTAACCGGCAAATTGGTTTAAGCCAAAAGCCCGGATCACGCCGCAAGAGAATCAATCCCGATTGCTGGAGACGTGAGGGGGCAAGGATGGAAGCGGTTAGAGGAAGAAATGTAAAAAATAGCAGTAGTTATAAAAAAAAAGAGAAGATATATAATTTTCAATCATGATATGTGCCACTGGCAATATATATTGGGTCAAAAGATAAAATGGTTGCATCAGTGCAAACTCAATGGCAACAAAAACTATGAGGTTCTTGATGATATTTTACGGTATACGACGACTACGACTTTCCAATTAAATTTGTGAATTTCGTAATTATTTTAATGATTTTTATGTACTTATTATTAAATTCTAAAACATTTCACGTTTCATATAACACAAGACGTATCCTATGAAAATGGAACATTGTTCGCGAACTCGACACAGATCTACTCCTTACTTTCTTGGCACGATTTCGATTCCAATAGATTCTAATAAGATTAGTGTTGTCACACGGGTGTTAGATAAAATAGTTTGTGGCCTATAATTGGGGTTCAGGTCGGGAAGACCGATGTCAAACATGGCCATTCCAAAACACACCCTAACCCCTCTAATCAAAGCGTAATTTGGTGCAAAAACATTTTCCATGGTCATCACTCGCATGACTAGACAATATCGACTTGGAAGGTGATCTCTCGATACTAGATACCAAAATTCGACTTTCTACAGTTGAGTATAGGTTGATTTTCGACTGTGAATGTCGTGAATAGTTTTCTACGATCGAGTCCCGTTTACAAATTGGATCGGTCGTCGGGTAAATCAGGGTTACCCAGTAATTGAGACTTACAGGATCGTTCGGTTTGCGGGTAGGTCGACGCGGTTGAAGGATTAGGTTGCGATGTATCGCTATCTATCGATCTTGGGTTAATGTATGGGATTTGTCTTTGATGGTTATGGTAGTAGATTATGGTGTTTTGTTGTTGTGACTTTAGTTTTGTTGCTACTTGTTGTCCATTTACGGGTTCGTGATATGATGCAATAAACCACTACAGATGGATTACTGATTTCTTTTTGAACAATGAGTTTTACAATAAAGAAAAATTGCTTAGCAAGTAGGTATCAATCAATCTGCCTAGCCTTTTCCCAACTATGTTGGGGTCGGCTTCCAGTCTAACCGGATGCAGCTGGATACCAGTATTTCGTATGGAGCGACTGCCTATTGACCTCCAAAACCCAGTAACTGGGTAATACGAACCCTTTGGTAAGACTGGCTGTCAGACTTTCGGGTTTCTGACGACCCGTAACGACTGTCAAAGATCCACGAATGTCAATGATAGCCTAGTGCTTTCCGAGGCACGGAGGAGTCTTGGTACGTAAAGATTGTCACCCATCTAGGGACCAACCCCGGCAAGCGTAGCTTAACCAAATGGATCAACCCGTGCGGCTGTTATTACTTAGCCAAAGATCGTTCATAAATAAAAAAAATAGATTTCATTTTATTGCCTGTTCTAGACTCTAGTAGACAGACAAAAAGGCCTTTTAAGCCCAAACAGAATCAATCCCTTACTTTCAAACTAACATCAAACAAACTTCCTTGGACGTAGGTTCTATTCCCGTGCGAATATACTTGTTTCGTTTGTGTTTAAAGAGGATAGACTGCTGTTTGACGTTTGTCTGTGCCAATAATGGACGTTTAATTATTTGTTAGGTTTTAAACTGTTTTTAGGTTAGAATGTTACTTAGGAATTAGGATACAATTTATAAGTGCTTTGGTAAATAGCGATATAGTAAAAAAAAAAAACATACTGGTTTAATTTCGAGGAATAACTGATTTGACATTTTTCAGTACGGAATCAAAAGCTCGTCATACTATTGTCAAACCAAAGATGTCACCAATGAGGATACTCAATGCAGGAAACAAATCAGTTTTCAAATAACAAACCACGCAACATATTCTTCTCTACGAAATCAAGATACAACCTCCCAAATATACCTGAACTTACATAACCAAAACAGAAGCAAACACAGTAAATATTCCTACATAATATTTAGCGGGAGATTCGCTTCGGAAGCTCGGAAATGCACCGAACGGCGGCGATAAGGGGTTATCAAAGAATATACGAGCCCACTCGAGCTGAAGATGCTGCGACACAGAGTAAATTAGTTGGGAAAATTGTGTTTAAAGATTATTATAAAGGTGAAGGCAATTTGTGATTGCTCATGTTTAATAGGGTTTTGGTGGTATAAAGTATTTTGTCTTGTCTTGTGAGGTATTTCTTTTCGTTTTGTATTTTCTTCTGCTATTGGCATTTTGCATTTTTAGAAAATACTTAAATCCTTTTACTGTCAAATATTTGGGGTTTTTAACATGGAATTATCATGTTAAAAACCCCAAATATTTGACAGTAAAAGGATTTAAGTAAGCTAAAAGATGTCCACTGCAGGACAGGTCTTCGCTACAACGACCGGTTAGTGTCGAAAATGTTACGCTTACGATATTTATGTTCAATATTAGAACTTGCATTCCCAAGATTTCATCCACAACTTTACTCTCCACCCAACTTCAACGCCCCGTGCCAAAGATCACGCTATCATCCATGTACACTAGAGTATAAACAAAGTGTAAAACTCAAATCCTCGGTGCAGACGGCAAGACTGAACATCTTAGCATAATTAGCCGAAAGGGGCCGTTTATTGCTAATATTAGTAGTAAGGATTAATACCAACGGGTTCTGCGCTGTGCTGGGACTGCTAACTGCTATTACCATAAGTCAGGCGGGATATAAGATGTATTCGGTGAACTTGGTGCTGTTGCAACTTTTTGTAGAAGGAGGTAGTAGTGTGGGGTTAGTTGAATGTGATTAAGAAACTGAAGAGTGTATACATGATTTGATTTTTATAACCTCACCGAAACTTTAAGACAAATTGGGATATGACAAGTAAGACAGTTGCTAATAATAATCAGCATGACAGTGAAGAAAATAAAAATAATATATAGTTTTTAGCTTATGATTCTAAAATTTATTTATTTATTTTAATTTTAATTAACACGGTTAAACCATTTACATTAATTAAAGGCAGAGACACAAGATACACATAGAAAAGAAAATATAAAATTCATGTAAAAACAATAATAAGAAATTTAAAAAAAATACAATACTTTCATGAATCCCGCTCACAGTATTTCTGGCATGCCAATAAAATCTTCGTCCATTCATCCGCAAACAGATCGTTTGTTGGATTAGACTCCAAGGGATCACTAAGTGCGACATGGAGGCTCAGCTAACAGCCTGAGGTTACTGCCGCGGCAGTAATTGTCTGGGACAAAGAAACGAGCCAGCACAGCATGCAGATCAGGTGCGTCAATAGTGCCACGGAGCGTCTTGCAGGCTATGGTGAGCTGATCTCGTGCTCGCCTTACCTTATATCCCAAGCATCCCAATAGAAATTTTGTCGGATAGGATTTAGTAAGGGTAATAACCGTACTTCCGCTTATATAAAGACCTAAGAAACGCGTAGGTACGTTCATGTCGACGCAGGAGCTGGATTCAAATTTACTACGTACAAGTGCATTAAAAATAATTTTTATTAGCTTGTGTGGTGCAAAAATCGCAAAGGCATTTAAATACTGGTAACATGTTTAGGTAATGTTAAAAATTCTAGTAAGGCTGAAAAGAGCATTCTTGAAAAGCCATAAAGAATGCAATAAACACTAAACAATGTTACACTTAGTGTTTACACATTTTTAAATAATAGCCTAATTGAATTCAAAACCCGATGAATGATTACAAAGAGTGTTCACAAGACCACTAATATTTCAAAGCAACAATTTAGATCAGTCACAATTTTTGCCGTCAATATAAACGACTTGCTCCCTCCTAACAGTATAAAAATTAAATCAATCCGCTAACCTACTTATCATAAACTTGGAAACAATTTTGATACTTGGTCGGCGCTCAATCGAAACACTTAATTGAAAGTCATCGACTCGTATAATACTCGTCTTAGGGACGAAGCCACAATACGTATCGGTACGTATAAATTCTAATGCAGAAATCCAAAAACATTACAAAATCCACCCCCTTGAGCACCCGTCTGGATGGTGGATGCGGGCAAATCTTCGAATTAATTTTACTGCCGAAATATGCAAATTTGGAGATATAGCCGCCTAATAACATGTACAAAAGAGTGGTGACTCCGAGCGCGAAACACTTAGACTATATTGTGGTGGTATTGGGGCAGCTTTGTGCCTAATTGGAGTTTGCCTCTGAGAGGTCATCATTTCCAATAATGGTTGGCTTTGTAGTGGCACAAATTCTTGTGATGTTTATAATAATGAGAAGAAGATAAACTCATTCGAACCTAGGTATATTGTATGTAGAATGCATATTGAGTTATAATTGAATTTTGATCTATTCGATTGTTCATATCATATCTCTATACGGTAATCTTAAAATACATCAAGATCATACATTCAATCAATTTTAAATCCTAACTTGCAAGCATTTGCCAAAATCTTGACCACGGCTTTTCTTCAAAGAACAGTCCCGTCTACAAGTTGTCATCTAAACAATAATCTATGCCTTAATCGTTACCTCAGGCTAACATTATAGCCGCTTCGAGGAGCTTAATAGGTTACAAAATTTACCGTGATAGTAGAAAATACACGATGCTTACGTGCCAGCTTTCTCGGGAACTTATCAGGCTTTATTAGATTTCAGGTGTTTAGTTTCTTCACTAGACGTGGTTAAGCCTTCATTTTATAGTTGAAATTTGTTGCATTATATTGGCCTTTGTTTAAAACTTTGTTGGGGGCGAATTTATTAGTATTTTTTATGGTTACAGGGTTTCAAGAAGATTTTGCTGTGTTGATTGGTTTTATGGGTAAAGGCTTCAAGAGGTTGACATTTATTACAATACGCAATCATCATCATCATTCCAGCCGAAAGACGTCCACTGCCTCCACCAAAGGGGGGTTTGCCATAATCGCCACGCTTGGTAAGCGGGTTGCCAATCGCAGTATGGTGTTAAATGCATAAAGAACGCTGCTGCCCATTCTCTAGTAAGCCCTTAGTCGCTTTTTACGACACCCACGGGAAGAAGTAGGGTGGTACTATTCTTTACGTCCGGCACCACACAGACAATACGCAATACTCGCAAGTTAGTCATCTTAGAGATAAAATTACAATGAAGAAGTCAATTTTAGTTAAACCGCAAAATTCGGAGACTACATTGATTACATCCATTTCAAATAAACACTCCAAGATGAAAACGATTTTTGGTATTAGGTAGTTTTAAAAGACTTAACCATCTCATTTCATCAGGTGTCATAGCCATAGAGAAGGAGCACTTACTTGCACAACACAGTCTCTTTTCCAGAATCAAAGAGACCGGCTCTTCCCCATCTAGCAGGTAGTTCGGCGATGGTAACTCCTCGAGACCCCCACACGCAGATTCGGCTGCCACAGCCGCTTGTCATGATCCTCTCCACGTGGAATGATGGTGGGATGAGGAAGAGGAGTTTCTGGAAAGAGAGAAGAAATATCGTTAATATGAAACTTTAGTTCATTTGTATATTAGATTCTGTCGATTTTAACGCCTACTCTTTGCGGAGCAGACACAATAACTAAACAATCGCCCTGTATCATAAGTAGATTATGGAACAGGGAAGAGGTTATGATTCAAAAGATATGTATATGGAAGAATTATGTTTTTACTTCAAGACAGGGTTTCTAAGGTGTCGCGAAAACTCGAAGATGAAGTGCTAATTAAGCCCTTTGTAATGTTGAGTATGTTGATAGAGATAAAATGGATAGATAAATGCTAAATAATTGCTAAATATGCTCTAATAATTGCTAAATATGCTACCAAACCATGTAAATACACAATTTACCTAAGCTTTACTTGACTATGTACATTCCAGTCTTAAAACAAGCCATCAAGCCCAAGCAGCTCTGAGACTCGATCCCGATTCTATTTCACACTCCGCGATCAAGGCAACTTTTTCAATTTCCTTTAGAAATAAGCGCTGTGCGGACCGCGGGCGGCCGTCAAACGATAAATGATTATAACTATGACGTCAGGGGAAACGAGGCAAGGCGCCGGTGTAATGAGAAATAAGACGAAAAAATCCGACGAAGCCAGGAAGCCGAGAACGCTTCCTACTTTATTTTTTGTTCCTTTTATTGATTAAAAAACTTTCCTAATCATATTTTTTCTTCGTCTCGGGAGATAGTTAGGTTATCGGCGCTGCTGTGGATTCTCATGTTGATTGTTTTTGTTTTTGACATATTTTGGAATTTAAATTTTGATGGATGTTTGTTTTTTTTTGTAATTAAATAAGATTTAAAAAAATAAAGTTCTATTATTTCTCTGAGTGCAATGATTTCTATATCTCTTTAATAAGCCAATCAACATGGCGGCATGGCGGCATCCGATTCATTTCTAAGTTGTATCCTGAAATTGACACAAGCACAAACATTGATCGCACAAGTCTTGATTGTTTTTTTTGTGTATATTGTTAGTTTTAAAGGCTATTTTTGTATTTCTTGTGCGTGTCCCAAATAAAATATTTTTCTTTCTTTCTAATTAAAATCGAATGACCGTAGATAGACAGCTATGACATCCACATAAACTAAATTGCCTTTACCTACCATCTTTTGTACTAATAAATATTATATAAAAATATCTACACTATCTAAGCGAAACAGACCTAAATCAATGCACAACGAAGCGCCATCCAAACCAGATATTAATAGTCTAATCGCGATACTAACTATTGCAGTTTCCAGTACATTAACCGCCACGCAAACTTGCCAAGCACAGCCCCTGTTACAAACTGTTCAATGTACTTTAATGGTCTATTAATATTTGGGTGGTCAAAGGTTTGTCATTGGCGTTGGGTTTGAATCTTTGTTGTTAGAAAATGGAGCGTACTTCGTTAACCGTTGAAGGCTCTTTACAGATTGTTAAATGATTAGGTACATTTATGTTTTAAAGCTATCTGCTTATCAATATGGTATTATATGAAAACTCATTTGTAGAATTTCGCTTTTAAGTATCAATGCCCATGGAATTAATTTGAATTTAAAAAATAACATCAAGATACATGAAACCGATTATTTGAAGAAACAACATGATCTACCATAAAAAAGACAAAGTGTAGGCGGAAACATTCACATTGAACGAGTATATGCAAGGAAAGCCACCCACAGAAATACATCTACACGAAAAACAATAGAAGTTCACCCTCTTCGGCCATTATTTAAAACATTGAAAAACCCAAAACGGCCACAGTGCATTAGCGGGTGATTATCGAAAAGAATCAAAGTGGGTTAACCCTACCGAATGGAACCCGGAACGTTTTGACCCACGCGGTAACGTTCAGTTGGGGTCAAAGTGTTAGCGGGTAATATTTTTTAGAAACATTGCGATGACTTACTTTTATTTATTTATATACTCGCAAACCGCGCCTGCTTCCCAGGGTTTTTGTGACCTGACAAAGTATGAAGATTCCTATATAATATGTAAGTTTAAACGAATGTATTATGCACATAAACCTTTCAGAATATAAATAATGGGGAAATGCGCATCTAAGTCCGTTGCGCAGTTTAGGAGAACAATGCGGTCACACAAACAGACACGAAAAGCGACTTTAATTTATAATAATTATGTTTAGATGTACACACGAAACGCTTAAAAGAGAAGAGTACAATGATAATGCTTAGTGCCTTTGATATACTATTTAATAACATTTTATGGTTTTCATAATGCAGAATTTGGGCATAATATGATCAGAATTTTAAAATTGGTTTTATTATAATTTACATGATGGAATATCGAAGTAAGAGCTTCGCTTATAACCGAATAATAATTGTTAACAGTTTTATGTGTTCTTGGATGGTAAACCAGCAGATCTACCTAATGGATGGTGGCTGGGCACCCCTGTCTATGGACAACTGGAATACCAGAAGACATCTCAGAGACAACGCTGAAATATCTCAGGTGCCAGTTACACTCTAGTTCAATATCAAATAGTGTCAGAACACTTTCATGCAGGTATTTTTGAAGAGTCAAGATATTTCCTTCGTTTTATTCTATAAGAAGCATACATAACGTTATTAATACCCGATTGCTCGACGACAAAGACAGGGCTACGTTTTTCACGCGTATCTATTATTATCTTTGTATGTGTGATTCTCTGTACCCTCGAAGCATCCTTACAGCTGGATGGATTTCAATACATTGGTATATAGGCGATAAGACCGCCCATTGTGTCACCCTATGTAAAATGTTAACATTTACGTGTACATAATAAAGAGTATTCTATAGGCTTTGGCCGAAAATGGCGGATTTAAGACGTCAAAAAGTAATGTCTTGAAAATAAAAAAAATCGTACCGAAGCTTGAGGAAACTATTCCAAAAACATAACACAATAAAAGGTTGAAAATAATATCTTTAAAAATATTATTGCACTCCGTCAGTGGCACCCCACAGTGTGACCAACTCGCACGCTGTGGTCACAGCGGGGCGGGCATAAATTCAGGCGACGAAAACCTCCGACAGTTCCGAAGCGTAGCCTACGCGACGCGATAATGGCTTCGAATTTCACGCCTAAAATATGGCCCAGCAGTTTTTCCAAAAAAAAAAAGGGATTTTTGAAGGTTGAAATATGGGTTATGGGGGATGGTATGATTTTTGATCACGATTTTTACTATCATATATTTACAAAACATGTATTTTTTATATTTTAGTAGTTTCAAAAGGTAGCCGCCATACATAACATTATTGAACATTGAAAGAATCCTTACATACCGAAGCATTGACTACGCTTAAAATCATTATATTAATACGTGAAGCGAAATTTTTACGAAAATTACACGGATGGAGGAGTATGAGATTTGGCACAGTTAAAGTTTATATGGAGGAGGAGTGCAGAAAGCTAATACTTTTATATAATATGCATTAGATATAAATTAAATTAATAAAAAAAACAATACACACACTACCATGCATTTGACACACACACATTATACCAGGGCCTCATGACTTAAAGATAAGAGGTGACAGAAATGACAATTTGAGCATGGAATAAGTACTTTTTAATAGCATAGAATTAGTAAGTACTATAAAATTGTTGACCACTAGTCCAAATAATTACATCTAAACACAAAACCTTGATACCAAAAAAATAAATTATATATGCAAATTCAAAAACAAAACCTACAATAAAAATAAGAGCCAGGGATTACTGTGGTGGTTACGTATTAAAATTCCTGATAAGTACACACATAGCTGAACCTCGAACAATTAAGAGAAGGTGGGCGTCTAAGGGGACCCCTGCGCGGGGGAAGGGTTATTCACCATATTTAATAAAATAATAATATTATGAAAAAAAAAATAAATTATTCAACCCGCGTACGTCCGTGTATCGCGATCGGTGTCCCAGCCAGATATGTATAAATTATTTTTTTCGCCATTCTGTTCTACGTGACCGAGGAGGCTCGCAAAGATTGCCAGTCCGGTGCATGTATTCAAATAATTGTTTGTGTTTTTTCATTTTAATTCTTTCACGGGTGGAATTTTAATGATGCGTTGGTATAAAAGATTGGAGGATGCTAAGCGTTTATATAAAATTTTCGCAGCAGGATTAAAAAGGAAAATCGCCTTTGGATTAAGAGCGGGCGGTCAGTTTTTAGTATAGGTAGGTACGAGATTCGTGTTTTAGTTTATCTTTTTGCAATTTTGTGGGAATTATTTATGTAGAATCCTAACCACTAGAAATAAAGCATTATAAATGCGAAAGTGAGTTTGTTTGTTACGGTTCCACGCACATTGAAGGGTTCCGTAGTTAGGATGAATTTATCCCAAAAACAAACTTAACATTGTAGTTGAAAAACATGTTCTCATACATGGATATACGTCACGGTCAATTCTCCAACTGCAAATTAAGGTTGGTCGACTATTACTCGTTAACTTGTAGAACCTACTTAGCTGTGATAGTTTTCCTTTTAACTTCGTTATACGCCATTATTTTTTTTACATATCCAAAAACAACCATTTAGCTGGCACACTTGACTATAACAAAAACTAGCTCACTTTAAAGCAAACGGATTCCTGAATCGAAGAATGGCTTTCACAGACACGCAATATTTTTGAACGGCCTATCCAACGATACCCCACACCATGGGATAGACGAGAAAAAAATATCATCCCCACTTTTCGTCCAAGGAAGGTACCCAAATAAAATCGTTATTTTTTCTAGATTTTATTTTACTACTTTGTCTGCGTGATTAATTATGTCCATGCCAAATATAGCGATTTGGGTATTTTTTTAAGTAACTCGTGCATTTGCTATCGGAAAGCCCTATTTGGTGAAGAGGAACAGGTGACGAAAACCACAGATGGCCACCGGAACTACTACATAATAAGTATTTCACAGGTTGCGATTCGTTTACTTAAATATGGTTGCTAAGCAATTTATGCTCGTCACAATATGCATATGGTGAAGTGGAGCTGATGGTAAAGTACCAGGAGAACTCCTCAACAATTTACTAACGTATCTGCATCAATTTTATAAAAGGTGATGAACAGTTTACATTAGGATATTGTAACGTAGATAAATTACAAGCTGACCTACTAAATACGTATTTTCCCACTTAGTTTATGTGGCTGATGTTATAATAACTTCCTGACACTGTTATTTACATAACTAAGTACAAAACAACAGACGTAAAAAGAAACACTACAAAGTGAAAAATAACTTTAATTTCGGAAGTCAGTTTCAAAAAACGAAAATACAAATAGCTAGTTACGAAATTAAAGTAATTTTTCTTCTTTGGAAGAATCTTTTTTGTAAAACAGTTGTTTTTTTTTTGTAAAAAAGTTTTTATATTCTATTCTATCCTTTTCTATATGGCCCATAGACCCTACATAAACTATGGAAAAAATTAAAGAGTTTTCTTGTAATTGTTTATCTAAGGGCTGATTGTTACCAAAGTCGGATATTTCTCAAAGTCGTATATTAAATTTTAAACACACGCGTGATTTTTTTATTTTTTATTTATTTGTTGGCAGAGACTTACTGATTATAAAAGTTAGGTTGCACTGGCCTTAAGTAGGTATACAAAATTATCTATTTCCTAGACCCTGGTCCTTGTAGACGAATATTAATACAAAACTATCAAGATATATTTTTTTTATACTATCTACATTTTTATATGAGACATCTTTTCATCGAATGCTTACACCAAAATTTCCAACACTATTACAAAATCAGCATATGGCGGCTGTAGAATAAGTCAAAATAGAATGCACCTAAACCGATCACAGTGCACCGCTAGTTATTATGAATTATAATAGCTTGGGGAAAAAGTTTCTTCGCATTTTTTAAGAAAATTCAAAACATTTTTTAATATAGTTTATTTACATTTCACTTAAGTATGTAGGTACCATTTTGTTCGATAACTTTTTGCCATCTTGTAGGTAGGGACATGATTTCATTGCTATAGAAATTTTGGGACTTCTGATCAAAATACCGCGACAAGTGGTTTTGGCAGTCCTCTCGTGATGTTAACCTGACACTGCCTAAAGAATTCTGAAGAGACCGAAACAGGTGGAAATCTGAAGGTGCAAGGTCGGGACTATACAGCGGATGCATTAACACCTCCCCGCCAAACTCTCTTAATTTTTGCTGAGTGGATAAAGATGTGTGAGGTCTAGCGTTATCATGATGAAAAACCACACCCCTTCTGTTGATTAATTCCGGCCGCTTTCTCTCAACTTCTTGCTTTAATCTCATCAGTTGTTCGCAGTAGAGTTCAGAATCGATGGTCCTGCCTGGTGGTAACAGCTCATAATGAATAATGCCCTTCCAATCCCACCACACACACAGCATCACCTTGTTGCGAGTTAACCCGGGTTTCGCCACAGTCTGTGAAGCCTGACCGGCCTTTGACCACGATCTTTTTCGCACGGTCTTGTCGTACGTGATCCACTTTTCATCACCAGTTATCAGCTTCTTCAAAAATGGTTCGGTTTCATTACGTCGTAATAAAGAATCACAAATGAGTACACGGTTCATTAGGTTTCTTTCAGTGAGCTCGTGAGGTACCCAAATATCGAGCTTTTTGTGTACTCAGTTTTTTTCATATGTGTCAAAACTGTTTTGTGGTCAATTCCCAGTTCTTCAGCTACGTCGTAACTACTGATATGCCGATCTTGCTCCACTTTTTCAAAAATGGCATCCATTTTATCCGTAATAGGGCGACCAGAGCGACGTGCATCTTTGACATCAAAATTTCCGGATTGAAAACGCTTAAACCAAATTTGTGCTACTCTCACAGACACTGCACTAGGTCCATAAACATCGCAAACTTTTTTTCGCGGCTTGCATTTTTACCTTTTTTGTAGTAAAATTTTAAAATGTATCGAATTTCTTCATTAGATTCATCTTGACAGTACGAAAAACAAATGAAAATCACACATTTTCCTAATTTGAATTTGGAATTATGTTCTTTAAAATTTAAACTTTTAATGATATCAAAACTAGCCAGATACAAATAGTATAGCCAAAGAGATTTTATTACAAGTTCATACATACTACAATGCGAAAAGACTTTTTCCCCAACCATATCACTAATTGCAATTATAGAATGTTTAAATAATAAGAATTTAAAAATAAATTTAACATATACATAAAAAATACGCCTTGTTCCCATGGGGGTAGGCAGAAACTATAGAACGCCACCTGCTACGAAAAAAAAAAGACTAAAATCATGCATTTAAGTCAACGCTCCTTGACATTAATTCACAATCTAGACATCATAAACTATATAATAATAATAACATTGACGAAGTTGATACAACAACATTTTTAGGACTTACTATTGACAATAAATTAAATTGGAAGGCACATATAAAGAGTATCAGTAAGAAAATAAGTACCTCAGCGTATGCTCTGTACAAACTGGCAGCAGTAATTAGTGTAGATGCTTTGCTTACCGCATACTACGGCTTGGTGGAGTCCATTTTAAGATACGGTGTTATCTTTTGGGGTAACTCGACTGACCGGGAACTAACATTCAAAACTCAAAAGCGTTGAATTAGGTCGATGTTCAAACTTGAGACCACTCAGGGTTGTAAGCCTTATTTTCAAAAATACAAAATCATGACATTAACGCTTTCTATATTAGAAAATGTTCTTAAGATCCAACCCTCACCTCTTTTCTCGCATGGCGGATCGATTTCCTCGTAATAGACGTAACAATAGTCAATTTTGCCTACATCAATATAGAACGGCACTTATGCGGAAAAGTGTCTATTGCATGGCTCCAAAAATTTATAATAAACTACCTAAAAGCTGGAAGCAGTTAAGTGACGTAGCGTTCAAAAAGAAAGACAAAAATTTTCTAGCAGATAAAGGTTATTATAATTTAAATGAGTTTATAGATGAGAGGTTTTGATTGTGTTTTACTAATTTATTATTTTTAATGATCTCTTTATTATAATAACATGGCATTTTAAATTTGAGTCGGAGCGACATTTTACTTAATTTTATTAATATTTGCATGTTATTGTGTAAGGCAAACGTGATGATCTGTTTTATTCCTCAACTTTTCACATCTGATGCATGCTGATATTTGTGTTGTATGTATTGTGTTAAATGATTATCTTATTTATCTTATCTTAAACCTTACAGGGTTTAATTCATAATAAATAGACATCTTTCCATCGATTTCTTACACCAAAATTGCCAACACTATTACAAAAACAGCATATGGCGGCTGTAGAATAAGTCAAAATAAAATGCACCTAAACCGATCACAGTGCACCGCCAGTTATTATGAATTAAACCTTGTAAGCCGACACGTTATTAAACTTAGTACTGCTACCCGACGCTAGATGGCGCTAGAGGTCGTAAGTTGTATTTAAAGGGATTTGTCTGGGAATTATTATAGGCTGATTTGTGTGGTAGTTCTACTAATAATACGAGTTTTATTTATGTAGATATTTTGTCTTAATAATCTATTATTAAGACAAACAAAACATTACTATTAGTTATCCGCGAAGTATAAATATCGCATCGAAAATCACTCCAAAGTATTCAGAAACAATCACGAAGACTTGTAAATAAGTTTTTTAAATCTCCGTGGCAGTATTGGAGACTTCGAGAGTTAAAAAAATAATGCTGTTCCAGTATTAAACGTTTATTAGTTCTCAAAGTCATGGAAAGTAAGCTTTACGGAAGTCACACAAACCAACTTCGGAAAGCTCGTAGGCCCCTGCTACGACCGCTACGGCGTAGACTTCTACGCCGTAGCATTACTTGTAGAATGAATGCTACGGTATTAAAGCTAGGAAGTACTTTGTGGATCATACCATATGGTAACCAATGTATTGTTAGGTTACATTATTTACTAGCGACTCGCCCTTGCTTCGCACGGTTTTACGACTTGACAAAACATCAAGATTTCGAGATGTAGAAACTACATCATGCGTCATAATGAATAATATTTAAAAAAAAATATTATTCTATATGTTATTTATTATGTTAAAATTTTTTGTTTAGTTTTATGTTTGATTTGTAGTCATTGGATACCTACATGAATTGGGCTGCCGTTATAAGACGATTAAAATGCCACGAAGTTTATTATTATATTATATTACAGCTGAATTATTATTATTATTAGAAATTATTATTATAGCTGAAGAGTTTGTTTGGTTGAACGCGCTAATGGAACTCCCGGTTCGAAATGAAAAAATATTTTTATGTTGTATAGTCCATTTATCGAGGAAGGTTATAGGATATATAACATCACGCTACGACCAAGAGTAGTCGAGCATTAATGCAAAATGTTGCAAAAACGGGAAAAAAATCCATCTGATGAATGTTTGTTACGCTTTCACGCAAAAACTGCTGAACGGATTTAGATGAAATTTGGCACACAGATATACTCGTAGTTAACCAGGATTAACAGATAGGATACTTTTTATCCCGATATTCCCACGGGATTGAAACTTATGCGGGTTAAACCGCGGGGCGCTGCTAGTTTATAGATATAGAAGTAATAGTTAACCAAAACCAGGTTAAATTAACGTATAGGGATACAAGTGTTTTCGCCAGAAATCTATAAAAAGAAACCCCACTCATTAAGTTTAATTACTCTTAAATTTGCGACTTTATTTTATATCATTTATAGATATAGAAGTAACAGGTAACCAAAAACAGGTTAAATTAACGGATGGGGACAAGTGTTTTCACCAGAAATCTATAAAAAGAATCCCCACTCATGAAGTTTAAATACTCTTCAATTTACATGGAACCTAAATAATAAACACTGTAATGAAAAATCTCGTCCACCTTTGTGAACAGTTTCTAGAAACTACAAAATGACCCTCGGCATTAGACAAACAGGTCTTTGCTTTAAAGTTACTTTGTATCTTAAGTTTTTCAATCCTCATTAGAGGTACTGAAAGTAGCAGGAGTACTCGAAGCAAAAGGTGTGAAGGTAGATTTAATTAGGGCAGTGCTAGATTCACGACGTCACTATTGTTGGGTTATTTAGAAAAAATTGGTGATCGTTAGCACAATAAGTGATTTATTCTCTAAAGAAAGACGTAATTTACACGGACAGACTAAACGAGCTAACAAAAAAAAAAACAAAATCAGTCCACAATTGAAGGAGAAATCGGTGAACAAAAATAAAAAAATAATAAACATACATACAGACGAAAATATCACCCCCTCCTTTTTGGAAGTCGGTTAAAAAAGGAACAGGATAGTAGTAGTGACAGAATTCCTTTTTAGTTAGCACCGGTAATAATCACCGCTGACATTCTCGATAGGGTTGGCTGTACATACTCAGCAAAGTATTTTAAACAACAATTATATCTTTTCAAGGAAGTTGGGGGCTTCCATGTTAGTTCTAAATGCTAGTTTAGTTTGTTTTTTTTTCACACTTCTTTTCAGACTTTGGGAGAATAGTCAACACCGGCTTTGCTTGCTATATAATAAAAATAGAATAGTGTTACGCTATAGTTCATTTTTTAATCCCAGATACTAATTTGACAGGTGCAAATGTCAAACTCCAAATTGAAAAAAAAACAAACGACAATCATTTGAAATTTCAAATTAGTCTCTGGAATTAACAAACCAACTTCAGTAGTCTGCAGGTCTGACAGCCGTTTAATTTTCAATTGGAACTCCTTGCCAGCGATGCGGACAAATTTTTTGGCGCCCTATGATTCTTTCCCCTCTTTTTTATATACATGTATATTA
Source organism: Tiliacea citrago (assembly GCA_963921375.1). NCBI lineage: Eukaryota > Metazoa > Arthropoda > Insecta > Lepidoptera > Noctuidae > Tiliacea > Tiliacea citrago. The sequence goes on from OY992800.1 coordinate 21,919,681, forward strand.
TTATTTGTCTGTTAGATATATAATGTAAATAGTATCTTGTTTGAAAATAAAAATAACAGGAAGTATTCCTTTCAATAAAAAACCCCTAACTAACTCATAATACGCACCTCCAAAAAAAAAATAACAAAGGAAAATTTCGCAGCCGCCATTAGCGCCTTCTTCCCAACTTCTAAGGTCCACCTGTCCTAAAAACACCAGGGTGCGACATCGAACCGCGAATAGTTACAAAACTCCCGACATAAATCAGCCAACTCCAGCGTTACGTACTCTCTTCAGAACCATTAGCATTTTTTATGCATCGGAATCGATCCAGCGACCGGCTAATGCCTCCCACGATACATTAATATCTTAGTTTTTATGACTCTTCTGCAACAATTCGTCTCGTATAGCTGCGTATAACCACCTTCTCGTCCACACGCAAAATTCAACTTTATATTTCTTACTGTAGGATGTGAATTTCGTAGGCAATAAGGTGGTAGGATGTGGATTTGCTCGCGGATTAAGTCGCGTTTACAGTTTAGCTGAAAAGTTACGCTGTAATTGTGAAGTGTACAAATATTTTGGCTAAGATTGGATTAAGGTGTGTGTGAGTGAGGTGTTGAAAATAAGTATAAATTCTATATTGGCATAAACAAAGGTTACGGAGAAAATGGGGAAACCTGACTCCAGAGCTAGGTTAGAGTACCTGTACTTCAGGCGCCAGTGTTTTCTTCCAGCGAGGTTACAATTTAGCAAGATTTATGCAGCAAAGATATTAAAATTATATTTAAGTTTAATAGCAAAAAAATATTCTGCAATATTAAAACCAAGTTTCAAAAAAATACCAAATTAAAGAAATGCTTCTTCACAGCATAATTTAATGCAAAATGGTCAGGCATCAAAATCAAAGGCACTTCGTTATGTCTAATCTACTGATATAAAAAACTAACACTATCTAATCTCATTCCTCCGACGAGGTCTTCGGGAGTATATTTAAATCGAGAATAAATAACTGGAGCCATTACTAAAAAGAGGAATTTAGAGCAGTAGATAAAACATCAAAGAAGAATGTAAGTGTTTTCTTAATGGGGATATTGACTTATAAAAAATACGTTTATTTTTGGTCCTAAGATCCGTGAACACACCTTTATCCGAATCGGAGTTGATAATAGGTGGGATCTGGCGATTTCCTTAACGCCGCCATTTTTCTTTCACGGCCACTTTGAGATTAAAAGTTTGGAAAATGAAACGTTCGGCGCTACGTCGCTATTTTTAACGTATCGGAGCATCGGGCGTTTTAAAAAAGTTTCAAGAGAGAAAATGTGTTTTTTTTCTGCGTCCAAAGATTTTATGGTGAGTTGGATAAATTGAATATGGTCGTTGATTGCTTTTACAATGATGCTCATGATTTATGCAATGAGTAGTTCACAAAATCCATAATTTTCACTCATAATGGTCATGCTTTGATAGTTAAAAAACCGGCCTAGTGCGGGGATTAAAGTATCCTGAAACAAACTTAACATTTTAGTTGAAAAACATGTTTACTCTACATTCCAACTGCAAATGTAAGTTTGTATGCACCATATTGAGTTTTTTTTTTAAACTTTGCCCCACGCTTGGAATTTCTCCTGAATCGTGTACGTGTGAATGCGTTTACAAACATTTAAACTCACAAACACAAACTGCCAGACCCGGAACAACTACTTGTAGGACATACAAATATTATCAAGATATTATTTATTATTATGATGATTTACCATGTTATTTTAAGATTATAGAATTCTTATAGGTTTTCCTGTAATATAAAAAACGAAAAAAATAAACCTGTAAATAACTATTTTCTGTATATTTTTCAAAATTTTAGGCTCATTAGTTTCGGGGATAAGGGGTGATGAAGAATTAATGGTAAATTTTCATCTATTTTGTTAAATAATTTTAAAAGTATTTATTTTTCAATTATAAAAAAAAAAACATCAGAAATCCTTAAAACAAGCCCTTTCATTTGATATGTTACACGGTAGGTACAGTTCGCGAAACGTTTTTTAATTTTCCCCCCAAAAGTTTACTTTACACGTCCGTGTTTGGGTCAGAGAAGTTCATAATTATGTTTTACCAAATTTCAACTTAATCGGTCCAGTAGATTCGGAGCAAGTCGGCTGCGACAGACGGACAGACAGACAGCCAGACTGAGAGACACACGAGTGATCCTATAAGGGTTCCGTTTTTTCTTTTTGAGGTACGGAACCCTAAAAAATATAGAAATATACCTAAAATAAAACTAAAATAAATAAAAAAAAATATAACTAAAATAAAAATATTATAATAATCCTGGATTGTAATTATAATACGTTGATTAACTGTTTTGTTAGTACTATTAGGTTTGCATTATTTTTTTTCAGTAGTTTCTGATGTACGGAGCAGGGCCTAAATCTGTTTGTATGCCTTCTGGCCTTAAGTCCCATGTCCTTTGACGTTTACTATATCTAACTACTAACTGATTACTTCTGGAGTTGCAGTGAAAATGTGCAAATCTCACTTTTTGTCAAGTTCTCACCATCCTCAACATCTTTCCCACATCGTCCTCTATCCATAATTTACTCCTGATCATACATTTGCCTCTAAAGCAAAAATACGAGCGATATTATGTTAATACACGATACAGCACGTTTTCCTCTGGCGGTCTGCCAAGCAACGTTATCGGGAGCGTCCTCTGAATATTATGACCAATACTTTAGCTCGGATTAAAAACTTATTTAGTTATTCTAATGGCGAACACTTGGTTATTTTGGCACTCTGGGACTTTTGGGGGTAAGAAATGGTGGATATTTCTATGGTTTTATATTAGAATAGTTGGGGACCGGAGGGAGGGGAAGAAGGTCATATTGTGACCTTATTGGTGATGTTCTTCAGAAAGGTCAGGTGCGTAGTACGTGTATGACCAGATGTACGAACGTAAACGAAGCAAAAGGAGTATGTAAGGACCGTAGCAGGTGGCCTTCTGTAGTTTCAGCCCCACATAGGAAGCAGGCTTCAGTTTATGTATGTATGTGCTTTGTGTAAAATGTGATAGCAGTTTTAAATGGAAGAGTAATAGAGCCTGCTGTGTTTTATAATCATTGTTTGCTTTCTGGTCTGTTAAGATATGTTCCTACATACATGATAACGAAGTATAAGGGTATCGCTATGATTATGAGGTTTGACGTAAGAATCAAAGAGAAATATCTTATTTCAAAGTTAACACGTTTCACAGGAAGATAAAATATCATAATTTTAAGTGAAATCATCGGCTGGGCATATGTTTATACACTTTCAAGTTGACACTGTCCTCGAACGTACCTTCCATTTTTGATAGAAAAAGTCTTGGTACCGTGATAGTCGTAGCCAAAAACTAGCCTTCCCATATTTTTATCTCCTACTCTCAGATCGGGCATGAAATTATCTCATCATACACTTAATACGACGGTATCTAAGCAGCGCACACGACCGAGCCAATATCCTGGCACGGAGCCATTTTGTCAGCGTTATGTAAGGTTTGGGTAAAACCTAACATAACGCTGACACTTTAAACATTTTGTATCGTAATGTTAAGGTATTTTGTAATTTTTTTTTTGTGGTCGGTACCTACCCATATTTACTGGGTCCGCGATATAATTTCCAAACATGTAATATTAGTTTTTGGTAAACAGCTTTAAAACCCACACAAATATTTCAGTTTACGCTACAACTTCTATAATTTTACGACCTTTTCAGTAGAACTAGTCATTCTGAAATCAACTTAATTTACAGTAGCATAAAGTTTTTGTTCAAGTGGAAATAACATCAATTGGAAACAAAGAATTGAAGAATTTTCTCTCTTTCTTCCATACATGTCTGTCAACTCCGTCATCTCAGTTCTTCATTCTTTTCTTCTCATCGATATTTTTTTGCCTTCCTGTTTTCTTATTGCCATCCAATAACGTGACGTGATCACATTTGGGAGATGCATGTCTTGCATTGGTTTGCTATGAAATATGAAGCTATAGAGAAGCATTGGTCAACATAATTTGCTGTCACTTGAAAAAAAAAGCGGCCTAGTGCGAGTCGAACTCACACGACGTACCATCGAACACTACCCACACCCCCTTTAATTTTTAACTTTATTTTATTTTAATTATTTTTGTTTTAGCGGCCATAGTACTACACTGCTAATATTTCAAGTGTCTACCTATTGCGGTTTAAAAGATACAGCCCTGTGACGGACGGACAGCGCAGCGGAGCCTTAGTAATAGTGCCTCCTTGGCACCTTTTGGGTACGGAACCCTAAAAATGTGGACACGTGGGAGATGAAAAATGGAACAGATTTTGTTTTGTGAATTAATAACAAGGCTTTCGAAGGCAATTTAGAGCCAAAGACAACCCAAACAAAACGCCATTACTCCTAAACAATACAGCACAAACAAAATTTTCCGCCAACTTGAACATGGGATATTATTTTTAATATGAAAAAAATAAACGTTGAACCGTTCGCGAAATCGTTGCGACCATCTTTCCATTACCGCAAATTACCGGGAGAGGCCAGGGCTAAATAACGTCACGTATTTAATTACGAGCTCTGCGGAGCCTCAAAAGTGACGCTTTTGAATTGAAAGCTAGAGTTTTGGGACACATTGGCAAGGGGACCTGGGATCCGGATTGGAAGTTGGTCCATTCGATGCTATATATATAATACTCTGGCTGCACCAATATTTAGGATATATAAAAAATGTTATGGAACTCGGAAGTGTGACAGAAGCTGTATTGATAAAATAGGACACTGTGCACGGACAAAAGGACAAACGATAACCCACAGATTTCAAGTAGAAGGCTCCCGGTTTCGTGATATTGTATGTTACCTAATAGGCAACCAATCATCATGGATCATGGGTATACTCGCCGACTCATGTCATCTACATACAGCATGCCCGGTAAGGTCGACCCCTCGACTTAGACATAACTGGCGAAATGTGGGTGTACTACATTCATATTCAGTCTATAATGTTCCCACTGCTGGGACAGAGGCCTCCTCTCTGTGAGAAGGAGTGGGCCGTAATCCACCACCCGAGCCCAGTGCGGGTTGGTAGATGTCACATGTCTTCGAATTTTTGGTTCTCACGATGTTTTCCTTCACCGTTTTCTGGGTTCGAACCTACGACCTACAATTCGTAAGTCGCGGCCGTTACCACTGAGCTATGTGACGATATTGTAATACCTACAACAAATACGCTAAACATCTTCTTCATCCGTGTTTCACAACAGCCGGAGGTCAATCGAGTCGGCCACTCTAATGTTTACTGATAAAAAGAAAACCAATTTGTGTTCCCACCCCCGTCCGCCCCTGCCACAAAGGAACGCTATCTAGCGATAAATTATCGAAATTATTGCATTAAAAATTCCATCTAGTAAGTCAAAGCGAGCCATTATGGCCGCTCTGTGCCGCGTTCAAAAGAAAAACGACGTAACTACATTGTTCTTCCTACACTTTGTGACGGTTTAGGTCCGTATATGTAATTTTTCTTGGTAAACGTTATAGGAAACCGTTTTTCTCTCGGATGAGAGGCGAGATACTTTGATATATTTAGGGTGTCGGTCTACAGTTTTATGTTTTAATGAATGTTTCGAACCAATTTTAAATTGGTTGATGTTGCTTTTTCCCGGTACACGTGGTGTTATTCGATTCTGTACGGTAGTTACAAAATTTTTGACAAAATAAGAATGTTGTATACGTTAGGTTTCTGTGAATTGCATGCTTCAACAAGTTTTTATAAAGGCAATATTTTTGTGTATCTACTAGGATGATGATGATCCTATTTCTTCCCGTGGGTGTCGTAAAAGGCGACTAAGGGACTTACTAGAGAATGGGCAACAGCGTTCTCTATGCATTTTAACACCATACTTCGATCGCCAACCCGCCTGCCAAGCGTGGAGGAGGGGAGGCCTATGTCCAGCAGTGGACGTCTTTCGGCTGAAATGATGATGATGATGAATGATTAGGATGAACTAAACCCCAAAAACGGGCAACCAATTATTATTTTGACAATGTTGATTGACCCGTTGATGAATGTTTAACATATTGGATATACCGAAGCATCAAATATTACGTAACATAACATCACGCCTGTAATTCCCGAAGGGCTCAACAGAGGTGTAGTAGTACACCAACATTTCGTCAATTTTGTTAAAATCCTAGTGACACCAGGCTGCTACAGAGAAATTCCTGCTGAAAAAATCCAATAACACTTTGCACGACCTAGGAATTGAAACCAGGACCTCATGCTCAACAGTAGCACTTGCGACCGCGGGACCAACGAGCCAGCTGAAAAAAAAAAAATTGCACAAAAAAAAGGAAAAATAATTTTGATTATAATCATCTGATAATAAAAAGATCGACCTTAGGCAATGACTACAACCAATTCCAAAAAAATAATTATCTCAATCCACTAGCACAGGTCCGTAGTACCATCCATATAGTCCCAGAAGACTCAACGAATAATCTAGAATTCTGGAACAAAATCCTGTACCATCGATGCATAACTACGTTGCTTTAGCATGGAGGTGCAGCCAATTTCCTGGAGCGCCTCATTCCAGCTAATTTTCATATTAACGAACATGTCTGGCTTGTCCCCGAACGATATGACTTGTTCGTGTAATAAGCTATTATGTATTAACTGGTAAGTTTTCTTGATAAAGAACAAAAGGAATTATGTTAGGGAAGGATTTTTGAAATGTGCACAGATTAGAGAAAATTGGCTGGTTATGAGATGACGATATGTATGGTATTTGATTGGAGAGGCCTATTGTCATCGTTTTTTTTATGTATATTCATGTAATTTGTTCTCATTTCATTGATCAAATGACATTTCATCAAATTTTAATTTAAAATATTTATTAGTGACTTGTGGACAGAATATTTATTCAATTTTTTTTTTACAGTTGTAATGACAATGTTGTTATTTGGTTTAAATATGTAGGTTTTTATTTTTATTACTTTAGTAATATTTTATATAGATTCTTTTATAATTTGTGAATGTGAGAACGTTGTAGGCTTAATAGACTGTAGCTTTGTAAACTATCTTTTATTTTGTTAAGTACTTGGTACTTGTTGACGGGCCTACACTGTCCTCCCATACCTATTAACACTGTAACTTATAACATTGTTAAAGCCCACTTTTTTTAAAAGAGTAACCGTGGAGTTTCTTGCCGGCTCTTCTCCATAGGAAACGACCAATTGGAACCGTGCACCTAGCTTTTGAAGTTTCATAAGTGCCCATGTAGGTTTATGTGCAATAAAAAAAAAATGATTTTGATTGATTGATTGTGTTTTTGTGTGAGGTATACTAATAATAAAAAGAGTTAAAATTTGTTTTGTTTGTAAGTTTGTATGTAGAGGGTAATCTCTGGAACTACCAGTCGGATTTGATTTTGATAGCCCAAGTCTTTAGGAAGACTATTAACTTCACGCTATGACCCTTAGGAGCCGGGCAAAAAGAAAAAGTCAGAAAGAACAGTAAGCGAAAACGAAGTAATAGCGCGGGCAGGCGATGCAATGCGACGCAGTGGGTTGAGGGAACAAGAATTACACGCAGACGAAGTCGCGCAGAAGCTGGTGGTTTTATAACACATAACATCACATCACGGTGTAATGGTTAATCTACCCTAACCTATGTATAGAATCTATGGAATGCTATAAGCTGATGATGATGGTGGTTCATTATTGTATCTCTATCTCCTTCACAAATGTACACTATCACCACACACACTCACTCACTCACACACACATACACACCCTCACACACTTAAATCACATTTAATATGTATGTCCAGTCTAGATCATTTTTTTTTTCTTTATATTTAATTGTACCTAGAATTTAATTTAAAGGCTCTTACAAATACACAACGCGATATCGCGGGCGCGACATGCACCGACAAAGGAATTGTCTTTGTCGGTGCCTGTCGCGCCCGCGATATCGCGTGAGTGTGTAAGAGCCTTAAGGTAACTTCATCACATACTTTGTTAATTAATCTAAATTAGTATGTACATATTTAAGTATTGGGGGGGGCTGGTGACCCGTAACACAGAAAATGCCTTTTTCGTGCACCAGTCTCTCACAAATGTTAACCCTATTTCTTTAGATTAAGCACTTTCTGTCCAAACCGACATTTGTGATGAGAAAATAAATAAATAAATTATTGTAAAATAAATAAATAAATTATTATATTGTGTAAATGTGCTATACAGGAGGCTTATTAGAGGATATGCGGTTTTTGATACTTATTTTAACTTAGACTGACGATTTTTCGCGATCATTAGGGAAAGAAGCGCTTTGCTACTAAGTCTCCTACAACACAGCTCGAACAGCGTCCTGAAGGTATTGTCCGAGTGGTGGGATCTGCCCCTGTGGTAGAGATGGATGTAGCTTCTTAGTAGCGTCTCCCCTCGTAATATGTATTTTTTAAAATTTATTTATACGTACAAAATTTGTGTATTTTATTTATTACCCGACTGCTCCAGAAGGAGGGTTATGTTTTTCGAGTGTATGTACGTATGTCTATTTCTTTGGCACGCTCTGTAGCCTAAACGGCTTGATGGATTTTAACATATGAGGCATCTTTAGATTCGTTTTAGTTGCAGAAGTGTCATAGGGTATAAAATTTTCATATGGCATCTGCGAATCAAAAAAGACAGAAGAAATAAAAAATAAAAAATTGTGATTTTAATAATATGGGTATCAAATAAAAGCTAGTAAAAAGCCAATTCCAAATATATATATATTATAACACTTTTTAGCTACTATTTTGACTCAAACTACAAAAAGTACATGTCCTATACAATAACAAAATGGTAGCGAAATCAAAATTGTACATTGAATATTTTTGAAAAAAGCAATTGCTATCGATTGGTTTGGAATCGATTCTAATGCCGAAAACATAGTTTTTAGAATTTTTGTCTGTTTGTCTGAATGTATGTTCCAGCATCACAAAAATCTATTGGATAGATTCTGTTCAAATTTTGCATAATTTTACCTATAAGTCTGGTCACCCGGTAGGCTATATTTATATATCACGCTATTTATTATCGGAAATAAGCAATATTGTATTATGTTTGTATACCTCTATGGTTTACAGTAAATTGTAAAAAGAGCCAAACGGTTAGGACATTGCAGATTTAATCTTTTAAATGATTATCATCACGCTATATCTTTATGGAGCTAAGTAGTCAATCATCATGACATATACACGGTGGATTTTTAAGATGGGGAGGTAAATCTTAACCGTTGTAGCTACATAATAATGCGACATCGGTCTTAGGAGACTGTCCTAAAAATTTTAAGATATTTTAATCTGCATAAGAGATATTTTCACAAAAATAAAGGCCAATAGATCCTGGTTCTTATGAGAGAGTTAGACCAACTGTGGTTTGATACATCGGATCTAGTACACTTGCGCGAACTTACTTGCACGAAAATAGGATCACTTTGTTGTCTGTCTGTCCGTCCGTCTGTCTGTCTGTCAATACCCTTTTTCTCAGGAACGTGGGGAGATATCAAGTTGAAATCAATATCAAATATGAAGGTCTACGGTTCCATAAAGCTCTAAAAAAAAATCATCCTTCAAGTCAACGCATAAAAAAAATGCGGCCATTCATGTGGCATATCTTGATAGGATAAATTCATCCAACCTACGGAACCCTTCATTGTGCGTGGTCGGACACGCACTTGGCCGGTTTTTTTTAAAGAAAAGACTGGCCGCTATAAAACTCAATAGCAAAAAGCGTTTCCCATCAAAATCGTTTATTTGCATAAATGTGTACAAATGGGTACAAAAGTTGTATAAAATTCATTGCAAAGACATATTCCACGGTATGCTGATGGCATGCAAATATTTAATGGACGTTAGTCAGTTAAAGGCTCTTACAGACTCACGCGATATAGCGGGCGTGACAGGCACCGACAAAGAAATTGTGCCACTAGTGTCGCGTCGCTTCCGCGATATCACACCAGTATGTAAGAGCCTTAAAAAAAATAGGTATTAAATCGGTGTCATAACGTTAAGAATTTTATGAAAGAAAGGAACAAATTATTCAAGTCAATACAAGTCATAAAAATATACCCATAAAAGTCAAAACCTTCTAAATTACTTTAGGTCCTAATTTTTTTCTTAGAATGTCAGATATCACAAGCAACATATTATCTATATAAATTAATGTTAGGCGACTGTTACTGAGAACTGGTGATTGTTATTGTAGTAATAGCCGTTCTTCAGGAAAAATCTGTAAGAATGCATCAAATAACGTATCAGTGTTCTGACATTAGGTAGTTTAAGCAGGAACGCAGGCATTCATTAATTCACTAAAAACTAAAAACTTCGCCAGCAATGGGGAATCGCTACTGAAGACTACGGAGTCGACCTCAAGACTAAGACTGCTTCTAATACGGACAACTATACGTCACTTGCTCCCGCGTCACCAGTTCTGAGTCTCTGTATATTTTGGCTACTGAGATCAAAACTACAAACGTAGCATACAGGGAATTTTTATAAAAATAACATAACAACCTGTATTCCCCGAAGGGTTCGGCAGAGGTGGACTTAGTACGGCACATTTTGCCAGTTATGTTTAGGGCCCATGTAATAGGGGGCAAGCCTATTGCCACTAACCAGGCACAAACCCAGACTTCGGACTGTTACTGGGAAATGTCAGATGGAAAACCCAATAACACTGTCTGACCGACCTCTGACCGGAATCGAACCCAGGACCTCATACTCAACAGTAGCACTTCCGACCACTAGACCAACTAGGGTGTTTTCTATAAAACTGTGTCTGTTATTTTAGTATATCTTACGACTTCCACGCGTACGGAGTCGCGGGCAGAAGCTAGTCTTTTCTGAAACCTTTTTTTTTTTTTTCACGCTGAGAAATGCATTACGCATGCCCGCTCGTGGGGGATGAGTCGGGGTATGTGGGACTCCTGTCACTACAGTATACCCACTAAAACTCAGCGGTGTTCCCACATCGCCGTGTTGGGAGGGCCATGGGATAACGGCTCAGCCTTTTCTTCCACAACCCTCCCGGCGCGTGCCCGCCTAGCTGGCGGGCCCCTCATGCCCCCCCGTTACTGGGGGGCTAAGTCTTTTCTGAAACCTATCCTATCCTATCTTGCTACCCCTACTTAATAAGTTAAATGTTATCGTTTAACTTAACAATACTTAACTGAACAATTTGTTCAATAATAACACTAAAAAGCTTAAAATAAAACAAATTATTAAAAAAACAAAAAACCCGACTGCAAAAAAATGAACTGAAAGGATGGAAACAAGATGAACAGTAAACCAGTATCCTGTAGGTACCAAAAATAAATAAATGCAGTCGGAGGCAACTAGGATGTTACGAACGCCTTAAAATTTGCCTCCGACTGCATTTTTTTTTATTTTTGGTACCTACAGGATACTGGTTTACTGTTCATCTTGTTTCCATCCTTTCAGTTCATTTTTTTGCAGTCGGGTTTTTTGTTTTTTTAATAATTTGTTTTATATTTGATGTGAATGACGTGAACTTAGAGTATTATTTTATTGTGTATGTGTGATTTTTATATAAATTTTGTACTTTAATTTAATTTAATGTCATGACTGTCTGAAAATAAATGAATTATTATTAACTAATTGTTTGAGCTTAACACGAATTGAATCATTTTACCAGTGCAATAAGATAAAGTTCTGTATTCGATGGTTTTAAGGGCCCCGTAACTTACTAATTCTGTAGGGCACGGAAGTTTTTCTCAGAAACTATGTAGGTCTTGATGATGAACACATAGATCACAAGTAAAAAATTAGAAAATGACCGGCTTTTGTTATGAATAAGTAATCTATTTCTCTGAGATTTCTGGGCCAATTTACGAGATTATTTTATTCAAGTTTACTTCGATATGTATCTACGTTTATAACATAGGTACGCTTTATTTCAGAATACATTTATTACCCGTCAGTTTCCTGAAATAAAGTACCTACTCTGAAAAGACCTTTCCGTTAGGAAACTGCTTTGGGAAACTACTATGTGGTTTAAGCGTATATGACGTATATGAATGTATCTTGTGGAATTGTTTTACGATAAATATTTAGTAGTAGTGATGTTTCTTGCTTCATCAGACCTTGCTTTTCAACAGTTATTAGATTTTTAAATAACTGTTAAAAAATTATATAAACTAATGGTTTGAAATCGAATGGGCCTTTGCCATCTGTCAAAGCATCAGTCGATTTCAAACTATTAATTTCATGTTTTCATACAATATTTTTCTTCACTTGATATCAAATATCACGAATCGTGCCGTAGAATAAAATTGTTTCTTACAAAATGTAGGTAAATCGGATTTTTAATAAATTGAAATGAGCCGATAAAAAAAACTTATCATTGCTATAAAGCTCTATTACTTTATTTTTAGGGTTCCGTACCGAAAAAGGAACCCTCATTGGATCACTTCGTTGTCTGTCTGTCTGTCTGTTTGTCAGTCTGTCAAGACCCTTTTTATCAGGAACGCGTGAAGATATCAAGTTGAAATTAATATCCAACACGTAAGTGTACAGTTCCTTGGAGCTCTAAAAAAATCAAGCTTCTAAGTCAACGCAATAATACATAAAATATGGCGATTTATGCGACATATTTTGATACTCGCAAATTAATCAAAACTTATGGGGGACTTCCCGTTGACCTAGAATCATTAAATTTAGCAAGAAGCAAGGAGTCACAGCACAAGTAAAGGAAAAAGTCCGAAAACTGTTAATTTGTAGTTTTTTTACGTTAAAAAATCTTTTTTGCGATTTCAAACTTACATTTGCAGTTGGAGAATTGACCGTGACGTATATCGATGTATGGGAAAACATGTTTTACAACTACAATCTTAAGTTTGTTTTTGGGATAAATTCATCCCAACAACGGAACCCTTCATTGTGCGTGGTCCGACACCCACTTGGCCGGTTTTTTATAAATATACCTGTTGTACTTAATTCTCTACCTTTCCTATAACTATCGGACCAACAGCCAACTAATCCGAATGTCCTACCAAGACCAGGCGAACAATTTAATTTAAAACAAGAACGCCGGAAACGCCCGAACTCTCCCGATGATGTAGTCCAATATTGCACGCCTTGTTAATATAAATTTTGCACGGGCCATAGTCGGGTATAAAGTGGAAACTGTAAAAAATATAAATTAAATTTGCCTATGCTGTGTTTTGGTTCTGCATGTATTTTTTTGTATTGGCAGGAAAAAAATTTTATGAGGTGCTCATGGCTACATAAAAACAGGCACACGGCTCGATCGAAGGTTAAGTTACGCCTGCCGCGGTCAGTTCGTGGATGGGTGACAATCCATTACATATCGAAACCCGTCAGTACCTCGAACGGCACGTTAATCCGTTGGTCACGGCTGTCATTTATGGATCTTTGACAGTCGTTACGGGTGTCAGAAGCCCAAAACAACCAGTCTTACAAAGGGGTATCGTATTAGCCAGTAACTGGGTTGTGGAGGTCAGATAGATAGGCAGTCGTTCCATGTAAAATACTGGTACTCAGCTGCATCCGGTTAGACTGGAAGCCGACCCCAACATAGTTTTTTTTTTGACATGAATATTTACTTTGTAAAGTATTGTATTATTTTAATTATTATGAATGTGAGGACTATGTGCATTTTTTTTTTTTATTCTCTTAGTTTTAATGCTGGTCTGGCAGTTTGAGTAGGTACTTTATGCGGCCTAACCAAATGTCCTTTCTTTGGTATTGTTCGTCGAATCGTTAAGTTTTGAGTTGAGCTGCACGATAACTGACAAATGCGTGCACTGACTGGACAGGACCCCTCAATCTGTGTGGTTCTTTCATCAAAAGATAATTTCAGGCACCAATCTACATGGTCTTCACATGATCTGCGTGTCCATCGCAGATCACCAATCTGCATGTCCATCGCAGATGTCACTTTGAAAGAAGAAAAAGAAGAAAGAAAGAAAATTTGTTTAGTTTTGTTTGTTTAGGTTTTTGTTCTTGTTTGGTCTAGCGAATACAAAAATCTGAGTTTTGGTACTGTCGTCAGCACATCAAGTTAACACAAACTGTTAAATTTTACTTAAATTGACGGTATAAGTATTCGAATCATGACTGTCACTTCATTTTACGTGTCTATCGGCTGCTAAACAATACACTTCCCTGAAAAATCAATTCCGCAAAAAATATAGCACAAAAAAAAAATCAATTAACATAAAATTGAAACCTAACACTCTGTATAATTGGTTTCTAATTTCCAACAGATCCCTCGCAGAAAATCGCTGGCGACTAATAAACGCGTGCCTGCTAATTCATCATTGTTTTTCACTAATAAAAACACGACAAGAACACATTTTTTCTTAGCGAGCCTGCCCTCGGGGGAGGCGACACCTACAGCTGAAATGTGGATAAAAAACATCGATATGTTTGTTGGTTCTTAGAAATTGTATGTAAGTATTGTTTATAAATGGATTTTTTTAATCTTTTTGGTAAGGGAAAAAGTTATGGGTTCGCGTCACCGACATGCTGTAGTAGCAGTAAGTGAAGTTAAATTGACCACGTGAAAAGTTTAATTTGTGTATACTGTGCATTGTTTAAATTGTGTTTTAATTATTAATTATTTTATTGAAGTGAAAACTTCTGTACGAGCCAATAACGCTCATACAGCAAAAGTGCGTTTACGCGTACCTAATTAATTTAACTCAAACCAGTCGTAACTTAAACTCCGTCATGCGCTAATGTGCGGGTCAATCTATAAGCATAACCTTAAACTGTTTCCTTAAATAAAATATTCAACATAACAGTGGTTTGGTGTAACATAACTACCTAAAATAGTTACCGGGGTATCCGTCAACGACGAGAAAACCCCAACAACTTCTTTAAATTTTTACATCTGTCCAGTCCCGATGACTGCCTATATTTTTTCTCAGGGTCTATCTAGATAAGACTTTGTAGGTACCTACCTTACCTGCATAAAACCGTCTTTCTGTTGTTAATAATCTTTATTTATAAATGACCGATGCTGCTGCGATGCTCGGTGATGCCTTTTGGCTCATGTTCTTAGCTGGACACGGCGTTGTTTGATTCATAAGGCCCAGTGACACTTAAAAGACTTACCACAAAAGGCCAAAGGACCAAGAACATAAAAAAATCAAAAGACAAAGCGTCACACATAAAATTAAATAATTGAAAAAAATAAACGTCAAAACAATAGGAGCGAAACCGTTAAAAAAACACTAGTGGATAATAACGGCCTCGGCTCCTCGTACTCGTATAGATTGAGAATATTTTAAAGTGATGTGCTCGTAGCAAATAATGAAATTATGCCGGGAGGGGAGAGTGGGGCGAGACGGCCCATCTTTCGCTTTTTCCTTCTTTTGTTTGTTTATTCGTTATTTATCGGTAGATCGAGGAGCCACGTTATAGATTAACATCAAAGGCATTTTACGGCGTATACGATCTCGTTAAAATTGAATGGGCTCCCGTAATGAGGGGGAATTGGTGTTCGGATCAGGTATATTTTTGGAGCTTTTTAATAAACTTGAAAGAAGTCTGAAATGTATGAGAAAGGTATGGCTCAATTGCGTTAGAAAAATGTGACGTGGAAATTGTGAGAAGTTATTCAAACATTTGCACAGGACAAAGAAATTGTAGTGTAGGTATTGCTAATGACAATCGCGACTGGTTAATCAGTGGCTAAGATCTTCATACGAGCAATTAGAATGGTAAGACATTCTAGATTTTCAGACTAATACACAGTGATAAAGCTACAACTTACTACTTAAAATCAATTTGCCGGAACATTTGTCGTAATCGACAGCCGCGGGCAGACAGTCCACTGGTGTGGGCGCTTACAACCCGGACCCGATCTGTTTTATTTACAGGGGGTCTACTCCGAACATAAATCCGAAGTATCGGCCGAATGTTCGGTCGTTTCTTTACTAAAAAAAAGGCAGTCAAAGAGATAAGGCAAAGTCAAAAGTGTGACTTGAAGTCCGGTATCCTTCGGTCAAAAAAGGAAACTATGGAAGTTATAAAACGGCCGATACTTCGGTTTAGCGCTACGGAGTAGACCCCCTGTACGCGCAAAACTTAATGAGCTCTCGGAAGTTGCACGCGAGTGGCCTAAAAGTACATTAATAGCAAATTATTTGGTGCGCGTATCACACTAATATTATAAAGGCGAAAGTTTGTGAGTGTGTGTGTGTGTGTATGTTTGTTACTTCTTCACGCACAAACGGCTGGTCCAATTTTGATAAAATTTTGTATGGAGGTAGCTGACACCCTGCATTGAGACATAGGCTACTTTTTATCCCGATATTCCCACGGGATCGAGACTTACGCGGGTGAAACCGTGGGGCGCAGCTAGTAGGTACTATAAAAATGTTAGATGATAAATGATTTATTTCTGTAAGTAGGTGTGTACAATTACTTACAGTTTACTTGCTTTTACACGTTATTTAATATTATGTTATGTAATCAGCTATAAAATATACTTTTAGGCCACTCGCGTGCTACTTCAGAGAGCTCATAAAGTTTTACA
The DNA here is from genome assembly GCA_963921375.1 of Tiliacea citrago. Taxonomy (NCBI): domain Eukaryota; kingdom Metazoa; phylum Arthropoda; class Insecta; order Lepidoptera; family Noctuidae; genus Tiliacea; species Tiliacea citrago. The sequence continues at coordinate 21,936,242 of OY992800.1, forward strand.
TATACTATACCAACATAGGTAGTACTAACTTTGTGGACCTCATTTTAGTCTGAATAACTAGCGTTTATTTATTTATTTAATACCTACCACTCAGCGCACCACATAAAATTCTTTAACACACATATAAATACAACAGCAAGAAAATGTGATCAAAATCGTCCGCAGACCACCCGAACAGTCGTTATCGTGCTTATTGTTGTTTTTAATGAAATGTGACCGAAATGATGGCCGCCGAAGCTTTGTCCGTCGGATCGGTGTCCATTATCCCCCTTTTCCCTCTTAATATCGTGAAGGACCCGCAATAAAATTTGCTTCGCTATTCGGACGAGGTTGCGTGAAGCTGATCGTGTGACAACTTTAAACTCGGTGATAAAGTTTGTGATGCGTTGTATGTTTGGTCCTTATTGGGATTTGTCTATTTTTGGGATAAGGGAATGGCGGTTTGGTAAGGGGATGGTTACTTGTACAGTAATTGTGTAGGTGGACAAAGAAATTGTTTTTTTTTTCTTCTTCTTTTCGAGTCGATGGTAAATAAATGTTTTTTAAGTGAGTTGGGCCCAGTAAGAGGCCATGCCAACCGCGGCTTCCTGGATTTTTTTAAGGTCAGAAGTGGAAGTGTATGGACACACCTGTGGACAGGATATTAATTCAGACTTGATATAGTTGTAATGGAAATCATGTCATTTGGTTTAAATAGGTTTTTATTTTAATCGTTTATCGCAGAAATCAGAAATATTTTATTTGTGATACATAGGTACAGTAGTTGGTAATGTTTACATTAAAGTGCGCTATGATCAGCCTATTATAGGCATACAAAAATAATAAATTATAATTTTGACATACAAATAAAGAATTTACTCGCATTAAACAAGAAATTAATTACACAAATGATTGCATTATTTGATTACTATAGGTACAATAAAGTCAAGAAGTCAAAATAAATTGTTATGTAAATGTCAAAATATTTTGTTAGGTAAATGTCAAAATATTTTATAAGTAAGTAAATGTCAAAATAATTTGTTAGGTAAATGTCATAATAATTCGGATTTAAATGTCAAAGAAGCAAACATTACATTACATGTCAGAACTTATCTAATAAAAAATCCGATACACAATAATAACATTTTTGACATAGTAAACTTCTTAGATTTTTTTTAAATAAGTTAACATGTAGACTTTTTAGTTCTTTTGGTAATTTATTAAATACAACTGATGCCATGTGAAAGACACTTTTATACATCAAGGCAGTATTCGCTTTTGGAACACAAAGACGACTTGCGTCCCTCTGGGTCCGATTGAAAGCTATAGATGCTAAAGTAAATAAATGAGGATTTTGTTTGACGAAAGCTGCTACTTCAAATATGTATAGTGAAGGTAATGGAAGGATACTGTGCTTTTTAAAGAAAGGCACACAGCTCTCCGTTGATTTTAAACCAAACATAGCCCGAATGCATCGTTTCTGTGCCTTAAAGGCGAGATCTTTGTCGGTAGAATTACCCCAAAAAATTATGCCATATCTAAGAACAGACGCCACTAACCCATGATACGCAATTAAAAGGGCACTGGAGTTTATTTTGCTTGCAAGTGTATGTAAGGCATAGGCAGATTTACTAACACGCTTGCATAGTTGTTGAATATGCGGTTTCCAAGTCATTTTATTATCGATATATAAGCCTAAAAATTTACAATTGTCAACTTCCTCTATTGTTTGCATGTCAGAATTTACATTTAGGTTATTCGGTGCCGGTAAATGTTGTCTAAAGTACATTAATTTAGTTTTGCTTAAGTCGGCTTTCAGATTATTAATATTAAGCCAATTCATAACGGAGCTCAAAGTGTTATTTATGTCCTTTTCAAAAGTATTTTTAACATAAGTTTTAACAATATTATATATTTATAATAGATTCTTTTATATTTTGTGAATGTGAGAACGTTGTAGGCTTAATAAACGTATTTTGTTAAGTACCTGGTAGTAATTTGAAAACATTGTAAATGCCAATTATTTTTAAAAGAGTTACCCTTGAGTTTCTTGCCGGCTCTTCTCCATAGGAACCGTCCAATTGGAACCGTGCACCTAGCTTCTGACGTTTCATAAGTGCCCATGTAGGTTTATGTGAAATCAAATATTTTGATTTTGACCCCATAAGTAATATGGGACATGGTTTGTTCAGTAACTGGCTGACCAAGGTACGGTTTTTTAAGTGTATGATTAAGTATGGACGGGTAATGAAATACAGTGTTCTGTATCTATAAGAAAACAAGAGAAAAGGGGAATACAATTCCAATGCAAACAAAAACTTCGGAATAAATACCCCAAATCTGTTTTCGACTATCGAAAAAAAACCGAATGCAAATTCAAGGGACAACGACCGAAAAAACACGCAGAGGAAATTAATAAAACACCCACTAAAGCGAAAACAGGCGGAAAAATAGAGGCGGGGGACGAATAGAGGAAAAAAACGGCGACCAGCAACGTGCTCTTCATTACGGCGGAATGGAAACACCGGATGAATTGATCAATCAGAAATTTTATGGCCGAGAATCACTCAACGGAAAATAATTCCCCGGCCGTTTCGTGCTTGGCTCATCGCCGCTGTTTTAATTTCGCCCTCTTGGGGAGATCGAGTGTCATCCAATCTATCTGACGACTTGAAAAAAAATGCCATCATCACCCCGCCCTCCCCTTTCGTGGAGACAGTCTTAAAGACCGGCGGGCGATTATGTCCGTGGGATCTTTGAGACGATTGTGTGATAAAGTCAGTTGTTATTGATACTTCTTATTAGTAGTGGAATTTCTCAGTAGCAGCCCGTAGTCTGGGTTGTGCCCGGTTGATGGCAATAGGCTCGCCCCCTGTTACATGGGACTTAAACGTAACTGACGAAATGTGGGCACCTCTGCCTAACCCTTCGGGGAATACAGGCGTGATGCTATATCTTTCGTTCCAAGTATGGCCTTGGCGTTTGGTAGAAGGTTCGGCGATGTCCAACAGTCATTTGGAGGTCTCATATCTTTTATTCATCACGAATGATGATGCAAGCAATCAGTTCCGTAAATGATTATTCTAAGAACCTTTAGCGGATTATGTATGGCAAGCGTGTGTGACGTTTTACCTCCTCCGAAAACTGTACCAAACAAGTATCTACTGCACCTATCTTATTTGTAACTGTAGCTACTTTTTATCTTCTTTCCGGTTAGACTGGAAGCCGACCCCAACTGGTAAAAGGCTAGGCTGATGAGCTGCTTTATATGTTACTCGAGACTCCTTCTTTGAGTTTTACAAGAGATTCAATCTTCATAATTGTTCACACATTATTCAACAACAACATATCGATGTTTAGATTAACCTGAACAAGCAATTTGACGAGTAATCGCACCCCATCAGCGTCATAATATCGCATTCTGTTTGCAATCACTAATTAATCAAGATCAAACGGAAATAACAATTGCTTGCACATTCATCATCCTGACAGACGTCTAATGTTTTATGGAAGAAAAAATAGATTATGGAAAGTAGGAAAATATAAATTAAAAATCGATTTTGCGCCACACACTAAACGACGCATATTATAAGCTAGGCTCATCTTTTATTATAATAACTAGCTGCGCCCCGCGGTTTTACCCGCGTAAGGGTCGATCCCATGGGAATATCGGGATAAAAAGTAGCCTATGTCTCAATCCAGGGTGTCAGCTACCTCCATACAAAATTTAATCAAAATTGGTCCAGCCTTTTGAGCGTGAAGAAGTAATAAACATACACACACACACACACACAAACTTTCGCCTTTATAATATTAGTGTGATTATATTCTTTATTTTGGACCACATATAAGTATAAACAATGCACTAATTAATTTGATTGCTTTCTTGCTTGAAATGGCAAGAGGATGTGAGAAACTCAAGAATGTCACTGGTAAAGATCTGCTTGATTTGTTGGCAGCTTAACCCCAAAATAAGCACACTCTATGTAAATCTATTCTAGTTAGATCAGAAAAACATATTCAAACAACATGTTTTAACATTCACGTTGTCTTAAAAATATTCCTATTTACCAACTAATAACAAGCCGAACAAAAAACGAAGCGTCAGCTGCCTCCGATTATCCCAAAAAATACACCGTCCATCGCTTATTATCCGAAAATTTGGAAGATAATTTTCCAAAGGAAAAGATGGGAAGGCATTAAAATAGCAATCAAACTGGCAATTTTGGGGTGAAGTGTACGAATTCTAAAAAGTACTGCGTACCGATTTGCGATGCAAACCTGCTAAGATGGCGGCCTATATCAGATTTGAATAAAGATCTGCCTTGAACAGGGACTCGTTCCGAATTCGTGAATAATTGAAAGGCCGTTTCTTTATATTGAATTTGTTTTTTTGACGGTCAATTTGTTATGCGGCTTGAATTGGAGGACTGGATAAATTTTCAACTGCCTATTTGAGTAAACATAGGAGGCGAGGGCCAAAAAATGTGTTGCATTTAATTTCGTAAGCAATGTTTAAGATAGCGTTAATTTGAGATGTGCTAATCAACAAACCTTGAAAAGCACTGTGCAGCATTGTGATGACATACACTTATTATAACGCCATTAGCATATCGTTGTTTATATTTATAAAAAAAAAAAAAACTTTATTTCAGACCTAAGCAGTCCATACGTAGTTAGTGGTTAAAACAAACTGTGCTTACATGCTATGTTATTGTTGTTAGTACTTAATTCTATTTAACATAATCCTATACCTAATTCTACCCACCCCCCTTGGATGGGGCAGTCCACTCTGCTAACAATCACTTTCAGGATGCCGTTCCGAGTGCTACGCAAACGTTGCAGTAGGGAAGCCGCTTTATACTGCTTGCTTATTGAAAATTCAATCTAGATTATTTTGGTCTTCATTAACGAACTCACGAACTTACAAAACCATACCCTCAAATCGCGTACCAAAACACTACGCTGCAAAAACAATTGATTTCCATACCCCCGGGAGCATTCAAATGAGGAGTGCAATCGCAATACCTACAGCACAAGCAAGTTGCAATCTTAAAAAATAATAGGCATTAACCCACTTATAACGACCGATCGTTATAAAGATCAAAAAAAATACTGGGGAATACCCTCAATTTAAAAATAATAACGAGCGGATAACTTTTGCTTATTGTATACCAATCGCTGCAGTGATCGTTTGACAGTGTTTCGGTGCATAGAAAATTATCTTATGATCATAATTTTGAAGTGCGTTTGTATTTTAGTCCGTATTGGCGTAATTAACTTTCACTATGTCGTCAAAACGGTAAGTTTACAAATTAGCTTGTGATTGAAATTTATTTTATGCACGTTTTTTTATAAATTTATAACCTGTCTAACAAAACTGTGAATTAAAATTTGATCTTGTTATATCTTTTATAAAAAACAAATGATATTATATTTGATTATCGTTTTAACGATCGGTCGTAATTTGGGGATGTATTTTTGACTTTCAGACCCAGGAATACCGATAAACCATTGTCTCTCAATGAAATCGTTGACGAATTGGAACAATTAGATGATGATGCCCCATTTCCAAGAAATATAACTATTTTACCACCAGATAACGCGAATGCTGATGTTACAGATGAAGATTCTGGTGATGAGGAGTTTGTAACTCTGAATAATCTTCCAGGTTTGATATAGATGTCATATAAATCCTTACGTTATTTTCTCATGACAGTTGTTATATATATTTTTTTCTATCTAGGTTCTCAGCTAAGAGCTCCTGCTGAGATAGAATACATTTGTTCCGAAAGTGACGAGGACAGTGAACCCTTGTCTTCTTTAGCAAAAAGAAGTCGAACCACCGAAGAACCCCTAATTGTGGAAGGTCGGCAACTTGAGCCATCTACATCTAATTCAGCTCCAGTTATTAGCAGCACGTCAGCCATTTCTTTTGTTGATCCAACCGTACCAAAAAATCAAACATATACTTGGAGAAATCGCCATAATCCTCGCGACCGACCACAATGGCAAGAAAACCATGGGCCAAGATACCTTCAAACACCCATGTATTACTTTGACTGTATGTTTGATGACTCTGTTATCGAATTATTGATCAAATATACAAATATTTACGCGATTCAAAAGAACAAAGTGGGCAATGTGACAACGAGTGAAATGAAGTGTTTCCTTGCTATACTTCTTTACAGTGGATATATCAAAGTTCCCCGAAGATACATGTACTGGGAGAAATCATCAGACACTGATTTTAGTATTATATATAACGCCATGTCGAGGGATAGATTCACATTTATCATGACTCACCTCCACTGTTGTGACAACGCTCAGATAACTACTGGAAATGACAAATTTGCAAAGTTGAGACCGCTTTTCAATTTCCTGAATATGGCTCCTTTAGAAGAAATGTACAGCATAGACGAGGCTATGGTACCATATTATGGAGGACACAGCTGTAAACAATTTATACGTGGAAAACCGATTAGATGGGGATATAAGTTCTGGGTTGGAGCGACTAGATTGGGATACGTACTATGGTTTGATCCGTACCAAGGCCATGCAGCAATTATTCCACCGGCTTATAGGCAGTTAGGTATGGGAGCTGGTGTGATTTTGCGTTTTGCTGATCATTTACAATTTCGTCACCCAGGTGTGTCTTGTCACTTATTCTTTGACAATTTCTTTTCTTCTATTCCACTCTTCCACGAATTGAGTAACAGAGGGCTCAAAGCCACTGGAACAATTCGCGAGGACCGTACAAAAAAGTGTCCTTTGCCGTCCAATAAAGAATTCAAGAAGACAGAAAGAGGCACATTCAAGTACAAGTCTAGCCAACCAGAGCATATTTTGGTTTGCAAATGGAATGATAATAGTGTGGTGTCGGTTGCATCCAATTCAGAAAACATCGAGCCCTTACATAAAGCTAAACGGTTCTCGCATCAGCAGAAAAAATATGTATACATCGATCAGCCTGCAATTATAAAAAGCTACAATGAAAATATGGGGGGAGTCGATAGGTCCGACCAAAACATTGGTCTTTATCGTACATCTATCCGTGGCAAGAAATGGTATTTCTCATTGTTTTGTCACTGCTTGGACATGGCGACTCACAATGCGTGGCAAGTTTACAAAACGAATGGAGGAGAGTACGATCATCTCACATTCCGAAGAACTATCGCCAGAGGTATCTTGGAAACATATAAAAAAAATGAGAAACGCGGTCCTTGTCCCACTCCTAGAACATACAGGGAAACTTCACGCTATGATAGAGTTGATCATCTAGTAGAGTACAATGACTCTCAGCTTCGATGTTCGCTTTGCAAAAAAAATACAAACTTCACCTGTCAAAAATGTAAAATCCATTTGCACCCTAAAACATGTTTTGTTACTTACCATACTCCTACATAGACTTGTTTGTTAATTAACGTTTTATATTTAGATAATAAAGCCTTTTTCATAATTATAACTGTTTCTTTAATTTAAAATAGGATACAATCGATAAAGTGGTAGTTATATGAGCGTTAACCTACCTGCCTATTACTACTGATCGTTAAAACGATCCGCATTTTCCGAGCTTTCCTGAAAACTCAGTTTTTTTTTGGTATTTTTCCATGTTTACTATATGCATCAAGGTAACAATACTAAAAAATTACTGAGATTCGAGATAAAAAAAAGTTTCAGTAACAACTGGGTTAAACATCACCCCATGATCAAGGTTTACAGGGACTCGAACGATCAGCCCTGAAGCCATCTTCATTAATGAAAACCATAAAAGTGGGGTTCCGCGGCTCGAAGGACCGTAGCGTAAAAATTCGCATCAAACGACCAACGCCTTATTAAGCCCGCGGGGGACAGGTGGGGATGAAAAAAATTATAGTATTTAACGATATTAAGTTATTGAAGTTAGATTGGTAGCTAAATTGGGTTGAGCGGTGATCTGGATCGATTTTTATGGATGGTTCTGAAGATTTGTTTTATGGGTACGGTAGTAAAAGTGGCTATTGGGTTGTTTAAGAGGGTCTTCGACACTAATATTTATTGAAAAAAATTAGGAATGTGATAAAGAAAAGAAAGAAAATACGTTTATTTGCGGTAAACAAAACGCAAAGAAATAAAAACACAAACACGAAAGAACACTGATCACCCCCCCCCCCCCCCTGATCTCCTGGCTCCTTACACTCACACGGCCCTGATCCAAGACAGAATGAATAACTCTCTATAAATGCAACTTAAAGCCTGCCTGAAACTTAACTTTTGGCCAAAGATATAAATATTCAAAGTGGTGAACACTTCGAAAAAACTGCGTCCAACTGTTGGCCGCAAAATGCACACACACTAGAATAACACAATGACAGCATAATGACGTGGCGCGAGTGTAAGACGTAGCTGTCACGCACACCTGCATAACTCGAACTCAACACTCAAAGCATTTATTTCAAATAAACCAATTACAGGCACTTTGGATTTGTCAAGGGGTCGGTCAGTCAGAGAGATGAAGCTACTTGTCCATTCCAAAGCGTCGTAGGTTCCTGTGGAGAAGAACGGGCAAGAAACTCCTAATAAAGTTAGCCTGTTTGTTATGCTGGTGAGCGTGATAGCTACACATAGCTAGCATAGCTAGATATATAAATAATCAAAGCTTTTGGCATTTGGTGGAAGTTCCAAATTAACACTTTCGGCTACCATTTTCGTAGAGCTCATACGCCATGCCGCCATACATACGAGTATATGGCGCCATGGCGTCATGTATATAAAAATGCTTGTATTTGAAAAACAACGAGTATGCTATTAAATCTTGCTAAAATATACAACGGATTTTATTTTCACAGTTTCAAAATTTTTTGCGCTAATAAAAACGGATATTTAAAGTGAGCCCTCCGCGAGGGCTCCCGGCATCCCATATGCGACTTGAGTGAACCCTCCAGGAGGGCTCGGGAGGCACTGAACGTGTTAAAGTGCATTTTGAAAATATAAACACTAAAATAAGTATCATCAATGTTACCTCCAAAAGTAACTCATTACTCAAAGCAAAAAAAGCGATCTACTTTTAACGGAAAAACTCAACAAAAAAGCATTGAAAAATTCGCGTTCCGATATTATAATGATACAGAGAAACATTCGCGTTATTAAAACATACAAGTGGCCTATTAGTGACGAACATGTCTCAAATGAGGGTAGGCCAATGCGAAAAATTGTCGGGTAGGTAAATAATAAAGGTAGGTTCGCGAGTCGCGCCCATTAGTAAGCTACAAGGTTCGTCTCGACTGACGCGCAGAAAGACATTGTTGGTATTACGTAAGTTGAGTTTTAAATGCTATTACCAATTTTTTGGATGCCATCTGGAAGTTACTAAATATAATTTTTTTGGATGCTGCTGAAGTTTTAATTATTATTTACTAGCTGCGCTCCGCGGTTCACCCGCATAAGTCTCGATTTCGTGGGAATATCGGCATAAAAATATCCCATGTCGTAATCCAGATCATAATCTACCCATGTGCCAAATTTCATCCAAATCCGTTCAGCCGTTTTAGCGTGAAAGCGTAACAAACAAACCAATGTTGAACACGTTTAAAGGAGATTTTAAAGTATACTAGGTGAAACCCTAGGTAAATATCAGGTGTGCTCGCTGGTCAGAAATTTTGACCAATTCTGTAAGCCTGTCGCCTATTCGGGCCCTAACAGGATACCAGCGCTGCGGTATTATTTTTTTAAATATCGCAGCATTATGCTGAGATACCAGCACTGGTCTTTTTATTATGTTTGTTTTTAATGTAAATGTTGTTAGCTTTAAATGCTCCTTTATTTACTGTTTGTATTTTCTGTGCGTGCCCCAAATAAGAAAAAGATCTTTCATTCTAAGCTAGCTAAACCAGTACTAATCAGCTCGAGCAATTCAAACTTCATTACCAGCAATAATAACTCCTGTCCCGCATCTAAAGAGTCATTTCTCCTTGCTTCATGTAATCAAACCAAAGCAAAAACACTGGTAATTATCCCCATACCCGATACACGTTATCACCGCAATGATACGTAATAAAACCCCAAGTATCATGTTTTTGCGTAACAAGCAAGACTAAATTACGACAATTATTCAATGTAACCGTGTTATCGGCAGTTGTAAAATCGGGAGACAGTGGGGGAACCTCATTAAGGTGAAACACGGGAGGAGGCAACCTCCACAATTTTGATAATGTCGCCGGTATAAAAAGTCCCGGCCAAGTTGAATGATGTATTGGTAGGTTGTCTGACTCGGGTCGGATGGGTTTGGCCGCTATCTCTCAGGAAAGGTGGGAGTTTTCTAGAATTTGCAATTGTTGTGTTATCGTGGCAGTGGAAGAGCGAAATTGAACAGGGTAATGACGAATGGCATCTTGGTTTGTCTTATATTACTTAAATAATTCAGAGGTTTTGAATGTTAAAAGTTGCATAAGACAGCCCAGCCCTTAAAACGCCTGCCCTGCTTCAACACGTCCTCTAGTATTTTAGCTGGTTCAACACATTTTTCAGTTATAAATTATGCCATAGATACAGTAACAGATAAACCTATGTTCAAGTATAAAACTCATCTAAACCAAATTCATTGATAACTAAGTTTCATAAATTAGCCATAAATTACCACTTGAAAATTTCCCTCTCCTTCGAATTCATCCTAAATTATAACAAGCCAAACCATTCTTGGGTTAATCTCAAAGAATATTCTGACTTAGTGATCTCACATGCAGCCGTCAGGTTGGACCCATGTCATGGCATCCGCAACTATGATCAAAGGTTATAATTGACCGGGATCCCGTCTGCATCACTGCCTATGGTACAATGTAAGAGGATTTGAATTAGGAGTATTAACGATTGAGTACTCAAAGGATTTGTTAGTGATAGTGGTTAGTGGTAAATGAAAGGGGTCACAGAAATATGAAGCTGTGTTTCTGCAGGATAATTAGAAAATTGGTAAACATTTTTATTAAAGAAGAAAACTGTAAATTTAACACTTTTATTTTGTTGTAAACGCACACATAGTCATTTGAGATTTCGAGGAGCAGATAAACAAGAGTCCATATTTTTTTATATTCATAGGTATCTCCGAACTAAAACTCGAAACGAGAGATTAAAAAAAACGGTAACAATAATACCACGTTATTGGCTTTTCTATCTTCATCTTTGTCCTACGAATTAATACGTGGCATACCGGTCAGTCTCTTCATATTTGGATTTGTATTTAATTTCCTACTACAGCTTTAACCGTTTATATCATATTTCATACTAGGATTCGCTCGTGAAGTGTCGTCTAAGCGATGAGAGCTCTCGTGTTTAGACGTCGTTAACACTTGGAGGCTGGCGTGGATTTCCTATTCCTCTTTCAAGTCCACTCCATGATTAGTGGTTGTTTTTAAATAAATGTTGGTAACATTCTGTTGATTATTTGGAAATTCATGTTGTTCTTAAATGTAACCCTTTATTTGTTTTCTGATTTCAGATTAGAGTATGTCATCTAAATAAATTACTCCGACCATAAAAGCAATCGGTTTTTCCTATACGGTACTACTTGTTATGTTTTCCTCAAACGAGATTAATTACAATGATCATACCGGTCTAGGTTCTGTTTTCAGAAAGTTTTCCATAGCTTCAAAATATAATTATTTGCTTTGAACTCATCCCACGCTTAGATTCAAGGCTGACCTTTCGGCAATTATCTGTGCATCTTCAAACAAGGTGGTATACATAAGTAAATCATGCCCCCAATAAAATTACCACTTAAAAAGCCGACTTCCAGAACCGAACATTCTCACCGCGGCCAGAATAAATGCATCGTCATTAGGCAGGGTCGCTTCATTAGTTATTCATCAGGACTCTTCAGCGAAAACGCGCGTTGCCAATTTACACATATATACAATATTTTTTTAACGAGCCCGTTTCATGCTAGTACGAGGGTATTGAATATGATATATTTTTTTAAAGTTAGTAGGGTAGTTCAGAATTTTTCGTTAGATACTTTGATCTGTTCCGTCTTTAGTTTTGTTGCCTTTAACTAGTTCAAAACGTGTAAGTTTAAAGACATACTCTATCTCAAAAGCAATAAAGCTTATCTACAATGTATTCAACAGGTAACAATAATGTTACAATAAGTGCGGAAAAATACTCTTTACCTAAATTGCAACTCAAACGAAACTGGAACATCGTACACACCTCATTCACCTCCCAGTTTAAACAAGATCCATCAAAACATATTTATTCCTACCCGCATTTCAAACAAAGAACGAAATACACAAATAAGGTCTTGCAAATAAGACGCCCGGTGGTAAGAACACGAGGGTATCTAGGAAAAATAAATTAAACTACCACCTTGGAAAGCAGGGGATTGATCCGGGAGCATTATTGTATCTATAAACATTTCAATTGCGGTGAGACACGCTTATCCGGGTTGCAAAGATCGCAGAGGGTCTGTGGAGATGAGGAAGAAAATTTTGGAGGAAAACCTGTGGGACTTTCAGTTTGAAGGAAAATGTTTTGATTATTTATATGTCTAGCTAGTGTCGCGCTGAAAAATAACTAAAACAAACAGGCCACCTTTGATAGGCTGATGAGCGTGACAGCTTGTCTTACACTCGCGCCACGTCATTGTGTTATTCTAGGGTGCGTGCATTTTGCAGCCAACAGTTGGACGCATTTTTTGTTAGCTTTGACTGTCTATCTAGACATATTTATATCGTTAGTTTTCAACTGCAGTGTCTTTTTTATGTTCCAGCGATTGGATTACTTCCTCTGCTAATCTTTAAATTATTATTAAGACTGAGCAGGGACTTCTATGTCATCAGTTCATCACCAAATGAATTATTTACAGAATTCTCACACAGTCCCTTAATCCTGTGAAACGTTTAGTTATTCAAAAAGATACCGCTGAAATAATTTAACAAACATTTTTGTCAGGTCTTGAGTAGCAAAAGACGTATCCTTCACCCCGAATTTAACACAGAAAGACCCAAAAAGCGGGCTTCAAGACAAAGTACTGCCGTTCTTATCCCTCAACAAATAATCTATGTAAGGCTCGTTCTCACGGCCGATATATATGCAGATGGAATTATTACCGACGACGGTGTTAAATAAAACGCGAACACCGGCGTCGGGTCTCTTCAACAGGATTACTGCCTAGTGATGAAAAAGGGAAAATCATTTATTTTATTACCTGTGGAAAAATAATAAGCCTTCGGAGAGGCCGAGGTCAAAATATCTCTAGAATTACGTGAGGAATGTTGGAATATAATTAGAAGACTGTTATGTGTGCCGGAATATATTTTGTTTTTTCTTTGATAGGGAAATTTAGAGAATTTTCGTCCAATATTTACGACGTGGCAAAGATGAAGTTCGGCAGTTTGTATAAATTTTAACATAAAAGAATAATCATCTGTCTAAACATCCTGTTAAATTCTTGAGGCTAACTTAGTGAATTAGAATCTGTTTTATTATTGGTGCAATTTGAATCCTAAATCCGTAGTTTTTAAATATTGATCTCAAAACATTTCCTCCATAATGGAAGAAATAAAAATACATTGTGATTTCTACACTGACACCCTTTCCTCAGTCACTGCCAATCATAATATTCTCTACAAAGATACAAAATTCATCCCCATTCTCACATCACCCTTACGAGTATCATACGTTTCAATCAAAATTATACATAGGTACATATTACGTATAAATGTTGCCGCGTTCTTCTTGCAAATTTTGTTGGTATACAGATGATTATCGATTGAGTTGCTCAGTTTACATGTTGAGGAGGCTGATAATACGATACCAGGAGCTACCGAACAGGTAGCGTGGGATTTGTATAGAGTGGGCAAGTGTGTTTTGATGGTTTTGGTATGACTATTAGCTTTGTAAGCATTTGATGGCATGGATAGTTTAGATTTCAATATAAGCCCAATTATTGAAGGGAAGAATAATACAACAGGTCAGTAAAGTAACTATCACCAGGTTGGTTAGTATTCAAAGCTACTACTCGATAAACGAGTATCTAAAAGATATACTTAAATATAAAGTCATAAATTAAGTACTCGAGACTTTAAATTTTTACTTGTTTTTATTAATTAATAGTACATCTCCTAACCTGTTTTCACATCACACTAATATTATAAAGGCGAAAGTTTGTGAGTGTGTGTGTGTGTGTGTGTATGTTAGTTACTTCTTCACGCTCAAACGGCTGGACCAATTTTGATAAAATTTTGTATGGAGGTAGCTGACATCCTGGAATAAGACATTGGTTACTTTTTATCCCGATATTCCCACGGGATCCAGACTTACGCGGATAAAACCGCGGGGCGCAGCTAGTATTTTATATAAAAGCTATTAGGTTTTCTTGCAAAATACCAACATCATTATTATAATATAGTTGTTTCGCTAAGTAATGTTTATATTAACAAATGCTTCCTCTCTCCTAACTCACTTATTTTGCTGTAATTACTCGTATAAGTTTACCACCTAAGAATACATATGGAATGCAATAAAAGTATTGAGTATTAGGTCTGAAATTCTTATTTGGTCGTAAAACTCGTAAATAACAATTCATTATTCGAATGGTCTTTCTCTTGTGTGGGTTTTACCGACCAGATAGAAAGAAGATCTAGCACATCGTACCATATTAAAAGCACAGAATAATAGGTTAACTATTTTGTGGTATAAGATTTCAGTTAGCATAATTTTTAACATGGGCGCATAGCCGTTAGCATAGGATGCGCCAGACATACTTAAGAATCCGTAACACGCAGATGAAACTTTCACATTCATAATTATAGTTTTTCTCACTTCACTCATGTTCTCACCCATATAAAAACTCGTTAACAGCAACTCTATGACCATACGCGGGGTGCGGTACCCGTGCGTTTTTCGCGGGGTATTATCAATTATTAAACATCAGCATGGAAATAGCACCCGTGAGTCCGTCTCCCCTACATTGCGTACTGGTATAAAATATTCCTGGATTACTGCTCAGCCCGCTTCGGCACCGTGAAATGGTTTTCGGTTTTGTGCATGTTATTAGCAGGATTTGCATGTTTCTGATTTATTGTATTTTTCGGTGGGGGTGGAGTTTTGATTAAGATGTCAGTGTCTTCGCTGTTCCAAGTTTTGGGGAGTCTGAAGATGGTGTTCATACAATATTATTTAATTTTATGACGCACACAGGTATTTCTTGAACAGAAATCATTTCTTTATCAAAATCAAATTCAAATGGTTGCTAGAAGCTGCTGTAAAAATACTTTTCTGTAACTATTTTTAAACCAACATCTTGATGAATGGTGAGGAGAGCCCTACGTCCAGCAGTGGACTGCTGTAGGCTGATGATGATGATGAATCAACGCATTAAAATCATAAGCAACCTCGTTGCCACAAAAATGAACCAAGCTAGAAACAAATTCTCGGGTACACCATTTATCTCAGTATCAACTGTTACTAAGACCTAACTGTAGTTCCTAATCTGTTGCGAGCCGCGATCAAGCGATAGTGTGTGGCGCTGAAGTAACAGATCGTTTGATGTTGTGGTGAACAAGTGGCTTTGACAATAGTTTGAATACAAGTTAATGATTGCTAGAAAATTAGATCTTTTATTTTTTATGTGACTGAAGAAACGGAAAATTTGTAAGGAGTTGTGGATTGAAATACTGGATATTAGCAAATACGGATTTCTATGCAGAGATATTGGGAAAAAGGGCTATGGTCGCTATCCCACCTTATTTTGCACCAACTATACTTCGTCTATTTTGTCCACTTAGATTTTCGATATGATATCTTGAAACCTAAGGGTGCAGCACCCAGACCGCATTCAATCGACTACATCGTGACATCTATTTTGAGACGTATGCTAAATGACATGACATATATTACTTTGAGGCCTCGTGCGACGGTTGACGTCGATCTGCCGCAGTCTGGTTGCACCCTAAGTACTAAACAGCAACAGGTAGCCGAAATAGCTTCATATCTCATTGACAAGACGATGCCATCGGGCAGGTATTCCTCAATTGGCTACCATCTCGTGCTCGAGCGAGCGGTTGTAATCAAACGCATCGCACGGCTGCTTGCCTTGCTTGGTATTTGAGCGACGGAGAATTAGTTAGGAGGCTTGAATTGGCATGTTTAATAGCAAGGGGATATTCAAACTTGGTAGTTAGTGCAAAATCTACAATTCCTTGTGAAGGATTTTGTTTAACTCGCATTGAAAATCAAAGGACATGTCCATTGAGTCAATGAACAATTGCCTAGGTAGTCAAAAATTAATGTTCAGATTTTTATAACCGCTATGTTTTCTAGTTTGGCAATTAATAAGATTTAGGAGTCAGGAACTTACGAAAAATTATCAAAATATGGTTTATATTTGTTTTACTATAACGCCAGCTGTGAGTGAGCACAGATACTAACTGTTGCAGGTGGTGCTCCAATGTGTGATCAGTGAAACATTTTATATTTTATTGGCCTGACCAGATTTTGCAGCTTCTTGGTTAACATTTTTTTATTGTAATACGAAGCAATTATTTTTATTGTATATTTACTTGAAATTACATATTTCGGTCCATATTTTGGTTCCATTTTATTTATTTTCAACTAATTGTTCTCAGTAGGAATTACAAAAAAAATTAGGGTTAAAGTAAGTAAAAAAGAAAATAATTTGTTGTCAATGCCAGTATGAAACATAAAACATAATACCTACGTCATTAATTTCAGGAAAAGGGTATTTACAAAAAAAAACTCGTTTTATATGGTACACAAATGTTTTAGTACCTAATCTTGGCGTATTTTACACGTAATTACGTTAATATATTCCTTTGATCTAAAATACATGACTTAATAGTTATTGTTCACACACTTTAAAGGCAATTAGGGGATACAATGGAAAGTCAAAAACATCGGAAGCTATTGTTAAGTATTGTTTTTTTAGAATATTGTTCCGCAAGCTTTAAAATATGAATAAATATTTCCCATAGTCCACCTAAGTGAACCAGGCGGGTGGACCATGGGAAATACACGTAAATCAATAGTAATTTAAATCTTAATATTGAAATACTAAATATTACCCTACAATTAATTAAATTACCCAAGTGTACGACGATCCCATACACCCTGAACATCTCCCACAGATACCTGCAGCATCTACCTTCCATTCAATTTTCTAGTCCATTTACGAATGACATAATTAAATTTGTCCGTTTTGCCTTACGGGCGACCGTTTTTTCCGACAGTCCCTAACTGTGATATCAGTTGAATCTGATTTTATTGTCGTCAAATCTTTTGTTCTGCGTTTAAAGAACGATGGATTTATCAATTACATTCTTACTATGACACGAAAAGTAACTGTTTACTTTATATCAACACAATCATATAAAAGCACATAAAAATTAAAATATGAAATTCAAAATAAACATTCAATACATTAATATAACTTTACACATTTTATAATCTCAATAAGCAGAATCCCCAAAATCCATAGCGCCTCTAAGAAACATCTGTTCTGATATAATCAAATTAATCCATCTAAGAACAGATCGAAACGTCACACTGGACCAGTAGTGAAAATAATTTCATCCAGAAACCATCCAATATACTTAGACCCCCATCTCACTAAGCAATTCCCCTGCTCAGTACAGAATTCGGATGGCTAAAGGAGGTCTTGATAAAATGGTGTCGGGTGTGCGAAATGGGTATTATGATGGATGGTAGACGACCGAATGGTCTTTTGACGGGTCCATCGCTCAATCGTCGACAATCGCTCTTTGACATGGAGTGAGTGCTAAGAAACGATTGGGGCCATTATTTTCTGTGTCACAGTAGGAGCCTCGAATTGTTTTGATGGGAACGATATTGATGTTTATTGAAATATTATCATTCTTCGGTACTAAGTTGTCGTAAAGAGATTTGTTAATGAACACCAATTAGTTTGTATTATATTAAAGCACCCAATACATAAATAGTTATGTATGACAATGCATGCCTTCAAGCAGCTTATGATAAGCGAAACACGCGACAGGAGGAGTGGTATTTAAACATTGCTAATGAAGTCGACGTCCTACTTCATTAAGATCCCCTCAAAAAGGATTAATTATATCAGCCGATAACAATACATCAAAAAGAATATAACTACAACCGAAAACACGATTGAACCGGACAGGCAGATACAATCTACATTTAATTAACGGTCAAACCCAAACGCCACAAAACATCAAAGGCTATCTAAATACGCTCAGAGCAAAATCGTCTAAACATCGGCATTAGGGACCCTCGAACAATTTGTGTCTTCGTACGAGGTGAAATTTTCACCTACGTTTGTCCAATAGTCTATTAAAACCTTACTACCAATAAGACTCTATCCTTTGTTTATAATAAACACTTTCCCTATCTGCGTCCTGCTCGCTCTAGTCTTTCTTTTCATCTCGGTGTCTCATTCTACCGTTTGTTTTGTAGTAGCATTCTAGTGCATATCTAGGGTAGAGCGGTACAGAATACTCCCCAGGAACGTTAACGACGCACCCCGAGTATGCCTGAGGCCGATTCAATTACTACTGTCGTATTATTTCGACGAAAATATGTATGTGTGCTGTACGTTTGTTGTGGTGTATATTAAATTCTGTTTCGTGTTTATTGGTCACCGTCGGCGATGTTTGGATAAGGGTTGAACGTTACAACACCCGTATATTGGTACGAATTGTTGGTACCTGTTTAGATTAATTCTGGGTATGTCCGAATTTCTCGATATTATGTTTGGTATTAAGTTTGCTAAGATAATGTTAATTTAAATTTGCTCATGTGAATAATGTTTCTTTACAAACCTGTGAATATTAGCATGAATATTGCATTTTGTAAAGAACTTCTAACTAAGGATGAAACTAAAAACTTACGACCATAAAACTAATGAATTAAATATGAACTAACTGTCAGAGTATCACTTGATCGCCCCAATAGTTAAGCATCGACTATCGTAATTCCCATTTGCGAAGATCACGACGTCATTATAACTTAATTCTAAGGGCAATATCAGAGGCGAACTATAATAGGTTTGATTAACTAGCGGTGGCCCGCAGGGTACAATCATCGGCCCGATATCGCCCTTAAACAACTCGATAAGGTGTTATCGGTGGCCCTCGCTGCTATTTATGAGGAGTTAATAGTTATCCCTCAATTTTGGGCCAGAAGCTTTGATTGTCTTGATTGATATTTAATAGTTATACGTATATAGGCTGGATTTCACCTTGATTTTTTTGTTCAGATAGGCTTCATGTAAAATATTGGTATTCAGCTGCATCCGGTTAAACTGAAAGCCCTCTGCATAGTTGGGATAAGGCTCGGCAGATGATGTGATGATGATAATTATGCATAGAACTCAGATTTATACAAAATTATTATCAAGAAGTAGAATCAAAACTGATCTATATTCAATCACCATTACGTGGAAGTATTGAACATAATTCACATTACCATAACTTCCAACAACCATAGGCCTACAAATACACTAAAGGAGTACCAACTACCAAATAAACACAGCCACACACAACACAGCGACGATGCGTGCGGTATATTAATTTTTCAACGAGTGCAGTGGTGCTCTTGAAAACGTCGCCGCTGGCGTCGCAGACAGTCGCGAGTGTTGTAGACGCGACTGTCTGGTCGATGAGCTACGGAACCAGCGGAGCGAAAGCGAAGCGGAAACGGAGCGAAATGGGAGGCTGTTTATCATAAAATTGTTAGGAGCTAATTGAACATGTCTTTGTATATAACCGTATTCCAGTCTTTGATAAAAATGGAAATAAAGCTGTTGTTGTTCAAATTGATAGACAATCGCTAACTAAACGGAAATTAAATCGTGTCACATTCATCTGTATGGAGTAACTTTATGAAGATCTGACTGAATGTTACCATTATGATTTTAATATAATTTGCAGTTCTTTATGCCTGCTACATCCGTTATTTTTTCATAATCGCTACTCTTATAGCCTTGTTGCGGAGGACGCACAAATATAGTAACGCAATGCGAGCAAAATATGGATTCACCGTGAATTCCCATTCACAATATAATCCCATATTAACATTTTTGTGTTTTCAATATATTATATTTAGGTCTTGGTTATAAGCATTCACTATCCAATTAAATTACATTGGTTTTCATACTGACAACATTTTATTACATGAAATGTTCAAACACAAAAGTAGTAGACGGTTCATCAAATCGTCATTGTTCAGCGACTCATTGTGAAATTAATCATCGAATCGAGTAGCTGCATCGCGGTGAATTAGAATCACTTTCCTAATGTGTAATAATATGTGCATAACTAAAGCACCTACTATACTTAAATGTTTACTTCTGACTTAATGTCTAACTTTCGACTACGGTACAAAAGATTTTTTACGGATATTGTATACCGAATCTCTAAAATAAACCCAAATATTGAATATATTTATATACAACCACTTCATCCACGTGAGCCTAGCAAATAATAACATGGGATGCTTTATTTTCGATCTATTTTCCTGAGGCCTAATTTGTTTAGTCTTCTTCCCCCATCATTGTCTTCAGTCGTGGGGGCCCACGAATGATCAATTATAGAGGTTTTCATATGCAAATGTCTCGGGAGCAATTTTAATTATGTGTTTTGATTGCATTATATATTGATTGTGTTCGTTACCAGAGGTAGAAGGGGGTGAATATAAATGTATGTGATTAAGTGTGTATTGGTTGGGACTCATTTCTGTAAATTAAACATACGTACAGTTCCCCGCGTTAATATGACACATTGTATTGTAGTTAGATACTGTCACATAGGTATGATAGGCGGGGCTATGCTCTACCAGGCCTAAATTTTTATAAAACATTGGGGTTTATTTATAAACGTTGCTTAAGAGTCTATACTACCTCAGCGCCACCTCACTCTTTTATCTCGCTCGCAGCTACTGCTGGCGGTCACGCGAGCAAGCGAGACGGTGGCAGGTAGAATACTCCAAGTCACCGATATTTTAGTTTATTTCTTTTTATGGTGAAAATAATGGTAATTAAAAAAAAAACTAAATAACATAAGACCTGGGGCCCAAGTCTGCTATTTTTATAAATTCAGTCATTCCAACACAATCCCATTGTCATTTTGATAAAAGTTCGTAATCTGGTAAATTCATAATGGTCGATCATTGGTCGGTCAATGTTCTCGTAATATAATTGTGTTATTATAATGGCATTGTCGTATTGCCATTATTATAAAACCTTTTAGTAGAAATGTCATTCATTTGTCATTATGTACGAGATTACCAATATATGCAATTTCTTTCAATGTAGTGTCAGTGGCCGACCATTGGAAAGTCATAATGACGCCATTATAATAGTAGATTACCAGACTTGTAAAAATCAACAATTATGAAATCAATGATCGACCATTCTGACACTATTGTAATAGCAGACTTGAGGCCCTGCTTTATAGATAGTTCAGTTAATATGCAAAGTTTAATTATCTAATTTGAAGTATGTTTTGAATACGCGCGGTTTATTATTCGGTTTGGAGGTAACTTTGGATTTTTTTTCTATAGAGAAAATTATATGGAATCGTTTTTCGTCAAACATAGTACTTAAAATTAATCTCAACTTTACCATATATTTATTTCAAAATTAAGACTGCAGTATTTTCGTCATAACGGAGGATCAAGCTAAGCCATTAGAGGTAGTATAGGCTCTTAAAGTTAATTTATGATTAACGTCTGCTAAGCCATGCATTTTTCACGTTTTCTCTTAAATTTAAACAACGTTAATAAATAAACCCGATAATGTGCCATATCCACGACTGCATAGTGCATACTGTCCTCTACATTACTTTATTCTTGTTATGTTAACCCTTGGATTCCCCTTGATGGACCGTCCAGACCAAACAGATTACAATTCGTACATGAGCAATCATAGTATCCACTTCGAGATTAATCTTACAGATTTGTAGAACATACCTTTGTGCCCACATCAGTAGTTTATGGGCAGATGATGGATGTAACATACCTGTGAAAAAAGACAAATTGCTAGAATCACAAGATAATACAAATAGACAAGATTTAGTAAAAAAATAAGTTGAAACACACGAAAAGTTAAATTGAGATTAACTTTGAATGCAGGGTGCTCAAATCACTCTGAAGCTTCAAAAATAAACGAGTTCTTCTCTGCGATCAAAACCGGGACTCAACAAATCAATTTCACGTTAAAAGCTATCGCAAACTGGGGTTAACATTTAAATCAGTTTGCTCAATTTATCCCTAAATCCGTTACTCCCGAACAAAAGGCAAACGTCTAAGATTAATATCATCCCAATATCGGATCGGTAGAAGTAACGGGTTTGAAAATCGAGAGCGCCCCTTCGTGTCAAGTTGCGCGTAACGAATCGGTGAATTTTTGATCTTAGGGGGGTGTCACCGGCATTATTAACACTTAATATTTAGTGGCGGGGGATGAAGTGTGTTTAGTTACTGTTATCCACTGTTTTGTGGATGTGTGGTATGTTGGCGTTGGCATGTGGTGAAAGCAGAAGGCTTGTGTTATGGTAGTTCGAATTGGTAGTTTTAAAACTCGAATCGAAGTCAAGATTTAAATAGCTAGAGTTTTTTATCCAGTAAGTATGAATTGTAAGCTTCGCTATTCAATCGTTCAGTTCCGGGGTTTAACTTTTTAACACTACATACTTATTTATATTTTAGACTTCGATGTCTTCAGTTATTCTTCGCAAGCAGTAAATTTTATTTCTTAAACATCACGCGTTACGACATTTAATTTCTCTATGACCTGTTTTGAAAAGTTTAGCTGTAACACTTACCAAACTTTCCCTTGCAGTAATTGCCCTACATACACAACACTGTTACAAAAACAAGAAAAAACACCTATAACATATTTCGCAGAAAATTACGTCGAAAATATTCGGCTGGCGATAAGTACATAAAAGCTTAAAGTTTAAACCTCCTGGAGAACACCCCTGCTATTAAGCGTAAGAACGGGCGCAGACCGCCAAAGTGTCACAACTCAGTGTAATTAATATTTTAATTGGGCATTTTGTGCGCTGTTACTTAGCTGATATT
Organism: Tiliacea citrago; assembly: GCA_963921375.1. NCBI lineage: Eukaryota > Metazoa > Arthropoda > Insecta > Lepidoptera > Noctuidae > Tiliacea > Tiliacea citrago. The sequence continues at coordinate 21,959,285 of OY992800.1, forward strand.
GCTCGATAAATTCCGTGCCGCTAATAATGTCTAACCCCCTCCGTAAGTGCTTTTGGTTTTAGATTCTGTATGTGTGTCGAGGTGTGGTGATGGAACATTGTAAACTGTCAGTGTAGTGACAAAATATACTTTAAGAGTTAGCTCATTGGCATCTATGCATAAAAGACTAGAATCAGTTACATAGAATCTGTGTTATATCTAAAGCTTTTCTTAGAACTTCATTAAAATCGGCTTTGCAGCATCCAATACCATTTGGGTCCGTATTGTATTAAAATCAAAATACAATTTATGTTAGACGGTAAGCGGGATCAATAACAACAGTAAGGTCTGTTGTTATTGATCGCTTAGTTTAAATTTATTAACACTTACCATCTGTATGTGTACATTATGGATTGCAACAAATATTAATTGAATTGAATTGAGCTACAACCAAGTAGTCCTTAGTCCAGCACTGAACTAAGATGACCGAAAGTTGACGACTAAGCCAAATGATTATCAAAACCAACATTTTATAAAAAGATTCCTCCAACAATCCTGCTGAACCATTGCAAATGATCGACTCAAATCAAATCACATACGAGCACTTCAGTACCATTTAAAAATCCACACTTTACACAAGGGTAAAAATCATTGCACCCTTCCATCACTATAATCACCTTGCAATAACTGAGTGAAATCAAACATGCACATACAAAAACTATGCTTTGATCTGATACTTTTGTTCAGTCTAATGAGACACCTGAAGTGCGAAGGGTGATGAAGGCCATGAAATCAGCTGAATAGACGAACACAATATGGATTTTTTTGTCAGATTGATGACACCATTAATGGTATTATAGTCTTTAAGCGATCATTCGTAGATCTTTGAAAGTCGTTACGGGTAGTCAGAAGCCCTAAAATCTGACAACTAGTCTTACCAAGGGATATCGTGTTACTCTGTAGTTAGATTGTGTATCATATTGGTATTTAGCCGGTTAGACTGGAAGCCGACTCCAACATATTTGAGAAAAGGGTAGACAGATTAGTTTTTAGGTGAGGGGTTCTTTAAAATGGGTGAACTCTGGCGCATCAGTCTCGCTACCATACTGTTGTCTAGCTAATATTTTCAGTCGATATGTATTAAAGATGGCAGTGATTGTCAAAAGTGAAGAAATAATGCACTAATCATTGAGTGTGAAGATTCTGCCTGTAAATGGTTTAACTAAATTAAATTCTTTCCCCCTTATTACAAAACAAGGTTTATCTTCAGACCCAGGTTTAAAACATGGAGCCATTATGGAATTTTGAACTTTATTCCGACTATGGTAAAGTTCCTAAACACAAAACTGACAACTTAGTACCGAACTAAGTTTTCAGTTTTGTATAAAGAAGGGTATTTCAATCTCTGTTACGTTCTTATTACAAAAACTGGCTGCATGGTTTAAGCCATGTCAAAATATAAATCTTGTTTTGTAATAAGGCGGTTTGAGTTTTAAAAGTTTAAACTATCATTTTGTAGAACATAACAGTTAACAGCAGAAGTTAGAGGTATATAGGAAAGAAAAGTGTGAAAATTGTGATTTTATAACTGTAAGTTACAAAATCACAATTTTCACTTTTCTTTAAGGCTATTCTTCTAAGAACGAATTTACAGGTAGACATGAGTCTTGATGGTATGGACCATGCTATAGGTATATATTTTAATCAAGTTATTGATCTACCGAGACGTGATTGGATACCAGAGTAACATTATTAATTATAGGTCTTCAGGGAATTGCCAGCAGGGTTGTAAGAAATATCATTTTCCTTATTTCCTTCCGGAGTTCGATGAAACTGAAAAGAAAATATTATTTTCTGGATTTATGGTTATAGATTTTTTTTCGCTGCCTTATGCTAAGCTATAAGTCTTTTTGGCTGCGCACAGGTCTCTTTTTAATTGTTTTGTTAGTTTTGAATGTTCCTTTATATTGTTTGTATTTCCTGTGCGTGTCCCAAATAAAATGTTTCTTTCTTTTCTTTTTTAATTTTTCTTTATTTTTTCTTTGTCATGCACATTAGTATATTCAAATAGAGGTAAATAGATGAGCCAATCGTTAGGTTGGTCATTTCGTAGCGGGACTTTCCAAGGTGCGTCGGATGATCAATTTACATAGTGTCAATCATGGACGTCTCTTCTAAGGCAACCAAAGTTTTGTATTCATCTGGCTAGCCTTTTTCCAACTATGTTGGCGTCGATTTCCAGTATTACCGGATTCAACTGAATACCAGTATTTTACGTGGAGCCTGTCTATCTAACCTCCACAAGTTAGGTTACTGAGTAACACGATACCCATTGGTAAGACTGATTCAAACTTTTGTATTATAATTCGTAAAGCGTTTAATATCCCTCCGACCTAGGTGCCATACACAACACTTAACGCAGTTTACGAACCGCGGTAAGCACGCGTTAAAAAGCGGCAGCGATCGCGTCATATCGCTCTCGCCTGCCTAATTGGTATCTTTGATCGCTTTCCACCGACTTTTGACGGGAATTACATTGAGTTCGGTGGCGTTTTTAAGCTCATCTGATTCATTACGTACGGTTTATTTTTTTTATTTAGGGTCTGTTTCACATTCTCCGGACGGTCAATTGTTGTGACGCTTATTGGAAAAATCTCCAAAGTCCAGTAATCTTCTGATTTCTTCTTCTTCGTCGTACTGATGATTCCATTTATACCCATGAATTCGGCCACTTCAACTTCGTTAGCGTTCGCCTAGCAAAGATCGTCGATACTGCAGGTGTTATTGCATAGAAAGCACGACAAGAGGTGAGGCATCATTTGTGATGTGGCTCCACAGTCGCGATGAGGCCCATCGGAGTGCCCTCACCTGACCAAATTCGTTTAGTCGTATAATGCCTAATTCGCAAAATGGCACACAGTCGCAAAAAGGCCAATTCGCGAATGGACTAGTTCTCAAAAGGACTAATTCGCGAAATGGCTAATTCTCAAAAGGGCTAAGTAGTAAAATACCTAATTCATGAAAGGACTCATTCGTAAAAGAACTAATTCGTAAAATGTCTAATTCTCCAAATGGCCAACTTTTACCAACTCATGCTATGAGTTAAATGGCATGAAAAATCTAACTTAATTTTCTAGGTTACTTATGTTAATATTTTATACGAAATGCAAACAAAAAACTTAGCAAAAAACATTTATTATTAAAATAAAACAATCATAGCGAAAAACAACGCATCTTACAATCTGTCATACAACCAATTATATAACAACGATACAACCTATTTTATTTTGGTAACTGAATTTACCAACAATAGAGGGGATCTGGCGCTCGGCGACCGCTACCGCGGCACGCTCGCTTCGCTCGCTCGCCTTCGCTTGTTAATGGTTACTGTTCTAACCTAACCTAACCCAAATGATTTTACCCGAAAACAATCGGCTCGTACTAGGTTTAACCAATAGTAAGTGGCTACACCTAGTAAAAAAAAAACCATCATTCATGAATTTTTTCATGAATGAGTCTTTTCACGAATTAGGCATTTTACTACTTAGTCTTTTTGAGAATTAGCCATTTCGCGAATTAGTCCTTTTGAGAACTAGTCCATTCGCGAATTGGCCCTTTAGAGAATCGGGTGCCATTTTGCGAATTAGGCATTATACGACTAAACGACCAAATTGAAGTTAATCATTAATTTTGCTTCAAATCTAAAACTAAGCACAAACAGTGCCCAGACGTAAAAATGGCACATCCGAGTTTAACAGACACAGTCACTGTATAAAGCACGATGTGTCATATTTGTGCCCGAGTACCTACCGTAAGTAAGTTTACGCACATATATTCCCTGATCCAATTAGTGAGATGATAATGAAATGGGGCGAATCTAATCGCGAACTCTGCGATCCCGGGTGGTCGCTAGAATCAATAAATCATCTAGTCTCAAAATGTTGGCGGGTGTTCGTTGGATACACACGGATGAGTGCTTCAAGGAACTTGGTCCTTTACAAACCTCTCGTACCTCATATCCGCAACGGCACATATATATGTAAAATATATATATTAATATTCCGTTGCCGATTTCGGCTACGGTGACTATTTCTGGTTTTGACGGCTATGCGTGTGCTCTGTGTGTGGCTAATGTAGCCTATCTTGGCTGTGAAGGTACGTGCACAGTCGGACACGTTAGAATACTATTTTGGTACAGGTATGTGAGGGCTATTTTGATGCACTTCATGATGCTATTCAAGATGGTTTTCAGTATTTTGTGCTGATGAGTGGTGGATTTTAACACGCATTAATTTTCCAATATTTATCCGCGATTCGCCTTGGCAAAGATTGAACATCATCATCATTTCAACCGAAAGACGTCCACTGTTGGACATAAGCCTCCCCTAAGCACTGCCACTTCGACCGAATCTGTGCTTCTCGCATCCAGCGGATTCCTGCGGCCTTCCCAAGATCATTGGTCCCCCTTCGGATCGGTCGCAAAGATTAAAGATGACAAACTCAATCCATGGATTGATTATTGGCAAGCTGCACCCAATATAAGGATTCAAATGTCAATCAGATTCAGCTGTCGTAAATTAGACCAACATTGACTCTTTACTTTAAGGGCGGCCAACCCGACATACTTTTCATACAAGCGCTCGTACGTGATCATGGCGTTGAAATTTTTCTTTGAAATTTTTGAACTAATAGGTATCTTGTGCGCTATATCTAGTTTCTATGAAAGCAGAAAATAAAAATTTTGAAAAACAAATTCAGTATAAGCCTGCAAAAATCTGGCTTTTGCACACATTTTACCTGAACTTTGGCCATTCATAATGTACTCATAAATTGTAAATGTTAAGAAAACATTACGATAGAAACCTTGCAAATGTAATGGAGATTCTAAATGACCAACATTTATTTCACAAACTGGTAAGGCTTACTCAAAAACACGTATTTCCTGGAACACGTTTTATGAAATTTCCGCACATTATTTTTCGTTCAATGTTATCGCGTTCTCACTCGTTTGTTAATAGTTTTCACTTGCGCTGGATGAAACAACAAACTTTTCGACCATGCTCGCGTTGACGATAGACGGACCGGGAAGGCACCTCTTAAAGGAACATACTGTTGGCAAAAGCTCGTCAAATTCAGAACCAGTATCACATGCGTGTATTAATGAAACAAAGTTTCCTGCAAACACTTGTAGGCCTAAGTCAGTCGCAAGTGTAACCACAAAACGCCCTCCCGGGAGAGGCTCGTATGTTCTACACAATGGTACACGATGGTACACTGTGCGTTCATGGTGCCATGGTTTTTATTACACGTCTTATGTACAAGTTGTAATGTTTGGGTGTTCAAAAGTGACGTTTTCTGAGAGATGTTTGGTCCTTACGGATTTAAAGGTATTGTGTTTGATTGTGGATGATTAACAGCGATGAATTATAAAATAACCAATGTAAGTTTAGGCTCTATTATCCTACTTTAGTTTTGTAATTAGACCGTATTATCTCCATTTAAGAATCGGACCATTCTCATTTAAACGTGGCGTCCTCCTTGCATGGCAATCTTTCGTGTCCGCTACCATCAAGTTGTTGCCTTTTATTACTTGCCTTGAACCTGCATCTTACTTAATTCCGTAACACACTAGGATTCATCCCATTCCCTTTTATATTGACAATTCAACAATATCCATTGAGCTTTTTTTTTGGTCTAAAGAAGAATATTTTTTCCGACATGAAGCAATGGTCATTGTTGTATTGTCAAAATGAAAAGTTTTGTTATTTATTTAATTTTATTTACATATATTATTATTTTAAGTTACGATGTATTTGTGCCTATTATATTAGGAATTGGTGCCTTAATATTTAAATATTTATTTATATTATTATTCCGATTTCCGATTGGAGTTGGCTACAAGTGGCTGCTGACGGTAATATTGACATTAGGTAGCAAGTGTTTACAAGTTTTATTTACACAAAATCTGAGTACAAAGCTAAGATGAAGCGGAGATAAAGTTACAGCGACACAGTTATCTCCGTGTCTTGAGTTGGAAACGAATTGTGTTCGACGACGTTACACCATCGGCATCTTGACATAATTTCGACCCCCGTTGTGGCAAAAACCGAGTATGACCGAAACATTAGTGTTGTAGGCGTATCGATAGTTTTTATGGGCAAATTAATGTTTCAAATTATTTACGGCTTTTTAGGAATACTTCTTGAGGAGTCCGCTTTTATTTGAATATATTTGCTTATTTTTTTTTTAAGTATCTTAATTTACTGTCTTATTACTTGGGCAAATTAAGAAAAGGCATATAATAAAACATTGCATTGAAGATTTAGCGACTTATCAATGTTTCAACATGCGACATAGTTACAAAAAAAAACAAAATTATTTTTTATAAAAAAAATATATATAAATAGGAAAACTCAGCCACAGTTACATCGTTCCTTTATAGTTGAAATTAATCCAAGATATCAATACAAAGCATTCTCCTAGCGCTATCTCCTGTCCACATCGACACTTATTTACCCAAATCAGCCCATCCCTAAACTGAGACAAAGTGTTGGTGTACATTAGCGGGTGGCGGGGTGTTTTTATTGCCTCCCACGCCTTAAAATATTGTCTGATTCATTAGAGGATATTTCACATTTAAGTTTCGTGTGTGCTCTTAGCTTCCCTGTGAGGATATTCCCAACTTTTGAGTAGCAAACGGAGGCGATCATTTAAAAAGGGGAAAGGTGGGGGGTTATAACGACACAGTTACAATTTTCTGAAAGGATATCGTTACGTTCGCGTAATAAGACGCTAAGATTCCGTTATACTCTTAATTATGGTGGGGGGTGGGTGGTGTAAGGTAATGACACATGTATGTAAATATTCGCTGTAACGACTCGAGGTGGCGACGTGTTCACGCCTTAATGGGCGCTCGGTTGTTTTCTTTGATTAAAGAATTTTATTACCGTATATAATTCACGATTAGACGTTAAAGGGTTTGGGAGGCGCTGCGTTTTCTTAAGATAAAATGCTCTCGTAATGACGGGTGCGTGATTCCGAATCGTAATTGTTATGCCCGACAGTTTGCGGGGCGGCTGTTAGAATGTAAGCTGCCGAATTGGATAGTGTTCCTATTTTAATATTGGAAGTCGATACTGATATTCTCGGAAGGGTAAGGATTTTTGAGAATGAGCGTATTCAGTTGTGAAGAATATGAGGATAGTTAATCAATTTATCCGCTGTTTTTAGGGCTCCGTATCTCAAAAGAAAAAAAAAACGGAACCCTTATAAGATCACTCGTGTGTCTGTCTGACCGTCTATCACAGCCGATTTTCTCCGAATGTAGTGGACCGATTAAGTCGAAATTTGGTACACACATGAATTTCTGGGTCCCAAACACAGACGTGAAACGTTAACAAATTAATTTTGGATATGAGCGTCACTGTTGGAGGGCATTCAAGAAAATTAAAAAAAAAAGTATTGCAAACTGTACCGTGTGACATATCAAATGAAAGGGCTTGTTGTGAGGGTCTCGAATATATGTATATTTTTTTTATAATTTTGAAATAAATAGTTTTAAAGTTATATTTATGAAAATAGATGAAAATTTACCATTCACATCTCCGAAACTAATAAACAATTTTTTTTTAATACAGAAAATTGGGTTTTACTTATAGATTATATTATATATATATTATATTATATATTACTTATAGATTATATTATATATAGATTACAGGAAAACCTATAAGTTGTCAAAACAAATAGTGTAGAGTCATCTCAATTTAATGTCTTTTCATTGAACTTGTATGTATATTTATGTATATATATATAATGTAGGGATATATTATAGTAAATATATGTGTATTATAACTAAGTTTATAACCTATTTATGTAATTTTGTACCTATTATATTTATATTTAATTGTGTTATATTTTAATATTTTATAATATTATTATTTTCTCTCAATCAGAGCACCCGCCATCTTATCTCTTCACCACCTTTGGTTGACTGGTAGAGAATGCCTAAGGCATTAAGTCCGCCTTTGTACATTATTGTGTGTGAGAAGTTTAAATAAATAAATAAGTCTATGGTGTCAAAATAACATGGTAAATCTCTCAATATTGCGCGTATAAACTTAAATTTGCAGTTGGAATGTATGGGAAAACATGTTTTTCAACTACAATGTTGAGGTCAGATAGGCAGTTGCTCCATGTAAAATACTGATATTCAGCTGCATCCGGTTAGACTAGAAGCCGACCCCAACATAGGGGGGGAAAGGCTACGCAGATGATCATGATGATGATTTTATTTAAAACTACGTATCTAAAACACAAACAGCAATACTAAGCAGTAACTACTTACAAATAAGACATTTTGGGACAAAGAATTTTTTTTTTGGGTTGGAAATTATCAAATACTTAACTTCTCCCGCTCTGGGCGGAGCTAGGGCGTCAGAGTTTTACTGACTAAACCCCACCCGTGTGCCAGGGTCACAGTATCCCTTTCGGACAAACCCGCAACCCTGGCAGGAAGAACCATATGCCTGAACTGAACTACCAATAGGATGATTACTTAAACAAGCTACTACTTTTCCACCAGCCATTTCCAAACAAAAACCTACTGTCATTTTTCCGCTCTCATATATAAATTAGCGTCCCATCTACTATATACAGGGTGTACACGCGTCCTCTACACCCTCCTTTTGAATCTTATAACCCGCTCGCGTTTTAAATTTTAATGAATATAGATATCTTTATTCGCTTTGAGCGAGCCTCGCCTGCTCAGTGAGAGCGCTGATTAAGGTGCGGTTCCGATGCCGATGTGGCTGTTTTTATCGTACTCCTAATTAGGACTGCCACGTTGGTCTAGTGGTTGCAAGCACGACTGCTGAGCATGAGGTCCCGGGTTCGATTCCCAGGTCGGGCAAAGTGATATTGGGATTTTCCATTAGGAATTTCTCAGAAGCAGCCCGGAGTCTGGATTTGTGCCCGGTTGATGGCAATAGGATCGCCCCCTATTACATGGGACTTAAACATAACTGGCGAAATGTGGGTGTACTATTAGGTACACCTCTGCCTAACCCTTCGGGGATTACAGGCGTGATGTTATGTGATGTGTGTTATGTGTGCCGTAATTATGAAATGTTTTTTTTAAGGCGATAGCAATTAATCTGGTTTACGATAAATTATATTTAAAATCAATCTGATTCGTCTTTTCCCAACTTTTGGGGTCGGCTTCCAGTCTAACCGGATGTAGCTGAATACCAGCATTATACATGGAGCGACTATATATATATATATACTACATCTGACCTCCACAACTCAGTTACTGGCTAATACGATACCCCTTGGTAAGACTGGTTGTCATACCTTCGGGTTTCTGACGACCCGTAGCGACTGTCAAAGATCCACGAATGACAGCCGGGACCAACTTATTAACGTGCTTAGAGATACATTATATTTATTTCTGTCAATTCGTTCAAAAAACTGTTTTACACGTCAAAATTAACTTATGTTTTAAAACTACATGAAGAAAGACCGAAACAAACTTAAAGGTATATTTTAAAGCCCAGACATAATCTTGGTCAGGCCATATGAGGACCATGCAGATTAATCTCTGAAATGGTCCTTTGAGGAAAGAACTATACAGATTTGAGTACCTATACCTGTTCAGTCAGTGCACGCATTTGCCAGTAGATAATCGTGTCGCTCAACTAAGAACTTAAGCAGCTCAACGACTCGACAAACAATACCAAACAAAGGACATTTGGGTAGGCCGCATAAAGTACCCAAACTGCCAGATTATTTCGTTTTGGACCAGTATTTACGCATTTAGGTTAGTGTTGCCCAAATGCAAGAACAAGACGAGACTTAGCCAGTCTTGGTCTTGGTCTTGCGCCAATACACCTGGTCTTGGTCTTGGTCTTGGTCTTGCGCTCCCAGTCTTGGTCTTGGTCTTGGTCTTGCAGCAAGAGTCTTGCAAGTCTTGCAATTACCTATTAGTCTATTACTATTTATTAAAGTTTACTTTAAATCTTAGAAAAACGTATTAGAATTGGAACATTATGAGCTTGAATTAACATAGCCATAGTAAAGATCAAGCAGATTAATAAATAACTGAAGATTTGATAAGAAATTCGAAAAATCAACTAACCTATATGTCGTTTTCCATGGAAGTAACTGTTTCTTAATAAACATTTATGATTTATAAGCTTTGATTTATAACCTAATCATAATACTACTTGCGTGATCAGTATAATGTATGCATTTTCATTCTAAGCACTCTGAAACTTATTTATTCTTTGGAACACCTGTAGGTACTCTTAAAAAAATTCGAAATTATTTTGCATGAGTATACCTACGCCCTATGGCGGCAATCAAATAGTGTCACAAATGTTATGATTTCGGCGTGGCGGCAACGATTGTTTTAGATTTCAAAAGAAGCCGCCGGCGCGTGTATCATAACCATGTACTTCCGAAAAGCGGCAAATTTCTTTGAGAAGTAAGTACAAAACCTTTGATGCCGCATTATCAAAGTGCCGATGGTTAAAACATAACTATGCATGCACTCAGTTTGATTTTAATAGATATTTTTTTATTCGCTATGTTTATGGTATTAGTCGTAATGCGCATAGGTCCAGTTTTTCATATTCTTTGATACAGTTTTTTGCGTCTCATAGAATTCCTAAGCGTACCTACCTATACACCGAACTGTTACACCTAACTACTCAGTGAAATAGCGCTAAGTCCTAGCTGCAAGACGCAAGAGTCTTGCAGGCTATGTCTTGTTCTTGCTCAAGTCTTGCACGGTCAGTCTTGGTCTTGGTCTTGCTAAAAATACGCGGTCTTGTTCTTGGTCTTGGTCTTGCAAAAACGCAAGAACAAGACCAAGACTGCAAGACCAAGACTGAATTTGGGCAACACTAATTTAGGTCCACTTGTACCTACCAGCAATTTTTTTTGTCTAACTAGCTTTTGCCTGCGGCTTCGCCCGCGTGGAGGTCGAAAATTATCCCACGAGAAAGTAATACCGGGATAAAAAAGTATTCTATGTCCTAACTCAGGCCATGGTCTACCCATGTGCCAAATTTAATCGAAATCCGTGCAGCCGCTTTTGCGTGAAAGCGTAACAAAAAACTTTCGCAATTCAATCATGATTCGAAAGACACGTGGCGCCATCTATCATCATAAGAACGTTATTATTGTTTTCCTCGGGAACAGTACTTTTTTCGGGATGAAAGGTACCCTATGTCCGTTTCTGTACACCTGACAACGTATATGCAAAATTTCAGGATGATCAGTTCAGTAGTTTAGGCGTGAAAAGGTAACAAACAAACAAACTTACTTTCGCAAATTATATTAGTTAGAATTATGTTTAGCGCAAAACTTAGTAAGTAATTTGTGGTATCTACAAGCGGACCTTAAAAACCATGCCTACCTACTTAGTTATAGAAAATGACAACTATTATGAAGAAAGTTTAGTTTGGACCTCAAATTTTTGGTATCGAACATAAAAAGTCGTAAGTAACAATAATAAAAACAACGAGAGGTGTCGTGTGACGTACGATTGTAACGAAGTTCCATAAGCTGTATATTATGTATAAAATAACAGGCACTATGAATTAAATTAACAAAGTTTGAGAGAAACTAAATGAAAAAAAAAAGTGACGTGACGGTCAAAATGTTACACTTTTTCGGTCTAACTTCACCAAGTGTGCTGATTATAAAGTGTGGTAAGGAACTTCGTTATAAAAGATTTCTACTAAGTATAAATAAAAACAGTACCCAATAACCGCCGAACATTCGCCGTCACCCTGAGCATCGTTCGCCAGTTCCCACAGCGGGAACCCATCTTAAATTGTGATTAAAACATTCGGAGCGCGCCATTAAATCTAATATGCAACAGAATCATGTGCGATGTCTGTATGTAGCATGCAGTTTTTTGGTGTAATAATCATAATTAGTCATAACGGTTATGTCTAACTTTTAGCTGGTAAAGAAATTGTTTCATGAATAGGGTTATTCGTTTATTAAGTATCGATTAGGATCTCATGGGTTGTGTCGGTATTGTGGGCGAAATGGTTGTAATAAATCATAATCATCTTCATTTCAGCCGAAATACGTCCACTGCTGGACATAGGCCTCCCCGAAGCGTCACCAGTTCAGTGATTCTCGCATCCAGTGGATTACTGCGGTCTTAACAAGGCCATCGATCCACCTTGTGAGAGGCCTTCCAGCGCTTTTAAATCTTGTTTAGATTAATGAGACCTTATATAAAAATTTGCAAGTTAAGATAGGATGCACAGGAAACTATACCTAAGCTTCTAGCTAAGATGTTGAAAGATTATTTGTCAAACACGTGGTTTACATACAAATCGAGCATGCCAGATCTTAAATAAAGATAAAACGTCCGTACATGTTTTGTCTGACGAGGCGTATAATTTTTTTATGTAACAAACAGATAATTAATTCAATAAACCAAAGACTAAACACTGGTTCACTAACATTCATTAATTTTATGAGAATAATATAATAATACTTTATAAATAATAATATAATGTTCAAGACTATCAAAAGGTATCTGTCAAAAAGTTATTTATATTATACGAGTAATAACCAGGGACCGTACAACCCCGGTTAAGGGTTAAGCCTTTCGAAAGGGTAACCCATTCAATGGGTTACCTTTATCATGATGTAACCCATTGAATGGGTTTTATAGTAAAAACCCAGTGAAAGGGTTACATGATAACCCATTGAATGGGTTTTATAGTAGAAACCCAGTGAAAGGGTTACATGATAACCCATTCAATGGGTTCTATACCTACTTGAAACCCAGTGACATGAAAAAACCATAATATTATGTAATTTCGATATCCGCCTAGCACGCGTAGCATGACCAAGTCTATCTCTGTTCTACCAAGAATAGACAAAGTTTTAGATGTGAAACATTCAACAGCCGCACGTAAAACCGACTGCTGGCGGGGCGACGCATGCCACGTGGCGACGCGTCGCTACTATATACAGTCATCTGTAGTAAGTGTGTAAATAATCTCGATATTTCACAGCTGCCAGGCGTCCCGTGACGGCTCAATTTTTTCTATACAAGTCGATATCTCTTCTGCCCGAGCACAGGGGGATAATTATTACGTTTCGTTTTCGAAAAAAAAATGTGTCAAACGTCAAGTTTTTGATTAATAAAAACCAGCGAATTTTTTTATTATTAAAACATCTCGAAAACGGTGCGTCCTAGGCAAAAAATGGCAGCAATTTAACCCCCCCTGTGTCACCTCCGTGCAAGCAGCATCCCAACATGAATTTAAGGAAATAATACAGCTTTTATTTTTGCTGATTTTTTCTCGTCATCTTATGAATGGTTTTCGACTAGAACAACAGCTTTCCCACCATTTTCCCGTTTTTTTTTTGTTTTCTTTGCTGCTCATGGTGCCTCTAAGCATATACTCCAACTCCTACAACTCCGCCCCTAAGTCGGCTCACTGACCAGATCGTTCAGTGAGAAGAAGTTTGGATGGTGAAAATATTGAATTGAGTTTTCAAAATCAGTAAAGATTCTTGTCTAGGTCTAATTTGATGTAGACTATGTACACTTGTCGAGTAGAAATGTTCTTACCCCAAGTGTCAAATCAAAACTTCAAAAGCATATGGTTACCATTTTAGAAAAACCCTATCGAAAACCCTTTCAATAGAAAGGGTTTTCGATAGGGTTTATCAAAGCAGTTAATCAAAAACCCATACGGTGTGGGTAATTTTGAATGGCTTAAACTAAGCCGTTCAAAAGGGTTACCCACACCGTATGGGTTTTTATCGAAAACCCTTTCAACGGGTTACCAAAATTTAATTTAAGCCATTCAAAAGGGTTACCCATATCGTATGGGTTTTTGATTTACCGCTTAGAAAAACCCTATCGAAAACCCTTTCAATGGGTAACCAAAATGGTCCCTGGTAATAACACTTGTCTGTTAATAGATTTCGAATCTTGTTTTAAATTGATTTGTTGTCATAGCTCTTTAAGACTGCTCTATCTGTATATTTTTGTTGTATATTTCCGGGATGTTGATAGGACCTTAGCAGGTGAAGTGGAGGTAAGGTGCACCCTATTTCAATCACAATCTGAATGTTTTGAAGGATATTGCTAATCCATTGCTTCATATGTTCGCGGCCGCCGAGCGCCAGATCCCCTCTATTGTTGGTAAATTCAGTTACCAAAACAAAAATTCGATGCCAGTTTAAATTAAAATAAAGCTAAAAACCGATTATTGAGCTGCTACTTTCTACTTAAAATAATATGTGACGCGGGGCGGAAGGCTTGGCGGGACACGCATCTAAGTTTTATCCAACAGGGATTGTCTGGACCTAGTTCTAGCCGGAATGATATCGGATAGACCTAGTTTTATCCAACAGGGAATGGCTGGACCTAGTTGTAGCCGGCATGATGAAAAAACAATCGGCTCGTACTAGGTTTAACCAAGAGTAAGTGGCTACACCTAGTTCTAACCGGCTAAAACTAGGTGTAGCCGCACTTCGGGTCTTAGCCGTAACATATACACTTATCGTGACAAGAAGACCAAAAAACAGGATTGTTTAATCAACGAACAAACTACTGACAAATTTACTAATTAACAAATTCGTATAGATTACCCCAGAAGCCACTTTCTATTTACATACAACGTCAAACTCAAAGGATGTACCTCTATTCTATTCTATTTTTGATAAATGGCAAGCAAAGCCGGTGTCGACTGTTCTGCCAATGTCTAAAGTGAGTTGAGAAAACAAGACAATAAAAAAAAACTAAGATGTTAAAAAAAAATTGATTGATACGATTGAATACAATGTAGATCTTGTTGGATTAGTACGGGACTGAAACAAACAAAAAAAAAAGTAAATATTATAATTGTTAAAACATAAAATATACGCATACCACAACCACGCAAACGTAATAGTTCATAACTTTATGTTATTGTGACGGATGATGACGGTCATCAGCGCCTCAAGCAGATCTGGAGAGGAATATGTTAGTAAGGAAGAAAAAATAGTCGGAAGAGGGATCTTAAATTTAGAGAGGCGACTATATAAATCTAAAGGTGGAACGTTGTTCGAGCATTCAAAGAAGATGTGATCCAGAGTGCCCTCTTCCAACCCGCACTCGCAGAGAGAGGAGTCCCGAACACGGATATATCTCAAATAAACCAATTACAGGCACTTTTCAAATGTCATGGGGTCGGTCAGTCAGAAAGATGAAGCTTAGATGAAGTTGCCCATTCCATAGCGTAGTAGGTTCCTGTGGAGAAGAACTTTCAAGAAACTTCACGGACACTCTTTTAAATCAAAATATGGTTACAAAATATTAGTTACATTTTAGTAGTTAGTTATATTTCGGAAGTCGGTGTCTTTGGTTTTGTATTTTCGTTTTTTGCTACCGACTTCCGAAATTAAAGTTATTTTTCACTTTGTAGTGTTTTTTTGGAAGTCGGTTGTTTTTTACAAGCTTTTATTTAACTTTTTTTTTTAGCTTTTTAGTTGTGGCGCCTACCCCACACAGTGACAGGAAGTTATTATAACATTATCCACATAATAAGACTAAGTGGAAAAAATACGTATTATTGAAGCCAATTGAAAATCTACCCGACCAACATCGAACCCCCTCCTTTTTAGGGTTCCGTACCAAAATGGTAAAAAGGAACCCTTATGGTGAGACTAAGTCTGTCTGATTGTCTGTCTGTCACAGCTGGATATCTCAAGAACTACTAATGCTATCAACTTGAAATTTGGAATAGTTTTAGATGACGTTTACCCAACTATTTTGCAAACAAGAAAGAAATATAAAAAAATATATCTTTTTTGCAACATGGCCTGAAACGGGTCTTACAAATTCGAATGGAGTCTAATATGGCGTGTCCCCACACGCCATATTAGACTCCATTCGAATTATCATATGAAAGAGCGCTGTTTTCACATTCTCAAACATTTTTTTTTGGCATTATTGCTTTCTACTTTGAATGAAAAATGTAAACCGGGGGGTTTACATTACCCCTTTATCTCCGAAGTTTGCATAGAGAAAAATCTGAAATTATTCTATGTGATAGAAGTTTATGTAAAGATTAGAGGAATAATAAAACGATGTCTCTCAAAAGCACAATTTTTCAGAAATCATCAACATCATATATACCCCTCGGTGCGCGAGTCCAACTCGCTCTTGATTTTGTATTTGAAGTAGGATAAATGTGATAAAATGATTAAGCGCTCTACTTAGCATTGTCGCGCGTCAAATGACACCCATAATGGCGTTCAATAACCGCTCCTATCTTCAGACAAAAATTCAGTAAACATCGTTACAGTGTCGTCAATTAGTCGGCAAGCCGTGGAAGCCATCACTAATTACTGGCTATCGCCGATGTGTAGCCGCGCCTTCACGTCAAACGCGTCATAGTAATTGATGGTACGCTTTCTAATTAAATTGCTTGTATTGAACTAGTATAGTTTATGAGTAAGTGGTTCCGTTTACAGGGCATGTAAGTTAGTATTCACTGCGGCGTGAATTTCCCACTGCTGGGACACAGGCCTCTTCTCTGTGAGAGGGAGTGGGCCGGTAATCCACCACGGGGGTCAAGATTTAATTTCAAGGACATGGCGGTTTCCTCACAATGTTTTCCTTCACCGTTTTGAGAGCAGTGGTGATGAAATAATTTACACAAAGTAAAGTACCTGTTTGGGTTCGAACCTTCAACCTGTAGCAACTCGTAATTTGCCCTGCCTGTTTTCAAGAAACAAATTTTCAAGCACGCGGACCTAAGGACTAAAAATTATGTGAACTAAAAAAATAATCTTTAGAAACTTTTCCATCATCTCTTTTTACACAAAAATAACATAATAACATAAAATGTAAATAATAATTTATTTAAACATAAAATTAACGATAGTCATAACTCATGGGCACCGCCTCGCCTGTTATTCAACCATAGACACATCGATTAGGGTGCAACCTGACATTATCTAATAGAAAGAGAATAGTGTTTATTAATCAACCAATGAACACTTATTTGGATTTTATTTATTAGTTGAAAATCAGAAAATATGATGAAATTAAGTGTTCCGTGTGGTGCCGGACGTAAAGAATAGCACCATCCCATTTCTTTCCGTGGGTATCTTAAAAGGCGACTAAGGGACTTACTAGAGAATGGGCAGCAGCGTTCTCTATGCATTTTAACACCACACTGCGATCGCCAACCCACCTGCCAAGCGTGGTGATTATGGCACCCTACCTTTTTGGCCTATGTCCAGCAGTGGACGTCTTCTGGCTAAAATGATGATGAAGGAAGTGTTTTAATATTACCTTAATATTTGTTTCCTCGGGGCTCGTGGCTAAATGATAACAGCCGAACGGGTCGAAGGTTAAGCTACGCTCTTTTGCAGCGGTTGGTTCCTGGATAGATGACCATCCATTACATATCGAGACCCTTCCGTGCGTTGGAAAGCACGTTAAGCCGTAGACTGGAAGCGGACCCCAAAATAGTTGGGAAATGTGCAAGCAGCAAGTATAATCACACTAATATTATACGGGCGAAAGTTTGTGAGTGTGTGTGCGTGTGTGTGTGTGTGTGTGTGTGTGTGTGTGTGTGTGTGTGTGTGTATGTTTGTTACTTCTTCACGCTCAAACGGCTGGACCAATTTTGATAAAATTTTGTATGGAGGTAGCTGACACCCTGGATTAAGACATAGGTTACTTTTTATCCCGATATTCCCACGGGATCGAGACTTACGCGGGTGAAACCGCGGGGCGCAGCTAGTATGTACATATTTTAAAACTAGTTTTTAGAATATCTAAACCACTGATTTGTTTGTCTTCTCAATGAAATTAAGTTTATTATATAATATTGGTCTGGTTATCATTTATTTTTACATTAAACAATCTGACAGAACTGCATGACAATAATTTCAGGGGTAACATCGGGCGCACCTAACCTACCATTAAATCAACCTGTCTAGCCTTTTCCCAACTATGTTGCGGTCGGCTTCCAGTCCAACCTGGTGCAGTTGAATACCAGTGTTTTACATGGTGCGACTGCCTGTCTGACCTCATCAACCCAGTCACTGGGTAACAACACCCCTTGGCAAGGCTGGTTGTTAGACTTTCTGGCTTCTGACTGCCCGTAACGGTAGTAAAATCTGCGAATGACAGCTGGGACCAACGGATTAACGTGCTTTCCGAGGCACGGAGGGGTCTCGATATTTAATGGATGGTTACCCATCCACGAACCGGCCGCGGCAAGCATAGCTTAATCGATCGACAGAACTATATGACAATAATTTCAGGGGTAACATTAGGCGCACCTAAACTGCGATTACCAACCAATCAAACCATTGCTATCACTTTCACAAAACAAACATCAAGGCAATAAGTTCCTTCGTGATGTCAGTAATTTAACTTCACCCTATCGATTAGGGTGTAGCCTATGATTATCTAAAAGTAACTATTAATAATGTCGACAACAGCGATGCGATCGGCAATTGTCATGGGCATTCGACCTTTTATGATTATTAGTTATTAGAATGTAAGTGAATTGTAAGTCGATTGTGTTGTAGGTGGTAATTATTATGCTATTTAGTTTAATTGGAGGGTTGTTCTTTTAACAGGGTGTAATTGGGGTAGGTATAATGAAAATTCATTTATAATCCTGGATGAGAATCGGAACTTTTTTAACGTCAAAATTACATAAGACAGTACAAAACGCCCGTCCTGCACCACTTCCTAGTGCTTTAGCTGGGAAGAAGAGGTGCAACAAACTCCCCAGCAGAACAGCTGTCTGTGCATTTAGAAGAACGAAAGACGTAGGTTAGCATAAAGCACCCCAAGATTTTATTTTTATTAATAAAATCTTCAGGTTAGACTGGAAGCCGAGCCCAATATAGTTAGGAAAATGGCTAAGCAGATGATGATAAACTTTAGTAAACTTATAGAAATAAAATAAAGTTCAAGCCCCAATTAAAAAAAAATTGAAAAGGCATCTAAAAAAAAGGAATTGTTATAATATGATTTTAATTAGCATTAGGCATTGAAAACTTTTGCTTAATAACGGAATAATGCAATAATTATATGATGACAATTATAATAAAAAAGATGTAGTGTAAATATGTTGTAAATATAAATAAATATAGACATTCACAATATCTTCAATCATACTGGTTGACGGCTTCCCCCAACAGAACGCGTATCGAATTATTTAAACATATTTCCCTGGACGCAATGTTACTATTGCAGTATATTAAATATTCTATTAAATACTCTAGAAGAGGGATAAGTATAGGGCTGACACATTATAAGGCATGCTCTAAGATAACGGTGGGGCAAAAGTAATGTCATAATGTGAAGGTGCCATAATTTTTGTCATTGTGATTTGATACTTATGTTGTAGACTCAAAGATAATAATTAGTTGACAATGCATTGGAGCGATACACACAGCTCAGGCAACGATGGAGATTTTTAAACACTTATTTCCGGGCCGTGTGATCTCCCGATTTCGATCAGATCCGAGATAGATCAGAGACCAGAGGGCTTTTTGAGATCTCGCGTTTACCACAACAAATCACAAACCTTGAAGAAGAAATCACCAATTTGCAGTCAGATGTTTTGCGAGCAACAATTCAAAATGCTGTAAATCGAGCATAAAATATGTGCATCAACTCAGGAGGTAGTCCATGTGACTGATATGATTTTTTCAACTTTTAATCGAATTTTACACCTTTATATAAACTTTTCGTGAAAACATACACCATTATTTTTCATTTACAACAAAATGCAGCCAATTCACATTATGATATTACTTTTGCGCCACCTTAGTCTTAGCCCGCGGAAATCAAATCACTAACTACTGCCCTATTTTAGGTCTACTTATTGAATTAAATTTGATTTGTGACGATTCAAAATTGTAATATTAATTGAATAATAATCATTTAAATCATCAATAGATACCTAACTTAAGAAAACCTTAAACCATGACGTTTCATCCCTATTATCGGTACGTCCATGCTAAGATACAATCGGTTTAAAACTTTCCGTTAATTTTCCTTTCAATCTATCATTTTGTTTAAATAGTTAACCTTTAGCGTTCACAAAAAAACGTTCATCCAAATCATCACACAGAAGCATCGAGGGCGTAGCAATTCCTTCCCTAGAATTGTCATAGATATAAATTGTGTCTAAGAAACAGATATTTCCTCATAAGCTACATAGGAGGTCACATCTAGATAAATAACATCTGTCCAGACGCCCTCTGTGGTGCCCCCTAGTGGCCGGCGGTGGCTAATCAAATATCTTTTCCTGCTCCCGAGTAGGTGACAATACGCGACACGCAGGGATGCTTGTCAAAGTTCTATGCATTATTTTTACGTGAGGTCCGACAACTTAACAAATTTTACGAAGCAAAAAAAAAAAAATTAAAAAAAACTTGACCAATAAAACAGCTTGATTTAATGCATAGACTGCATTAATACTATTAATACCTATTTACCATTACAAAGTAACTTAATATACCTCATATCAGGGTACAGAAAAGCTGCTTTAACCTGAGTTAACCTTTTATATACAGAAAAAAAAAACGACAAAAAACAAAAGATTGAGTGCCTCTGTCTCACGTTTGTACGAGGACCGAATGGCAAATGATTAATAAGACTAATACCATTAGTGGTACGGACGACACATTCGATTACTATTGGTAACACTGCGTAGGTATTATACCGTAAAATAACAATGTAATTGTTGCAAAGAATATCGCACTAGATATTATGCGTTTCGGTTATTGACAGGAACGGCTAGATGACCATGAATGATAACTTCGCGTCTTAGTTAAGTACTAACTCACATTACCTAATGAATTACAGATTATAATATTATGGTCCTTCGAATCAAACATTTTTCAAGATCATTATAATAAAACCCAAATTAGACTCACAGCACACACAACAAACAACTACAGCCAAACAACACCAAGTATATATTGAACCCATGATAAATGACAGAACAATGAATGGAAAGTATCACCCGGGACCATATATTACGTGATCTTCGTCTTACTGCCTGTCGGGGACACAATTACTCAAAACTAAAGCCGTGTCACCGATATAATGGACAATGGACACGCGATGCAGGAAATAACCTGAGATGGCAGAAGTGGTACTGTATATGTAATTGTTGATGAAAATAACAATGTTGAAAAGGAAATAGTTGCATTTGGAGTTACGATTCTTATAGACATCTATCTATACCTAATTATTATAAAGTATTTTTTTTTTTTTACGTTTTGGTGCCGGACGTAAAGAATAGCACTATCCTATTTCTTCCCATGGGTGTCGTAAGTCGTAAAAGGCGACTAAGGAACTTACTAGAGAATGGGCAGCAGCGTTCTCTATGTATTTTCACACCATATTGCGATCGCCAACCCGCCTGCCAAGCGTGGCGATTATGGCAAACCCCCTCCCCCTTTGGGGCAGGCCTATGTCCAGCAGTGGACGTCTTTCGGCTGAAATTATGAATGATGAAATTTTATGAGTTTGTATGTAATCATTTGTAGGTAATCTACGAAACAACGCATCCAATTTCAAAAAATTGTTCACTCATAGAAAGCTATACTATTGCGAGTGTCATAGGATATGTTTATGGTAGTTAATAGTTTCTTTTTTAATATTTATTTACTTCATTGGTTAATATATACATGAATAACAACTTATATCTAATTAATTTATAAAAATAGTTAATAGTTGACTTCCACGTGGACAAAATTGCGGGCAGAAGATAATTCTTAATGAATGATAATTTTACATTACTGTAATGCATGGAAGTGAAAAGAAATAGGGTATACAAGATAATTTTAATTTCTGAATAACCTATTCTTTATTTCTGACAAAATAAACACCATCAAACTCTAAGGAATGTTCAATATAAGAAATAGGATAAACAATCCCAAGCTATCAATTACAAGGCCAATTTACTACTTTAGATGCCAGCATTTCCCTTCACGACATTCTTTTCTTCCAAGATCGACACGAAATACACCCTCTAATTCCTGAGAAAAATTCCACTTTCCTATTTACGGACAAACAAGGGACAGTCGACTGTATAATCATTTATCTCGAGTTTAATAAAAGGAAGATTATTTAGTGCTGTGGACGAGGCAACGCTAATGTCGCATGATTTAATCCCATTTCATTGGGAACTCTGCCAGGGATAGCTATCGGGGTGAGGATAGTAAAGACTGAATAGCTGTTTTTGTGTAGGAAAGTTAATAAATATTTTTTGGGATGAATTGGTTTGAGGGGAATAGGAAATAAAGGCGGAATAGACTCAACTCATCATCTGTCTAGCCTTTTCCCAACTATGTTGGGGTCGGCTTCCAGTTTAATCGAATGCAGCTGAATATCAGTATTTTACATGGAGCGACTGCCTATCTGACCTTCACATCCACCGTGGGTAACACGATACCTCTTGGTAAGACTGGTTGTTAAATAGCTTCAACTATTAGAAGAACCATTAAAACTAGCGAAAAGTTTTGATGGCCTAATCATAGCATCATAGGTAAGAATAAAGTTATTTATTGTAAAAATAATGAAGAAAAACAATTCGTATTTTTAAATTAATAGCCGGTCGACCGCCTAGTATGTGTTGCCAACAATCTCAAGACGACCACTAAACCAAGACCCGGACACAACAATAGAAAACCGAACACAATTGAACGCGTGGTTATATTTCCGCTAAACCACATTATATTAGTAGATTAAAGGCCACTTTACTCAATATTCCATAAAATATTGCCTCATAAATAGACGGGCAGCTGCAAAGACGTGATCAGACCAGGGGTCGGCGAGTGTAATCCCGTTAAAAATTGCCAAACAGAAAACAAACTGACAATGGTGGGTGGTTATACATCAAGTGCCTTAAAAAGAAGGTCGAAAAAAAAGGAATTCGTCCGAAAGTAAACGGTAGATGACGTCCGAAGACAGATTCCGGGCGGTTCCGGACGACAGATACGAATGAAATCGGATGGGTGTAATAGAGACTGGCACGGTCAGGCTAAATGACCGACATCCGGCCGTAGACAAAAGCGAATCCGCCGTAATAAAGCAGGATTGATGAAAAAGCGCTAAGCCACGCCGATATAACGGGAAGACGTAAGATATAGGAGATAAGCGGAGCCTTACACTTCATTGGTGCAAGCTCTGATCGAGGTAAGCGTAGAATTAGATTTTTAATAAATATTTTTGTTAGGATATCCCTTTACATGAAATACAGCAGAGTTACAACACATTTTAAGGGTCAGAAGTTGGACTGGGGACTCATATTATAATTGAAACGTTGTAAAATTATAATCTTTACAACATTGTAGACTTTAAAAATGACTTTCTGAATACCAACATCAAGGTTTACAATCACCAAATCTTCAAACAAACATGTCTTCCAATCCAACAAACAAGATATTCGCCAATGTTTGCACCAAACAAGGAGACTTCACTCCGGGCAGCTTTAACACAAAGCTATTGCTATTACAGAGATCGCGAAGAGCGGACCATCGAACACTGCCAAGCTTTACCGGACTCACTTTACCGGGATTTCGGATATGACGTAAAGCACTCACTTAGATCTCCCTCCACCCCCTGACCGAGTTTTTCTCCTTCTATTTATTAGCTTAGGATACATTTGAGGATGAAAGGAGATTCGGCGGGATTATTTTTCGGCAATGCAATATGAGGGTTTGTGATGTCGTTAATTATGGAGCGCTGTTATTGGAGGATAGTTTTTCGTCTTGACGATGTTTTTCGGTTTGAGATGAAGTGTTTGGAGATTAACAGTCGAAATAATTCGCTAAAAGGTGCCTTTGAAGCCTTAACAATGTATGAACAGCAAAAGAAAGCATATAAAACAGTTAAACCCATAAAACATAATATAAGAGAGAGAAATCCCATTTGAATAAAACATTCACCTATCTTATTTGTTATGAGTACCAATTTTATCGGCGGAAGATACAGAAAACTATTACAAATAACATATCTCTAAAAATAGAACTCAGTACTGTAAGTTTAGACTCACTTTTGAACTACCACATCCGCCCGTCCGAAGAAAGCCCATATTTTCAAAGCCCCCACAGATTTGTCTTTGACCGAGTGAAATGCTTCACCAAGATATAATGAGAGCAAAACAAACACGTCACCCAACCATATGGTAATTTATTAACGGCACAAAAAGCGGAATGGCTACAATATTTACAGTTGACCCGAAATTACTGTTTCTTAACTCACAACCTTTGTTGTAAAATGAAACAGAATAGAGAACATACCCTGAAGGGACACCTGCCAACCATAGGGTCACAGTAACATATATTAATAACGCGTTAATTTATTAACAAGCACTGTTTATCCAGGGATTAACTGAGAATAGTTTTAGTTGAACAACAAAGGGCTGGAAGGGTTCAAAGCGAATTTCTTGCCAACATATTTACCTACGGTGTAGGTGATAGTAATTTTACGCGCGAGAGGTCCGAGCCTCGGACGATGGCAAACATGTTCCCCGGGACATGCCTAAAATTTTCACGTAGATACATTATAGAACGAAATGTTTCAGAATCAAAATCCGTTGTTTGTTTGATGCTGTAAACGGTACATGTGATTGTTAATGAAAACTAACAAGTCTCACGATCAAATACACGTTACTCATGTTAAATTCAAATGTTTGTTCATGCGAAATGAGATTTTGTTACAACTTTTGTACGGTTTGCTAAACTGAAATCAGTCGGTGTTTATTTGTTAACGTGTGGAACAATGAAACTAACAATGTTTTAGAAACGTTGTTGTGGGTAGTATTTTGGTGTGGGTAGTGATTTTAAAAGAATCAATATTGTTTAACAGATTGTTGTTTTAGTCGATACATATTTTTGTCTTCCTTATGTTAAGCATCCTTTAGCCAATCATTAAGTTCGTTATAATATTTCCAGAGTTTTGTTATAATATATCAAAATTCAGTTCTCATAACTACCAGACTATCAAAACAGTCAAAACTATCACCAAATCGCAGCAAAAATCACAAAGCTGAATCGTTAACTTTGTTACATTCAACATTTTCACTACTTGATGTTTTATTTGTGAAGTCTCTAGTTAGTGCTTACTTCTCAGAAAAAGTCTGGGGGTATCGCAAAAAAGCTATCGCACAGCCAGGAGAAAGAGCCGGTTCACTAACATAATTAAAATCTCCCGATTCCAACTTCGAGCGTCGCGAGCAATTCCCCACTTTTTAATTATGGAGAAATATCCAAGGATAACATGGTGCTACGTTTATTCACAGAGAGTGGGTAGGTACATATCCCCGGGACAAGTCGAGGTGTAGCCAAAGAAAACACTGGCTGTATGCATTTCGTTTTTTATCGTTATGGAAATGTTTTTTTTTTTTTACATTTTTTGTTTGAGAAATTCTCAAATTGAAAGCTAATAAACAATGCTTATAG
This sequence comes from Tiliacea citrago, assembly GCA_963921375.1. Classification (NCBI taxonomy): domain Eukaryota; kingdom Metazoa; phylum Arthropoda; class Insecta; order Lepidoptera; family Noctuidae; genus Tiliacea; species Tiliacea citrago. Next base: position 21,984,749 of record OY992800.1, read on the forward strand.
ACTGAGAATTCAGAATTACAAACGGGTCTTTAGGTTACTTGATCATAATTTATACGAAAAATACAGCTATTGCTGGTAACAATGGTAGGGTGACCGGAACATACCGTACACATGGGCAACTATGAGGATTATAAAGTCAAAAAGGACAATAATAACATATAAGAAGCAGAATTAAACGTGATCAATCCCGAAACACGGAACCAACTAATTATTAACACCAGTGAAAAACCGTTAAATCGTCACGCGGGTCACTTTCGATACGGACAAGTCAAACATCCACCCACTTCAGAAGCCGAAACCTTACAGATTAATTTACCATTCACATTAATTAATACCACCTTGTAACAATAGTTTTATTTGCACCGCCCGCCCGTGTGCTCCGACAAAGAGTTTTCCCAGTATTATTTTCTATACAATCGTTGTTGGACGAGTTTAATTTGGTACGAAATCCCCGTCGGGGTGGGTAGTTGTTAAATAGTGCACAATAGATGTGGTCGGTGGTTCATTAATGATGCATCGCTTCGGTTCGGACCTTCGGAGGACCTTTTGTGGATGCCTTAGGTTCGACGCATCAGGTGTGAGGTGGTGTTACGTCATAAAAGTTGTAGTGTGATTTAAAATTCATCGGGTTTTGAATAGGTAGTGTGAAATTGGTCGATGGTGGCCCGTGTGGGGCAAAATATTTCATTCATCGACCCCGATTAGCGGAATTCTATAGAGCAAATAGAAACTGATATAATGGACTTGTGAAATAGAGTTGAATTATTTATTCAGAATATTTGTAATATTCATGAAATCGTAATACAAAACCAACCAATTTTCAAGGCAGATTTATAAGTGTCCCCATTCATTCGAAATTATGTCTTAGCACCTATTAGCATGGCTGCCGAAATCATTATCCGAGAAAAAAGTCGCCCCGCAGGGAGAAATAGAGAAAGAATCAGATTTCCGAGTGGAAACCCTTCAGTTTCCTGTGAAGTGGCATGATAATTATCCTTTAATGATCCGTTCGGAGTCACCATCGGTGAGGCCCGGTATTAATATTCCATGCATTTGGTGCTGGTACAGATATTGTAGTGATCATGTTGACAAATAAGTTTTTTTTACGGTTTGATAATTCTTCTATTCTAAACAAGTAGGTTAACAAGTAATAATCAATGTCCATTTATTTTTTTTGTATTTTTCTTCGCCATATGGGTGACATACTTACCTGAAATAAATAAATTCGATTTTTTATTTAGCCAAAAATTATGCTCTTAATAACTTTGGAAACCATTCTAAACGAGGAACCTTCCATTTGTACATAATGCACATTTAAAACTTATTTAGTAAAGTTGAAATCGAGACCATCTACTATAGTAACGTTTCTTCTATTGGCGTTGTTTAGTGCGACCACCTTATCACCTCGAAGGAGAAGGACCAGACCAAACTGAAAATGACTGGTATCCGATCCTACAATCTAATTTAATATTATAAATGCGAGTATGTGAACCGACAGGTTGGTTTATCGTTCTTTCAATTTGCAACGAAGCATAGAAAGAAAGAAACATAATTTTATTTGTCATAGAAACACGTGCATACGAAAACATAATAAACTCGAGTAGGTAAACATTACACAAAACAGATCTAAGTAACATATAATCACGAGAACAAAAAAAAAAAAAGTAGTCGGCAGCTGCACGTCATGACTGTGCCAAGAAGGTATTTCACTCGGCAAGATGCTGTGCTATGGACCCACAGCACAGCGCTGATTTTCATTGGTCACCCGAAAAATACGTTCGGAACCCAAGTCAGGTTTAATGAGTTGTACATAAGTAAATAGGTAACAAAATAAAATAAACAGTACAGTATAAAGGTAGTTTATGGACCGGAGAGTGTCAGGCTGTTTCCGGAAAAATGGACGGTTCCTGTGGAAAAGACCACAGAAGCGAAGCCGCAGATAAAAGCTAGTCTAAAATAATTCCTACCTCACTACCTATCCTGCCGATCCTGTCAACAAGTCTGTACATAGCCCGCGGAAGTGCGCTTTCAAGTCGATTGTTTCACGAGATTTTAATAACGGTGCAACGCAAAGAACAAGTCGGGAAACCATTGTTGACTTCAAGATGGTCGGGTTCTCGTCAAACCCGACGCCACTTCGCTCCTCCTAGTTTGATTTTATTAGGTTCATAATAAGTATATAGGGCCTACAATTAATTCCATATTCGATTGACGGGAATAATATTTTCAATCAGAAATAAGGACTGAAAACTGTAAATGAAAATGTACAAGAACTTGTGAATTTGGGTTACTTGCACCCAGTAGATGAACTACGTAAGAATAGATAAAAATAAAGCGAGCCTTACAGTAGTCGCATAAGATGGGTCCATGAGTAGGTACACTAACTCCATGCTATAATAAAGTACCTGCTTACTAATTCCATGCTATTAAAAAGTACTTACTAATGCCATGCTATTAAAAAGTACTAACTTATTCCATGCTCAAGCTGCCACTTCCTGTGACACACTTCCGTCCCTTTTCACGAAATCACTCCCACAAAAGGCGAATTCACAGAAAAACTTTTTATCTGTTATCAAACCAATTTTTAGCATCGCTTTAATTCCAACACATTTTAATTCTTAAGCCTTGAACGATAACATTGTGAACGCTTGGACGACGCAGTAGGTTACAACCAAAGTCACCCCATACACCAACAAAGACATTCCTAAACTTACTACAATGTCTATAAACTGAAGTTTCTTTTGATGAGATGCATAATCCCTGGAATTTGGTCTCTGTATGAGCGAGGGTCGAATCAATGAAGGTGGCCATAACTCACATAGTTCCCCAACTATCATAACAAGATCCTGCGAACTATTCGGACTCTTTGTCTTTAACCTCGATGCTCCTTTAGTGCCAATAAATAATGTCATTACCTGTTCATGAGATGCTGTGAACCATATTCGGGAACAATAAGAAGATTTGGGTCGCTATTATATGCATATAAACAGAGAGAGACATCGGTCGCGGTTTATTAAGGGATCCTTATGTTTCTGGAAGGGGTTAGGGCGTAAAATTAATGAATGGGTCCTCCCATATCTTCAAGTTAGATGACCTTCAAGGCCTTTGGAGAATAAACTAGTGTGGTGTAAGCGTTGAAGTGCATATCGTAAAGAGCTAATGACTTTATAACTCTCGGACTGACATTAAATTGAAAGCGATAGGTATATATTTTAGGCATAGGAGAATGATGGTGTATATGACACCGATACATCAGATTTGTGAGACATCATATATAGCCTTTTGGACATGCAAGAGGTGCGAGAAAATATTCACATTGATAGTAACCATTACTTTCATCACACATCATCATTGAAAAAAAACAAGTTTCTGTAGTAAAAATTCTCAATCGCATCCAGATTTTTTCCCTCCATCCGTAGGCAGCGGGGGCAATTACCAACATCTCGGACACAACGGCGCAGACGTCCTCGACTCACAATGGTCTCCACTAGACTCTCGCTGTAACGAATCCACTACTGCGTACTATCAACCAGTCCCTCGCGAAACTGGAGCGGGATTGTTTGTGTGACACTCCTACCGTAAAATAGATGGGCACAGAAGGCCGGCTCCAGACAACGAGCGAAAACCACTGCACGCGCACATAGACGCCTACGTATAGCGATCTTTAGCTAATGCCGGCAGCGCGAGTGCGCTTGCACTCGCAACCGCTGTACGTAGATGCGCGTCGATGTGTACGAGGATTTTCGCTCGTTGTATGCAGTCGAACTTCTGTTCTCATTTATTTTGTGATCCTACACTACCAGTTAATGATGTATGGGGGTTCATTACACGGCCGGTTTTGTTTCGCACGCTTTTAGAATTTTTGAAAGATTATCTTACTGATGATAGTTGCTGTTTGTGATTTTAGTATTCCTTTTCTCGTAGATAATTGTGTGCCGAACGATGAACGTGATGATGCTGACTTATGAAATAAGAATCGAACAATAATTATAGCTAATGAAGCACACATTAAGGACCATCTTTACATACCGAGACTCCTCCGTGCCTCGGAAAGTACGTTAAGCTGTGGGTCCCGGCTGTCATTCGTGGATCTTTGATAGTCGTTAAGGGTCATCAGAAGCTCAAAAAGTCTGACAACCAGTCTTACCACACATTAAGACCACCGATAACTTTAAATTAAGATCGTATAGATACTTCAAATTATATTGATAATAGCGTACCTACTGCCAACTAATCAGTCTATGTCGTGACAATATTCCCTCCAATAATTCACAAACATCAAACCCATATTGTACGAACAAGGCGACAAGTACACAAAGCCTTTATTGGCCCGTATCCCGCACAATCCATCACAACCGTTGTTTCCCCCGTCCAAGGGTCTCTTGTACCCTGATCATTATTTAAAATATAGATGAGTGTTTTCTTTCCGATAATCGAGACCAGGATTGAGGGTTGAACACAATAGGCAAGGTCCTTTTAAAAGCGTCGTCTATAGCGGTTGTCGGGGGCCTAAAAGACCGAGTCGCGCTTATTTGTATTAGTAAATTGAAGGTACACTGTCCACTCTATTGAGACCCCGTCGTTACATTCTTCGTCTCCCTTTGGCTTTACTTTTTAGGTAGCGTGAATAGTTGGAATATTTGTTTCCTTTTTAAAGTATCTACTATTGTATGCATATAAGGACCAATTTTTATATCGAGTCCCCTCTCCTCAAATAATTCGCGGCTCACAGAGACCTTCCTGTTACGCAATCAACAATCTGCAGTTATTAACGAAAGAAATTCCACCCCCAGTCTGACTTTTTCCTTTTGAATAGCCCTGGAACCATCAAAGTTCGTCCAACTCACACCTGACCGGTTTTATATATTTCAAAAGTGGAATGGGGCGCGGGGGGATCAATTAAGGTGGTCTTTGTGAACATTATATCGACGCGCATTGAAAAGAGTTGTGATTTTCTTTGATAGCACGCAGACGTGGTTTGCCGAGTGAAAAATCAAAGGACCTGCTATGGTGATGCATGAAGGGATTTATTAAGATTTAATGTCGGCAACGACACTCCGAGGCGGGAAAAGAACGAGTTTCAAGTGCTCACCGCGATGTACGTTTTACATGACGCCATTTTAGATTTGTTCGAGTAAATGTGGAGTGGCAAGGTGAACGCGCTGCTACGCTCAACTGTGCTGGATTTATTATAAATATTTATAGTTTGCGTGGTGTAATTAAATGCTGGGATCAATCTGTTTGGAAGCGTTAATGTCTCTGATTTAGGTATTATCTTAAAGTTTTGTCCTTTATTAATTAACTAGCTGCGCCCCGCGGTTTCACCCGCGTAAGTCTCGATCCCGTGGGAATATCGGGATAAAAAGTAAAAAATAGCCATAGCCATAACGGGATAAAAGCCTATGTCTTAATCCAGGGTGTCAGCTAACTCCATACAAAATTTTATCAAAATTGGTCCGTTTGAGCGTGAAGAAGTAACAAACATACACACACACACATTCACAAACTTTCGCCTGTATAATATTAGTGTGATTATTTTTAATTCGGAACAAAGAATCTATAGTGTTAGTAACATAATATTAAAACAACTTATTATCTAGTGTTAGTACCAATAACCCTCCGCACAAACTGATTTACAATTGGAGAGCCGGAACTCTCCGCTACAGTTCTCAGGATGCTGTTGGACCGTCTCTCACTCTCCTCAGTAGTGAAACTGTTTTCTTGCGCACATGGGTGAAACCCGTCGGTACGAACTTCCGCAAATTATGAGCTATGTGTTGTTGCAATAACGTAGTAAAATATTCGCAGTCACCATTGTCTCATTTCTGAATACTTACTTCCTGAATTCTAGTAGAAAATATTGAAAAATAATTTTTAGGAGATCGAATTCCTTTATTATTATTTAAATAAAATAAATGGAACTTCAACGCCTATAAATCGTATTCCATTAACTGTTCTTTTATCCTGGCCCTTTGATCCGCCTAGCGTCTTTTCTCAATGGGACTCGATGGAGCGACCACAAACACTATCTACGATCATCGGCTTAACATGCTGAGTTAATGAACACCCGTGGGCTTACATATTCACACTAACCATGTACGGACATAGAGAAGGGTGGTAAGAGGGTAGGGGGAGGCGGGGGGCGAGCCGTCTTAGAGAGCCTTGAGACACTCACACGGGTGTGCACGTTTTAAAGTTTTATTAGTAATTAATATGTGAGATAGAGATCTAGTGAAGAAAGGAGAATAGATTGTGTGCTTGGCTTTTGGTCTTTTAGGTTTTGTACCAGTAGTAGATACCTATATTCGTTTAAGGACAGTAAAAAAATACGTTAATTTAGCAGTAAAACCAGACGCAAAAGACAAATAAGTTGTGGGAAAATATGCGTTACAGCCACGCAAAACGGCTATCGCTCAGCATAATGCTGTGACCCTTTACGAGAAAGAACAACATCGCTTTCAGAGATAGCCGGCGTTGACCTAATAACGTCAACCGGTACAGCATAAAATGAGATACAAAAAGCAAAATAAAGACACAATACATGTTCTAAATCTTTATGAAATACCTACTATCATTTTTATTATATAGGGTCAGGAAATGCAAATATTTTTTTACAGAAACATTTCCAAGAGATAACAATGCGGCTTACGGACCAACCAAGTTAGCAATGAAAAGCTTTTCCATATTTTATCTCGAAACAGGCCGTTTAAAAATTATGCAAAGCCAATCATAACACTAACTGCTTAACAAAATTAACTACAACTGTTAGCACAGTTTCGGCTTTCTAAAGCAAATTGTATCATGCTCCTACATCCCGAAGACTTCGCTACCGCTTTGACCTCAGCTTATCGCCGAAGTTTCCCTAACCGAAACCCCTAAATATCGCTGGCTGTACAAATTAATCCAACTATTGGCACATCAGACAATACACATGAGATACAACTAATAACTTGTGACGTCAGCAATGTGCAGTTAATTCCAGAATGTTCGTTAGTAAAGGGCCCCAAGATATATCGTCTCAATGGGACTTGTTTATCTTCTGTTGGATTATTAAGACCATTGTGTCGATATTCCGATGGTTTAAGTGAAAGTTGGGTTATAAGCATTATGGTATTGCTTATCTGGTGGGGAGGACATAATTTTATTAACTTTGTGTAAGTAATCTGGTTTTGGTAATTAAATATTGCCCTTTCGTATTTTTTAGGCTTCCGTACCAAAATTGTAAAAAGGAACCCTTATGGTGAGACTAAGTCTGTCTGTCTGTCACAGCTGGATATCTCAAGAACTACTAATGCTATCAACTTGAAATTTGGAATAGTTTTAGATGACGTTTACCCAACTATTTTGCAAACAAGAAATATATTTTTTTTAATATATCTTTTTTGCAACAGGGGTCTTAAAAATTCGAATGGAGTCTACTCATAGCATATGAAAGAGCGCTGTTTGCATATTCTCAAACATTTTTTTTTAGGCTTTTTTTTGGGTTTTTGACTTTTGATGAAAAATGTAAAAAAAATACCCTTATCACCGAAGTTTGCATAGAGAAAAATCTGAAGTTATTCTATGTTATAGAAGTTTATGTAGAGATTACAGGAAAAATAAAACCATGTCTCTAAATAGCACAGTTTTTCAGAAATCATCAACATCATATATACGTACGGAACCCTCGGTGCGCGAGTCCGACTCTCTTGACCGGTTATTTACTACGCCTGTGTGTGCTTTTGCATTTTTTTTAACACTATTTCGTTTTAGTATAATTAACCAGTTGGTTCAAATGTCAATTAGGTAAATTTAAAATAACATGAAATATTTTGATGGTTTTTCTAATACTAAAATGTGCCTGGACCATTGGCATGAGAACTACTTTTTTGAAAACCATTCGTCACCTACTGCAAAATAAAGAACAAGGGATGTTACATTCTAACATTATTATGTATACTTACCAACGGTTCCTAGACCCAAATGTCAATTACTTTACAAATATTATATCCCAAAAAATAATTAACAGATTCACGAAAAACTCCGTTACAAGTTCTCTATTTTTCTTAGTCCAATATCTTCCATTATCACAGGCCACTAAACAAAGTTTACCATTCTATCCTTCTATTGTACCCTCGATAAATCAGCCACCCAACACCACACAGGCCACACACTATCGAGACATTATTAATTAAAATCCTTGCAAGAACACACCTGTCCCAGGATACCTCCTTGGGGTACCCCGTAGCAATCGGTTTAGACAAAGAACCGATGTGCCTTGGGCCGGCAACTTGTGGGTAATCCGTACAGGACTATCGATAGGTACTGTATGTTTAATAGATTCTGTGAGGTTAAGTTTGATTAGTTTTAGGATAGTAAGGTTTTAGTTTAGCTTGGAGAACTTTGGTTGGTTCAATTAAATGCTACATTGAAAACTTTATTCAGTATGGGAGAAAGTGCTAGTATATTTGGAGTTTGATATGACGCACATGGCGAACCTTTCATATGATAATAAGTCACAGATCGGTTTAGGTTCGAACTATTACTTGGGGTTATTGACAATCTTTAAAAGTAAAGAGTGTACGTCAACAATATGAACACTTACGTCTCCTTAAAACTTTATTACACATTTCATTATGTTACTAAACAAAAGAAAACGATTCAATATTTCCCTAGAATCGACAAAACCCTACGACACATAACCGAAGACAAATGCAAAAATCAACACAAACCATTAATTACATACCAATCCTAGGTACACAATAAATAAGGCTACAATCGGAACAAATGGACAGGCGGCAAATTAAACCCACGCTGTTCAATCCACATACATTAGGCACATCGATCTAACACGTCTAAACAAAGGCCGTGGCGAAATGCTTCCGAACACGCGATTGTCTTAAGTTCACCTCCCAAATCTTTACCTTCATCCTTTGTGTGAAATTAAACCTTGAAGATGAGTCTTTAAGTTTAGAATCGGTTGGAACTGTGTTAAGAACTTGTGGGACGGAGTTGTTATACCGAAGTGTAAGCCAAATGATAATGTTATTGCAAAAACATTGACTCATAAGAATCGTGTTTTGCAGGTAACTTACGTTTAATTGAAAGAGGACAAAATTAAGAGTGTATTATTTTGTTGGAAATTTATAGTGATCATCAGAAGTCATAATTTTAAGAAAGTACTGAATGTGAGAGGTCATAAATAATAGATCTATTCATAAATACCAATATGATAATTTCGCTACAAGAAGTCCGGGTGGTGGCAAATCCGGATATGAAAATATATCCTTTATGCCAGATAGTTTCTTTCCAAGTTGCAAATCGGTGTGAAACGCGCCCATCCTTAATGCGGCCCGACCAAAAACAAAACAATCCGATGCTCACCTCCTCGCGTCCGGTTCCGTACAGTAAATTTACATTCCCCACCATCCATCCCCGAAGTCCATCCGGGTTGGTAATAAAACGATCTTAAGGTACGGAGGAAAATATCTTAGAGTGTAAGCTGTAAGTTATAGACTTTCAGCGCTATAATCATTTTCATATAGCATGAAGATTGGTCCGAAGAAATTGTGATTCGTGGTGTGCAGCTTAGGAAAAACACCACCAAACGTACCCATGCTATGTGAATATTAAAGCTTAGGATAAGTGAGGAGGATTTGAACAAACTCATAAACAGGGCAAATAGATTAGTTACTTCCATTTAATCAAAATTATGATTTAGAATCAAGTACCGTTTACGCCCAACAAGAAAATACATAAATACGAATGATCTTTTAATGAATATAAGTACTACACGTTCCTTCATAGCTGCGTTTATAATTCGTTTATCTTTAGTTTGCATGCCAATTTCTTTGGCAAACTATTGTGAAACCAAGTGTTCTATTGAAATATTAATACTAAGCTGCCTGAGCCCATAATGCTTTAAAAATTGTGGCAGATTGCTTTCGGTTTTATTTATTATTTTAATCTCTCTTGATTCGTCTCAGAGCCTAAGATTTCTCTCGCTTATTCTCAAGACTTGGACCTGTATCTCGACTGCCACACGGGCCTCCGGAGCCTCGAGATATACGCCGAAGGGTACCACTCTTCGTCCGTGTGTTTACAGGCTGATGCTATCGCGTAATTGTGACAATATTTGCTTTACACATTTATGTATGGAAGGCGGGTCAAGTTAATTGTTCCGCCCAGGTGTAGTGCCCCCAAAATTACCTATTGAGTAACTGATTAAATCGAAGGTCTAAGTGGGTCACTTAAGGTGGTTTTAATTAAAATGTTACACGATGTATACTGTCTGGAAATTAATTGGACCCAGTTTAGGTCAACGCGTGATGTTCCCGATGCTTCTATTGGTTGGATAAAGAAACACGTGATTATAAGGTTTCCTTTAGTCACGTTTTTGAGAAACCAACAAAGAGGTCTCTACCTCTTGAAAGATTTATAATAGGAATAATACTTTTCAAAGTTTTACGCGTTACACAAGCCGGAGAACAATAACTTAGCGTCATTCTCTTGTTTCTTGTTTCACTGAAACAATGTCAAGAATGATACAGAAAAAGGCAATATAATGCCATTCAAAACTATTCCAAAATTATCCTTTTACAGCATAACAATTCTCATAACCTCCAACAAAAATCCAGTTTCGCGTTACAAGCCATATAGAGACCACCCCGTAACTGAACATTCGCAGCGATTTAGGACCGTCTTGGCCCGAAACGGCGAAGGTGAAAAGTACACCTAAGTTCAGATTAACAATCGGGGAGGGCAACGGGCTACTCGGACCAAAGGACCGGATCCAAAACAATAAATCCGGCTAGAAAGACCATGGCAGTTAAGCTATGTGTGTGTAGGGACATAAACGTATCTACATTATTATATGCTAAGTGATACTTTCTGAAGAGATTTTTTTTTGTATTTTAGCTTTTTTTTTACACATTTATATCATCTCTTATGCCAAAAACTACATTTTGTTTTAATTTTTATCTGAATTAACTATTACTTGCGGTAGTTTTGTTGAAACATTAATAACTGGCTTTTGCCCGTGGCTTCACCCGCGTGGAGGTCGAAAATTATCCCACGGGAACGAACTGCCGAGATAAAAGGTACCCTTTGTCCTAACCTAGATCATGGTCTACCCATGTACTGAATTTCATCCAAATCCCTTCTGCCGTTTTAGCGTAAAAGCGTAACAAACTCACTATCGCATTTAAAATAAATTAGTTAGGATTGGGATATAATATATAGTTAGGATATATTGCCATCTCTAAACTCGACCAGTCTGCATAGTTACCTACTATGCTTCTTCAACATTCATAGCCACAGCAATATTTCTCTTCCCAAATGGACCTTATCCAGCTTCCACTAAATCTCGGGCACTCTGGTCACTATAAATCGGCCAATGAGATGTAGTGATTTAATCGGAAACCTCAGGGTCCCTCAGGAAGCCCATTAAATCGTATGGTCAGAGGATAATTAATTCGGTGGTAACGTTTCAAGTGAGATTAATGGCGGTCGGATCGAAAGCTCTTTTCAATGGCCGTTCTTAACATGTTCATTGTTTTGTTTAGCTATTCATCAATTTGGTTAATTGATTTTCTTTGGTGTTTCAGCGATTTTACAGTTTAATTGTTTAGATTAGAACGGAATGTAGTTTTATTTGCATAGACCGTAGAAAATTTTAATGGTTATCAAAATATAAGTTGATTGGGATACTGAATCTGAGTATTAGACTATTATGATGATTAAAGATTTGTAGCCAAAGTAATCTTTAAAAAAAGGTTTTTCTCTTCATTCGATCCCTCTTCGCGGCGCGCGTGTAATAATTTATACTACACTTAGTAATGACAACGGCAAAGAGTTTGTTTTTAGAGTTCCGCAACTCAAAAGGAAAAAAAAAACCGGCCAAGTGCGAGTCGGACTCGCGCACGAAGGGACCGTACCATTATCTATAAAAACGGCAAAAAAATCACGTTTGTTGTATGGGAGCCCCCCTTAAATATTTGTTTTATTTTAATTTAATTATTGATTTTTAAAGTGAATATATAACTGTGAATATTTCAAGTGTCTACCTGTTACCGTTATCAATATCGAGCAAAAAAATCACGTTTGTTGTATGGGAGCCCCCTTAAATATTTATGTTATTCTGGTTTTTAGTATTTGTTGCTATAGCGGCAACAGAAATACATCATCTGTGAAAATTTCAACTGTCTAGCTATCACGGATCATGAGATACAGCCTGGTGACAGACGGACAGACAAGAGAGACAGACAGACGGCGGAGCCTTAGTAATAGGGTTCCCGTTTTACCCTTTGGGTACGGAACCCTAAAAACGGAGCCCTTATAGGATCACTTCGTTGTCGGTCTGTCTGTCAAGATCATTTTTCTCAAGAGCGGGTGGAGGTATCAAGTTGAAATTTATATCAAATACGTAAGTCTACGGTGCCTTGGTGCTCTAGAAAAATCAAGCTTCTAAGCCAACGCAATACAAAAATAGGCTGTTTATGCGACATATTTTGATACACGCAAATAAATCAAAACTAAAGATGTAAAGAACTCGAGTCTTTTGAGTCCTAAATTTTAGGCTCAGCTGACAAATTGCACAGCTCGACTCGTTACAACAACACCCCCAGACTAGAACACTTAAGTCTACATAGAGACTCGAGCGCAACATGGCGCTCAGGTCTTGATTCGAGCTCGAGTCGTTTCACGCGACGAGTCGCGCTCAAGTTTTCCATTTGGAGTTCCTTTATAAATAAATAGGGAATAAAATATAAGTCGGAATAAAAATAATATAGGAAGTCGCGGGAAATAGTACGTAAGTTAAGTAAATACTCGTAAAATAACAAACAATAAAAATTGATCCGTACCTACATAATAAATAGTGTCACGTTTTTATCCCTCTTGGGGTACACACATAACCTAATAATGCCATGCCTAAAGGTCACATTTAGCATGTTGCCACATGAACTATGTCTATGTATTTTTAAATAAATCAACCTTGATACGCTCAAGACTCGATACACTCGAGCTCTTTTTAAGACTCGAGTTCTTTTTGAGACGTGAGCATGTTTTTAAGACTCGAGCTCTTTTTGAAATACGAGTTCTATTTTGGCGCTCGAGTTTTCGAGAAAGGACTGCAGATCGGCTCGACTCAAGGCTCTGAGTTTTGTTAGTACACCGAGTCTTGTAAAATTGAGCCGAGTCTATCGAATTAAGACTCAAAGACTCGAGTTATTTACATCTCTAATCAAAACCTATAGGGTACTTCCCGTTGACCTAGAACCATGAAATTTGGCAAGATGCAAGGTCTCATTGCACAAGTACAGGAAAAAGTTCGAAAGTCGTTAATTTGTAGTTTTATCACATATTTTTTTGCAGTTCGCAGTTCGAAAATTGACCGTGGCGTACATCGTTGTAAGGAAGAACATGGTTTTCAACTACAATGTTAAGTTTGTTTTTGAGATAAGTTCCCGGTTTTTAGGGTTCAGTACATCAAAAGGAAAAAACGGAACCCTTATAGGATCACTTCGTTGTCCGTCTGTCTGTCTGTCTGTATGTCTGTCAGTCTGTCAAGACCATTTTTCTAAGGAACGCGTGGAGGTATCAAGTTGAAATTAATATCAAATACGTAAGTCTATGGTCCCTTGAAGCTGTAAAAAAATCAAGCTTCCAAGTCCACGCAATAAAAAAATACCGACATATTTCGATACTCGCAAATAAATCAAAACCTATAAGGGTACTACTTCCCTTGACCTAGAATCATGAAATTTGGCAAGAAGCAAGGTCTTACAGCTCAAGTATAGGAAAAAGTCCTAAAATTGTAAATTTGTAGTATAATCACATCAAAAAAAAATTGCGAAGAACTCGCACATAAATCAAATCCTATAGGGTACTTCCCGTTGACCGAGAATCATTAAATTCGGCAACAAGTAAGGTCTTGCAGCACAAGTAAAGGAAAAAGTCTAAAAATTGTAAATTTGTAGTTTTATCACATAAAAAAAATTTGTGAATATCTCGCACATAAATCGAAACCTATAGGGTACTTCCCGTTGACCTAGAATCATGAAATTTGAGCAGAAAAGCAAGGTCTCACAGCACAAGTAAAGGAAAAAGTCCGAACATTGTTAATTTGTAGTTTTATCACATAAAAAAAACATTTTTTGCGATTACAAACTTAAATTTTCAGTTGGAAAATTGACCGTGGCGTTTATTATCGTGGTAAGGGAGAACATGGTTTTCAACTACAGTGTTAAGTTTGTTTTTGGGATAAATTCATCCCAACTACGAAACCCTTAATTGTGCGTGGTCCGACACGAACTTGGCCGGTTTTTTGTTTGTTTGAACACACTAATCTTTGGAACTAGAAGTCAGATTTGAAAAATTATTTTTGATAGCCCAATTTTTCAGGAAGGCTACTTATAGGCTATTTAACATCACGCTAGGACCTTTAGGGGCCGAGCAAAAAGAAAAAAGTAAGAAAGAACGCCAAGCGAAAACGAAGTTATAGCGCGGGCAGGCGATGTGATGCGACGCAGTGGGGAATAATAAATTTCAAGCGGACGAAGTCGCGGGTAGAAGCTAGTCTTAACTTATATTATTTTATGCAAGAGTGAGTTTGTTTGATAAGTTTTCAGGCTAAAACGGCTGAACGGATTTGGATGAAATTTGGCGCATATTAATATAAACGTATATATAATAAAGTTGTAAAAACCGTAAGAGCGTCTATTTCAATTTTGATGTCGATGTTCGATTTGATTAAATTCTCGTGGATGATGTTAACGTAACTTAAATTACTTTAAATCGACAACTTCTTTGAGACGCCTAAGGGCCTATTACAACGACTTTCTTATCACTAAATTAAGAAGAAAGCCCTAGAAAACTAACCCATTTATCATTAATGTCACTAGTTCTAAGGGCTTTTTTTATCTAGATTGCTGTATGAAACAAAAACATTTTCAAGAAACTGGAATTTTATTTTTACACTGTTTAATATAATTCTAAACGAAGGATAATTAACTGTTCAGACAATCTTAAGTTACAATAAACACCTGGGATTAATACCCTGCCCCTAACCCCACGCCATCATCGATTGTCATGTGGTTTTTGATGTAAAACATCTATAGGCGCACGTAAAACCGTTTGCGGGCGGGGCGACGCACGGTGCGTGGCGATCGGCCACTGTACACTTATACAGTCTATAGGTACTAGTGCGTAAATGTATGTGTAGTGCGGTGCTTCACATCTGCCAGTCGTCCCTTGACGGCACAATTTTTTTAATTACTGAACGCAGCTAAATACAAAAAAAAAATACGAAAATATCATGCATTTTATATTTATGAATCCTAATTTTTTGGCCCTAAATTTGAAGACGACCCAAGAGGGAACGCAATGTCGCTAGTTAACAAATACTAATATAACGAGGAACAATATAATAGACTCAAACAATTAAAATAAGAAGACTTACTTAGAAGGATTCTGTGCTGCCACCGAAGATGCTGTTGAAGTGTTTGAAGTGGTGATGTAATGGGCCGATTGTTTTCAAATAAACCTTACCTTCAACACAGAAGAAGAAACTAACAGTTGTTCTTAAAACAACATACCTGAAAAGATAATACACTTCTGTAAATACTTAAATAAGATTTCAATTTCATAAAGAAGAACCAACTACTTTGTCTTCAGCTGTACAAGGGCCGCTCACTATCTATATAATAAAGCTGATGAGTTTGTTTGTTTTTTGAACGCACTAAGCTCAGGAACTACTAGTCAGATTGGAACCATTATTTTTGCATTATATAGAATATAGATAGTCTAATTCTTGAGGAAGGTTATAGCCTATTTAACATCATGCAATGACAAAGAATGCTAAGCAAAAACAAAGTAATAGAGTGGGCGGGCGATGCGATGCAACGTGGTTGGTCGCAGGCAGAAGCTAGGAGACAAATCAAATATTGTTACACCTGCCAATTGTAAACAATAAATAATAAATACAATATGAAACAATGAATTCTTGAATTTAAGGCTTTATTTAATAAATACATGTGCTATCAAAAAGCATGTTTGTTTGCTATGAAGTACGCCTTTTGTGTGTATAAAATAATCATACTCTTTTTAACCAACCTTCCAAAACGGAGCAGGTTATATGTTCAGCTGTATGTTTGTTTCTTTTTTTTATGTATGTTCACCGATTTCTCCGTCAATTGTGGACGGATTTTGAAAATTATTTTTTGTATGGACACACGTTGCCACCAAATCAGAATCTGATGAGGGGATCCCATGGAAATCGAGGGAAATCCTCGAATTTTATAGGCATACCTATAGCGATTTGAGTATTTTTTATAGTAACTCGTGCATTTGCACTCGAAAAGCACCATTTGGTGAAGTGGTACTGATGATGAAGACCACAGATGGCCACCGGAACTACTTAATAATAAGTATTTCACCGTTGCGATTCGATTAGGCACTTTAATATGATTGCTAAGCAATTTATGCTCGTCAAAATGCATATGGTGTAGTCACCATCAGTTCTCCTGGTTCTTACTAGAAGAACTCCTCAACAATTAACGCCCCTGCATTGTGAAAAGCAATATTTTGTAATAGGTGAAGAGCATTTGACATTAGGCTATTGTGAATTAGATAAATTACAAACCAACCCACTAAAGAGTGAAAAATAAAAAAGACTTCCAAAATAAACACTACAAAGTGAAAAAAAAAGTTGGGTGGCTAAAAACTAAAATACAGATCCAAAGACACCAACTTCCGAAATTAAAATAATTTTTCACTTTGTAGTGTTTATTTTAGAAGTTGGTTGTTTTTTTTTGTAAAATGTTTTTATCATATTATTCACATGCCTATTGTGTGCTACTAGATAGTATCTGCTCAAAGTATGGTTTTGTGCTACTACATAGCATGTGTATTCAGGCTTATCAGACAATGTGACTACTGTCCAGTTACTTTGTCGAACTATTCAGCCATAAGAGATTGTTGAAGTAACTTTAATCATTTTACCCTGCAGATATTATATTTGACACATACATAAACTCACGCCTTCTTCCCATGGGGGTAGGCAGAAACTATAGAATGCCACCTGCTACGCTCCTTACATACTCCTTTTGCTTCGCCTACGTTCATACATCTGGTCGTACACGCACACCGGTTGCGAGTACTACACACCTGACCTTTCAGAAGAACATCACCAATATATATTTTAATATAGGTAAATTATCATTCATTTGTTAGCTACTTAGTCATTAATCATGGAATGTGATGATAAGCCTGAATGCCTCCTTAGGATAATTATTACTAATGCAGAAAATGTCATCATGACTCTTCTTTACAGGTAATAGTGAAATATAATTGCGGTCCTACCAATCTGTGATTCAGTTTATAGATAAAACTTGTGTGTATTGCTCTATAGAAATAAATGATAAATGTTATTGTAATATTAGGACTGTTTGTTTTGTTTATTAACCAATATTATGCAAGATACCAGTCCCTTTGCTTGTTCAAAGTTACACATATCAAAATTGAAAATTGTTATAGTAGGACTACATTATTAGATTTACCTGTCCTATCAGAACAAGATTTGATAAATACTATTTTTAGGCCTGCTTGCTTCGAAAAGAAACAAAACAAACCATTACATTGTTTGAGTGTGTCCTTAACAAGATAACATAACCTCAAAATGTTTCAAAGCAAAACATCATGCCGGCATCAAATACAAAGCCAAAACAATAAAAATATCTACAGTATACGTGCTACAATACCTGATAAGGAGTCTCGTCACCACTTTCTTCCAAATGCTTCAGATTTAAACTCAGTAAACAGTTCTCTTTGGAGTTCCAAACATAAAACACATCATCTTTCAATTCGATCAAATTTCGCAACTTTCCACTAGGATTTTCACTTAAACTGTCATTTAGATCCTTAAATATTTTATGGTTTGGTAATTTAGTTTCGTACAAACGGCTATCCATCCTGAAATAATTAAAATAAACTCTTGTTTTGGCTCACGACAATTTCACAAGTTATCTTTGACAGTGAATGTCGCGGTATTTTGCTGCGTTTAGTTTCTCCGTTAAACACGTTTCGTTAAAAAATTTGAGTTAAAATTATGATGCGTTGACAAGGGAGTAGATCAGTAGAGATTAGAATAATTTTACATTTACAATACACATTCAACGAATTAATTTTTTCTTACTCAGTAAAGAATTATGCCTAGCGCGCACTGCCGTACGGTTTTTTTACCGCAAATCTGTGAAGTATGGAATGTCATAGAAGTGCGCGCATTGCGGTGAAATAAACGCATGCGGTACCTACCTACGGCAGAATAATATGCACCGCGTACGGTAGAATAAACGCACCGCGATCCACCGCACGGCAGTGCGAACAATACACTGCAGTCGCATAATTATGAATATTTTTCGCTGTAGGCACACATCTTCCCCTTTATATAAAAACGCTGCGTATAAAAATATAGGTACCTATATTTTACACAAGCCCCCTTAACGGTAAGCAGAGGTTACGTCACATGCATGAATGAGGAAAATAAAATATCGGTTGAAAAAGAGATTAAACAAACTCATCTCCAAATGGCTGGTTGACACTTGTAGTGACCCAAGGGCTGGCTTTTACCTTGGCTAGAGGTTGCCATACAATTGCCAATTGCCATACAATGTGGTAATAGGTACCTACCGCCAGGCTCTTGGGTACATTACCATTCGACAGTTTTAGCTTAATTAGGATATTAGGTTAATTTTTATATAATTCATTAATTAGGTAGGTAGGTAGGTACAGTTCAATTTAATTCATAATAGATACATTGCAAGTTATAGTGGTAATATCCCGGCCATAATAAGCCATAGAACCCGATTACCGTTGGGGTAGGTCTGTTTTTGCGTGGAGGCCGGGAATAGGCAGGATGCCCTCAGGAGCGATGATACGAGCGGGGTTGCTCACATAACATACGGTTGTGGGGTGGTTGGTAGCACCTGGATAAGAGTAGCCGAGGATCGAGCTAAATGGCGTGCATTTGTGAGGCCATGTCCAGCGAGTCCAGCGGTGGACTTTATGCTGATGATATCAGATATGGACAAAGCCATAACACGATTAAGGTTACCCAATTATTATTTATTATATGTATGTTTTTTATGTTCAGAACATAATTGACCGAGCGAGTTTATTTTCCTCTCTCAGTTTGTTGCTACTCCTCGGTCGTATTTTACAACAGAACCGAGGCCTTTTTGGTTTTTTTTTCGGGTGTGAAATTATCAAATAACTTCTCCCGCTCTGGGCGGAGCGGGAGGGCGTGTCAGACTTTTACTGACTAAAACCCACCCGTGTTCCTTCCGTTGCCTGTGTGCCAGGGCCACTTTGGGTTCACTTCGGGTCACTCGCAACCCTGGCAGGAGAACCGAGGCCCTGCAGTCTCGATATAGATAGCGATCTCTTTACGACCGAATTCGGTCGCAAAGTCCTAATGGGGTCCCTAGACAGTCAAAATTACTTGATATGCATGAAGAAAATCACAATCTCGTCAAGCAATTTAGACCGTCTAGAGATCCCATTATGACTCGACACGAATTCGGTCGCAACCGAATTCGTTCGTAAAGCGATCGCTATTCTATGTCGAGACTGCAGGGCCGACGAAACTTGGTATAAAGGTTTTACGACTTTATGGTTTTTTTTTGTCATCGGCGATTTTTGATTTGAGGGGTACTTCCCCCAAAAAGGGGCATAAAGGGGGCTATTGGATATCTCCGCCTAACGAGATCCGATTTCGATGATTCTTTTTTTATTTGAAAGGTAGTACTTAACTTTAAGTTGGTCTCATAGAAATTTGGTGAAGATCAGATGAGGATCTTCAGCGTGATGAACAGAATAGTTCCTCAAATGCAGTAAATTGATCACTTTTAGATTTCCACCAGTGGTATCGGCCCTTTAACTACTAGGTAGGGATTGATGGAGCACCTGGGACCACCTTATCATCACAAAACTAGAGAATTGTAAAAATAATTTTCAGAATTCACTAAAACGAGGCTTTCTAACCAATCATTATTAATGTTAGTTTTACAATAAGGTCACTAGATGGCGCTACTGGGCACCGCTAGATCGCGCTGTCGTTGTCGCTCGCCAAAGGTGGTCCCAGGTGCTCCATCAATCCCTACCTAGTAGTTAAAGGGCCGATTCCACTGGTAGAAATCTAAAAGTGAGCAATTGACTGCATTTTGAGGAACTATTATTCTACGCATCACGCTGTAGATCCTAACCGTCGAACATTTTGTGTGACTGAGTTTTGTTAGGTGTAAAGTAGCTCCAACAGTAAAGTCATGTGTTTAACAGATAACAGTTGGTTAGTTTATTTCTGTTTAATTATTGCCTTGCCACTTGCCATTATCCATTATTTTTTTTGGTTTAGCGCGGTAGCTTCAATCAGTTTTCTGACTGCTTTGACTACCCAAAGGAAAAATGAACGAAGTGCAGCTTTGTTCGGTCAATCTATTGTCTCCTATCCAAATCAAATACCTTTATTGGTATAGATATTAATTGTTGCAAAAATGTTTGTGCTCGCAAGGGCTGCTGTACGCAGACCTATGAGTTTAGTAATTACATTATGTACCTACTAAGCAGTGGCCCAGTGGTAACAAATTCTAGGTTGTGGGTTCGAACCCAGCAAAGCGCATTACTTTGTGTAAATAATTTCATCACCACTGCTCTCAAATGGTGAAGGAAAACATCGTGAGGAAACCGACCGATTATTCCCGATGTCCACTACTTCGTTGGCCACCACTGGGGGACAGCGAAACAACTGTAAAAAATTATATATTCTCGTTGTCCACCACTGGGGTACAGCGCCACAACTTTCTAAACTATTTCCATTCGCTACCACTGGTGGAGAGCGACACTGACTTTTAAAATCCCTATGGCCACCGCTGGGGGACAATGGCACAACTTTTAATCCAATTCCCACTGCCCATCAATTTAAATTATTTTATAAATTAAAAAGAATTGTATATGATTCCTCATCACGGCGAATCATGAACAGGGACCGTACAACCCCGGTTAAGAGTTAAGCCTTTCGAAGGGGTAAACCATTCAATGGGTTACCTTTATCATGATGTAACCCATTGAATGGGTTTTATACTAGAAACCCAGTGACAGGGTTACATGATAACCCATTGAATTGGTTTTATACTTGCAACCCAGTGAAAGGGCATAATAACCCATTCAATGGGTTCTATACCTACTTGAAACCCAGTGACATGAAAAAATCATAATATTATGTTATTTCGATATCCGGCCAGCACGCGTAGCATGACCAATTCTATCTCTATTCTACCCAGGGACCATTTTGGTTACCATTTTAGAAAACCCTATCGAAAACCGTTTCAATGGAAAGGGGTTTTCGATAGGGTTTTTCTAAGCAGTTAATCAAAAACCCATACATATAGTGTGGGTAATTTTGAATGGCTTCAACTAAGCCGTTCAAAAGGGTTACCCACACCGTATGGGTATTTATCATAAACCCTTTCGACGGGTAACCAAAATTTAACTTGAGCCGTTCAAAAGGGTTGCGTATATCTTATGGGTTTTTGATTAACAGCTTAGAAAAACCCTATCGAAAACCCTTTCAATGGGTAACCAAAATGGTCCCTGGTCATGAATCCATAAATCAGCGGAAAGTTAGTACCTACTATTTTCAGTACTTCTGAAGTCTCCATGTATTGAGTGAAGTTGATTGAATGGCTTTGTGCAGCTTTTAAAAGTAGGTACCATCACATATGAAATCATGAATCTCACAAATTACATTTTTGGCTTCTTCAATACAAAAAACTACAATTCGGTTGCCGTTATATGAATATTCTGCTAAAAGAAAGTCCTTACCTATATCCTTAATCTTTAGCATAATCAGCCATATAATGTTCCCACTGCTGGGACACAGGCCTCCTCTCTGTGAGAGGGAGTGGGCTATAATCCACCACGCGGGCCCAGTGCAGATTGGTAGATGTCACATGTCTTCGAATAATCCTTAATCCTTAACTTTAATGAATTATAATTAATTCATAATTAACTATACTAAACAATAAAATAAACATTATTTTATTATTATTGTTACGTAAACATTTAAATTGGATAAAAATAATTTCAGCAATATCCGCTAAAACCAAATCCGTAAGTTTATTAGGCTATCTTATAAACAAAATAATTTAAATTGATGGCCAGTGGGAATTGGATCGAAAGTTGTGCCATTGTCTCCCAGCAGTGGCCATAGGGAATGTTAAAAAGTCCGTGTCGCTCTCCACCAGTGCAGTGGTGACGAATGACAAAAAAAAGAAAGTTGGGGCGCTGTCCCCCAGTGGTGGACAACGAGAATAAATTTTAAAAGTTATTTCGTCGGCCCCCAGTGGTGGCCAAACAAGTGGTGGACATCGGGAATAATCGAAACCGGCATATCCTTGAACCAAAAATTCAAAAACATGTGACATCTACCAACCCGCACTGGGCCCGCATGGTAGCTTACCTACAGCCCACTATCTCTCGAAGAGAGGAGAGCTTGTGTCCCAGTAGTGGGAATATCATAATAGGCTGGTTATGCACATAATTTAATAACGTCGTCGTCAATCGACCGAGTAGGCTCAAATGAAACAACGCACACCCAGGTAACTGATTGTGCCACACACACAGAGCTGTATATCACTTTGATTCGCAATGGTATCACGTAATTTCATCTCCCTCAGCGCGGCCCATGCTTTCTTATAAATAAAACAACATATAGGAGGCAATAAATTCCATTCTACAAGATTTCGTACGTGAATTTTCGTTGTAATTTAATATTTTGTATGGTTTAAAGGTTTGTGGATTGTTCTTGGCATTGAATGAGTGGCGCCGTTAGTCGAATTGCGATTAGGAATTCGCTACGTACCATAGATAAAATGCAACTTTTTGATACTATTCAAGTATAATTGATGTTAAGTGTTGTAAGAAGAGCTTCTTTTCTAACCGATTTTGTAATGACGATGGTGGTACAGAACTTCATAAGTATTATCTGCCAGCGAGTTCATCCGCGTGAAATTTCTTGTTTTAACATAAAATCCCAAGACACTCGGCAATACTGTAGCTTCCCATAATACCTATCCCTCTTACAAAGAAAAATCCCCTCTTTTTCTTTGTAAGAGGGATAGGTATTAAGGGATCGGGTTATACAGAGCACTGACTAACCATACAAACTCATAAATTCTACCTCTTTATAATATAGTAGACCAGTAGGTATAGATAATCTGCCTCATGTGTCACATACTCACAGTCCATACCACGTCCATACTCCACATGGCTCAGGACTCTTCTCAGTGAGTGGGAGCGGGCGTAATTCATCTCGTTGGCCCATCGGTCTTTGAATTTTTGATTCTATGACTTAGCTGCTGCATTTGAGCCCAGTCACGTGACCTGCAGCCACACCACGTTAGAAGATAAACCTATTATTTTAATGCAATTCTATTTACAATTCCGGTGGCGTAGCAGGTGCGATGCCATCCCAGAGATAAATATAAAGTTAATGTGGATGAAGTCATCCGGTATGCGCGAAAACTGTCATCTCATCTGTCTCTCTCTCTTATCTTTAAGTATACTGACTACACATGCCCGAGAACCAGCGTTTAGCGCATTCGCGTGAAAAAAGAGCCGATTGATTGTTCCCTTCCGATGGATAAGGTTTCCGAAATTTCGACTCTAATGTTTGGTTAAATAAAGACGGGAACTGTTAATCTGACAAATAGAAAGAAAAAAGAAAGAAAGAAAATACGTTTATTTGCGGTAAACATAACGCAAAGAAATAAAAACACAAACACGAAAGAACAAGTTGAGGGAAAATATGCGTCACATTCACGCAAAACGGCCATCGATCAATCAATCGGTTATCATTTCTTCATGAATATATTTAATTAAGGTAAGCCAATCGCCTGACCAAAGTGACCATACAAATTGTAGATTAAATAGCAATCGCATTGAAGGCGTGTATGAATCGATTAATATGTTTAAATTTAAAGATTTAAAACGTTTATTTAGTAGTATTTTTTATAATAAAAGGTACCTGTACACTTAAGAGGGGCTTGTGGCTAAGCCGCACAGGTCGATCGATCATGTTAAGCTACGCTTGCCACGGTTGGTCCGTGAATGGGTGACCATCTTTACATACCAAGACCCCTCCGTGCCTCGGAAACCACGTTAAGCTGTTGGTCCCGGCTCTCATTTGTAGATCTTTGACTGTTTTTACGGGTCGTCAGAAGCCCGAAAGTATGACAATCAGTCTTACCAAGGGGTATCGTTTTACCCATTTACTGGGCTGTGGAGGTCAGATAGGCAGTCGCTTCATGTTAGACTGGAAGCCGACCCCAACATAGTTGGGACAAAGGCTAGGCAGATGATGACCTAACACCTATTACCGGTACTGTGTAATCAATATTTGTACGCCTTGCGAGGCAGCGCATAAATAAATACATCATTTATACCTTCTAAAAACCTGCCAAACTACGTGTCGGTAGGATTAGCGCTCGTCTTAAATCATTTGGTTTAAATAATCTAATTAAACATCTAAGAAGCTAGATACAGTTAATTAGAGTTCCGTACCAAATTGGTAAAAGGGAACCCTTATGGTGAGACTAAGTCTGTCTGTCTGTCTGTCACAGCTGGACATCTCAAGAACTACTAATGCTATCAACTTGAAATTTGGAATAGTTTTAGATGACGTTTACCCAACTATTATGCAAACAAGAAAGAAATTAAAAAAAGAAAATCTTTTTTGCGACATGGCCTGAAAAAGGGTCTTAAAAATTCGAATAGAGTCCACTAGGGCATGTGGGGTATCATATGAACGAAAGCTGTTTGCAAATTCTTAAATATTTTTTTTTAGGCATCATAGTTTTCGACTTTTGATGAAAAATATAATAAAAAATACCGTTCCCCCCTTATCTCCGATGTTTGCATAGAGAAAAATCTGAAATTATTCTATGTAAATTCATAAGAAACCCTCGGTGCGCGAGTCCGACTCGCTCTTGACTGGTTTATTTTTTTTAATGGTTCAGTCAGTGTCCCTCAATCGATTAATTACTGCCACATATTACGACGATTTCATTCAGCAGTTCTGCCTTTAATTTACTCCCCAGTGTTCGACTGCTAATTACACCATTAGCTTTTTTTAACCAGTCGATACTATTGTACAGTGTAGGGCTCAAATAGTTCGATAAGGACCAGGCCCGGGTCGACGGCGCGTTGTGTTCCACGCGCGCCTCAAAGAGACGTCAGCATGAATCGACGGGGTCCATTAGGGTCAATGCCTGCCAGGGTTGCGAGTTTGTCCGAAAGGGATATCGTGGCCCTGGCACACAGGCAAATGAAGGGACACGGGTGGGTTTGTCAGTAAAAGTCTGACACGCCCTCCCGCTCCGCCCAGAGCGGGAGAAGTTATTTAATAATATCCCACCCAAAAAAAAATATATTTTAAGTTTCCTATAGTTTAGTTTCCTATATGATGTGCTGTGGTTTAATAATTTAATATATTGTCTTTTGTTACCTAAACAAAAATATTATTTTAAGAGTTTTGGTTTTGTTATGTGTGTATATTTTATTTTAACTTAAAATTTATCATTATTTAAAAATCCTAATAGATATTTTCTCGTATATTCCGTGTAATATCTTAGTAAAATAAGTACCTACGAGGGCGGCACTGAAAATTTCGGGAATCAAGGAAGTGACACAACTTTACTATTTAAAAATGTATTTATTGCTTTTCGAAGTATTCTCCGCGAAATTTGACACATTTTTCCATACGATGGAACCAATCATTGAAGCAACCATTCCATTCGGAAGTTGGGGTCTCCAAAATGGCCGTTTTGTAGGCGTCCACAGCTTCTTCAGGTGATGAAAATCTCTGTCCACGCAATTTATTCTTTATTTTAGGGAAAGTATAGAAATCATTAGGGCTTAGGTCGGGGCTGTACGGCGGATGGTCTAATAATTCTATGTTTTCTTGCTCTAAAAACTCTTTTGTTCTGTGCGCGGTGTGAGAACTCGCATTGTCGTGATGGAGGATGATGCGGCGGTTGCAGTTCTCTTTACGGAGTTCAGAAACGACCTGTGGCAAACAAATGCTAGCATACCATTCTGCATTAACCGTTCTTTGTCCCTCAAGAGGAATAGTCGTAACATGGCCGGTTTTGGAGACAAACGTGGCCACCATTTTTTTGCAACACTCCGTGAACGAACAATTTTTGTTGGCTTTAACTCATTTTCGAACACCCAAACTCGTGACTGGTTTTTTGTTTCGGGTTCGTACGCGTATATCCAGGATTCGTCACCTGATACAATGTTGTATACAGCATTTGAGGATCCTGCGTGGAATCTTTCGAGAGTTCTGACGCACCAAGTAACGCGAGCCGCTTTTTGCTCTTCACAGAGCGAATGCGGTATCCATCGGGAAAACAACTTTTTTACACCTAATTGTTCATGCAAGATTATTTGTATTTGACTCATGCCAATGTCTAAAGTTGCCTGAATTTCGCGGTATGTCACATGTCGATCTTCCTCAATCAGCTTACGCACAGCATCAACGTTTTCTTGGGTGACTGCAGTTTTTGGACGACCTTGACGGGGATCATCACTGAGCTTGACACGTCCACGTTGAAATTCAGCAAACCAGCGATAAATTGTGGTTTTGGATGGGGCTTCATCACCAAATGCAGAAATCATCCGGTCAACACACTGTTTTTGTGTTAAACCAGTTCGAAAGTCATAATAAATCATCGCTCTTGAATTTTCTCGAGTCAATTCCATTTTCTCAACGACTAAACAAGTTTGACAAAACCTTGTGACAAGACCGAGAATCTTTTTAAAAAAAAAAAAATGGTATTCGATTTTTAAAACCAAGGAGTTTTCAATTAAAAAGATTTTAATATGACAGGAACAGTGGAAATATTCCATTCCCGATACTTTTAGTGCAGCCCTCGTATTAGGTATTAATGTAAAGTTAATTTGCATGCCCTAAACAGGCAAAATATGGATGTACCTAAACCACCAACCTCTAACAACTGGTAATACCTATATTTTCAGCAAATAAATTATTCTTATTCTTAAGTGTTTTGCACATGTACTTTGAATTGGTCGTTATAGAACTGCTCTAGAACCACTAAGTACTTGACCTTCTCATGCGGAAGGACCTTACATACAATAAAAAGTTTTTCATAATTTTCTTTAAACTCGAGTTTTAGTTTTAGGATACGATATTTTTTATTTTACAACACAACACAACATAATACTGTGACAAAAAAAAAATGAATTTGAATCTAATATACGTGGACTACGAGTTCAGGGATTTGATAGGAACAGAGTGTCTACTCCGAAGCGTTAAACCGAAGTATCGGCCGAATGTTCGGCCGTTTTATATCTTCCATAGTTTCCTTTTTTGAGTTTGAATCCATACCCGACTTAAAGTCACATGTTTGTCTTTGGCTTATCTCTTTGACTGTCGTTTTTTTTTTCTTTCGCCGTAGTCAGCCATAGTTAGCCGTAGTCAAGCAAAGGCCGAACATTCGGCCGATACTTCGGTTTAACGCTTCGGAGTAGACCCCCAGAGTATGAGGATTGCAGCACACGATGTTCTATGATACCTACAAGATTTCCTTTGGAAACAAAGATCAATGTCGCCGTCGCAGACTGAATAAGTAATACAAAGCCGAGTGCCGGTCGCGATGTACCTTCGTCCTACGGGTCCTACCGCCATTGATAAATTTAGCAGAACTCTCACATGATATTAAAGGGTGGTGAATGTACGATACGCCTCCCTCTCCGATCTATTATTATGCTGGGCAGGCCTCCAGAATAGGGCTGCGCGTTAGTGTTTTTATTAATGCAGGTTAGGTTAGTTTTTCGTAAATTGAAGAGAGAACTTTTCTTTATTGAGGTCAGAGAAGTTTCTGTACTAGGTTGGGTTAAAAATTTAAGAACTTAATTTGTTTGCCGACAAGATAGAAGAGGAATTTAAACAAGTTCGCGGATTGGTTCTCTACCATATTCAGAAAGTTCAGTTCAGTTTTGTTTTAATAAGAACTTCAGTAAAAGAAAAACTCGAGTCTATTGTGAACTAACATCTCATTACCTAGAGCAAAATCACAGACATATAGGTATCCCCTTCACTATTACAGTTCTCACTACTGCATTTCTATTGTGTTCGTTCTTTTGGCGCGTGGCCAAAATCGGAACTAACGCCGCCATCTTGTTTATTCAATACATTTTACAAAACAACTGCACAAATGTACACCAACATCGCCCCCAAGTCAGCGTCATTTGAGCGCCAAAAGATCCGTGTAGCATAATTATATCTTCCTTTTCAACACACTTGCTTGTAAAGTGACTCGTTTTTTCAATTCATTTAGGTTCATAATTCAGCTTATTATATACTCGTGTTTTTTTACCTTAAATTACCACACTAGTGTTTTTTACTTTATTTATTTTTTCAATTTAATGAATAAGTATTTTTGTGAATAAATAAACTATTTTAGGTTTTTATCATAAATCAATCATCAAAATTATCATCTTTTCATCAAATTATATATTTTTCACTACATATTAACCTTAATTTGCATAAGTTCAAAACATTAATTTGTGTTTATTATAATTTTTATAAAGGCTGTTTAGCGGTTTTGTTAGTGCCTTTATTTACACCTGCCAGCGCGTCGCTAGCGCGCTGGCGGCGCCGGCGTCGCGGCGCGCGGAAAAAACTAAACCAGCGCCCCATTTTCCTTAAAATTATATTTGTTTACGTTTTCATTGTGTTGGCCAATCTTGATAATAATTAGTATCAAAATTGGCAAGTAGGTACACGTAGGGAAGAAGAGCAATACCTACGTAGATTTGACCCATCTGGAAATGCTAATCGAGGCACGAAACGCGAATGATAGCCTGTTGCCACAAAAACTACGAAACTTACATAGAGTGGAAAAACGTCGTATGATACGCATGTGCATTGATCATAGCACACTTGTATCATAATGTAGGTACTATTACATTGCTGGCAGCCCTGAGTTTGTCCGTCGGGAGGACACCGATGACTTGTCATTAATAACGACAGTAGAAATGTATCAAAAGGTGACGCGTCCCGACGTCTGTCTCGGCCCTTATTTATGATACCAACAAACAATATTTATTCGCGTCTATATGCCGCGGGCATTAGCCTGTGACGGACGTGTGTTGTGTCAGAAATTTACACGAATTGTTTGTTAGGGAGATTTTCAAATGGTCCTATGTCCATGAGTTAAGCTGGTCATAGGCCTCTGAAATCACACGGCATACCACTCGATCTTTGGCTACTCTCATTCAGCTGCAACCAGCTGCCTTGTTAAGGCTCTTACACACTCACGCGATATCGCGGGCGCGACAGGCACCGACAAAGACAATTCCTTTGTCGGTGCATGTCGCGCCCGCGATATCGCGTGAGTTTGTAAGAGCCTTTACGCTCTATTATAAACTAATTAGGTTTAATGCTGTCAACAGTGTTTCCCGCTTTTATCACGAGAGTGTGATATATTCTTTGGTAGGAATAGAAGGAAAGAAAAAAAAAGAAGTTTACTTATTTGTCACAGAAATACGTGCATGCAAAAAGATAATTTGCTCGAATAAGTACCATTAACAGAAAAATAAAACAAAATAGATCTACATAATTACAATCACGAGCACAAAACAGAAATAGTCGGCAGCTGCACGTCATGACTGTGACAAGAAGGCTTCCACTCAGCATGATGCTGTGCTAGGGGGGATCCACAGCACAGCGCCGTTTTTCAGTGGTCACCTGAAAAAGACGTACGGAAACCAAAACAGGTTTAATGAATTGTTCGTATGTAGTTGACAAAATAAAATAATCAGTACTTAGAATATAATGCCGTTATACAAACAAAATTATAAGAATAAATATTACAAAATAAAATAAAAACCGGCCCAGTGCGTGTCGGACCACGCACAATTAAGGGTTCCGTAGTTGGGATGAATTTATCCCAAGAACAAACTTAGTTGAAAGACATTTATATCCCTTATACATTCCAACTGCAAATGTAAGTTTGTACGCAAAATATATATATTTTTTTGTATATTGAGTGATATACCACGTTATTTTTAGACCATAGACTTCTTATAGGTTTTCCTGCAATTTATAAAAAAAATAACTATTTTCAGTATTAGGCTTAGTAGTTTCGGAGATAATTGTAAATTTTCATTGATTTTCTTAAATAACTTTAAAAGTATTTATTATAACATTTCAAAAAAATATATCTGAAATCCTTACAACAAGCCCGTTCATTTGATATGTCACACGATACCATTAGCAAAACATTTTTTTAACATTTTCTTATTAGCTCCAAAAGGGGGTCACTATAAGGGGGGCAAATAAGAAAATTTTAAAAAAATATTCAAAATTTATTTATTTACGTTACACGTCCGTGTTTGGGTCACAGAAATTCATATGTGTAATTTTCAACTTAATCGGTCCAGTAGATTCCGAGCAAAGCTGTGACAGACGGACAGACAGACACTCGAGTGTAAGGGTTCCGTTTTTTCTTTTTGAGGTACGGAACCCTAAAAATTTATCCGTAGCATCAGGTTCTCCCTGCCAGGGTTGCGAGATCCTCCGAAAGGGATATCGTGGCCCTGGCACACAGGCGGGTTTTAATCAGTAAAAGTCTGACACGCCCCGCTCCGCCCAGAGCGGGAGAAGTTATTTGATAATTTCCTACCCACCCAAAAAAAAAATAAAGGCATCACCGTGAGTGCATAAATAATGTACCCACCTGACATTTTATTACACGAGATTATCCAGTGTTTTGTATCACAATATGGAGTCATAATAACCTAGGTTTTAGGAACGAACAGAGATATCATCTCCACTACAAAAAAAAAATGCAAGTCACACAAGCATATCCTATCCAAACAAGCCAAAATAGGGTGGTATCACCAGTTTCGGTCACGTACAAAATATGGGTATACAATTTACACAATATCGTCATATGTCAAGTGTGTCAGAGATCCTCACGAGGCATCTACCCCAATTACCGTTAGAATTGTTTCGCACCAGCTATCTATTACTTCCCTGGCTCGACTTGGGAATTGGGACAGTGTTGTATGATAAAAAATTGTTGGATCTGTCGTAGCTGTCACATTTGTCGCATTTGTCGTCTGTTCTTGGGGAAACGTCGTGAGGTAATTATTATGATTGATCTTACTGTGGGTATTGGTTTACGAGATAGGTATTGTTCTTGTTAGCTAGGTGTGAGCTGAATTATCAATATGGGACGGTAATATAATTTTAAATTTTGAAAAACATTTTTCTTAATCTTTTGAAGCTCGCGTTTGGTCACGATTACAACCATATACCTACTTCTATGAAGTAGGTTAAAAGTATGGATACATTCATTTTGCCGACATGTAACAAAGATCTTAATTTCTTCTCTGTTTACTTATGTCCTGTTGACGATATATTATGAGCATTAGGTACAGGGTACATAGGTAGAGGTAGTGGGTAGTGTAGGTACAGGGTAGCCTAACGGAACCAATACAGTCCGCCTATAAATCCGACGGGACGTCCGAACACTTCAACTGTCTTAACCGCGTGCCCCTACAAGGTGCCACTGGATCGTATAGCGGTGGATAAGAAATAGTACAATAACCTTACGAATTTATATAATACTTTACGAAAACTTTGAGATTTGTATTCAAAAGAAAGGAAAATGGTTTATTCTGCACAAACAAGATGCATAATACAAAAAAAAAAAAAATTGCAACATTTGGATTTTTTCTAGATCTCTCTAAAATTTTCAATTTGATCATTTGTGTAATAAGACTTATTTATATATACCAGATATACCTGCAAGATAAGAATTAAGTTTTTAGTAGGTATCGATTACTATCGGTACTTGGTATAACATAACATCACGCCTGTGATCCCCGAAGGGTTAGGCAGAGGCACATTTCGCCAGATATGTTTACGTCCGAAAAACCCAATAGCAGTTTGAGCATGAGTTCCTAGGTTCGATTGCCAGGAACTCATGCTCAGCACTAGACCAACGAGGCATTCAATATTTTATGTAAGTAGGTACCTATTCACTTCCAACTAATGTTGGTACCCTGTAATTACGCGTGCGGAGACAAATAAAAAACAAAGAACAGTTGCATAAAATTGCAAGGCTGAATTCGTTACTACGCTACGTGAAAATACTAACTAAGTTCAGAGTAGGATGTAATACCTATTTATAAAACCAAATTTATACGATCATAAATGGCAGATCTTTACCTAAGCTATCTGTCCCCAGTTTAATGTGCAGAATATTAAACAATCCTGATTTTAAATAGACAATAACAAAATTAATACATGTCGCAGATGTATCAAGTACTGCATACAAATTGAATGTCCTTGTCTAGACTAGGAAAAAGATGTAGACGACGTACAACCCTTTCGAGATCTCTTTGGGCTGTGTCAGGTCCGTCCTGGGCCAACAGACTGCCGTATGTGATAATTGGTCGGATGACTGTGGACACTGTGGTGTATAGCCAGTAAGTCACCTTGGGGATAATCCCCCAATTCCTGCCAAGCAGTCGCTTTCACTGCCATAGATATATGCTGGCTTTTGTAGTGATGTAGTTGGTATATTTTACCCAATTCAGCTGTTTGTCCAAAAGGATCCTCAGGTATTTGGATTCAATTGATAGGCTTAGGATAGTTCCAAAGAATTGTGGTAGTTGTAGCGTCGTCAATTTCCTCTTTTTTGTGAAGAATCACTTCCCTAGGGGATTCAAAGATGAGAAAAAAGGGGGAGCCGGCTGCCTTGTTCCCGTCTAGTGGTCGTAAGCGGGAATAGAGTCCTTGGTTCGATGCTCAGCTCCCCAATTGCGTAATCCACTTTCTTTTACGATCCGAAGGATTATGAAGGAAATTCCTCACCTATTGCTTCATATGTTTGAAAAATTCGTCTGCTCGACAACGTAAATAACGCAATGAATGTTGTTGAGTTGTCAAAATGAAAGGCGTTGCAATTGTAAGTAAATTACGCAATTACCCCGCTAGTCTGGCAAAGTGTTTTTCGAAATGATATTTCTCAACAGCCCGGAGTCTGTATTAAAGGCTCCCGCAGATAGGCGCGACGCGACACTCGTAGCACAATTTCTATAAAAACTTCATGGAAAGGGTCGTGCTGACTGTCGCGCCCACGATACCGCGGCAGTGTGCAAGAGCCTTTATGCCCGGCTGATAGCAACAGGGTCGCTCAGTTCGGTCGCCCTCATACGAGACTAAAATTTACCTGGCAAAATGTGGGTGTAGGTGACTAAAGGCACAGCTCTGGCGACCCTTTCAGGGAATAGAGGCGTGATGTTATGATTTTTAACAAAATAATAAATATCATGAAATAAAACGTCACAACAAAACTTCTTATCCAGTACTTTCACTAATTTAAGGTGTACCAGCCATATGTTAGCCAAGAAAGGGTTGAGCAAGTGCTACCTGTGGGGTTTGGGGCAAGAAGGGGGGAGGAGGAGGTGGAGGGTAGGATTTACACCCCTCATTTGTTTGCGATGACCCCCGAGCACTATCTCCTTAGAGCGTCTTGGTATCGCCTTGGCTTAAGCGTCGCTTACATTATTATGTTTTTGGCGCTTTTCGGTTCATTTTGTTTATATATATTGGTTTTTTGGAAAGTCGATTTGTAGGCTTTTGTCGAGCTGGCGAGTAAAACCTTTTTTTGGCTAATAGTACATAGGTATTTATTCGTGGGATGTCCGACGTGCGGGGGCAGTTACCCAGCCCAGCTTAACGGGATAATATTGATCAAAGCAATATGAAAAAAAACACATTTTTGCAGACATTTTTATGTGCATTTTTTTATATTTTTTATTTAAATAAATTGTGTTACAGAGGTGTTAAGTTTCTAACTTTTATTATTTTAATAATATTTTATATCGTTTTGTTGTAATGTTTTGTTCATGTGAGAACGTTGTAGGCTTATTAAGACTGAAGCTTTGTAAACCATTTTCTATTTTGTTAAGTACTTGATACTTGTTGACGGGCCTACACTGTCCTCCCATATCTATTAACACTGTAACTTGAAAACATTGTAAAAGCACATTATTTTTAAAAGAGTAACCGTGGAGTTTCTTGCCGGCTCTTCTCCATAGGAAACGACCAATTGGAACCGTGCACCTCGCTTCTGACGTTTCATAAGTGCCCATGTAGGTTTATGTGAAATAAAATATTTTGATTAAGATTTTTGTTACTTAATTCTAAATTCGCGAAACTTTTACGTTTGATGGCGAGAGTCGCTCTTTTTCATAACAACGAACAACCTTACGTACATAAAGCCACTACTTATATAATAATTTAGTTTGTTTGCTATCCTGCAAAAAGTTTTTCAATTTTGTTGTACTAATTTTTACTTTTTCTCTCAATAAACATATTTTGTTAACCAAATACTTCGATGTTCTCTTACCATAATAATTTGTTATCTGTGGTTGTACCACTCTGTTCTCTCTAACCCTACGTGTGTTGTACTTGTTTTTAACATTAACTTAATGTACCACAGTGTGCGCACTTACGTCATCATCATCAGCCTATAGCCGTCCATTGCTGGGCTTCGGTCTCTCCAATTGCAAGCCATTCAGCTCGATTCTCATCTAGCTGCTACCAGCCACCCTGCGACGATCGTCGCTCCACCTAGCCTGAGGGCATCCTGCCTTACCTATCCCTACTAACGTCATCATTATCATCATCATTTCCCCCCAAAGAGGGGGGTTTGCCATAATCGCCACGCTTGGCAAGCGGGTTGGCGATCGCAGTATCAAGTTAAAATGCATAGAGAACGCTGCTGCCCATTCTCTAGTAAGTCGCCTTTTACAACACCACGGGAAGAAATAGGACTAACGACTAACGTACCTACTTGTAATTGAAGGACGTGATTCAAGGTTGAAAAAGAAGAATACTTTATCCTGGCAGAAAACAAAAGGGTTATTCTTATTACTGTTCAATTAAGCCAACATAGTAACTTTTTATCTGCATTAATTAACCTGCTGGATTTTTAAAGTAACTAGGTATATAAAAAAATAACAGCTTTAAGCTAGACAATACAGAGTAACTAGGTATATAAAAAAAAAAGTTTAAGCTAGACAATACAGCGTGTATCAAAAATGTGTGGTCTTATTTAAGGGTGTGGTCCCATGGAAAAAGTTGTTCAGATTGATGATATGTCATCAATCTGAACAACTTTTTCCATGGGACCAATATCGTAATCGTGAAAAAATTATCAGCTGTCCCATGCAAACATTCAACTCAACTCAAAGCATTTATTTCAATTAAACCAATTACAGGCACTTTTGAATTGTCAAAGAGTCGATCAGTTAGTCAGAAAGTTGAAGCTATTTGCCCATTCCAAAACGTAGATCTCTATGGAGAAGAATAGGTAAGAAACTCCAAGGACATTCTTTTAAATCAAAATATTACAAAGGCCTGGGTACATTGTTCTTGTTGCTTCTTTATTTATTTAGGTTAGCCAACAAATGTACTGTTTACACAGTACATTTAAAAAATATTTTCCTTAATAGTACATTTATAAGTGCAACAATCACTTACAGGCTATTACATTATGCGCCATTTATGGTTTTACATAATATTACAAAGCCAAAAAGGATATTTAAAAAAAACTTTAATTCAATAATAATAACTTTAAAGTTATTATTATTAAATTAAAGTTTAAGTAATTCAGGCGTAACAATGCAATAACAAAAATTTCATTCAAAATAATTTAACTAAAAGATTGATAACATTAACATTTAACAAATAAAAATATATATTATATGTATAAAAGATTAAAAGATTACAAATAAGCCCTGGCAATTAAGAGATAGCCAGTCTCAACTGACGGCGCCCGTTCACGAACATGACGCGTGGATCAGCACCATCCAGCTCAACCATTTTGTAGGGAACCGAATGATACAACACACGCGCCACCATCAGCGAGACATTTAAGTGAGCATGAACAACACCTACTAGACCTGCAGATTATTTACAAACCCTTAGTTATGACCACACATTTCTGAGACACGCTGTATATCAAGAGATAATAACTATTAGATATTCTGTGGCATTACACTAAAATATCTAAGAGACAAACCTTTCAAAAGTACAACCACCATCTAGTTAACGTTCACTTTGCATCGTTTTAATATTAAGTCTGTTGGCAATATTTACGTCGGTTATTAGCGGCGACGACAACAGTGCCACTTACCCTGAAGCTCTCCAACAAAGATTGGAGGCTCTTAAGCGATATAGTCTTGTGATCTTGTGCAAGTTCGGATAATGGTCCAACTAAGTGCAGTTTTGAAGATTTTTATGCAAGTCAAAAAGATTAAATATTTATTTATTTTATTATTTATGTATACAGTAAAATATACAGAGATACGAAATATTGAGTACAAAGGAAATTCATAGTTTAAGAAATTCCTTCCAGCAGACCTGAGAAAGGCGAAATTAAAAAGAAACGGAGACAGTGTGTGAGAACAAGAAGAGAAGAATAATATAATCGTTTTTAGGGTTCCGTACCCTAAGGGTAAAACAGGAACCCTATTCTTGAGGCTCCGCCGTCTGTCTGTCTGTCTGTCTGTCTGTCTGTCCGTCTGTCACCAGGCTGTATCTCATGAACCGTGATAGTTAGAAAGTTGAAATTTTCACAGATGATGTATTTCTGTTGCCGCTATAACAAAAATACAAAAAACCGAATATAATTAATATTTAAGGGGGCTCCCATACAACAAACGTGATTTTTTTGCTCGTTTTTGCTCGATATTGATAACGGCAACAGGTAGACGCTTGAAACATTTACAGAGTATTTTGTTATATATTTACTTTAAGAATAAATAATTAAATTAAAATAAAACAAATTAAGGGGGGCTCCCATACAACAAACGTGATTTTTTTGCCTTTTTTATAGATAATGGTACGGAACCCTTCGTGCGCGAGTCCGACTCGCACTTGGCCGGTTTTTCTGTAGTTTTGGGTCCCTATGTGGTTTTTCTTTTATAGTTCAAGCTGTTGCCCACGTAAAGGTCGGAAAATGAGCGGGATAAAAAATATCATATCTTCTATTTTTACACAACCATCTGTCTAGCCCTTTCTCAACTATGTTGATCCCGGTTTCCAGTCTAACCGGATGCAGCTGAATACCTACCAGTATTTTACATAGAGGGACTGCCTATCTGACCCTCACAACCCAGTTATTGGGTAACACGATACCCCTTGGTAAGACTGGTTATCAGACTTTCGAGCTTCTGACTACCCGTAACAACTGTCAAAGAGCTACAAATGATAGCCGGGACCAACTGCTTAACGTGCTTTCCCCCGCAAGCTAAATGGTTGCTTTTAGATATGTGAAAAAAATCACGGCAGTGGTATAGTATGTAACTAAGTTAAAAGGAAAGCTATCACGACTAAGTAGGCTTTACGAGTAATAGTCGACCAACTTACATTTACAGTTGGAATGTATCGGAGAACACGTTAAGTTTGTTCTTGGGATAAGTTCATCCCAACTACGGAACCCTTCATTGTGCGTGGTCCGACACGAACTTGGCTGG
Source organism: Tiliacea citrago (assembly GCA_963921375.1). Lineage (NCBI taxonomy): Eukaryota > Metazoa > Arthropoda > Insecta > Lepidoptera > Noctuidae > Tiliacea > Tiliacea citrago. The sequence goes on from OY992800.1 coordinate 22,022,366, forward strand.
TTTTTATATTGGATAGACTCTAGTCTATGGTTTGGTGACTGTTAATGAGAAACTCCGTGTGTTTACAATCTACTGGTATTTATTTATTTAACCATACGGAACAGAAAAATACCCACAAAGATGATGCTTGGTTAAGCTTTTATTATTTTAGTGATAGCATCAGTCAGTGTACCAGTATTGTATCATTAGGTTGTATATGCAGAAATTAATGAACGCCTGGGCGTTCATTCATTCACTAAAAACGAAAAAAATCGCAAGCAATGAGAAATTGCTTCTAAAGGCTGCGAGTGTCGGCTCGGAGTTTGTCTGAAAGGGATATCGTGGCCCTGGCACACGCCTCATCTGAAGGAACACGGCTGGGTTTTAGTCAGTAAAAGTCTGACACGCCCTCCCGCTCCGCCCAGAGCGGGAGAATTTATTTGATAATAACCCACCAAAAAAAAAAGAAATGGCCGAGCTGCTTCTCACATGGACAACTGTACGTCACTTGCTGCCGCGTCACCAGTCCCGAATCTCTGTATATTTCGGCTGCTGAGACCAAAACTACAAACGTAGTAACAGGAAAATTGTGTATAAACATGTGGCTGTTATTTTAGCCTATTGCGGTGTCTTACGACTTCTACGCGAACGAAGTCCCGGGCAGAAGCTAGTATAATATATAACGCCACAAACTATTTACACTAAGTGCTAAATTAAATGACTAACTATAAATAATGTCTTAGAAATCATTGTACACCTCGCAGTCGTATATGTATAATTTATACTAGTTTACTGGCGTACCTACTGCATGAATCTCCATTTTAAATTACATGACACATGTCTCGAACCAGACAAGCGTGCCTTCAATGCATCTGTATTTAGATCATTGAGTAAGACGCTAAGCCTTCATTACGCTACCACTCCTCGTACCTAACAGTCGTGCAACATGAGCTTCAAAAACAAAGTGGTCCTCGTCACAGGAGGCAGCGCCGGTATCGGTGCAGCCATCGCTGAACAATTCGCTAAAGCAGGTGCTAGCATCGCCATCGTTGGAAGAAACGAAGCCGGGCTCAAAGAAGTGGCCCAACGCTGCGAGAATAATAACGCTCCAACCCTCATTATCAAAGCCGACGTCGCTAATGATGTAGAAGCGAAAACTATCGTTAAAAAAACAATTGAGAAATTCGGGAAACTCGATGTCCTTGTCAATAATGCTGCCATATTGAAGACCACGTCACTCACAAGTCCAGATGTGATGCAAACGTACGATGACGTGCTGGGCATCAATCTACGGGCTGTGGTCCACTTGACAAGCTTGGCGGCGCCATACTTGGCGAAGACTAAGGGCAACATCATCAACATTTCGAGCATACTCGCCACAACATACGTACAAGCGTCACAGTTGATGATGTACTGTGTTTCTAAGGCTGGTCTGCACCACTTCACTCACGGAGCGGCGTTGGAGCTAGCTGCTTCAGGCGTCAGAGTGAACACAGTGAGTCCAGGCCCCGTCCGCACTAACATGCTACAGGGTTTGATGACTGATAAGGTTTGGGAGGAAAATTGCAGTGCAACTGCTTTGCAGAGGATCTCCGAACCAGAGGAAGTAGCTGATGTGATTATGTTTCTGGCTAGTGATAAGGCTAAAGGTGTGACTGGCTCTAATTATGGTGTTGACAATGGGGTGCTGCTGAAGTTTTAAAAAGTTGTACAGTGTTGTCATCACGTTTTATTAGTTTTAATTATACCTACGTAATAATTATGTTGGACATCAACAGATGTATGAATTTGAATCTTGAAACCAAATGTTTTGTTATAGCTTCAGTATTCAGTAGAAGTATATATATAAAAATATACATAAGTTTGTTTTAAATTAAATTGATACTTATGATTAGTGTCCGTATGGATTGAGGAGCCATTTAAACGCGGATACTACATTGGTAGTACCCGCGTTTAAATCTCGTTTTAATGATTATGTAACGTAACTTAATTTCGTCGGATAATTTATTAAATCGGGCAAAGTCGGTAAGAGTCGTTTGATCTCGTTTTACCTCCTGTTTTCTTACTATGTGATACCAATGAATAATTTGTTACTGTTTAACATTTTAGGAATTCAACATTACGGGTCTAAAGGTTTGTATCGACTATCCATAATCATATTGACATAAAATAATAATAAATATTATTTTATTTACATTTTTCATTAAGTGCAATTATTATGACTATATGTGGGCATCCAAGCAAGAAGGGCCCAGTTCTTGGCATTTAATATCCGAGATATACGCAGTTTTGTAAAGTTGGGTGAAAAAATTGCATTTCGCGATTTTATGTTATGATATTTGATATTATGTTCAATTGTCTACAAGTTCATAAAGTAAATGATGTGTGATGATGATGTTTCTAAGTACCAGAAATTTGAAAATGATTTTTCTCAAATCAAGCTTTATCAGAGTTTCAACATCAAATGTCTGATAAAAAAAAAATGTGCCAGTATTTGAATATATTTTTAATCATTCATCACCTTTTTGTTTGGACGCCCACATATTATTAATCCAGTCAAAATTGTAGCATTGAAGGCAAAAAGCTATTCTGTCATCTTTGTGCGCTTGTGTAACATTTTTCGGGTTGATATAATAATGACGTTGCATTGTCGTTGCAGACCCCTTTCAGCGACGACGCCCTCTTTGCATTGAAATCTGTAACAAGCATTAAGACTTATACTTTCAATGAAGTAACAATACCAAAAGTTACATATTTTTTCACCGACTTCAAAAAGGAGGAGGTTCTCAATTCGACTGCCTGTTTTTTTTTTGTATGTTTGCTACGCGATTACTCCACCAATTATGAATTGATTTTGATGATTATTTTTTTGTTTGAAAGGGTATGCTCCCGAGGTGGTCCCATTGTCACCAAATCAGAATCTGATGCGGGGATCCCATGGAAATCGAGGGCAATCCTCAAATTTTTTAGGCACACCTATATCGATTTCAGTATTTTTTATAGTAACTCATGCATTTGTTCTTGGAAAGCACCATTTGGTGAAGTGAAACTGATGAAGAAGACCACAGATAGCCACCGATACTTAATAATAAGTATTTCACTGTTGCGATTCGATTAGACACTTTGATATGGTTGCTAAGCAATTTATGCTCGTAACAATGCATATGGTGAAGTCAACATCAGTTCCAGTTCTTCTGGTTCATACCAAGAGATTTAGAATAATAACACATAGAAACTTAGTAAGAGTGCAAAAAGTGAGGCAACTAAAACTGAGCCATTAGTGGCTAACTTCTCTCGGCCAGCTGTCAATACTCAAGGTCACGTTCCGTCGAACACAGCTCGCGAGTAAATAATTTAAAATGACAGTTTGTAGCGTAAAGGGATGTCATAGCACTTCAGGAAAACAAAAAAAATATGATCAAATTACATTTCACAAGTAAGTTGGTACCTACTTACATTTTATACACAATTTTTACGTAAATCGATCATCAAACAAAAATTCTAAAGACCTAACTTATCACAATACAGTGTTGCTATTTGTGAGGAAAAAAATACCCACATTGCTTTCAATTTTGTTCTAATTATTGTTTAGCAAAAAAATTGTTTTATATGTTAGTAGGTACCTACCTAGTACCTACGCTATTGAATACGATATCACATTTTGCCAGTTTCGAGAAACCAACTTGGCTTTAGTTATTTTAAATTAGTGTTTGTAAATAGGAAAATTGAATTTTACCTTCCGTAAAAATATGTAAATACTCGTACATGCAAAATCATCTTAATAATATAAAATAATTGTCTTGATTTGATCCAGCAACATAGTAGGGCGTTTTCCCATTTTTTTGTGGGTAACGGCTTGGTAATGGTATCACTGAAAGCTGTATTTGTGTGCGTTTGAGGAACGTAGACACATTCGGCTCACGCACACAAAGAAAATGAAGTGGACACACGATATCGCTCGTGTTTTGTTCTAGACGCGGCTTCTATGCGTGATTATTCTAAGCCAAGAGAACTCCTCAACTATTAACGCCCCTGCATCGCGAACCGCAATATTTTGTAAAAAGGTGAAGCAGTTGACATTAGGCTATTGTAACTTAGATAAATTGCAAACTGACCCATTAAAAAGTACAAAATAACAAACTTTTTACAAAAAAAAAAAACCGACTTCCAAACAAAGCCCTACGAAGTCGGTTGTTTTTTTTTTCAGTATCATGTGGGGGTGGATGGGCTTCATAAAATTTGGTGTAAAACTTACGTGCACATTTAGTAGTCGCGATATTTCAGCAACTCACATCCCCATTTCTTTCAAAATTTCGATGCGGATTCATTCTGCAACGGTGAATCGTGCAGGCATTTTATCAAATAATTGTAACAGATTAAATCGAATTGAAATTATCATAGATTTTGAAAATTATTTTAAACGATCTTTTGTCAAGCAGACATAATTTAGTACAGAACATCAAGGTTTTTGTTTGGTGACGTGGATTTTATTTTGTTAGTTTTTTTTTTTAATATCTTAAAATACATGATGCGCAGTTCGGTTTTAGGCCGCAGTTATCGACTGAGTGTGCTATTCTGCCCCTCAAGCATACTGTCAGGTACTATACGGGGAAGAGTACGCCGCTATATGCGGCGTTTTTAGACCTTTCTAAGACATTTGACCTGGTTAGGTATGGCATATTTATTGTCATGTAAGCTGCGCGAAGCGGTAGTGCCTGACGACATAACAAATATGTTTCAGTACTGGTATGACCACCAAACCAATCATGGTAGATGGGCCAACGAGTTGTCTGAGGAGTACTGGTTGGAATGCGGGGTGAGACAACGAGAATCCGGGATTGACCTCGCCAGAGCTCTTCAACCTGTATGTGAACTAGCTGATTGTCAAGCTCAGTAGCATATATGTTGGCTGTTCTATTGACGGTATGAGTGTGAATAGTATTAGTTATGCGGACGACATGGTGCTGCTGAGTCCGTAAGTTAACACACTCAGGAAGTTGTTGGCGGTCTGCGAGGCTTATACAGAAGCGCACGGACTTATGTACAACGTACAGAAAAGAAAACTATTTGTGTTTAGGGTAAAACGTAAAAAAACAGCACATAGGTATCCCACCGGTTATGTTAAAAGGTGTAGACCTTGAAAGGGTGCTAGATTTTAAGTACTTAGGGCACACCGAAACTGAGGACTTGAAAAATGACGCTGACATGGAAAGACGACGGAGGGCGTTGGCTGGCCGATGCAATATGTTGGCCCGCAGGTTTGCTTGTTGTACATCAGAAGCAAAAATAACTCTTTTTAAGGCGTTTTGCCAACCCTTGTACACGAGCACTCTGTGGGTCCGCTTTAAGCAAAGGGCATATAACGCCCCTCATAGTTCAATATAATAATGCCTTCAGAATGTTGTTAAGGCTTCCACGTTTTTGTGTATCTTTTGCATGACATGGTAAAATATGGCTGATCTTGTAATAACTTTTGTTATCCTTTATAACCTTATTTGCAAAACAAAGTTATCTTTATCTATATCTTATCGCATCTTATCTTGATGCATGTCTCGTTCCGAACACGCGTGCCTTCAATGCATCTGTATTTAGATCATTGAGTAAGACGCTAAGCCTTCATTACGCTACCAGTCCTCGTACCTAACAGTCGTGCAACATGAGCTTCAAAAACAAAGTGGTCCTCGTCACAGGAGGCAGCGCCGGTATCGGTGCAGCCATCGCTGAACAATTCGCTAAAGCAGGTGCTAGCATCGCCATCGTTGGAAGAAACGAAGCCGGGCTCAAAGAAGTGGCCCAACGCTGCGAGAAAAATAACGCTCCAACCCTCATTATCAAAGCTGACGTCGCTAATGATGTAGAAGCGAAAACTATCGTTAAAAAAACAATTGAGAAATTCGGGAAACTCGATGTCCTTGTCAATAATGCTGCCATATTGAAGACCACGTCACTCACAAGTCCAGATGTGATGCAAACGTACGATGACGTGCTGGGCATCAATCTACGGGCTGTGGTCCACTTGACAAGCTTGGCGGCGCCATACTTGGCGAAGACTAAGGGCAACATCATCAACATTTCGAGCATACTCGCCACAACATACGTACAAGCGTCACAGTTGATGATGTACTGTGTTTCTAAGGCTGGTCTGCACCACTTCACTCACGGAGCGGCGTTGGAGCTAGCTGCTTCAGGCGTCAGAGTGAACACAGTGAGTCCAGGCCCCGTCCGCACTAACATGCTACAGGGTTTGATGACTGATAAGGTTTGGGAGGAAAATTGCAGTGCAACTTCTTTACAGAGGATCTCCGAACCAGAGGAAGTAGCTGATGTGATTATGTTTCTGGCTAGTGATAAGGCTAAAGGTGTGACTGGCTCTAATTATGGTGTTGACAATGGGGTGCTGCTGAAGTTTTAAAAAGTTGTACAGTGTTGTCATCACGTTTTATTAGTTTTAATTATACCTACGTAATATGTTGGATATCAACAGATAGTTTTGTATGAATTTGAACCTTGAAATCATTTTATTTGTTATAGCTTCAGTATTTAGTAGTATGTATAAAAAAAAATATAATATAGGTTTGTTTTAAATTTTATTGATACTTAGGATTAACATTCTTCGTGGGTAATAAAAATACAGTTGTAAAGACTACTGTATTTTTCAGCGGCGAAGGTCTAAAAATAAACGAATATCCAAGTGTCCATGCGCAAATATCAAAAGTTCGTAATGTAGTGGAATCACATCACACCAATATTCCTCGAAGGGATAGGCAGAAGTGTAAAATTACTAACTCCTGTTATTTTATAAATCTGATAGAGGGCGACCTTTCTTTTATTAACGGGGCACACATCCTAACTCCAGATTGCTACTGAGAATCGCTAATCGAGAATCGAACCCTACGTCAAGTCCAATTTGTGCGTTCAAAAACTGATATTCACTGTACCAAATGAATTCAATATGTATGTAGAAACCACTACTCTCTTTAGCTCTGGCCAGACTGAAGCGAATTCCGCGCGTGATGCGGGACGAAATTTGCTCGCGCGCATGCACAATGGTGTCAACTAACCTGTACGGAGATGTTGAAATTGGCGAGAATAGCCGCGTGGCTTCTTACCTAATCATTAAAACAATAGACGTACGTGGCCTCAGCTCCGGCCACAGCCTCTCGGTAGAAGAGTAGTATATTCTTTGCCGTAAACGCAACCATACCATGGATGGATCAATTTGAACGGTCAAATCTGTGCGCCTAGCACGAATGGAACTAATAGGATTATTGTGTGCTTCAAGGCTATTTTGTTGCTAACATCGACTTTTGTCCTATTAAGGCGAGGTTCCTCGAGCGCTGTAGGCATTCAACGGTTACCTCAGGCCCCGCAACGAGTAGCGATACGTAACAAGTTAACATACGCGGGAGACACGCTATAAATCCAAGATTGGGAAAAATTTTAAAATTTTCACCATGGCTATTTTTTTAGTTTTTGGGGGTGCTTAAGTCTATGGTGAGGTCAAAATGCAAATCCAAGATGGCGGCTTCGAAAATTTTGTTTTTGTTTTAAATCATACATGAGAAGGATCTGCGTTCCTGACGGGGGTCCCCCGACTGCACACGAAATGTTCGCAGCCACCATCTTGGATTTACATTTTAGCGTCTCTATTGGCTTTAACACCCTCCAAAACCATGAAACCGACACCGATGATGAAAAATGAACATTTTCGTAGCCGCCATTTTAGTTTTACATTTTGACCAAATTCACACTTTCTCTCTCTCTCTCTATCGAGACCATTATTCTTTTTGGCTTGTTCAGCCTTCGGAGAGCCAGCGACGACAACTATTTATTTTTTGGTTTTGCCCATTTTGTTTTACAAAATTATATCTACCTAAAATACTCTATTACAAATATTTAAAAAACCGGTCAAGAGCGAGTCTGACTCGCGCACCGAGAGTTCCGTACCATCTTATTCGAAACTTTTGGTTAATAATATTGTAAAAAATAATTTCCGTTGCCTCTTCTCACAAAATTGACGATATCGTGTTGAGTTTAGGAACATTTTTATTATATTTAATAACATACATTTATAATATAATAATATTTTATGTAAGCAGACATGTTTAACTCAATAAGGTAGCCAAATTTTTTTTCAACCTCGATACAAAATATACTAGAAAAATAATGTTGAAAAAACCAATATTTCGAAAAAAACCCAGTCAGTAATGTATTTTCTTATTATTTACTAAACCATTTCATGAAATTTAAAAATCACACATTTGTCTTCAGCTATCTGTGAAATAACATCAACATTTTATTTTATGATAATACAATAGCTTCATTAAGTAAATCAAAGGCGAAATAAACTATATTTTCGAGAGCGCAAAATTGATGAAACTATTAGCAGGTGCTGTGACTGACACGAATGGTTTAGCGCCACGAAAACTGTACTTCTATAGTTACACACACATAATGTTTCAATTAATTGAAGGCTTCTCCAAATTTGTTAAGAAATTGACAAAATTTGTTTTTTTTCGTAAACGCACCCTTAATGAACCGTCAAGAACTCAGCTAGGGGAAGTCTAAGTAAATACCCCTGTGAAGTTTTTTGAAAAAAATACAAAAAAAAACATCCTCCCATCCATTCATTTCCTCTGCTGGTTCACAATAATGGTCAACCAGCAGAGGCAATTAATGTATGGGAGGAGTAGGTAGGAAGGAGGACATTTTGGTTGTGAACCGTGAAATGTTTTTAAATTTTCATCGGTGAGGCCTATATTATTTTCGTAAATTAATAATTTTTGTTGAAGATTTCTAAAAAAGTGTGCTATTTAGAGACATCGTTTTATTTTTCCTGTAATCTTTACATAAACTTCTATCCCATAGAATAATTACAGAGTTTGCAAAATAGTTGGGTAAGCGTCATCTAAAACTATTCCGAAATTCAAATTGATAGCATTAGTAGTTCTTGAGATATCCAACTGTGACAGACAGACAGACAGACTTAGTCTCACCATAAGGGTTTCTTTTTACCATTTTGGTACGGAACCCTAAAAACGAAACTATACACAGGTAGTAATATTATTTACAAGCTATTTTTGGCTCAGCCGCTAACAGAACTTAGCGGGGGTTGCGGGTTCGAAATAATAATTGTCACAACACATCCGACCTCCAACACGAGCGCATAGAATTATGAAAAAAATCATTTTGGAATTAGTGGTATAGGTATTTTCATATTTCACATTATGTCGGCCGATTTATATCACATTTTTTACGACCTTTATTATAAGTTGTATTGTTCAAAGTCTAATACTCCAATAAAATAATAATTAGTCCATAATTTAGACGTATATTTGTGATTTAATTGGATGCAGTAAAGTGCAAGTAATCGTGTATCGCACGGCCGAAATATCTAGATCGAGGTGAGAATATATTTTTTTCAAAATTTGAATCCGTGTTATCTACTAATTAAACACAATAAACGACGATCATCCGAAGAACCTCGGGAAATCCTACAAAACTCGTTTTGATCTGCTACGAGAATTATTATTATTATATTCTTCATTCGAAGTACACATGATGTAAGGATTTATAGGGAAAGGTCAATCAGCAGGAGGCTCAGTATCAACTCAGGAGGTTTGAAGAGAATTCGTTCGTAAGGAAGCTTATCGGAAATAGTGGTTATCTTGAGTATATTTAAATCTATATTTTAAATCTATGTAATTATCAAATCAAATCAAAAAAAAATATTTCACATATACCTATGTAAATGGGCACTTATGAAACGTCGGAAGCTAGGTGCACGGTTCTAATTGGTTGTTTCCTATAGTGCAGAGCCGGCAAGAAACTCCACGGTTACTTACTCTTTCAAAAATCATTGGCTTTTACAATGTTTATCATACAAATGTTAGGCCACGGTATCAAGGTTTACAGCACAAAAGTAAAGGAAAAACTCCGAAAACCGTTAATTTGTATATTTACCTACCACATTTTTTTTTGCAATTTCAAACTTACGTTTGCAGTTTGAGTATATACACGTATATCGATGTGGGAGAACACTTTTTAAAAGATAATAATGTTTCCATTTGGCGCTGTTTTCTTAACTGGTAAATTATCTACAACATACAGTTTCATTCATGCCTCTAGCTGTATTATTTTAAGAGTAATTTTAGTTTTTCGTACTGACCCGTATTTTTTGTCCGCGAGTGTAAGCAGCAAAGCTAGTTTTTTAAATCAAGTTTTCAAAACTAAAGGTACTGTTACACATGCTCTAAAATAGCATGCTAAAAAGCGTGCTATTGAGTATGCTCAATACGAGCATGCTTATGAGCAGTTTGTATTTGCTAGCAATAGACATAGTAGTTTTAAGTATGCTCCTGACTAAGCATACTCAAACCAAACATTCCAAATACACATGCCATTTTATACCACGCCGCAGGTAGCATGCTTAAAAATCGCACGCCTGTCGATTTTTAAGCAAACTCGAAATGAGCATGCTAATTTTGAGCAACATTCCGACACACATGCTACTAAGTAGCAACTGCTCAATAGAAGCATGCTTTCAAGCTTGAAATGAGCATGTGTACTGTACCTTTAAGCTAAGTATATACGTTTTATTATGTGATCAAATGTGGTGAAATAACCTTTAGATACAGCCCAACATTAACAGATAGCTTATAATATTATTATGGTTCGAAGTTATCGCGAGTTACCTTAACAATGACGGAACTAGTAAGTAAAAAACCGGCCAAGTGCATGTCAGATAAAGTTAACATTTGCAGTTGGAATATATGGGGGAACATGTCTTTCAACTACAATGTTAAGTTTGTTCTTGGGATAAATCATCCTAACTACGGAACCCTTCATTGTGCGAGGTCTGACGCACAATATTGAAAGATTTACCATGTTATTTTAACATCGTAGACTTCTTATAGGGTTTCGTAGATAACGGGGTATGGTAAATTTTCATCTATTTTTTTTAAATAACTTTAAAAATATTTATTCTAAAATGAAAAAAAAAAATTGAGACCATGAGGGTCTCAAGATATTGTTATGAGAACAAGATCTTTTATTTGATATACATACATACATACATAAACTCACGCCTTCTTCCCACGGGGGTAAGCAGAAACTATAGAACGCCACCTGCTACGCTCCTTACATACTCCTTTTGCTTCGCCTACGTTCATACATCTGGTCATACACGCACGCCGGTTGCGAGTACTACTAGTACTATTATTTGATATGTCACACGGTAAATATCGCAAAACATTTTTTTTTTCTAATTTGCCCCGCGAAAGTGACCCTCATATTCAAAATTCATTTATTTACAGCCAGACAGACAGACACGAGTGATCAATTAAGGGTTCCGTTTTTTCGTTTTTAGGTACGGAACCCTAATAAACGAACTCACTCAGTAACCAACTCATAATAGTCCTAATCAAACGGGTATATATTAAAATTAACCAAAAACAAAAACCTGTTTTGTTACCAGTCAAATAACATGCGTAGCATGACAATTAATTTTAACGAGTCCTTAGGACTCGTCAGACGATGATTTAGCTATTTGACAGAATAAAACTATATATTTATGCCGTCTTGGCTTAGTATGCGAACCAATTTGGAATCGTGAAGTTGTTCAACATGTTTGCAAGAAAAGTGGTCCTAGTTACGGGCGGTAGCTCCGGCATCGGAGCAGCTACTGTGGAGCTATTTGCCAAGGAGGGAGCTTCTGTTGCTTTCGTTGGAAGAAACGAAGACAAACTAAAGGAAGTCGCTAAACGTTGTGAGCAGCACGGAGCCAAAACCCTCATTATCAAAGCAGATATCTCTAAAGACGAGGAAGCCAAGACCGTCATCCAGAAAACAGTTGAGAAGTTCGGAAAACTCGACGTACTCGTCAACAACGCTGGCATTGTGCGGTTTGCGAGTATACTGCAACCCAATCTATTACAGAACTACGATGAGGTCATGAACACGAACCTGCGCCCCGTCATCCACATCACCAACTTAGCGGTCCCACACCTCATAGAAACAAAAGGCAACATCATAAATATATCCAGTGCTGCATCTACAGCAGCCAAGATACCAGGAATGATGTCTTACAGCGTGTCCAAAGCTGGTATGGATCATTTTACAAGATTTGCTGCAATGGAACTGGCTGCTTCTGGCGTACGAGTGAACTCTGTCAATCCTGGACCAGTTATAACTGACATAATATCGAATTCTAATTGGGCTCCAGAATCAAAAGAGGGTAGAAAGTTTGCGATTCAGACAGCACTGGGAAGATCTTCAGATGCTGATGAGATTGGTGATATAATCGTGTATCTAGCCAGTGACAAGGCTAGGAGTGTAACTGGGTCGTGTTATGTTATTGATAACGGTTATTTGCTGAAGTAGACCCTTTTATATATCTTGATGATTATGCTTATATTTAAAAGGCTGAGTTCAAAATTTTATTTACATGTCTGTTTGGGAAGTGGCTGTTTTTTAATGATTTTATATAGCTTTAGTAAAGTTCTGTATTCCTCAATCTTTTATAGTTTTCATCGTCTGACCTAATCCATTTTTTTTCAACGTTTAAAAACGGACATAAAAAAAATATTTTCCGGCTTTTCTATTGCGGGTAAATATTACCACTGTGATTTAATTTGGATAAGTCATGTATATTACTTAGCTTATTAATTGTCCCACTACAGGCTCTCTGAAGTCTAGAACTTCATTCACTTTGATTACGACCTACGCTTGCTCAGTGTTACCTACTTAATCCAAAATACGTCATAATGTTTTTCTTCACCATAATTTTTGTGATTGTGATGTGGTTTTAGTGATTAGTGATGTGTTTTCGTAGAGCTTTGGCAGTCGTTACGGGTAGTCAGAAGCCCAAAAGTCTGACAACTAGTCTTACCTAGGGATATCGTATTACTTAGTTACTGGGTTGTGGAGGTCAGATAGGCAGTGCTAATATATAGGCAATGCTACTATACCATTGGCGAATTCCTTCTTGACAAAGTGTAAAAACTGACAATTATATATTTATGCTTGACTAACTGATTGTATTTTAATTTTTGTAATAATAATTAATTGTAGGTATTCTAATATGATGTTATCTCAATTTTGACATTTTTATTTAATATATCAATTCTCTTTTGTTTGCATTTCAATGTAAATCAATTTTGACATTTTTGTTTTGTATTTCAATGTAAATCAATTTTAATTTCTGATATTGTTAAAACGTGTATGCCTAATGGGTAGCTTTTTGAGTTTCCATAAAATTACTGTAAGACCTGTTGTATCACCAAAAAGCACACGAATAAATACTTTGACTTTGACTTTGACTTTGCAGTCGCTCCATGTAAAATACTGGTATTCAGCTGCATTCGGTTAGACAGGAAGCCGCTGCGTCGACCCCAACATTGTTGGGAAAAGGCTAGTTAGACTGATTAATTGATTTGCAGTGATTATTTATTGATAATTTTTAATATTTATTTGACTCTCGCTGCACGTCAGACCTACCTAAGTAGATTTGAAAATGGAAAATTAGTTTAATTCGTAATATACGTAATAAATAGTTTGATTTATATTTTGTGTAAAATAAACCATTTTAGGATTGATTTTTCAAAAATTGTTAACTATTACATACAACTTTATTACATACCTACAGTATATATATTAATAATAGCCAAAGGGCCTCGACCTTCACCTGACGAAGTGAGGAGGCTCTTGCTAAGTAGGCAGTTGGATAAAGGGCAAGCGTAGAGATGCAAATAGAAAAAAAAAAACAATTGTTTCTTTTAAGAATCTTGAAAACAAACTCAGCACTGTCGTTTTTTTTTCTACATTTGGATTTTTTTTCAGGAAAAGTGTTATTACATTAAATTAAATATAATAAAACTGAATGTGATTGTTTTATTTTTAATTCAAGTCAAATTATGTTCAAATCAATGAAATTAGAAGTTATACATATTATTAAGAATTTAAAAAAATACTTAAACGTTCATCAGTGCTACAATCATCATGAAGTCTCACTGTCTCAAGCTCTCGGCAGTCTGCAGTCAATTCAAACAAAACATAAACCGAACGAAGATTGGGGAAATCCCCATCCGTAAATGTAAACTTCAATGGGTATTGCCAATTATTTGAGACATTTATGTAATATTTTTGAGCAGTGGCCGCGACTTAAAAAAATAAATAATAAATTCATTTATTTCAGGTAAAAAAAACCCATTGATAAAAATAACTAAAAGAAACAAACCATAGCCGCACTCACACATCCAAATCACAAACCACAGTATAAAACTAACATACAATTGTAACCAATAAAATTAAAAGAAAAATATAAATAATTAATGAAGAGTTGTAGGTAGTAGGTTCGAACCCAGACAGGCACTTTCCTTTATGTAAATTATTTCGTCACCACTGCTCTCAAAACGGTGAAGGAAAACATCGAGAGGAAACCGGCATGTCCTAGAACTAAAAATTTGAAGACATATGACGTCTACCAACCCGCACTGCGCCCGCGTGGCGGCCCATTCCCTCTCACAGAAAGAGGAGGCCTGTGTCCCAGCAGTGGGAACATTATAGGCTGATTATGTATGTAATATTTAACAAAAAATAAATGGTATTTCGTTATTACCCAAAATAAATCTAATATCAGCTCATTTTTAACGATAACCATCTTACAATATTTTTATTTTCATAATTTTGAAAAAAATCTAATCCAGAAAAAAACTGTTTATTTTCATGTTTCCTTTCAACGTGTTTTTCATCTCAGAAAAAAATACCGTTTTTTTACAACTGTAGCAGTAATCATAGTACACACATTACCTCTATATTTTGTGATGACAAACGAGAGAACAAAACAACCAAGACAACCTTGACGTCTTCGTCAAGGTTGTCTTATTAACCGTTTGTTGGTTTATCAATATGTTTTCTTCTGCAACTGAGAAATATACCTATTATTAATATCTCGGTGGTCCAGTAGTCGCAGGGCTCGGAAACCGGTTAATTTTCTATGTAACCTTAACTGTTATTTTAAAGGTTTTCGAACATGATTTCGGTCATTATTTAATATTTTGTTACAAAATCAACGATGAACTTAATGTAATGAAGCAATATTTGATGCTAATATCAATTGTATCAAAAATAATTTGTATTTTCGGAAATAAATATTAACCTGTTTCAAGCCCTAGTCGCAAGATCGACTCCTGCTTCTGGTTCGATCCCCGGGCTGATGATCTTTTGTTGGGTTTTACAATCTTTCTGTTTTATATCTAACTAACCTTGCATTATTAGCTGCTTTCCGTTTTATATCTGCTAGCAACATTGCACCAATACATAGCCAGTGAGATTCGTAACCATACCTTCCTACCGTAGTCGGGTAATGAGTCAACACGTTCATGCTTACATAATTTGATTGTAAAAACAAATTGTCGTCGTATCAGTTAGAAATACCTAACTGATAACAATTTTTTTAAACACATAATTGAATAAGACCATGACAAAGAAGTATACACACGAGGCATTTGTACTTAATACCGATCTTATTGGATTGATGACATCACGTCTGAAGAGGATGCTTACAGAGGTGTAAAGGATAGCCATATTTTACCAGTTATGTTTAAGTTCCATGCAATAGACGGCGAGCCTATTAGCAACAGGATACAAATCCAACCTCCGGACTGCTACTGTAAATCGATTATGTTTTTTCATATTTGTACGTAAATTGCATGTGTATAGGTATATTCAATACAATATAAATTGTTTAATGAACAAATGAAATGTAAATGATCACCTTCTGACTACGTTAGTGAGTGCAGTTCGTGTAGCTGAATTTTGGGCCAAACATGTTATATGAACTTTTTGCACTAAAAACAATAAATAGTTTTAATTGAGGGTCTGGGGGGGTGGGGTTCATAAAATACTACATGGTATTAAAATAAATAAAACACTTTCAGGAACTTTGAAGTATAACAACAAAACGAAAGAGACGATGTACTTTGATGAAAACTGGCATTTAGTTAGACCCAAGGAGTAAATACAAAGGTTGAAAGTAGATTTTTTTACACATACACACTATTAATATTTATTTATTTAAACTTCTCACACACAATAATGTACAAAAGCGGACTTAATGCCTTAGGCATTCTCTACTAGTCAACCAAAGGTGGTGAAGAGATAATATGGCGGGTGCTCTGATTGAGAGAAAATAATAATATTGCTATCGACAGCAAAAATAAGTTGTGTGTTTTGTGTAAAACGTGTGGCACCTTGAATGAAAAAAAACCGGGCAAGTGCGAGTCGGACTCGCGCACGAAGGGTTCCATACCATTATCTATAAAAACGGCAAAAAAATCACGTTTGTTGTATGGGAGCCCCCTTAAATATTTATCTTATTCTGTTTTTTGGTATTTGTTGTTATAGCGGCAACAGAAATACATCATCTGTGAAATTTTCACCTGTCTATCACGGTTCATGAGATACAGCCTGGTGACAGACGCACAGACAGACAGACAGACGGTGGAGCCTTAGTAATAGGGTATAATAAATAATAGTAATATTTTACCCTTTGGGTACAGAACCCTAAAAACAAAATATTATAAAGAGATCCAATTCTAAAAAAATATTCACTGGTAGAAAGCTATATTATTCCTGAGTGCTATAGGCTAAAAATTGTATTTATATCAAGCAATTAGACGAGCTATCACATTTTTTGTCTTGCAAGTCGGAAAAAAATACCTCATAAAACAGAACTCACGCAAATTCTACCGGATAGAGTCTGTTCTATTTTGCATAATATATATTCCTTATAAGTATGGTCAGCCGGTACGCTATATATTATCACGCTATTTACTATGGGGGATGAGCAATATTGCATTATGTTTGTATTCCTCAATGGTTCACAGCTAATTGTAAATAGACGAGCTAAACCCTTACAACATTGCAGATAGTTGCCGATTAAACCTTTCAAATGATTATCATCACGCCATATCTTTATGGGGCTAAGCAGTCAATCATAATAGGTTATAATATTATACCATCTTTTAAATTTTAATGATTATCATCACGCTATACCTTTATGGAGATAAGCAGTCCATCATGACATATTATGAACGGCTATTAAAGTCAACCTTCAACAAAGCCATTAGCTTAGTGGACCAACGACTGCTTTGCAAACCAAACGTCGCATGAGTACGACTTCCACGCGAACGAAGTCGCGGGCAGAAGCTAGTATAATATATGCTAGATGCGCGGTAAACTCTGCTTGCGCGATGCAGGATTTTGCGTGATGTTAATGTCATGCGTAGTTCGCATTTGGCGATGTAGATGCTGTCACAAGTTGCTTTGGAAATGACGTTCACGTCTTCCCAAGATTGAACATTTCCAACGTTTCTTTCCATAAAAAGTGATGCATTAATTTTATATATAGGTTAAAAATGCGAAAGTAACTCTAGTAGTCTAGTAGTAACTTTAGTAGTCTCTCTGGTACCTTTTTACGTCTTAATGGCTGAACGAATTTCGGCATACAGGTAAAAACCATGATCTGGGTAAGGACATAGGGTACTTTTTATCCGGGTAGTACGTTCTCGGCATATTTTTTTCATCCAGCCTCCATGCGGGTGAAGCCGCGTGCAAAAGCTAGTATATTCATAAGTTTCACTGTTCACGCTCGTGATTTCATTTGAAATAAAACAGTTATTTTTAATTTAATTTGTGTATTTCTGTTACACCAATTAAGCGGTTATTTTTTTTTGTTATTTACTACTGTTTCTAATAAATATTATAACAATTTTCTCAAACAGTTTTATTTGACTAATAGTTACTCTTTTTA
Source organism: Tiliacea citrago (assembly GCA_963921375.1). Lineage (NCBI taxonomy): Eukaryota > Metazoa > Arthropoda > Insecta > Lepidoptera > Noctuidae > Tiliacea > Tiliacea citrago. The sequence goes on from OY992800.1 coordinate 22,040,157, forward strand.
GCCCAGGAAAATACTTGATATTTCCTGGGAAAAAATAATCTATTGAAGAATTCTGAAGGGTTATCTTTATTCAGGCATTAGAAATATTGTGTGAAAAGTTCATTACTCCAACATAAGAACGTAACGAACCAATTCTTTACGAAATATTTGTAAAAAACTGGCTTTCGGGACCTTTAATAGACGATTTTTTTTTCCAGTATCGTAATGGGCTCTTCATACATAAATTCGAGTACCTGCATAGAGATAATCCCGGTGATAAATTATCACTAGATTTTATATTTCACTGATTTGCCTATAACTCCTGGGCTATTTTATGCATAGTTTTAATTGAGGGTTAAATAAATCGTTTTAGGGATAGCGTTCGTTGGATATAACGTTATTTTGGACTCACGTTATTCGGGATAGCCTTCACTTGGCATAACGTGATTCAGAAAAGCGTTCATTCAGAATAACGTGATTCGGGATAGCGTTCATGGGGATAGTGTAAATTGGGGATTGACTGATTTGGGATAGCGTTCATTCGTTATTAAAGTGATTCCGGATTTCGAATTTCTGCCTAACGTATTAGTCCTCCGTGCATACCGAAAACCTGGTAATGTGTTGAATTGAATTTACGCACTTATAGTAAATACCACTTATGTAATTTTTCAGTCGTCTATCTTTTTCTATTTTTATAATTTTCAAAAACACAAACGTTGCTTCCTCTTGACAGCCCTTGTCATAACTTCTTGACAGCCCAAATAAATGTCAAGTAATGGTGATTGTGTTATCATTTATCCGTAGTTTGCGCCACAAATTAGAGCCAGTGATGCCTTTACCTTTGTCACTCGCTACATACAATATTAAATTAGCGACCTCAGTAGGTCCTGATAATTGTTGTTGGAACAAATTACTTTGCATTTTATCAGATTTTTTTTTCATACCGTCGTTGATAGCTAAACGGAATGGACCAGGACTGATTGTATTCACTCTTACTACATGAGGGGCTAGTTCTAAAGCAATGCTTCTGGTAAAATCGCTCATTGCAGCTTTTGATGTCCCGAATGCTATGTGTTGTGCTCTTCTGGTATTGATTCCAGCCATACTTGTCACGTTGATTATGTTTCCTTTAGTTTCGATGAGATGAGGAGCAGCGAAGTAGGTGATGCGGACAACACTTCGCATGTTGATGTTCATCACTTCATCATACGTTTCTAAGAAGTTTGTTGATAGAATACCAGCTTCCCTCAAGATACCAGCATTGTTGACGAGCACATCCAGTTTTCCAAATTTGTCGATAGTTTTCTTGACAATTACGTCTGCTTCTTCGTCTTTGGACACATCTGCTGTGATAGCTAGTGTGTGTGCTCCTATTTTTTGGCAAAGCTGAGCAACTTCATTTAATTCAGCTTCGTTTTTTCCGACAATGGCTACTGAAGCACCCTCTTTAGCAAATGACAGCGCTATGAGAGCACCGACGTCATCACTACCTCCTATGATCAGAATCACTTTTTGCACGAAACTCATTGTCACAACACCTCCATAGATATTAACACGAGAACAATGATAAAATAGAATATTTTAATAAAGGTAAAGGTATTACATGTATGTGATTGTAAACGTTATTCAGATTTTTAGATTTTGTGGAGTTTTTGATTGAATTATCTCATTTTGGCCACGTACGATAATAGACAATTAAACGTAGGGATTTCTTTACCGAAACAAATTAGGACGGTTAAGAAAATCAGAAATGGAAGCACATAATTAAATCCATTGAATCATTTGAAACTTAAAGACCCATCGATTTACGGAAAACCCATTGAATAATTCAAGTTTTGTTGAATTTATGGCTGACAGATGAATGTCATAACTTGACAGTAAGAATTTAGCTGTGGAATCTAATTTTATGGTTACTGGTGTGACTAAAATCTTTTTCCCTTTTCATCTCTTTGCATAAAGAAGTATTAAAAAACGAGAATTTATTCAGACCAGCAGACAATATTGCTGAAAGATAATTAAGAATAATGAGGTAGATAAATTAATCCTTTCATTTGTCCACTATACAAATATATCATCCCATAGTTACATTTCAAATATTTTTTGAAAAACAGGAAGTCTATAAAACACTTAAAAATCGTAGCCAACAACATCGGGTGTAGAATCCTAGCCACCAATGGTCAGGGCTCTAGAAAGAGGAATCTCCTGACTATACATACCGTATCTAGGAGTACTTCTAAGCCCTTGATCTAGTAGCGCAACGAGGGGATCCAAAAATCCAATCTTACGTCATTAACACATTCCCGGATATCCCTTGAGAGAGGGTCAAGTTGTGCAATGTTTAATAATAACAATTTTTTATTGTTATTTCTACTCTACCTGAATATAAATTTTATTAACAATGTAATGATCTATAAAGTAAATCAAGAACTTCATGTAGGTGTGCGTTGATAAGGCACATGAAGTTTTTGACTCAGACGGTCACACATACATGTAGGCCGTACCTACAAAATACTCACCAAAGCCAAACTTTTTATAAAACCACGTGCTGTATCAAAAGTACTACTATGGTAAGGACAAGAGACGTTCAATAAATGTATGGGGCTTGATACTAAAATAATTGAAAATTTAAACAGCTTTCTGAGCTATACAACGTGGCACTTCACAAAAAAAAAATGTATTAACATTTGAATAATTAAAATAATAAATATTATTCATTATGATGCATGATGTAGTTTGAAACTTCCTGTTATGAGCGCGGTACGAGCCTTGCGTTCCAATTAGGGCGGCGCGGAATGGAGCGCAAGGCTCGCACCGCGCTCATAACAGGGAGTTTCAACTACATCATGCGTCATAATGAATAATATGAAATAATCGAATATTAATAAATATTTTTTATACTTTCATGAATAATTAGTAGTCATTGGATACATGAAGTGTCATGAAGTGGGCTGCCGTTGTAAGACGATTAAAATGCCACGGTGTATAGGCTGAAAGAGGGTAATTATTTTGATATCTTTGGGCATTTAATTTTAGTTTACAGCCATCGGTTTTTTTTAAACAAGTGTTGAAAAATAAAATGCTTGCAAATGATTGCAGCCCTGTGGCAAATGACGTGGCAATGATCATGACAATGGTAGTCAGCAGGACTCGGGTCAGACCAGGTCAGAGGTCAGACAGAGTTTTTTATTTCAACGTCATTCTGACATTTACAGATTTGACATTTTTTTGACACGTTTTGTTATTGCAATGTTATGTTAAACAATATTTTAAGTCTCAATTTCATGGTGCTGCAGCTAAAATTATAATGAAATCTCAATGTATTTAATACAAACGGAATTTTAGCCACATTTAAAATAATTATATTGCATAGAAATGAATATATATGTGCGTTTTGCTTGTTTTTACAAAAACGGACATTTTCACTTTTTTACAAAAACGGGCGCCTGAAGAAATCAGATTTAACTATAATCGATTAGCATAATAAATAAGATTTCTAATAATGTACATCACATTAGCGTTTAAAAAACTTCGGAATATTATACCACTTTAGACCTTTCCTTTTGTGTTGAAATGAATCAATAACACACTTTGATCTGTAACACCAGGTACCACCTATGTAATTTATCAGCAGTAAAATAAAAAATGAACAGGAGCCTTTTCCAATTTTTCATAATTTTTAAAAACACAATTTTATGTTACAAAATGAATTTCTATTAATTGTGTAATCATGCTACGGTCGCTTGCATTGTTAAATAGAATCAACGGACTTTGGTAAGTAACACTTACGTAATGTTTCAGCCATCTATGTTTTTTTTATTTTTATGATTTTCAAAATCACAAACATTGCTTGTATAATAATATTCAGCTAATGGTGATATCATTTAACCGTAGTTTACGCCAGAAATTTGAGTCAGTGATGCGTTTACCCTTTTCACTGGATAATATACGATATCTTAGCAGCGATCTCAGTCAGCTCTGATAATCGTTGCAGCGCTATATTTTCTAGTATTGTTTCTAAATTTATATTCATACCATCGAATAGCAGCACGGACTGGCCAGCAGTGCTATTCTGTAACCATCTCACCGTGAAAACTTAGGTGAAGTGAGCGTGGAGTGAACTGTCAGTGAGGGATTGACACTATTAACAAGTTACTTCACGCTCACTTCACCTACGTTCACACGGTGAGATTTTTTCAGAATACATCAGCAGCACTGACTGAATTCATTCACTCTCAGCCCATACGGAGCCAGTTCTAAAGAAGCAGTGTTTCTAGTTAAATGGTTCATTGCAGCCTTTGATGCCCTGTATGCTTTGTTTCATAACAACAATGACAAGATATTTTGAAGTGGTATACGTACATCGCTTGCATTTTCTATCATTATGAAGGTAAAATAGATAAAACTATATTGATATATTATCTAAAAAATCAAATGCGTTTGGTGTAACATTCAACACTTTGATTAGAACCACTTACCCAGTTTATCAGCACATTATGAACAATGCAATTTTCACACTTAGTACTTGTCGCTTTTTGCCAACTTATTATGTTAGTAATCCCAATCCTAATCCTAAGTAATATCATAAATGGGAAAGTGAGTTTTGTTTGTTTGTTACGCTTTAACGATAAAAAGGCTGAACGGATTTTGATGAAATAAAGAAAAGAAAGAAAATGCATTTATTGGGACTCGCACAGATCACAATATAACTATACAAAAACACACTCATAGAAACATAAAGAACAAAAACAAAAATAAAACAAAGTAAAAATGAAAATAAAAACAGAAAGTCCTGTACGAGGCCAAAAGGCCCCTATCTCAGCATGATGCTGCGGCACTTAAAAAATAAGTGTCGCAGCGCTGGTGAAATTTGGCAAATAAGTAGACCATGACCTGAATTAGGCCATAGGATACTTTTTATTCAAAGTCAAAGTCAAACCATTTATTTCAAATAGGCACATAAGAGGCACTTTTGAACGTCAAAATTTACAAAAAAAATAGAATTGATTCTAGTTGCCCCTTCCAAAAGGTAGTTTCGTATGGAGAAGAATGGGCAAGAAACTCCACCGGTACTCTTTTAAAAATGTTTTACAATATTTTGTTTGATTACATTAATTATATGATTATATGTGAAGACGATGCACCTAGAACAAAATTACAATACCATAATAGGTAAAACGAATTAAAAACTAAGTAATGAAAAATAACTTAATTATTAGATAGATACGTGGTGTTCACATATTTACAAACATCATACAAGTACGTTTTTCTAAAAAAATAAAAAAAATAAGTCAGTATGTGAGTATAGGTTATCACAGAATGTAAAATCAATATCATAAAAATAACAGTATTTACCATAAAAATAGCAACCAGTTTGATTTTGTCTAGACTCTAGATTGTCCTATGGAGCTGGACCAGCATGTTTCCAAGCATTCCTGTCCTGGATATAATCCTCTAACTTGTAATATGCTTGTTTACAAAGTGTACTTTTAATATGTGTTTTAAATTTTCTCTCATTTAATTTCAATATATCACAAGGTATTTTGTTGTAACATTTAGCACAGTACTCCATAAAAGATGTATGTACTTTAGATAATCTGAAAAATGGTTGATCTATTTTATCTTTATTTCTAGTATTAAAATTATGTCTATCGCTTATCTTGTTAAAAATATGTAGATTTTTCCTTACATACATAATATTTTCATAAATGAATTGGCAAGGTACCATCATAATATTAATCCTTTTAAATAGTTCCCTAAGAGATTCGCGGCGACGGAGATTATAAATTGCTCTGACAGCTCTCTTTTGCAAAATAAAGATGGACTCAATGTCAGCAGCCCGACCCCACAGTAAAATGCCATACGACATAATGCTGTGGAAGTAACTAAAATAAACCAAACGCGCGGTTTCTATATCTGTTAGCTGTCTTATCTTTCTAACAGCATAAGCGGCCGAGCTTAGCCGCCCCGCCAGAGAGGTTATATGTGGTCCCCATTGCAGTTTCTCGTCTATAGTGATTCCTAGGAAAACCGTTTGATTAATAAATTCCAGTTTTTCTCCGTTCAATATGATATCACATTCGCTACTTCTAACATTAGGTAATTTAAATCTAAAACATTTGGTTTTTTTTTCATTTAGTACCAAATTATTTACCGTAAACCAATCTTGGACCTGAAGAATAGAGTTATTCACTTCGTCAAGATTTTGTGATCGTCGAACTATTTTAAAGATCAATGATGTGTCATCAGCAAATAACACCATCTTCGGTTGATTTTGAAGTATTCCGGTATTCCCACGGGATCGAGACATGCGGTTGAAACCGCGGAGTGATAAATAAACGCTGAGTCAAGTACCTAAATCAGAAATAATAGTGCACTATTTGTCGTCACATTTATCTAATCATTTGCCAATCACTTAGTTAGTAAATGAAGTTTAACATTATTTTGTACTATAAAAGGATATATTTAAACAGCTGTGGATTAGTAAGTCTACAAATTTCATGACGTGAGGTAGTTGCAAAATGTTTGCAAACAAAGTGGTCCTAGTTACGGGCGGCAGCTCCGGCATCGGAGCGGCTACTGTGGAGTTATTTGCGAAGGAGGGAGCTTCTGTTGCCTTCGTTGGAAGAAACGAAGTCAAACTGAAGGAAGTTGCCAGCCGTTGCGAGCAATATGGAGCCAAAACCCTTATTATCAAAGCAGATGTCTCCAAAGATGAGGAAGCCAAGACCGTCGTCCAAAAAACTGTAGACAAGTTTGGAAAGCTCGATGTACTCGTCAACAACGCAGGGATATTACGGCATGCGACTGTACTACAGCCCAATTTAATAGAGAACTTTGACGAAACCATGAACACGAACCTGCGTCCAGTCATCCTGATCACCAGTTTGGCGATCCCACACCTTATAGCTACAAAAGGAAACATCGTTAACGTGTCCAGTGTTCTGTCATCGTGGAGCAAGTTACCTGGAACGATCTCTTACCGCATGTCTAAAGCTGCTATGGATCATTTTACTAGAGGTGCTGCAACGGAATTGGCTTCTCATGGCGTTAGAGTGAACTCTGTCAATCCTGGACCAGTGATAACAGACATTGCAACTAGTGCTGGGATGCCTGTATCTCAGGATAATATTGTTGAAAACTTGACTGCTTTAGGAAAATATTCAGATGCTGATGAGATTGGTGATATGATCCTGTACCTAGCCAGTGACAAGGGTAGGAGTGTAACCGGGTCGTGTTATCTTATTGATAATGGTATGTTCTTAAAGTAAGCCTTTAATTTTTTGTTAAAATGTTGTCTAAGTTTCTAGTTAAAGGTCAGCTATTGCCTAGAAATGTTTGTTTTAATATTATTGTGATTGTCTTTACTTTTTCTATGACACAAATTTTCTTATATTCTGCAATTGAAGTGTATTAAATAATAATCATTATGTTGTGATTCGTTTTGGTTATTTATAGTTTATTTTGGTTATTTATATTTATTCGGTTAAATATAGTTATCCATTATTTCTCATTCTGAGCTTGATCATCCAAAGGCTACCATTTTATCAGAAATATATTATTATTTTCAATAACTATGTCCTTTTTATTTTAAATTGTGTACAATAAATCATATTACCCTAATTGTATTGTATGAGTTTCCCATTTCTTTTATACTGTAGGCGACAGAAATTGGTTAACTTGTCTTCCTTGAGTTTGTTATACATGAAAGATAGTATGCAGGAGCTCTTAATTACAGCAAGTGACGGGAACACTAAATTTATAGCCAAAAGTCCCTTGTCCCGAGCGGGTTCAACGAAGATCAATAAATTGTAGCTTAATGCATTTGCACATCGCGCCTGTTTCCATTAGGGTAAGCATAATATTGTGTAGGTACGATATTTTACTATACCAGAGCCCATATTGATATACTGATGTAACTGGTCACCGTTGCCTATAGATATTTGCAGTACCAGAGGCATCGCATGTGTTGCTAATCCAGAGACGAAGCTCAAAAGCCTTTCGTACTTATACTTTTTCAACCGCAGCACAGCAGCGCTGCTTGGCGACCGAGAAAGCTATGGTCGTGTTACCTGCATAACCCGACCCCTCTTTCATTCTTCTTCTTTGTAAGGGGTTCAGATAATGCAGAGTACTGACTGTTTTTCCCCGGACGAGGTCCTTCACAAACTGGTATACTAATAACCGCATTTCAGACAGTTCGGCTTGACCAGTGGTGACACAATCCGGTCAGGCTGACAGGGTTGAATCGTTGCAGTCACTTCTGCTACCGTAGGCCTTGAAGCTGTAACATTCACACACTGCAGCGATTGTAGTTCGGCCAGACCAATTGGAAGGTAAAACAGCTAATCTTTTCTGTAAAAATTTAGGTCTGTCGAGTCTCAATCCATCAGCCGGTCTATTCTGTAAAAATCTCACGTGAAAATTGAGGTGAAGTAAACTGTCATGAAAACTGTGTTGAGGTATCAAGCTCCAGGTGGTCTTGACGTCGGAAATAAACTACTTGATTTCGATAATATGACAAGTACTGTATTTCTTGGGCACTGATTACAATTTTTAATGAGACGCTCAAGGTTTCGGCGAGTCAGTGAAAGGCGGGGGGGAATGCTGCGATCGCGGTGAGGTGTGTTGCCCAATGTGACGTCACGAACAGTCTGTTACTATCATTCCACCTGACTAGAAAAAAAGAATCGAAAGAAAAATAATTTTATTTGTCATAGAAAAAACGGGCATACAAATATCTAATAAACTAGAAGGTAAACAACAAATTAAACAGATCTACACATAATCACGAGCACAAAAAAACAAATAGTCGGCAGCTGCACGTCATGACTGTGACAAGAAGGCTTGCACTCAGCATGATGCTGTGCTATGGGGGCCCCACAGCACAGCGCTGATTTTCAGTGGTCACGGTGGTAGGGATTGACACTATTGACAGCTCACTTCACGATCACTTCACCTAAGTTTTCACGGTGAGATTTTTCCAGAATAAACCGACAGAACTGTCCATGTGTTGTAGCCCTTAGTTATGTGCGGCAATTCTTTGGAAGTGACTCCACGCGTGGGTCGTATGCAGAGTAGTCAGTAGTCAGTACCGTTACTATACTTGCTGAGTGGTCAACTTATCTTTACACCACGACAGCAATACGGAATTATTTTGGAAATCATGAGCTGGCCAGTAGCAGTGTAATTTCTAAATGATACGAAATGATTAATTCCCTTTCTTTTTCACCAGTTTTCTTTATTACAGTCTCGATTAATTAAATCTAGAGCGTAGAACATAAAAAACGGATCCTACCATTTATACTAGTAAAGGACGGTTTGACTGGATTCCAAATGAGAAAAGTTTGAACGAAATCCACTGTTGACGAGTCAATATTAACTAGAGAGCTGCCATTTTTATTTTTCTGTCCACTATATTGAGATGCCAGCAATATAGACCTAATATCTTTAACAACAGGGGTCATGGACGTGGATGTTGGTATTTTTTGTTCATTTAGTAGGTTGGTAGTTTCTCAGCATTCCGATGAAGTTTTTTCTAATAAGGACTGTTGCAATGGTATGCTGCTATTCTGCCTACGATATCTGTTTTGATTTTATTTATTTATTTGTTTGAATGTTTAGAATGTTACGGATGTTAATTTCTAATATTTTTGCCACAATGACCAGTCATACTCATCACCGATGGAAAATTAGATTATTTACAACATACTTAAGGCGGACATTTTTTGAAAATGGTCGAAAAGGTAGTTTTTTAAAGCAGTGTATCTCTTAAACCGTAAATATTTTACCAAAACAAAAACAGTATGATATTTTCAAGTATTTTGTGCATACGGTGATGGAACATAAAACATAATTAAACATAATTTAGTACATCAAAAAAATCTTCAAAGACAACTCTTAATTATTTTTAAAATCAGTTTATCCCTTCGTTAACAGTTATAATTAAAAGTATACCATAAAATTGCAAATGCCAAACTGCATCCGGTGATGGATTCATTTTTATTAATTAGTTAATATCTAATTTTATATGTATTATTACGCCATACGTTGTGTCATCGCGCATCTCTTTTTTTGTTTGCAATCTGAAACTGACAGCGGTTTATCTGTTGTCAGCCTCTTAAAGGTAAATGTTTGTATTTCTATCTGTAGTTAAACGTATTAAAAGCCAAACAATAAAAAAACGAGCGAGCCTTACAGCGGTCGCATACAATAAATATTTCAGTATTTAGCTTTTTTAAATTCTACTACTTACTAATTCCATGATTAGGTACACTAATTCCATGCTATTATAAATTACTTACTTATTCCTAGCTCAAGCTGTCACTTCTTGTCTACACACTTCCGTCCCTTTTCACGAAATCACTCCCTTAGAAAGACGGAGAGGAAAGATGTTAGACATCAAAAATAAAGTAATATTATTCGAATAAATACATATTATCCGATTTCATGCTTTTCATCTTAGATAATAGATATTTTACTACCATTATTACCTTTAAGACGAACGCCACCCAAATTCATAAGCAGTTTAGTTGTGTTATTGAAAGCCTTAGCCGCTATTGTGTCCGGATCACCGGGGTACAACGGCTATAATATACCCGCGTATTGTTTGTGGCATGACGCCCTGACCGACAGTAACCCATATATTCATCCCATTATGTGATCTTGAATAAGGCGCCCTGTTTTTGGGCTGACATACGGACGAATGAGTTGGTCAACTGGCGCTGGGTTTGTTGGTTCTAACAACGGCCGACTTGAGTAAGAATCGGCTACCCACAAAAAGCGGCTCAGTAATGTCCGTCATCTGCATTGCGGTAAAACACGGTTTTAAAAATCTAGACTTCAGATACTCAAATCACTTGCCTTGATTTATTCTGTGAAAATCTCACCGTGAAAAGTTAGGTGACGTGAGCTGTCATTTCACCTCGTGCTAGGGATTGACGCTATTGACAGCTCACATCACCATAATCATCACCATCACCATCATCACGTTTTTACGGTGAGATTTTTTTGAATAGACCGGCTGAAACTTAAACCCGCATTAATCAATAGTAACCTTTTTATTCCACTTAACCTTTAACTATAACTTCCAGTTCAACTCAGCACTTCTTGCAAACGACTGATATAGGCAAAAAAATAGAATAGAATACTCTTTATTCTGTACACCATAAAAGTTATAGATATAAATGAAAAACAAATGTTCAAATTATTTAATCCCTTCTTAAAGAAAAAAAGCAAGCAATCGAGACAGGAGCAGGGAGAAGGCTCCAAGGTGCCGATAGTTTAGGTAATTTCTTTTAACGGTGAAAACAATGATAATAAAACAAATTAAAACATAGTATCTGATATATATTTAGTGCAGTCATTATGCAAAGTTTCATGATCTAATTTAAAATATTTTTTGAATACTAGCGGTTTATTGTTAGGTTTGGAGGTAACTTTATAATTTTATTCTGTCGAGAAAATTTTATGCAATCGTGTTTTCGTCAAACATACTACTTAACATTAACCCTCAACTTTAATACAAAATATATTTATTAGGCTCGCCCCCTATTACATAGGACTTAAACATAACTGGTGAAATGTGGGTGTATAGGTACACTTCTGCCTTTTCCTTCGGGAATTGCAGGCGTAATGTTATGTTAATTTCACAACCAACCCCTGTCAATGTCATTCAAAAGCATGGAATTAGTATGTACTATTTCAAAAGTTCCTTGCAGCACTTTAGGTTCTTAACCTAACCACATGCCCGCCATCCTTTCGCCCCGTATGTCACTCTCTCTATTCGACAATTAAGATTCCTTAGCTCATTGTAATTACACCTATGCGGGTTTCTTAATGAAGTTAAAGGGAATTAATTATTTTAGGGGGCATAAATTTAATCTGGGCCGACCTTTACTTATGATGGCACAATGCAGACCTTAACTTGATTATTGTGCGTTATCTTTTAGAGTTTATCTTGTGTACGTAACATGGACCCTGCGGCGAAATTAATTTAAGGCCGAAATTTTAAAGTGATATGGAAAGGTGTTTTTATTTTTCAGGAAATGTTTACGGAACCTTTTCATAAGTTTGGTCAAAAATCTTGTGATAACATTACAAAATCACACTTGTATTCTCCAAAGGAGTATGCAGAGGTAGCATACCTGCATTTCCCCGTACCTATAATCGTTATCAACTCAGCCTATACCAGTCCACTGCCTCTCCCAGACTGTGCCACAACACCTTGTCCTCCGCCTTCCGTATCCAGTCTGTCTCAGCCACCTTTTTAAGGTCGTCGGTCCATCTATTCTATCATCTAATCTATAGTCTTTAACAAGGAACAAATTCCGACTTCGGGTAAGAATTTATTTCTGGAAAATTACTATGACGTTGCCGGACTCGGGAGTCAAGCCCAGCAAAGGCTTAGCAATCATGCAAACACTAGACCAACAAGACAAGTCAAGTTCACCTTTGTACCTTTTATGTTGCTTATAGCTTAATCATCATCATTCTTTCCCCAACTTTGTTGGGGTCAGCTTCCATTCTAACCGGATGCAGCTGAGTACTAGTATTTTACATGGAGCGACTTCCTATCTGACATCCACAACTCAGTAACTGGGTAAATGACACCCTTAGTAAGACTGGTTGTCAGACTTTTGGGGCTTCTGACGACCCGTAACAACTGTCAAAGATCTACGAATGACAGCCGGGACCAACGGCTTAACGTGCTTTCTGAGTTACCTCTGTACTATATGGTCACCCATCCACGGACCAACTGCGGCAAGCGTAACTTAACCTGGTCGATCGACCCATGTGGCTGTTATTACTTGACCACAAGCCCCTCAATGTTGCATTAAAAGCTTAATCCGTACTAATATTATAAATGGGAACGTATCTTAACCTAATGAAGCATTAGCGACTGAACGGTATCGATGAAATTTGGCATACAGGTAGACCGTTACCTGGGTTAGGACATGGATACTTTTTATCCCAGTAGTACGGTCCCTTGGGCTAATTTACGACCACCACGCGGGCGAAGCCGTGGGTAGAAGCTAATAAATAATAAGTAGGTAAATAAGACAGTCTTTCTATAGAGAAATTCCGGAATGTCACACGCACATACAAAGTTGTTATCCACGTTAAGTTCTTTGTATAGGATAACTAATAGTTGAATGTGTGCGGTTGATTTTTATTCATTTGTCCGCTTTCCCGGGATCGCCGGAGACATATTGGCTGGTCCGGCGAGGAAATTGCATTCTGCGTCGCCCCCTCGATAATTTGTTCTATTTTGTTGTGGAAATGGCTTGTGGTGACTTTCATTCTGTGGATACTGGCCTGGATTGAGACTAACGTTTATAATATAGAAAGTAATGAGTAATATTACTACTTATTGGCGTGCTGGCTGCCTTAACGCAAATAATCTAATTGAATATTTTGCGTTTTGTAATGTTAATCACTTCACTCGTTCGTGTCGGTTACATTTCTTTTTTTAAGTTTCTCTAACTGAACAGACAGCTGTGCTGCTGGGGAGTTTGTTGCGCCAGTTATCTTCTTCCCAGCTAAAACACTGTAGGAAGTGGTGAAGGCCGGTCGTTTTGGGGGACTGTCTTATTTCATTTTGACGTTCAAAAGGGCTGATTCTCAGCCCAGTTTGAATAAATGACTTTAGATATTTTGAATATAGTGGTAGAAATGGCTAGGTGTGGATTTAGAACTTACTGGGTGTTCGAATAGAACTCCTAAGCCAGTATGTTTTTAGTTTTTAAACAAATTAGGAATCATCTCACGTATGGTCTGTTTCAAAACTACCTATTTGATGAAAATGTAGACAAATGAATCATAAAACGAACCTGTGGTTGCCAATTAGTAGTGCTACTTACAAATTGACTGCTTTGATTTGATTATTTGAGTACTTAAACCTGACATTCTAATTTTAAGATATTTTCATTGCTGTACATAGGCCTCCCCCAAGCACCGCCACTTTGACCGGTTATGTGCTTCCCGCATCCAGCGGATACCTGCGGCCTTCACAAGGTCATCGGTCCACCATGTAGGAGGCCTTCCAACGCTACGTCTTCCGGTACGCGGTCGCCACTCCAGAACCTTTCGGCCCAATCGGCTATCAGTTCTGCGAGCAATGTGCTGCCCACTCCCACTTAGTTTGGCCATTATTCGGGCTATGTCGGTTACCTTGGTTCGCCTGCGGATCTCTTAATTTTTGATTCGATCACGTAGGGAAACTCCAAGCATAGCCCTCTCCATTGCCCTTTGTGTGACTTTTAGCCTTCTAATGAGGCCCATTGTGAGCGACCACGTTTCAGTGCCATAGGTCATCACTGGCAACACGCTCTGACTTTCGTCTTGAGACACTGCGGTATGTGGGACGCCACACGCCAGATACCAACAAAATTTAAAATTGTAACCCTTTAAACCCCCCCTTTTAATTTCCTTTAGTCCTGTTTGCGTAAGAATTAAACCTGAACAGCGTGTGTTTACACTTTAATCAGTTACTAATGAAATAGAGTATTAAGACTTATTTTGGGTAGAATCATCATTTCATCATCCATCATCATTTTAATTTGTCATTCGACCACTTAAGCCTAACATTCAGCGACTGCAATCATTAAAAGATCTCGTATAGCACGACACGTTTCTTTAAACAATAGTGACAGCTGTCTATGGCGGCACTACCCATTCAATTTCCCTGCATCTAGCGCAGTTAATACATTATTTATTCTACCAGAAAATAAGCAAAAATATACCTTGAATTGCTGTCAATAAGGAAGGGTGAGAACGTAATAGTAAGTTGGTAAGTGAGTAAAAGAAAACGCTACCAATGTAGCGATTCGAAACATGAAAATAAAACGCTATCTGTGATTGTGTTGTAAATGTGCGTTTCTTTATGTTAGTAGACAAGTGGATGGCTTTCAAAAGCATGTACAATGTAGAAAAAAGTGTTTACACGATGAAAAATTGTAGCCTCTTGTATATTTATTTAAGCATTTATGTACACATATTATATAATATATAAACGTACAAGTATAAAAGTACGTACAAAGCTCATGCTTATTTCTCAAAAAAGCTCGTCCAGCTTATCTTTTGTAGGTAGGTAGGTACAGCAGGCAGGTCTGTGGTAACAATACAGTATAAGATCGTCTCTTATTCTGTTACCATCGAAGTGTGGTCGATTGTACTTTTATTGATATACATATAGAGTATAAAAAATGTAAAAGTTTGTTTAGATGTTTGTCACTTAATCACATAACACATACTGAAACAATATTTCGTATTTAAAATAATTCCACTGAACGTGGGTTCAAAAGATTTGTTCATAGGGATCTTCAATTGGTTTTCCATATTCTCAGTGAAGAGGCAAGGGTCAGTCCCCGATCCACCCTTTATTGCATGTTATTAAATACATTCCAAAGATTTGGACAAAGATCGGGTTGTTACCATTACCCCTAGGGCCCGTTTTTATGTTGATTTCGATACAACTGATGTTTCGTTATGGTTGGGGCGTTTCATCCATTCAACGAGTTTGGTTTTTTGATGTCTGTAATTATTTTGGTGTAGAATGAAACGTTATTTTCGGAATCAGTGCTCTAATTACGAGGGACAAAAATTCAAAATCTGAAAAAATGTTTCGTCAATTTATGCGCACACCTATTCCAATTTAACATAAAAAGGTTATATTCATGCATCACAATATGCGTATCCTTCTAATTAATTGGCTCGCCACTCCTTCCTCCAATAAAATATCTACGGTAATAAAGATTAAAAACAATGCAGAACAAATTACCTGTATGAACGGGCAACACTCACGCGTGATTAAAACATGGCGCCCGAGGACGCATAATAAATTCTCGACAGCAATTTTTTCAGAAAGAGAAAACTGTCGTATTTCCCACTACGCTCATAAAATATCCTGATGCGACGAAAATAGAACTGTATGCACACCCGATATTGTTTCTTTGAATTTTAAATATAAAATACATTTGGCTTTTGCCGCCAAAATTTGTGACCTCAAATTCTTATTGTTAGACAGTAAGGACGATATTGGCGCGAAAACTGAATCTATCAGCGATGTTTTACATTTGTAATGCATGATACTGTTTGGGGGACGAATGGTATTGGTATTTTAAACAATATTAACCTTTTCTGTTCATGTGAACTCTACTGCGTAAGAAATAAAGTAGGTGTTTGTAGTTTTAAGGTTATGTTTAAGATTGTATGACTGCGGCGCTCTCGTTTACGAAGGATGTTTGTAAATATTTTAAAATATGCAAATAAGGTTCTCAGTAAATGTGTCTGATGTTATTGTCGTTCTGTAGATTCATTGAATAATTGTATTTGTTTGTTTCTTATTTGTATCTTTGCCTTTAGGGCGACTGTTCTCGGCCGTCTTTATCAACTTGGCTAAGAATTAGCAGATATTGAAGAAAATAATGATATACCTATGTTTGTTCTTCGAAGGAATATTCACAAAAAGGTGCTTAGTTTTATTTTCTTAACGGTCTTAGGGAATCTTTTCAAATTATTGGAAGAAAAGGAAGGGTGTCACTCCTCAAATACCCCTGCACCAAAAGTACCTATGACAACTAATAGCCTTACGAATAAAAAAAAATAACAATAGAATTAATGTCCTTAATTCTTTTCAATATTACCATACGATCAAAGTATATTAAGGATATAAATTCAGTAGCATCCATTAGTATTAGGACCTAGCAACATGGCTACCGGCTCCCGAGGAACTGTCAGTTTGGTGCAAAGAAACGAATACTACATAACTTGACGGGTGAGACTTGGGCAAACAAAACCATGTGCATTGGTCAGAGAGCTCTGTCGTGAGTCATGATGGATGTGCTAAATCAATATAAAAAATCATCACCACTATTATATGAAAAATCAGGCTGAGAATACGCTCTTTTTGAACGTCAAATAACTTAAACCCGCGTCCTAACCGAAAGCGATTAGCGTGCGAGTACGCGACGTACGATCGAGGCGGTCATTTGTACGTTTAGGACGTATTGCGCGATCAATCAAATCGCGTTTGTACGTCATAACCACGGGTCCTAATCAACACGTATCAATACATTTATATCTGTAATTTTTATGGAGTACATAATAAAGAGTAGTACTCTATTGTATTCTATTCAAAAACGATCGTCGCACGAGTACGAAATCGACGCTATAGTTTCCAGCACATTACAAGTTGTGCGTAGGTTGCGCTCCTGCCAACCGCATGCGAGCACTGGAAAAATTGTACCGCGAGTGTGGTCCCTTGGCGTACTTACGTGAGTCTTTTTCTAAAATTATATGTGCCTTTTAAAAACTGGTCAAACTGAGACGGATCCCGCGCGGGACGCGGGTCCCGACTGCGTGTAAATTTTTTTATGATTAGGAAGTCACGCAGCTATTCGTGCAAGTTAAAATACCCCCATAAAACGTTAGTGGACACAATCGGCGTGGGCAAATATCGTCGTGCGTCAGCTTGAGTAGAGCTTAACGCCCGAGTACTGTACCTTTTTAGCCGTTCCTCGAGACTTTTTTGCAGATGCCTCATCCACTTTTGAATCCGGATCTACACCATGCACATTACAGCAGCGAGTGGCTAGACAAGGCCGCGTCCCCTTGGATTTTGCGGATTACTCACATAACATGAAAAAAACGGAAAAAGTACGTTTGTCTATCAAAGAAATTGAATTTGTTCCGAACTTTTAGCGATGATTGATTTTCTCTTTTATTCGAAAATTATATTTATGATTGTATGCGGTTTTCGGATCGATAGGGTCATAATTATTAGGTTGTTGATTAAGCTCGTGTGAGTAAGAATGAAAAGAATCTATTGACTATTTCTTATTTTGTTACGGAGGAATTCAAATTTTCTTACGTTTTTTTGCAATTTGCAGGTCAGTGTCAGGTTGTATCTTGATCAAAATATGAGGAACAAACCTAACTAAAATTTAAAAAAAAAATCAAAACGTAAGAAAATAATTTCGCTAACATTGCGGATCCACACTACATACACTGTCCTCCCATACTTATTAACACTGTAATTTGAATACATTATAAAGCCAATTATTTTAAAAAGAGTAACCGTGGAGTTTCTTGCCGGCTCTTCTCCGTGGAAAATTACCAATTGGAACCGTGCACCTAGCTTCTGACGTTTCATAAGTGCCCACGTATGCAGGTTTATGTGAAATAAAATATTTTAAATATTCATTTTGAAGTCTACCACCATTACCTATTTTTGCCACCAAGCAGCATTGTTGTGTTCCTGTTTGGATGGTTTGGCTGCCACTGTAACTACAGGCAACTGCAGATTTCAGCTGTTTGTTTGGGATGTTAGCACCATCGGTATCGAGCACCGTATTACCTAGAAGTCATAATGTTAAACATACATTTCTTGTCGACCTAACGACCTATCGACCTAACGTCCTGTCAACCTAACGTCCTGTCGACCTAATGACATGTCAACCTAATGACATGTCGCACACTTTGTTTGTCGAACTAATGCCTTATACACGCCTGTAATACCTCAGGTGAAATGACAGCTCACTTGACGTTAGTTTTCACCGTGAGATTTTACTGAATAGACCGGCTGATGCTACCTACGGATTGACACTATTGACAGGTTAGTTCAAGCTAAGTTCACCAAAGTTTCCATGATGAGATTTTTACACAATAGTAGCACATAGTTACAGCTAGTATTGCAAATGTCCATTGTTGTTGTTGACAACCAAACATCAAGTGAGCTATCGGCCTGTTTACCATCCAATCACATAAAAAACGCGAGCATATCCGCATGATAAACACTACATACGCCAAACTAAATTCGAGAGATACCCCGCCGTGTATAATTACGCCGAATATTTTCGGATACTCTCAAAAGCAAGCTGCTCGAGTGTTGGCATATTCAAAAAATTCAATACAAACCACTGCAAACCAGGATTATGTGACACACAGTCTTGGAGACCGTGGAGTATGATTGTTAGTAGCATTATTTTAACCGGTTTTCAAACTATGTTTTAATATGAGCGGTGTCGCAGTGACTTCCTTCTCAGTCTATTCACGTAACTTGGAAAGGTTTTGGCATAGTGGAAGTAAGGTCAGGCATGTATAATTATGCTACAGCTACATTTGTCGCGATACAGCGAACTACACTTCGCGCGCTCTATATTTTATAATGAGACGTCGAGCAGTGTGCGAGAGAGAGCGTGCGAAGTGTAGTTCGATGTATTACGACAGTGTAGCCGTAGCATTAGAGCAACAAAAAAACTCTTAGTCACTTTTATTGCTTGTTATTATGCAATGGTTATTGCCATATTTATTTTTAAACATGTCTGAATAGAAGAAAATGAGCACATCTAACGACTCTTGCCAAGTTACGTGCCAGCGACTATAGTATGAATGTCATTTATATGGCCTCAAGCACTATCACGGCACCGGACCGGACCGGTCCTTAGCGACTACTAATAAAGCCGTAGCTTGTAGTAAAAACTGAACAATTTCACCGTTACACGTGTCTCTAGTTTTTAATGGGTTTCATTTTGACAGTTCACCCACGTTCATTGCGTTATTTACGTTGTTGAGCAGACGAATTTTTCAAACTTATGAAGCAATGGATTAGCAATATCCTTCAAAACTCTCGCATTTTGATAAGATAAGATATTTATTTTGCAATTATGAGTACAAAACACAGTGACATAAAAAATATAATTAGCAACAGCCATAATTAACCAGGGGCCAAGTCTGGTATTTTCAATGATTGGTCATTATGACGACCATACCAAGGCAACTCCATGACCATTGTGCCAATAGTTTGTAACCTCCTAAATTCATAATGGCGTGACAGTGGCCCATAGGGAAGTCAAAATAATAGGAGCTTGTCAGTACGAGATTACCAAATACAGAAAATATTCCAATGGAGTATCAGTGACACGTCATTGGAAAATCATAAAGACGCCTTTCAATTAGGAGATTAGCAAAACTGTCAAAGTCTACAATTACGGTGCGAACGATCGGCCATTCGGACACAACTGCGTTAGCAAACTTGGCCCCCTGGAGGCATGCAAAGGTACTAAATACACTAGAGATGCTAATTCATCATCATCATCTGCCTCGCCTTTTCCCATCTATGTTGGGGTCGGCTTCCAGTCTAACCGGATGCAGATGAACACCAGTATTTTAAATGGAGCGAGCCTATCTAACCTCCACAACCCAGTTACTGGGTAATACGATACCCTTTGGTAAGTCTGGTTGTTAGACTTTTGGGTTTCTGACTAACCGAAACGACTGTCAATGATCTAGGAATGGCAGCCGGAAACGGCTTAACGTGCTTTCCGAGGCACGGAGGGGTGTTGGTATGTAAAGATGGTCACCCATCCACGGACCAACCGCGGCAAGCGTAGTTTAACCTGATCCATCGACCCGTGCGGCTGTTATTACCACACGCCCCTAAAGCCTTAGAGATGCTAAGTGCATAATAATAAAGATATACAATGTCAATATAAAGATTGTTTATCTTTATTTACAATTTAATTATGAAGTACCTACTTGATGGAAAGTGTGCTACCTACGTAATTATTGTGCTAGTCATACCTAACTGACGCAGGTTTTCCTTTTAAGATTAGCCGCTCCATGTACGGTAGGCTTAACATATGATAGGTACGAATAGTTATGCTTTCTTGATTATACTGTCCAAACTTTCGATAGAATAAATATTTCTTTGTTTAGACCCAGAACTGTAGAGTGTCTTTAGACGTCTTTATTAAGTTCAAGCGTTGCTGTCAATCCATAAAAGCAGTGTGTGATCTGCATTATCAGCACTTGGCATCACTTCTGAACGTCAATGTGCAGACGCCGTATGTTCGGCATAATGCTGGATTACTGGACCAACTATTTTGGTATAGAACTAAAAAAAACAGGAAGAACCTTTTTATTTTATGATGATTTTTATGAGAAATATGCTAATACGTCGTTTTATGAGCTGAGGCTCGTCAAATAAAAGCTAAGTAACGACATTTTTGGATCATGCATTTAAGTACCTTGACAATATATTTAGGTATAGTAGGTTAAATGCTCTAAGATGTATAGCTTACCTCCACCGGCACATAGAATAGAATAGAATAGAATACTCTTTATTATGTACACCATAAAAGTTACAGATATAAATGTTGTAGTTTTACATAGGGTGACAACGGGCGATCTTATCGCTGAAAGCGATCTTTTACAGACAACCTTTGGATGGATTAAAAGGAGAAGGAGAGACAATACTGCAGGTAGTCAGTGGTGTACCATTTACATATACAATAAATACATACATACATAAAGCATACACTTATCTATATAAATATATACAATAATAAACATGAAACAAGAGCAAGGAACTGTATTCTGTAATGATAATATTTAAGCAGAGAGGAAGTGTTTTTTACCAGTATTTTAAAAGTGGACAAAGATTGAGCGCGCCTTATCGACACGGGCAAGGCATTCCATAACCACACTTACATAATAGCTTGAACTGTAAAAGACTCACATTCATGGTATCCAACTATCCATTAAACCACCTCACACACTATCGACATGCGACTGCGACAGCTCGACGACAGGACGCTGACCTGTCGCATGCGACTGTTATTGGGTGTGCGCGTGCACCGTGCGTCTAGACGACAGGACGCTGACCTGTCGCATGCGACTGTTATTGGGTGTGCGCGTGCACCGTGCGTCTAGACGACAGGACGCTGACCTGTCGCATGCGACTGTTATTGGGTGTGCGCGTGCACCGTGCGTCTAGACGACAGGACGCTGACCTGTCGCATGCGACTGTTATTGGGTGTGCGCGTGCACCGTGCGTCTAGACGACAGGACGCTGACCTGTCGCATGCGACTGTTATTGGGTGTGCGCGTGCACCGTGCGTCTAGACGACGCGACAAGTAGCGAGTGCGTGCGACTCTTCTAGCCTGTCGTTGCGACTCTGCAACTCGACGACAACTCGGCGGCGCTTGAGTCGTTGCCGACGTTACGGAATTTAAAAACATTTTCAATTTAATTTTTAATTTTTAAAAACATTTAGAACTAAATTGTATTTATTTTATTTTGTTATTTTTATCTCAATAAATGCTGCACCAATTGACGTCATCACATTAACGCCGGCTGTCGCTGAAAACCAGCGCTGGGGCTCAGTCCCGCATAGATTCGCAGCATTATGCTGAGCGATGGCCGTTTTGCGTGGATGTGACGCATATTTTCCCCCAACTTTTCTTTCGTGTTTGTGTTTTTTTCTTTGCGTTATGTTTACCGCAAATAGACGTATTTTTTCTTTCTTTCTTCTTTCCAAGTGACTAAAATATATGAAGATTGTCGGCCGCAGCATTCATTGCGTAGAGTCGCCGAGCTGTCGCAGTCGCATAGTGTACGCCATGCTTTAACTTTAACGCTGGTAGCACACCTCCGCCGCGAAACCATAGCAGCGAAACCGCAGTAGTCCAATTGTACTGGTTCGCGTCATGTTCCGCTACTCGAATCTCGATTCTTTGGTTTTGTGTTTTTTTTTGCCACCGTCTTCCGAAATTAAAGTAATTTTTTACTTTGAAGTGTTTTTTTGGAAGTCAGTTGTTTTTTTTTTGTAAAAAGATATTATCTTAGTTCAACTGTTAATGGCAGACAAGATTCTATTATTATTGCTATCTAGAGTTACCTGAATACGTAGATTCAATTTAGTAACTTGAACCATGTTAACCATGTAACCATGTAAATAATTATTATATAAATAATAATTATTATACCCGGTTTACATATTTTTCACTTTGTGGTGTGTTTTTGGAAGTCGGCTGTTTTTTTTTTTAAGTTTTATATTTTTCACTTATTAGTTGCGCAATCTGTCCCACACAAATTCGTATCCAATGGGATACGAATTTGTGTTTGTGTTTTTGTTTGTTATTTGCTATGGAAATGTCAGTGACAGGAACTTATTATAACATCATCAGTATAAACTAAGTGGAAAAAATAAATGATAATATTGAAGCTAGAATCCCGATTCGAGTAGCGGACCAGTACAATTGAACTGCTGCGGTTTCACTGCTATGGTTTCGCGGCGGAGATGTGCTGCCAGCGTTAAACTAAAGCCTGAACACACATTCTTATTTCACTAATAAGCCATCCCGTATTGGGAGTTGAGTACTACCCGAAATCACGACAAAATTAACCAACACCACCTTCTTAAACCACCGACTTTACGCCCTTGGAATAGAGTAGAAAATCCCATTGGTAAAAAGCAAAAACAAGTTTGTAAAGTCTGTAATGAAACATGAAATATTCAGAAACGCGGACGTCGACTGATTTCTTTCTTCGTATGTCGCTTTGAGTCATAATAGGGTAGTCTAATATTAATGCAAGGGTGGCCTAAGAGACGTATAGGTAACGTTTTTGTTATCCGTACTGTGCCGATATGTTTATATTCACGGGGTTTTTTTTAAATTGGGGTTTGTTTATGATGTAATAAGGTTTTTTTTGTTTTGGATCTTTAATTTGGAGAATTTTTTAAGGTTTGTTTATGTATCCTGTCTATCTAAAGGTTGTCAGTTAGATATCACTGATGGCAATATAATGAATAAAGGCTAGTGCTGCCTGTCGGGCCCGCGATATTGCGCCAGTCTTTACGAGCCTTAACGTGGACGATTTTAATCTTACCCAAATAAATAATCCGATTAAAATAACTATAGGCGGCTAACCAATCACTTTTCACTATAGCACAGATATCTCTGCATAGATGCACGTAGGAGATACCACTGATGATATATAAAATCATTAAGAATTAACAAAAAACAATGACTTACACAATAGCTCTTTTTAATAACCCAAACGGAATTAAATAGAAATTAATGATACACAAAGCGTTTGTCACCATTACAAATAATTGTATGAAATCATACAGTTTGTATAGGAGCGGTCCAAACTAGGATTTTATTGTAATAATAGATTCTTATCAAACGAGTAGAAGGGGCGATTTTTTTAATTTTCCTAATAGATTTAAATGTATGTCCTAATAAAGGTATGGTTCGTGTAAGTCGACCGGTTTAAATACGTCCCTAGCAGTTGAAACTTGAGTTTGTTTATAACTACTGACTGGCTAACTACCGCTTTGCACGGTCTTACGATTTGACAAAACGTAGACATTTGAGTCATAAAGGTGCAAAGGCAGCAACATCCTATTTTTCAATGAAGGCAACTTTGAATGCGGTCTGTCAGTGTCAAATCTCGTCATTCGTCGTGTCATTGTTTGACTTTCGTAGCTAAAACGGCAACACCTCATAAAAATGACCCTTGAAATTATAGGTTTGCATCAAAATTAGCAACATCCAATAGTAACTGCACTGCTTTGAAACCAAAAATATTGTTATCGCCATTTTGGTACTATGATTAATAATCATCACCATCTCAATCAATCTCATCAATATTTGGGGGTCGGTTATGTCTCGTTCTTCCATACATCGTTATCTCTTTTCTAGACATATTATTATCACCTTTCGCACAATCCATTCAGCGTTTCTGTGTGAGAGCATAAAAAGTAAAGTAAAAACAAATTCTACGCTATCGCTCATTCTAGAGCTGTACAGTTATATCACACATTAGCTATAATCTGACCACACCCGTCTATTGGCTGACCTCCATTGCTGGTCGTGGAGTTATATTAAATAGTTATGGAAGCATACTTTTATGACAATATTATGTCAATGTTTATGTGTCGAACAAATAGAGGGTCGGCTCTCTGATATACGATATTGTATATCTTAGTTATCATTATTCTGTACGTTGGTATGTCATGTAACTATACAATGTGGAGACTACAATGCGACGATAAATTAAAACAGCGGATTAATGCCATTGTTTTAAAATGCATCTGAGTATTTTGAAACTATCAAATAAATGACTTATTTTTTGATTCGCACGAATGTACTCGCCCGTTATGATAATATTATTTTTCTGTAGGCGGGTCGCATGAAGTTAATTTGTTAGTGGGCGAATCGACCACTCCAAAAATACGTATTAGGCAATCGGCACATCTTATATTCAATGCAATCAAGTTATGAAAAAAAAACCACTAGAAACTACATTTACCAATATTTTTGTACAAGTTTATATAATTATTATTCAGCAAATGTTTATGAGTAATTAATATAAAAGAAAATATTTTTTGTGCCAACTGCCTAAAACGTATTTCTGGAGTTGTCAATTCGCCCACAAATAAATTACCTTCGTGTAAATCGCCGACAAACAAAATAATATTATTTAAAAGTGTCAATTCGCCCGTTTCGGGCGAGTGAATTAGTGCGAATCGACCAATAAGCCAAATAAATCCAAAAAATCGAAATAAACAAAGTGTTTTCTTCAAACAAACTAAATAGTGGTGATGGGCCGACTATGGGTTTTGCCGGTTAACCCGTCTAGATAGAGTGACTAAACTATTTAATATTTTTAATGTATGTATCTGTGATGGTTAATACTTTCCTTTAAAAGGTTTTTGGTTGTATATAAGAGTGGGAATAGAGACCTAGTAAATAACTACATGCCCATTTCGGTTCTAACGTCAATGTCTAAAATTTTAGAACGCGTCCTAAATACTTGCTTAATTAGTTTTTTAGATAAAACGAAAATCATCTCGGCTAACCAATTCGGCTTTAGAAATGGTCTATCAACGGAGGACGCGGTAGCAAATTTATGTAATAATGTGATTAGCAAGCTGGATAAGAAGCAGAAATGCTTTGGCATCTTTTTAGATTTGTCGATAGCATTCGACACGGTATCTATTCCCACACTTATTACTAAAATGGAACGAATCGGTATACGTGGTCAAGTCTTGAACATTTTCAAAGACTACCTGACAAATCGCAAGCAGTCTGTTAGGATCGGCACTGTAGTGAGCGATGAAGAACAAATTGATTACGGCGTTCCCCAGGGGAGTATACTGGGTCCAACGTTGTTTTTAATATACATTAATGACTTGTGTAGTCTCAAAATATCAAATTGTGATATAACTACTTACGCAGATGATACGGTTTTACTAACACATGGAGGAGACTGGAATTCCGCCAAAGAACATGCTGAAAATGGACTGCGCACAATTAAGAAATGGCTAACCGATAATCTACTTACATTAAATATAGAAAAATCGAAATTCATCTGTTTTCATTTGCCAAGTTCTCAAGTTCCTCCCGAGTCTACCAACATATTGAAACTTCATACATGTGCCGTGCCTACGGACTGCGACTGTTTGTCCTTAATGCGAGTGACCAGCATCAAATACCTTGGAATAATGTTAGACGAGCGAATTGATTGGCGATCACAGGTAGTTGCTCTCACTAGCCGAATTCGAAGGCTTATGTATATATTTAAGAAGCTCAGATCTACTGCTGATAAATCTATAATCTACATGGTATATACTGCCCTCTGTCAATCTGTACTAACCTACTGTATACCTATATGGGGTGGTACCTATAAAAATCTATTTCTTATGTTGGAAAGATCGCAGAGAGCAGTCTTGAAGGTGATCCATCATAGGCCTCGTTTGTATCCAACCACCAAACTTTATGCTGAATGCCGCGTACTAACCGTGAGTCAGCTATACATGCAAAAAATCATTGTCCGAAGACACCGCTGGCTAGATGAAAAAATAAATATAAAGCGCTCCGGTTCAATTGTATGTCCCGGCGTTAGCTGCAGAACAGCTTTTGCAAGCCGCCAATATGAGGTCGCTAGCTCAAGATTGTATAATGATGTAAATAAAATACTAGCAATATACAATTTAACCAAACGTGAGGTAAAGCACAGGTTGAACAATTGGCTATTAACTCTGACTTATGATCAAACAGAATTACTATTATTAGTCAAAAAGTAAGTGTGTTTAATGGGTATATTAGGTATCTAGTATTGTTTTATTATATGTAAGTAGTAAATAAATATTTATTAATATCATTTTGTATAACTTTTCAGTTAATTTTGGGTCTTTTTTGTTTATTTTTTTTTTGTTTTTAAGCAATAACTTTGTTTATGTCTTACAGTTGCATAAGTTCAAGTTTGTGTCTAAGTCAACAGCTCACTAACTCCTATAATACAAGCTTGACTTAGTTTAGGAGTTAGAGAATTCCAATTCTATGTAACTGCGTACAACCTCTAAAATAAGATTTAAATTGTTATTAGATTAAGAAATTGTTGTACCTACATTGATGGAAATAAATATTTTAAGCAATGTAATTATATAATGAAGTGGGCCTTATCAAGCAATCTAATTTCAATACAAAAGAACATCACATTTGTCCTTGATTAACTTTAAACATGTTGTTTAAAGATGTTTGTTTATTTCTCACTTGAATGTTATCAGTTACATTAAATACTAGGTACTTATCATTAATTACCACTACAAATTCTCTCATCATTATTGTTTTACGCATTGCGATAACCTGCTTCACTTATTTTGTATGTTTGTGAGCATGTGGCTTCTATTTGGTATAAGGGACTTAAACAAGAAGTCATTTGATGCCAGTTAAAGGCAGCGACATATCATTGATATCAAATGAAAAAGTTTTGAACTATTCTATTCTACAAACAGATAACATCATGTTATTTCAATGCACGGTATCATGAACGGCATACTTTTTTTATAACACACTTATCTTTGTATACAGTGAGTGATAATTTTATCACATCAGTCTCTTTTATGTCAGCAATACAGATCAGACGTTAGACAGAAATAAAGTTGATTAAAATGAGTTTTGTGAATAAAGTTGTTCTGATCACAGGAGGTAGTGCCGGCATCGGTGCTACCACAGCAGAGTTATTTGCTAAAGAAGGTGCTTCAGTAGCCATCGTGGGAAGAAACGAAGCTAAACTAAAAGCAGTTGCTGACCGTTGTAAGAAACTAGGAGCAGAAACTCTCGCTATCAAAGCAGATGTATCCAAAGACGAAGAAGCAGACCTAGTGGTCAAGAAAACTATCGACAAATTCGGAAAACTGGATGTGCTAGTCAACAATGCTGGAATATTGAGAGAAGCAGGTATTCTATCTGACCATTTTCTGAAGACTTACGATGATGTTATGAATATTAACATCCGAGGTGCTGTCCGAATTTCCTACTTCGCTGCTCCCCACATTATCAAATCTAAAGGGAACATAATCAATGTGTCGAGTATTTCTGGAACCTGCACCACAAGACCAAACAACATAGCATACAGGACGTCAAAGGCTGCAATGAACCATTTTACTAGAAGCCTTGCTTTGGAACTTGCCCCTCATGGCATAAGAGTCAATGCGATCAGTCCTGGTCCAGTCCGTACTGATATCTTCGAAGGTTTGGAAGTCAATGAAGAAATGCTGAAGAAGAACACGGCGCTGCATAGAATATCGGAGACTAGTGAGATCGCTGATATGATAGTGTACGTAGCCAGTGATAAGGCCAAGGGCATTACTGGCTCTAATTACGTCATTGATAACGGCACTCTGTTGGTGTAATATTAATAGTCATCACATTTATGCTTGGGTGATAGTGATAACTGATAAGTGATAACATAGCAAATATTGTCAGGAACTAAATGTATGATCTATCGTTATTTGCACTTTTATATTGTATGTACCTACCAGTTATTAATGATTACATAATTGAATAAAAATTTATGGTGATTTATTTTACTAAAGAATAATATTCTAGTTACAACGTCAACATTTTTTTGTATGTCGCCTCGTTTTCAACACCAACATGTGACTTCGTTAAACAAGATAACCTTGACGAGCGGTCAAGTTTAGTCTTTGTGACAATGAGCGTTGGTTGGTGGATAAAGAATCAAGGTTAAAATATTGCAGAAGTTAAAAAAAAATGCAAGTAAACATTGGTGAGACTGTGGTCGAGTGAACCACTCGACCACAATCTCACCAATACAATACAAATACAAATTGTTTATTTCTTTACCAATCGTTTGATTTAGTTGTGATTGGAGCCTCCTTTTAAGCATGATGACGCCTGTGTTAGGAGACTCCGCACTTCGATCGTTTTGGCTGATTGTACAGTTTACAAAAATATTAAATAAGTTTTTAGTTCTAAGTATAGATTTTTCCTTATTACTAAAATAATATATATTACTAGAGCGCGTGTTGCGTGCTTTCCATTTACTTATAGAATAATTTATTACCATACATTCAAACACGCTCGCTCGCAAGTAAATTGAGCATAAAGTATAAATTAATGTGAATGTGTTGGGTGCGCTGATTGTGTGATTTATGAGGTGTGTCGAGTGTGTGTGGTGTGTGGAGTGTGTGGGGTGTGTGGTTTGTGTGGTTTGTGTGGTTTGTGTGGTTTGTGTGGTTTGTGTGGATGCGTAATGAGAGAGAATGTGCGTGTGAGTGTGACGGTGCCTATACCTAATTTCCACCTATTTTAACAATAATTCAATATCTGCATAAGTGCGTGATTTTAACCATTCAATTAACATTATCTTACCTTTATAAATATTTTCAGTGTAAATGTATATAAATTTGTTTATTGTATTATATAACCGTGCTGATTGATTAAGATATTGTGTAGCAGCAAAATTGGTTTTAGATTGTGGGATTTGCGCAATGATATCCTTTCTTCTTTTTAATATTACATTTTTGTCATACGTAAGTGTCTTATGTTTTTTTAAGATCGAGGCACAGATATATAATTTTCTAACAGATAGCAGGCCACTTATCTCGTATAGACTTACAGTAGGGAATCTCCGTTTCTTAAAATACATTATTTTTATCAGACCTCTTTGCGCTCGTTCCACGTTCATAAATTTTGATTTTGCTGCCCCGCCCCATACAGGTATACAGTAGACTATCACAGATTGTGCAAGGGCTGTGTAGATTTCATTTAAAAGATTTCTCTTAGCGCCCTCTTTTCCAGCTATACCTGCAGGGACTACGTATCTCAATGATTTAAATATCCATCCCAATTTTCGTATTCTATCAGCAACATGTTCGAGGTGGGAGTACCAACTCAAATGTTGGTCAATTATGACACCTAAATATTTTGTTTGTGTTACTTTATTAGTTATAGGACAAGTACATGGATAATTCATGGCTCGGTTACAAGAATGTATTTTGATATTTTAATCTTGACCTGGTTGTGAGCGATTTCTAATTGTAAAACATATATAATTGGTTTTGGTTGCGTTTAGGGTAAGTAGATTTTCATTAAGCCAATTAGCAATTTGAGCCATGCCTATTTCAGCTTTGAGCTTAACATCGGACCAACTATTTTCATAGAAAACAATGGCAGCATCATCGGCGTAAGAGAATATATAATTGCGTTATCTACTTTTAAGTTACATAGGTCATTAATATATAACAAGAAAAGTGTAGGCCCTAAAACGCTTCCCTGAGGCACGCCGAATCATACCTCCACGTCATCGCTGATGAATGTCCCTATCTTAACTCTCTGTCTTCTGTTTGATAAATAATCTTTAAAAAGACAAAAAACAAAAGAGGGGTTCCCCTTATTCCAATTCTTTCTAGCTTGGCCAAAAGGGTTGGAACGGCAACGGTGTCAAAGGCTTTTTTTAGATCAAGGAATACAGTAAGACACTTTTTCCCTGATTCAACATAATCAGTTACCAGCGAGCTAAGCGCTGTAACTGCATCCTCAGTTGATATTCCCCGTCTAAAACCAAATTGTGTTGATGATAATATTTTAAATTTTTCAAGATACTGTAGGAGTCTTATATTAATATTTTTTTCTAAAACCTTGAATAAACCCGGTAGGTATTGACATCGTCACCGTTCCCTCCCTTGTGAACCGGTGTAATAATGGATTGCTTCATTAGTGTCGGAAAGATACCTTTTCTAAAACAGAGATTTACCAAATGAGTAATGACAGGAACAATTTCCTTGCCAATATATTTTAGGAATTTAGTTGGAATAGTATCCCATCCTGGAGCACTGTCGGACTTCAAACTCATCAGAACACTTTCTACTTCCATGGGGTCAGTGTCCAAGAGCACAAATGAATTAAATTGTGTAGGTGGAATGTTAGATCGGCCAGAAGTTGTATTAGTCGGAATTTCCTGGGCTAATTGCTTTCCAATATTGGCAAAGAAGTTATTAAGAAAGTTCACTGCTGCTGTTGGAGAGGGTAAGATGTTTAATAATTCAGTGCTTTGATTTTTAGGTTTATTAGAGAAGGTGATTGATTTTATATTCTTCCATAGTAATTTCGTATTTGTAACCGATTTAGCTAGTAATTCTCTTTCGAATTTACTTTTCAATTTTTTTATGAGATTATTACAATAATTTCTGTACCGACTGTAAGTTATTTTTAAAATATCATTATATGGGTCTGATCGATATCTTTTTTGTAATTTATTACGATTTTTAATGCATTTCAATAATCCTGGGGTGATCCACGGCTTAATTATACGTTTGCTGCTAGAAATAACTTGTGTGTTAGTGTTGTATTTAATAGAATCAACCAGTTTTTGAATGAGTTTATCTGTTAGCAATTCCGGGTCGTCACAAAAAAGCAGGTCTGCAAGATTTTTTTCTTGTAAGTATTTTAGTGCATTTTCGAAGTTTATGGTCTTGGTGATATTAGTAACGGATTCCTTACTTTTTATTTTGGAAAGTGACAAAAATGTAGTTAGAAGCTGATGTCTTATTTTTATGGATCCTCAACATGAAGTGGTCTAAGCAGTTCTGTTCTCTGGTTGGTAATGTATGACCAGGTAAAATACCATACATCGACAAAATGTTAAGATAGTTCACTCGGTTTTTTTTATCATGAGACATTTCTACCTCCTTCGATTTAATGTTGATATTTATGTCTTCCGCTATTATTATGTTCCTTTGTGCAGGTAACGTATCTAAGTGCTGGATGAGTGACTCCATAAATCTATCAGGGTTGGTGTTGCATGGAGACCGGTATATACACAGAAGAGTGTTATCTAGTATGTCTAGTTGTAGACAGGTCGCCTGGTCTAGGTGAATTTCTTGACTTTTTGATTTTAAACTTTTTTTAACGAATACAACCTTGACAGACAGACAGACGGACAACGAAGTGATCGGATAAGGCTTCCGTTTTTTCCCTTTGAGGTTCAGAACCCTAATAATTACCAAATTTTTAATATTTGTAAGATCCTTCATGGAAGACATATGCTGCTGAACTGCATGACGAACTGTTCCGTCTTTTCGCTCCGGTAAACTATAACACTACACACTACACTTACACTGTGATGCGGAAGCGGTGCGCATCCCTGGTTAGGAGGGTGTGGGGCAGCACCAATAGCATCCTGTCTGTCAGCAGACTAGATTGTGCGGATGTTGTGAGCCACTGCTGCAAGGTATCGATTGGGCCGGTCACCTTGCAGCAGTAAAGTCACTTTTGTTGTTTCTGTGTTAATGTTTTACTACAGTAGTTTGTAAGTATTTTGTTACTAACTTAGTAGTCTTGGTTGCTTGAATTACGAGATACATAACCATAGCAGGGGGCACAGATTGTTCGCCGTGCCTTGGAGCCGAACCGTCGCTCGAGCCCAGTCTACTGTCCCTCGCACAGTCTGCGTTCAACGCTCTCTTGGACGCTGTCTCACTGTGATGAACATCTTGTCAACATGTCTGTACCCCAAGTGTAAGTTTACAAGAGAGTGAACGTAACTATTTCGTTTGCGTTAAAATTTGACCGATAGATCATAACGCTAAGAATATAAGGGTATGAATAAAAATCTTAACGCAAACGCGTTAATTACGTTTACTCACTTGTAAACTTACACTCGGGGTACTGAAGTATTGTGAGATGAGCGTATGACTGTGTACTAGTTGAATACTTTTGTTATTGTACTTAAATAATGTGTCAGTGTCTTTACTAATTTAATTGGCCTTGGCAATTTTACGTTAAATAAAAAAATCAAAATTAAACTACAATATCAGTCGTGAGAAATGAAAGAACGGAGTTACGAATGTAAGAACGGAGTTAGGAATGAAAGAACGGAGTTAGGAATGAAAGAACGGAGTTAGGCGTTTGGCCACTTGTTTGATTGGCATATATATGTGAGAAGGAAGAAAGTGATGTTAAGTTTTTTATGCATTTTTACCTCAACTAAATTATTTTATATTTTCTCTTTTTTGTGTATGTATCTATCTATATGAACTGTCTTTAATTATATTATTGTAATAGGTGTTAAACCATTTAAATTAAATTAAACAAATAATATTATGGGCTGCGTTAATTAAGAATAATAAATAATGTCTATTAAAGTACACACATGCGTACTGGTATTTTAAATACTACACAAAGATGATTAAGTATTATTGTTAAAGGTACAATTTCCAAATAATTAAGTCATAGTCATGAAATAATGCCGTGAAACGATACGAGGTAAGATAATGGCTATTTATCAAAATCTAGCGATAAGACCGTGAAAAAAACGTCACAATTTATGTCTGTAATTTTTATGGTAAGAAAGAATATTCTATTCTATTATATCGATGTTGTCATGATAACTTTGCAAGGTTTTTTTTTATATTAATGTATCTATTATTAATCTGGATAGAACTACAATGTTGTCATGATAACTTTGGAAGGTTCTTTTGTATTAATGTATATATTATTAATCTGGGTACAACTACAAAACTAGCTATTAACGGTTGGTATTCGTAATAATATATTGCACTACAAAACAAAGATAGCAGCTCAAAAGGCTGCCAAACCTAAATGTTCCTCTAACTGAACAGACAGCTGTGTTGCTGGGGAGTGGATTGGGCAGGATATGGCTCCAAGACTGTCTGTGCTGTTGTGGTTGTATTCCGGTTTGAAAGGAATGAGTGCTGGTGTAACTACCGACATTTCAGCTTTGTCTCTGGGACAGCAAGGCATCTGCGATGTCTCTGATGTTACAGTAGTATATAGGCGGCGGTAACTTCTTACCATCAGATCGTATAGCTATCCAGTCACATAAAAAAACAACATTATAAAATTTTCATACATGTATTTGCTTACAATCACAATTGAAATACATGAATTACAAAATTGGTAATCAACGAAGAAATCAAAGAGTCTACTTCAACAAATAACCGTTATCAATAACATAACACGACCCAGTTACACTTCTAGCCTTGTCACTGGCTAGATACACGATTATATCAGCAATCTCATCAGCATCTGAAGATCTTCCCAGTGCTGTCTGACTCGCAATATTTCTACCCTTTTTTAATTCTGGAGCCAAATTAGAATTCGATATTATGTCAGTTATAACTGGTCCAGGATTGACAGAGTTCACTCGCACCCCAGAAGCAGCCAGTTCCATTGCAGCAAACCTTGTAAAATGATCCATACCAGCTTTAGACACGCTGTAAGACATCATTCCTGGTACTTTACTTAATGTAGATGCAATACTGGACACATTTATGATGTTGCCTTTTGTTTCTATGAGGTGTGGGACCGCCAAGTTGGTGATGAGGATGACGGGGCGCAGGTTCGTGTTCATGACCTCATCGTAGTTCTGTAATAGATTGGGTTGCAGTATACTCGCAAACCGTACAATGCCAGCGTTGTTGACGAGTACGTCAAGTTTTCCGAACTTTTCAACCGTTTTTTGGACGACGGTCTTGGCTTCCTCGTCTTTAGAGACATCTGCTTTGATAATTAGAGTTTTGGCTCCATGCTGCTCACAAATTTTAGCGACTTCCTTTAGTTTGTCTTCGTTTCTTCCAACGAAAGCAACAGATGCTCCTTCCTTGGCAAATAACTCCACAGTAGCCGCTCCGATGCCGGCGCTACCGCCTGTAACTAGGACCACTTTGTTAGCAAACATGTTGAACTGTATACGACACGAAATTCGTTGGCTTACTAACCCAAAGTAGTTCAAAAGTATAGTTTTATCTAATAAAAATTATCATTTATTATATTAATCATAGGTAAATTGATAAGTCGTATGAAGCTAATCGTGTTCTAATTTATGACGTATTTGGATTTAATGTATTTAGGTATAACATTATCACGCCATCTACCTCCTGCAAAGAATTATTATTCTGTACCTTTCATTTTTACCACACCTTTAGGTCATCCAGCGATTTGCTATTGCTTTTTCAGGTTATCATTTGTCTGAAACATAATTTCTTATTTCAGTCTTCATACTAATACTAAAAATAACAGTATAAATGATAGATTTCTATAAGTATGTTTGTACAAACACTTTTACTCGCCAATCAAATTTTAAAAACTAAATGAGGTCGGCGTTTCCTATCTGACTACTGTGAGAAGAAAAGCCGAAACAAACTCAGAGGTAACAGGCTCTTTTATTCTTAAATATATCCGTAAAATAAGGCCTTTCTTTTGATATGTCAGACGGTACAGTTTGCAAAACTTTATTTTCAAATTTTCTAATTTGCCCCCAAAAATGACCTCCATATTAAAAAAAAAATATTTACGTTACACGTCAGTGTTTGGAGCACAAAAGTTCATATATGTACCAAATTTCAACTTAATCAGCTGTGACAGACGGACAGACAGACACACGAGTGATCCTATAAGAGCGGGGGGGCACACGATGCGTTGCGGCGCCGCAGCGCAAAGATTTCACCGTATCAGCGGGCACACAAGCGGTGCGGCGCCACAACGTTGTTATGTCGCAGCGGCGCCGTACTCGTAGCAGCGTTGGACAGTCTGTTAATAAAAATGGATCGTAAAAGACGTCTGTTGTTGGCCCTACTATTCTACCTACTAATCACACTAAACAAAAACTTCTAACTAATCAAAATGAGCGAGCGTGTGTCCTTCCTTGTGACGCATAAACAACTGAGCGATGCCGCTCCGACGTCGCAACGCGTTCACCCCTCCCCGCCTCGTCTCGGTAGTTGCAAGTCCGGTGCGGCGCCGGAGCGCATCGTGTGACATGCCACAGATATTTCTATGTAAGACGACGCAGCGACACCGCTTCGGCCCCGCACCGCCTCCGCAACGCATCGTGTGCGGCCCTAAGGGTTTCGTTTTTTCCTTTTGAGGTACAGAACCCTAAAAATGTAATTAATAAGTATATTAATGAAATAAAGGATACTATTAGGATAAAAATATTTATATATTCACACCGTTATGAAAATGCAAGTATTATAAAAATAAAATTTAATAAAGTTACACATTTACGATAGGTTCATATTAAACCTAAACTAGGTACACTCGCAAACAGAACGCTCTCGATATTTAAATCAAACATAACGTGTCACCGAATTCCACTAATTGCCCACACGCATGCAATGTAACCGTTATTAATATTACTACTCTAATATATTTCTGGCGGCGCGTGTACCTGTGGAATTTTAATGTTAATTGACTAGTGTTCGCGGTTGTACATGTATTTAATTATAAATCTTTTTTTGATTATGGATATTTAACGTCATGACTCCGTGTTCGGTCCCTACAGGGTGGGACTAAGGGCTGTCAACGCTATCTTTGCATTCTTTTTTTCTGATATTGAACATGCAAGAGTTGCATTTAAATATTTTGTACTTTTTTTGTTCAATAGCTAGGAATTTAAGTTAATTGTTGTCGCCCCTTCCAAAAGGTTATAGTTTCGTATGGAGAAGAATGGGCAAGAAACTTTACCGTTACTCTTTTAAAATGTTTTACAATATTTTGTATAGGTACATTAACTATAATATTATTAATATTGTGTGAGATTTTATAGTAATTTTATTACACCATATTATTATGTAAAAATAATTAAAAATGAATCTGGTGCTCTCACATTTACAAATATTGTTAAAATAAACGTTTTCCTAAAAAAAAACATATAATAGGTCAGTGTGTCAGTTAAGGTAATCTCAGTATCGCAGAATGTAAACGAAATTTCATAAAAATAATAATGGTTATGACATAAAGATTGAAAGGTCTAAATACAGCAGCGCATATTATTCAGTCTGATTATTCATTACTAGCTTCTGCCCGCGAGTTCATCCGCGTAAAATTTCTTGTTATATCTTGTGACACTCGGCATTACTGTAACTTCCCATTAGTTAAAGAATTTTCAGAATCGGATAAGGAGTTCTGAAGGTTACCTACATACAAACTCACTATATTTACATTTTTAAATTATTATTAAGTACAGATGAGTTCGTTCTGAATTTTGATAGTCGTTTTTGACGCATTTACTAGTTATCATTTTAGGGTTCCGTACTCGAAGGGTGCCAAACGGAACCTTATTTCAAAGACACCGCTGTCCGTCAGCGGGCGTAAATTAACTTTCTTATGAACCGTTGGTTGAGATTTTCACATATTGTGTATTGCCGCTATTACAATAAATAATAAAAATAAAATAAAGCTAAACATTAAAGGTGGTCCCCATACAAGAAACGTGTTTTTTTCTAAATATTTTACGGTGGTACGGAACCCTTCGTGTGCGAGTACGACTCGAATTTGGCCGGTTTTTCCAAAGAAGGAAATCTTTGCTTTACTTTGCGCTAGAAGATTTGACTAACGCAGTAACAAATTGTCATAATTGAAAACAAAAACATAACAACATCATATCACATACGAAAAACATAAAATAATTAAGGTCAAAACAACAATAATAAATCATGCGACAAAACAATCAAATCTAATACGTATGGCCCCAATCCTCGCCCACTAGTTGAGAGGACATATTTTATTAATTACCTTACAGTGTTATCACGAAATATTACCTTTATGTCCCATATTTGCATATCGTGTTAGTCTATACGAGAATTTGGGCGCGCCGAGCATGCGATGGCCGGGTCGAGGCACGAGCGGCAGCGGCAGCGGGTGTGTAAATGATTTTGGGTTACGTAAACGGGAAAAACGCGTTTAGGGAATGTTTTTTTGTGCGTAAAAAAAGGAAAGAAAGAAAATATTTTTTTTGATCCAGTTTAAGGCCACAATGTTCACACAAAAACAAAAAATGCTTAAAATAGTATTGTGTGCTTCACATACTTAATCATTTGCATAGTATAATGCCACCAGTCCAAGACCCCTCCGTGTCTCGGAAAGCATGATAAACCGTTGGCTGTCGTTTGTGGATCTTTGGCAGTCGTTATGGGTCGTCAGAAGCCTGAAAGTCTGACAACCAGTCTTATCAAGGGGTATTGTCTTGCTCAGTAACTGGGTTGTGGGTGTCAGATAGGCAGTCACTCCATGTAAAATACTGCATCCGGTTAGACTGGAAGCCGACCCCAACATAGTTGGGAAAAGGCTAGGCAGATTGATTTTGAATGCCACCAGTCCACCACGCTGGCCATCTTATAACGTTCTCACTGTCGGGACTTAACTCTCCTCTCTGTGCGAGAGAGTGTGCCATAATCCACCTCGAGCCTAGTGAGGGTTGGTGGAGGTCACATTTCTTCAAATTTTTTGGTTGGGGGTATCCCGGTTTACTCACGATGCTTACCTTAACCACAAACTTGTAAAGTGCCGATATCACTTGGCCGTCACTACTCTTTCCTGGGGGATTTTTGGCACGTGCAGGGCAAATATTAACTGTCACCCTGACTTGCCGCTTAGAAACACTACCTTAGCTGCAATTGATAATAGTTTTGGGTCAGAAGTGGTATAAGGATTAAAGAAAACCACGTGGGAGGTCAACCTAATGTTTATTTCTTTGCAACAATTTTATTTAATCTTCGAAAAATCAAATAGAAACAAAATAACACCGAACACAGTAATTAGATGAAACATAGCACTCAAGGAACTGGCTCACGTGACCTATGTCGACACGATCGTATCAACCAGCAGGGATCCGACTACCTTTAGCTGCAAGGAAGTAAATGAACGAGAAATGAGCGAGTCAGTCTTTATATAGGGGCGATCGGGTTAAGATAAGATGAGTTTTTTTTTTTTTTGGGTTGCCAGCTTGTAATAGTTATACGAACCCTACTCCGAACATAAATCCGAAGTAGCGGCCGAATGTTCGGTCGTTTCTTTACTACGGCTAACTATTGCTGACTACGGCAAAAAAAAGACAAGACAGTCGAAGAGATAAACCAAAGTCAAAACTGTGACTTGAAGTCAGGTAAGGACTCAAAGTCAAAAAAGGATACTTTGGAAGTTATAAAACGGCCCAACATTCGGCCGATACTTCGGTTTAGCGCTTTGGAGAAGACCCCCTGAGCTCTTATGACTTAAACCGTGTCATATATTTGATGAAAATTTGGGCGTATCCATCGAAATACGACCGCGACTGTCCTCGCGTTCATTTTAATGATTTTGATAGACGCGCGATTCTGAGCCACCGTATTTATATAAAAGCTTTTTATTTGATTAATTTTTGGTTATTACTTTGGGCATCATTGGTTTATGTTCCGTATAACCTGCAATATATTTCTTACACAATATGGCGATGTTTTTTTTTTTAAGTGATTTTTTTTTTTTTTTGTTCTTTATTAATACGGGGTTTTTATCCACACGGATACGTCAACCCCATTGTACCCTAAACTCTATTTACACACAAATATGCACTCACACCACTATCACACTAATATTATAAAGGCGAAAGTTTGTGAGTGTGTGTGTGTGTGTGTGTGTATGTTTGTTACTTCTTCACGCTCAAACGGCTGCACCAATTTTGATAAAATTTTGTATGGAGGTCTTTTTAACCCGATATTCCCACGGGATCGAGACTTACGCGGGTGAAACCGCAGGGCGCAGCTAGTAAGTACATAAATACTATGAAAATAGTAAAGAGAATCACTGCCTAGACTTCTGCATTAAACCACAAATTATGCGTTTAGTTCTTTCTGATTAAGGGTATGTCAAAATATTTTGGATAAGTTCAACATCCCACATGTTAAGTTTAAACTCCCTAGCCAAAGATTCCCTTTCATCCTTGTTCTTAGCACATTCCATCAGCAAATGTTGCACATCTTCAATTTTATTACATGTCTCACAAGTAGGCGATGTACCCTTTACGCATTAAAAAGCAAACCTTGCCGATGGAAAGTAGCCAGAACTAAGCCTTATCGCTAACTTAACATGACTCCTAGTTAAAAATTTATCATCAAACCATGGCTCACGAGGTGGCTCGTTTTGAATGACTGTATACCAAATGCCTTTTTCTTTGGATATTTCATTATACTTCATTAGGCGCGTTGGGCGATTTTTGGTAGAGGAAAAACTTATGGGTTCGCGTCACCGACTTGCTAACTGCGACAGATTGGTGACACACAGCGACCTGTGTACATATATACGCATATATAAGGTGCTAACAAATTAAGTACCAATATTTTAAGAGGTGTTACATTACATCAAAACAATTAACTTTAAATAGAAATTAAGAAAACTTTTTAAATTATATTTTTGTTTTAATTTACGGAACAAAATAAATAAATTAAAATTTCGCCCAAACATAATCATCCTGTGCTTTATTTATTTATTTTTTCATCATGCTTGCTTTTTTTACTGACAAGACACACTTTCTGTCAAGTGAACATCGTCGTTTGTGACTAACGTCAATGATTGGCGGGAAAACTGTTAGTAATTAATTAGCCTTTGATAATTTTCATTATGTACTAGGAAATTGAAAGGTTAAGACTGTAGTAATTAGTAATAAAACTCCGTTTTAGTAAACCTAAACATTTATTTACAATACAAGAGTTGTTGAAAATGGCGACCCTCTTTTTCAATGCATAATAATGCTCGCTTTGGATGTTTCCATTAACACGCAACAAAATGTCTCTTTCTCTTTTCATGACTTCAAAGGCGTTGGTAATACGTGCTCGTAGTTCTTCAGAAGTTCTAATCGTATGACCATCGTCTCCGTATACCAAATCTTTGGCTCGACCCCATACGTGAAAATCTGACGGGGTTAAATCCGGTGAGCGGGCTGGCCAGTTCACTGCACCTGAATCACTCCCGCCGCGGCCTATCCATCGAGCTTGGTATTGAATCGTCAAGTAACTTCGTACGGCACGATCATAATGGGTGGGGGCACCGTCGTGTTGAAAGTACATCCTCCTACGGAGACTGAGAGGCACTTCTGCTAGCAATTCAATTAGATCTCCTTGTAAGAACTGTAGATACGTTGTTCCATTTAGGCGATTAAGAAACACTGGACCTAACAAATAGTCGCCAAGTAATCCTGCCCATACATTGACGCTAAAGCGAGTTTGGAAGTGATCAGGGCGTGCTAAGTGGGGATTCTGTTTCGACCAAAAGTGTGAATTATGAATATTAAACAATCCCACCCTCGTGAATGTGCACTCGTCGGTCCAAAGTATCTTGCATCGGTTGTTTCTTCGAAGCCACTGACAGAACTCTACACGTGGTTCATAATCCTGTGGCTGCAGTTCTTGGACACGCGTAAAATGATATGGGTGCTTTCCTTCACGTTTTAGGAGTTTCCATACGTACATATCACTAACGCGAAATACATTCGCTGCATCTCTTGTACTACACATTGGATGACGGTAAAAAAAAAACAAAATTGAAACTTCTAGACGAGGCGGATTTCGAGGCCTCCCGGCTTCACCTCTAGGCGTGAACGTTCCCCAGTCACTAAATCTTTGCTCAGCTCGGTAGATTGTGCGAGAATTCACATGTGTACCGTAAATTTGTGCATAGAGCCTAGCAGCACTTGTCGCATTGTAGTTTGCTTCGCGATAGCAAATTACCATGTTTAGGAAATCGTTATTTGTGTAGCCGTAAGGCATTATTTGTTATTTAGTGGTTTATTATACTAAATAATCAGAATTCAGACACAATAAATAGCATGACATTGACATTTATTTAATTAAGTGAAGTGACCATTGACTCATGACAGTCAAGAGGTTTCATAAGATAATCAAAGAGGACTTAGTCACGGATTGTTGACTATCTATTAACAGGGTGTTTTTACGCAGCAACGTTGTTTCCCTAATTATCTCCAAAAAGTAACATAAACTTTTCAATGTTTCATACTTAGGTCTACTCCTAGAGACGAGTACTATCAGCTCTAAAAGTATTGGTACGTAATTTGTTAGCACCTTATATATGTATGTTATTCCAAAGTTTTAAGTTTTCACTTTTGTCGGTCCCCATGACTGCATATATTTTTTTTTCTAGTGTTATCTATCCCACCCCTGGTCAAAGGCCTCCCCCCGCCACTCCTTCCATCATTCGCAAGTCCACGCGTCCTCCTTCCAGTTTAGACGGAACCCATCCAGTTCGTCCCGTCATCTCCTACGTGGCCTGCCACGACCCCGTCTCTCTGTCTCAGGGCACCAGTTCTATGCTATATGTGCCCACAGTTTGCCCAGCATGCGGCAGACATGTCCTGTTTGCTGTTATGTTCACTAATTAATTAACAGTCTAGTTATGTATATTTACCAACATCCACGTGGATGTACTCGCGGGTTGTTTGAGCCCACATGACTACCTCAAAAGTTCATAACCCTGTTACTGCTACCACAGCCACCTGAACTTGAAGCACACATCAATTAGATAGTGTTAATAACTCGAACTAACGTGTAAGAGCAATGGTGGGGCACAAATCATTAGTGTCAACAACGGTCAGGAACTTCCTCGGCAAATATTCCACCTTTGGACCTGTCTTGGGGTAGTGTGGCTGTAAATTACGGTAAGGAGGTACAGTCCTGAAAGTAATGATTGGTTAATAGTGACCCGTTGCCCTCGTGGTCGCAAGCACGAATGCTGAGCTAGTCTTGGTTTGGATTCATACGTCGGGGAAAGTGTTATTGGGTTTTTCCATTAGGAATTTATCAGTAGCAGCCCGGAGGTTAGAAGCTAGC
This sequence comes from Tiliacea citrago, assembly GCA_963921375.1. Taxonomy (NCBI): domain Eukaryota; kingdom Metazoa; phylum Arthropoda; class Insecta; order Lepidoptera; family Noctuidae; genus Tiliacea; species Tiliacea citrago. The sequence continues at coordinate 22,082,852 of OY992800.1, forward strand.
AGTGTGATAGTCCTGCGCCTGATCTCTCTTCGGTCGAGTCGGATTGCTGGGCCATCGGACTATGAGAGTGAGGGAAGAGAGAGTGCACCTGTGATTGCGCACACACTTGTGCAGTATAATATCTTCCGCGTCGATGGCTAGTCTCCTCCGAGACTGGCCGCCATGGCCGAAATTCGGTCTGGAGGATATTTTTTTACCTCATGAAAGATAATAAGAAGGCTATGGTGTCCTATAAACACGTACGCCACCACCGCTCGCCGTACGCCACCGTGTCATAGTGCTGTGAGAACGTAGGTACCTGACACATTGTCTCATTCATTGAAACTCACTATACAAGATATACAAGGGTTTAATCTATTAAAATACATATGGAATACATTTCATAAAACATTGCACCAATGTTTACCAACAGCACCTCCCTGTCAACGTCATTCTTGTGCCATAAGATCCTTGAAGCACTTTTAATCTCTCGTCGATCAATCGTTTGGCGTTTGGTCGAATTTAAGCCTAATATAAATAAACCATTTTGGTTTCGAAAATACCATTTCATACACTAATCTGCATGGTCCTCATATGATCTGACCAATCTGAGCATGTAAGATATAGTGAAGTATATTTAAGCTACTTTGACGCATTAGATTTATTATCTGTACTGGCAAAGGAAACATGTGACGTGATAAATAATAAAAAAAAAAAAGATTATGTCTGGACTTTAAAAGAGACTGTGACCTCTTGAGTTAGTTTCGGTCTTTCTTCTCAGAGTAGTCGGATAGGAAATACCAAACACATGTAGTTTTTTTTTTTTTTACAAAATGTACGGAAATATTCAATTATTTATTATATAAAATAAAAATAAATAAATATTTATATCATCATTTATCATTAAAACCATGGTCACTCTACACCCAAAACTCAAAATGTACAACTTGGACATAGTTGCCCACAGGAGCGCCGCAAGGGTTATTGTTTGATCTCTAATCAATCCAGGGGTGGCGAAGTTTCCAGTGGTTGCTAATTAGGGATTATGTATGAATTTGTATGTTTGCATATGATCCAGAGTTATGCTGGTATAGGGAACCTTGTAAGATTTGAGGCACAGTTTATACAAGATAGCCAGATAGAAAACTGGAATTGTTTTTTACCCGACTACGGCGAAACAAAAAGGAGGATTATGATTTTGACATGGGGGCCAAGTCTGCTATTTCCAATGATTGGTCATTATGACGACCATACCAAGGCAACGCCATGACCATTGTGCCAATAGTTTGTAACCTCCTAAATTCATAATGGCGTGACAGTGGTCCATAGGGAAGTATATGAATAAATAATAGGAGCTTGTCAGTACGAGATTACCAAATACACACAATTTTTCCAATGGAGTGTCAGTGGCACGTCATTGGAAAATCATAACGACGCCTTTCAATTAGGAGATTAGCAAAACAGTCAAACTCTACAGTTACGGTGCCAATGATCGGCCATTCTGACACAACTGCGTTAGCAGACTTGGCCCCCTGTATGTATGTTCATCCGTGCCCTCATAACTTCTAAACTACTCGTACTTATAAATGAGGTGTCTTTGGAAGCACCTTGATCGTCCGCTGCATGGTTATAGGCTAGCCGTCGTATGCCATTACCCTAACAAAACAATACATTCTAACAATAGTAAGAGATCAGCTTTAGGGCAAACTGAATACTACCACGGCTATCCGCAGAATATCTACCAACCAGCACTGGGCCCACGCACCGCGTGGTGGATTACGGCCCTCTCCCTCTCACAGAAAGACGAGGCCTCAGCAGTTAGAACACTATAGGCTCATATGTATGTAAGTATGTAGTTAAAATAGCGCGTAGTGTATACAGCATGTATTAGAAAAGTGTGGTAATATTTAAGGGTTCCATACATTTGGGTCGAGTAGATATTAAAGTTTTGTATGGGACAATTTATCATTTTTTTGCGATTACGAAGTTGGTCCCATGTAGTAAGTTGTTCAATGTGATGGTCTGTACCACAGCCTTATATGACCACGCTTTCCTGAAATATGCTGCATAACTCTACTAGGTACTCATCGAGAAACTAGCTTTTAGCATTTTTTTTAAATTTATTTATTTATTCAGTTTCTGACAACAATACAATCCATCTTGTCAGTGAAAAAATACCTTATAACTAATGTTAGTAATACAAAACACACAATGAACACCGGCAACACATAGGTAACGAAATTAAGTGTCCGAGGCAGACTATGTCCGTAGGTGTGTCCTTGGCATCACAGCGTCCTTATCAGAATACCAGCACCGCAGTATTTTTTTTTCAAAGGTCTCAGCATCTTGCTGAGATAGGAGCCTTTTTGACCCCGCACAGGTCTTCTTTGTTTGTTTAAGCTTTCACTATTTTGTTAGTATTAATGTTATTTTTTCCATTGTTTCCATGATTTTGTTAGTTTAATGTGTTTGTTTTTAGGGTTCCGTAGTAAACAAGGAACTGTTATAGTTTCGTCATGTCCGTCCGTCTGTCTGTCCGCGGCTTAGCTCAGATACTTTTAGTACTACAAAGCTGTAATTTAGCATGGGTATGCATATTAATCACGCCGACAAAGTGGTTAATTATTATTATTATCATTTATTTCGGGCCTCGCCATAGTGTTAGTAACAAAGATCTTAAAAACTAGTGTTAGTAGAAAATTAAGTTTATTTAGTGTGGAGTTTCATCCAATGTCGCAGCATTGGAGACTCCCATATATCTGCGAATAAACTCAAGATAGTGTTGGTACTGCCGCGGAGACGAGCAAGCAGAGAAGCGCTTCTTTTCCGTATGATGGCCGCAAAACCATCTATATGCGTTTCCGCAAACATCCTTGACGCGCTACATCGCCATGGCAGCCCCAACAGTATCCTGAGTGCGTTATTGTACTGGACACGCAGATCGCTATATGCACGCAAACTATAACTAGTCCACAGGCTGCACGTGTAAAAAGACGAGCAAAATGATTTAAACAAAGTAATCTTGACCGCCTCTGTACATCGTGCAAACCTGCGGCCAGCATGTTGCAGCGTACAGCGATCTACGTTCCCTGTCGATGTCCTTGTTAACTTTCAACTCATCGGTAACCCAGTGACCCAAGTACTTAAAATTGTTCACCCTCTTTAAAGGTGCTCCGCAGAGCGATATCTCTGGTATAGTTGGGTAACCTATAGCACCTGCTTTAAAAACCATTATTTCGCGCTTTTTGGTGTTATATTCGAGTCCTTGAGCTACCGCGTATGCTTCACTGATTGACACCAGTGGCCTCAAGGCACCGATCGATGGGCTCAGCAACACCATATCGTCAGCATAACTAATGTTATTAACACAAACTCCATCGATATGACAACCGATATTAGTGTTGCTGAGCTCAACGATCAGCCGATTCATGTAGAGATTGAAGAGTCGAGGTGAGCTCAATCCCCCCTGCCTCACCCCGCACTCCAGCTGATACACATCAGAGAAAAACCCCTCCCACTTCACACTGTTTTGTTGATTATTATACCATTATTTAAACAATCTCATGATGTCTCTAGGCAAGTCAATTTCTTCTTGTAGCTTGCGCCACCGAGCTTTATAATTAACGCGATCGAAAGCCTTTGACAAACCCGCAAAACAGGCAAAAACAGGCATTTTTCTGTCAGTATAGTACTGTATAGTGTGCTTGAGGCATAAAATAGCACTCTCTGTGGAGATCCCTGGTCTAAAGCCGAACTGACTGTCTTTTAATATAATATGCTTCGATAACTGTTTGTCAAGCAGACTGTCCAGCACCTTGGCTATGACAGTTGCCAAAGATATAGGCCTGTAATTGGAAATGTCAGAGGCATCTCCGGTTTTATTTTTAACAACAGGCACTATAAAAATAAAAATAAAGATTGAGGTTAAATAAAAGATTGAAAAAATAAATTGTGCACGTAAAGTGGGGATTATATTTTTTTCGTGGCTATCCCATAGTGTGAAAGGGTACCGTTGGATTGGCCGGTCAAAAATATTTTGTGGCTCTGTGCAATAACCATTTTTCGATTCAGGGATCCGTTTGCGTAATATTAGCTATGAAGTGCAAATTTTTGTTATAGTCAAGTCAACCAAAAACAACCATTTAGCTGGTAGGGGAGGCCCCTACCAGCTAAATGGTTATGTAAAAACAAATAATGGCAGTAGTATAGACATATAACGGAGTTAAAAGGAAACTATCTCAGCTAAGTAGTCTTTACAAGTTAACGAGTAATAGTCGACAAACTTACATTTGCAGTTGGAGAATTGACCGTGACATATATCGATGTATGGGACAACATGTTTTTCAACTGCAATGTTGAGTTTGTTTTTGGGATAAAGACATCCCAATTACAGAACCCTTCATTCTGTGTGGTCCAACACGCACTTGGCCCTTTTTATTGTTATATTTCCTGTGCGTGTCCCAAATAAAATATTTTTCTTTCTTTTGGGTTTTGCTAAGTGAATACATATTTTTTGGCCTCGGCTATACATTGTACTGTATATGGTGTGATGATATGAAGGTATATGTGTAAGTGAATATTTGCCTCCACTACCAACTTTCCAATATAATGGCGCAACAGTTGCTCAACTAACAGTAACTGTGGTCCGACTCCGTAGGCTCAGTTTCAATATTTGTGTTCCACAATAGCTTCGTATCGAAAGTTTCCCCGGCTATATCATCGCGAAGTAATATGGACACAGAATAATAAGTAAATGGAGTGTTTCAAATCAAGCTTGTATTCCTCGATAATAGCATCGTATGGCCTGACCAAGATTATTTCTGGACTTTTAAATAAACTTGAGTTTCTTTCGATCTACTCAGAGTAGAAATACCGAACTCATGTAGTTTTAGAATATTTTATTTTTTATTGTTATTTATCATCATCGTGTAACAAGTGAACAGTCCGTGGTAATGACTACACATTTCAAACTCCGTTACATATCTACTATGTTATTAATTCAGCTGAAGTTGTACCTAACTTAAATTATCTATTGCTTTACCAAGAATACCTAAACTTAATTAAATGGAACCTTTATATATTGCATTTGGTTGGCGTTTGCATTTTTCGAACGTATATGTAGCGCAAACGCGATGTTGAGCCACGTTGAAGTGGCGTATTTTCAATAGGAAACGAGAATTTTGTTACATCCGTGATTTGATCTCACGATTTCTTCAGATGTGCCATAATTATGGCCGTTCTCTGTGCAAAGAGGGTGATATAATGGCGGGTTTATCGCAATCATTGACAGCCTGAGTAAGAATAGCTTAGCATTCCATCTTTTATCTCCTCTGTGTCTCAGAGCTCATCATCTGGCGGTTGTACTATTGACTCTAACTTACATAGCTCTCATATTGAGTAAGTTGTTGCTTGTGTAAGGGTTCTACGTACGCAGTTTGCGGACTTTGATTATTATTGTCGTTTAGACGATTTGTACCCGATTTGGTAGGAAAACGCGTGCAAGACAGGGCACTGGATCAAGAAGGCTGTTGGAGGTAGTATTTACCGAGCGGTCCACACTGCAGAAGGCAACATAGCTTCAAGACAGGTCGTATGTGGTCGCATCCTCAGCGTTGAGGAAACGACGAAGAAGAACCCGATTTGGTGACTGAGTATTTAGTGAAAAAACTTTTCTACTTCAGCAAGATAAGTTCGGGTTGTGTATGGCGCCGTTTATATTGTTAGAATTTGAATGGAGCAGAGACCATGTTGATATGTCTGATGTGCTTGTAATTACTTTGGCACCCATATACCTTTCAAATCGGAACTCAGTAATGCTGCATGGTGACAGGAATAGGTACGAGTATGTTGCTAGGCTTCTCAACAGAAGCTCCATGATACAGAGCTCGACTACGTACCACAATAAACTGTATTGAAATGACATAATCTTCACGCCTGTAATCCCCGAAGGGTTAGGCAGAGGTGTATATTCACATTCCGAGCCTATTGCCATCAACCGGGCACAAATCCAGACCCCGGGCTGCTACTGAAAAATTGCTAGTGAATAAATCCAATAGCACTTGCTCGACCCGCGAATCGAACCCTGCTCATGCTCAGCAGTAGTGTAAAAAACACTTTTATAGCTATACAATACCATCTTCCACTGCTTTCAATACGAAACATCCTAACAGTAATCTCCGTACTTATAACGGCTCCCGCAGACAGATTCGACGCCACGGTGCGACGTAATTTTGGTAGAACAATTTTCCACGAAGTTTGCATGGAAATTGTTCTACTAGAGTCGCGCCGCGCCGGTCTGCGGGAACCTTTAAACGGTGTCCACCAGTTCTAAGGCCTTTTTCAACTGTAATACCAAAAGTCGCAATCGCGGCTTTGAATGCAATGAATGCGCCCTTATTAGGCTGTGTTTACACTGACCGGAAGACGTTTCTTTCAATGCCATGCTCGGACCGGCAAGTCAATAGGACATCATTACATGCCCGTGATGGGGGAGGTGCGTTTAGATGGGATAGTAGGCCAAGTGCTTCGGTAATTTACTGGCTTTCAAAAGAATGGAATGAACACAGAAAACAGAGATTTCGCAACGTGTCTAGAGGACTGTTAATGCGCCAACAATTCGAGAAACATTTAAGCAGTTTTTTTTTTAAATTAATATTTAAATTCATAGGTGTATTATTAGAACACGCGAGCTTAATCTTGGACACTGGTAGTTGCTTTTATAACATACTATTTCCTTATAAATTAGAGTGTCATAATTAACATAAGCTTTAAATAAATGTGGATATGAAATTGTGACATTGAGCTAATGAAGTACTAAAGCTTGGGTTTCCTAAGAACCGGATAACGAAAAAAAATGAAAGTCATCATGAAAATTACAGTGGCTGTTAACCCTTTCTATTTTGACGTTTTACGGGTGTAACTCACAGCACTGCTTTTTTACTGAGCGAGAGCTGTGGTAACCCAGTGGTAATGTTCCCAACTTGTTGACGAGTTGTATGTCGTAGGTTCGAACCCAAACAGGCGTTTTTTCTTTATGTAAATAATTTCATCAACACTGCTTTCAAAACGGCGAAGAAAATCATCGTGAGGAAACCGGCTCTAGAACCAAAAATTCGATGTGACATCTAGTAACCCGCACTGGGCTCACGTGGTAGTTTACAGCTATACATGGGTAGCTCGTGAACGAGTGATAGAAAACAGCTAGCTCTTTTCGATTGACGTCGCTCTCGCTCACCCACTCGCTCGCTAAATAGCTCACTAGCTTATTTACCTCACTCAGAATTTGACAATGACTATTGAGCGAGCCGAGCCGCCTCCTTCGACGCGCGTGCGGCGTGAATCAAATAAGCAAACAGTCGGGTCTAAATCACTGAGCTATAGAAGAGCTAGTGAGCTAGAATAGTGAAAGACAGTCAGTTTCAGTGAGCTATTTCGCCCAGCACACTCCGTCTCGAAGAGAGAAGTCTTGTAACCCAACAGTAAAACATTTAGGCTGCTTATGATTTCTTAGAAAACCAAAGCTTGTACAGTAATAAGCAAGTAAGTAGCTGGCAAGTCAACTATCCCTCTCAAACACTCCTCCATTGGTATTCGCTCAGAGTCGGTCAACATTTGTCCAGAGCTGAATGGCGCGGAATGTCCATCTGTGTTCTCATGACCACTGTGAATAACATGCAGGCATTGAAGGCAGTCTTTGATAGATTGAATACTCGATTGCAAAGGAAATGAAGAAGTGGCTACGTTACTTCTTTATACCTCGAAGGGATATGCAGAGGTGTAAATAACAACTACATTTAGCAAGTTATGTTTCCCATCTCATAGGGGGGACCAGGTACAAACCCGGACTCCGGACTGCTACTGAATTTTTTTTAGAGATAAATCTTAGTACCATTTTTCTCTGACCCGAGCATGAAGCCGTGAACTAGTAAAAACCCGGCCAAGTGCGTTATTGCGTTGACTTAGAAACTTGAGAGCTTCAAAGAAGTCCTTATTTGATATTAATATCAACTTGATGCCTTCAAGAGTTCTTGAGAAAAAAGGGTCTTGACAGACTGACAGACAGATGGACAGAGAGACAGACAATGAAGTGATCCTATAAGGGTTCCGTTTTTTTTCCTTTTGAGGTACGGAACCATAAAAAGGAATTTGCGGTCTACAACTAGTATTTCAAACCTGACCAAACCATATATTGGCCAAAATGACCATACACCTGCACTTCTGATTACCCAAAAAACTCCGCTGATGCCGCAATTGACGTGGCCCAGCTCATCTAACATAATATTATATCTTTACTTTTGCCATTGACTCGAAAAGAAGAAGAGGGAGCTAGTATTCTACATTTTCACCCTAGCAGTATTAGTTATTTCTTGAATAAAACAAGGGAATTAAGTACAGAGCCACCACGGTGTATCTATGGATATTAAAATATTGATTACAAGAAGGCGATTCCTTCGGTATCATTATTTGCATAACAAGACTTTATTGCCACCTTCAAGATACCCCTAACACTGTGCAAAATCATATCACTTGCTAAAATGAACCTTATTTGTGAAATATAATGTGGGTTATTGAGTGAAGGCGTGTTTGCTGTATATTAGGGTAATTTCTATGGTGAAACACGAATGAATTGTGTTGAAGATAAATACCTCTCTATACTTATTCTTTTAATGGGCTCGTGGATAAAAGATAACAGCTGCACGAGTCCATTGAATGTTAAGGTACACTTGCCGCAGTCGGGTCATGGATAGGTGACCATCCATTACATATAGAAACCCCTCCATGCCTCGAAAAGCACGTTAACTCGTTGGGCCCCGCTGTCATTCGTAGATCTTTGAGAGTCGTTACGGGTAGTCACAATCCCAAAATTCTGGCAACCGGTCTTACTAAGGTGTATCGTGTTACTCCACCAGTAACTCAGTTATGGAGGTCAGATAGGCAGTCGCTCCATGTAAAATACTGGTATTCAGTTGCATCTGGTTAGACTAGAAGCCGACCCCAACATCGTGGGGAAAAGGCTAGACAGATTGTCTTGTTCTTTAAATAAGTAAAACTGACCTACCCTTTGCTGACCTTATTAATCCTTCAAAATGGTCCAGTGTAGGTCCATAGTACTTGTTACTGGTGCATGTTTGTAGCCAGATGTATTATACAGGGTGATTGGGAGATGGGTGCAAAGATTTAAGGTGAAGACAGTACAGACAATTTAGAACCATTTAAGCCATGGTTGTTCTAGACGAAGTCTTACCATTTTTTCGAAAATTCGCAAAATTTTAACTAAACTGCTGATTTATGGCCAAATTAAACTGCCAAATTAAAATTTCTCCCTCAAATTGGTTTGTAGGTCCTAATTTCAATAATTTGTAAGATATCTGCGTAAATAATACTTCAAGAGAAAGAGCGATTATTAAGCATGTTTTCAAAAAGGTTTGAACAAAAAAAGCACCCTTCGTTTTTTTTTAATAAGGTTTACAGAAAGTATTACTGAATTTTTAAAATTTGTATGATCTTTAAATGTCTGTAAAAAAAATGTCTAACGACACAGAGGCCTAAAACTGTTTTGCTAGATTGCTTGCACATTACGTTAATTAAATAAAATCGAAATAAATTAATGTATCATTCAATTTGGCCATAAATAAGCAGTTTAGTTCAAATTTTGGGAATTTTCAAAAAAAAATATAAAAATTAGATTTAAAACAAATGGTAAGATTTCGTCTAAAACAACCATGGTTTTAATGGTTCTAAATTGTCTGTACTGTCTTCACCTTAAAGCTTTGCACCCATCTCCCAATCACCCTGTATTTCCAACAATTAAGATCTCCAACAAAAGATGTACACAATAAAAGACACATACTTATTGGGCAACATCAGGTATTAAATAGGTCCTTCACTTAGAGGAGACCACAGCATGCAGTTAAAGTTAACAAATAAGCTAACAAATAAGTTAAAATATTAATAATAGGTAAGAAACAGTTGCACAATAAATTTTTAAAGGACATCAAAATAAAGAAAATAAAACTATTAAACATTTATTATATTTAGACATAGTCTCATGGTTGGATGGATCAGAATGTTGGGCCACAAATGAGATGGATGAAAGGCAAGCTGAGATGATAATGCTAAGAGGGATGTGTGGTGTGACAAGAATGGATAGAATAAGAAATGAGTACATAAGAGGAAGTCTGAAAGTGGCACCGGTTACTGAAATGAAGTGCGGAAATCGGTTGTCATGGTATGAGCATGTGATGCGGAGGAATGAACAAAATGTCGTGAGGAAATTTTTGAGTATGAATGTCGATGGCTATAACAGTAGGGGAAGACCAAAGAAACGATGGATGGACTGTGTGAAAGATGATATGGCTAGAAAGGGCGTGACTACCGAGATGACGACTAATAGAGAAGAATGGAAGAAAGGGACATGTTGCGCCGACCACAAATAAATTGGGATAATGGCAGGAGAATTATGGAAATGATGAGACAGTCTCTCCACTTTTTTATTAACGTAGCATGCAGCATTCTGCCATGGGAAAAACACGTAAGTTTATGCGTTATCAATTATCATAGTAACACGACACGGTTATTAAAACCCTTAAAAAAATTCAAAAAAGGTCAGTTGAGCTTCAATTAAGGACATGTTGGGGCAAAATGCACCTCTTCAAATTATATTTTAGGTTACTATTAGTAAATCAAATCAAAAATCATTTATTAACATATCATAAAATCCAATTTGGTAGTAATTACTCGTCCATACACATCTTAAACACTAGTGTTAGTAACATACATTTTACACTAGTGTTAGTAACGTAAAAGTTTTAAGAAAAAAATGAGATTAGATTATGTACTTCCTAATTTCCAACACACAAAGACACAGTGTTGCGAGTTGGAAAGCCGCCTCGCAACAAAAGGGTTAACCAACCCCCAACCCTTGAATGTTTGTGTTAGGCAATTATTCTATTGTCATTTTATTTATATTTCTCCAAGTTATCACAGGAATATCTCCTAATAAACTTTAAGATGGAGACGGGGCGAATTCTAAGTGTTGTTTTATGTTAATACAAAATTATAGTTATCAACGTCTAGAACTTTGATTTCGTTAATTTAAATTCTTCTGAGTTATTACGTCCGTTTGTTGTGACTTTATTGTGAATTTTAATTTTTTGTTCGAAGTTTGTTGGTGAAGGTTTAACTTACCTATTCAGATATATTTGATTTCACCATTGCATTGTAGGAACACATTTCGTTTTTTTTTTTGCTAATGCAGCACTGTTGTGCTGCTGTGTGTGTTTGTGATTTTTGGGGAAGAGCAATAAAACTAAAAAGTTATAGACCACAGCAGAAGTGATCTGCCATTAGTGTCACTCCTGGTGGAATAACAGCTCACAACAGGCACAGAATAGACCGGCCGATTAAAAAAAAAATATAAATAAAATAATGAATTAATATTAATTATCGAATTTAACAGGTTCCCTGTCCGAGGAATCAAATATGATTCACGTGACACTTTTTGTACCGACACTGACAAGTTCATGAATCATATATGAACAAAATTAGTACCAAGTTTAAAGGCTTATTTCTGTTGGACGTAGCGGGATTTATGCAATTTTTAGTATAGGGACGTAGGGAGTACATTGTCTTCAGTCGAAAAAAATAAAAAAGTTAGGTAAATTATCTTTATTTTTTTTTATACGGATATGAATGTGCAAATAAATTTTACACAGTAAATTAGTATAAAGAAAAATAAAAAGAACAATATTTATATTAGCAAATTTATTGAAATTATACAAAAAGAATAGAAAAAAAAATGGTAAGGCGAGTATAAATTCGAATTTTATGCGTACTAATTATTTGCACGTCCTGGATTTGAGTGTGTGTTTTTACGTTTTTTACGTCTAAAACACCTCAGACATGTTTCCAAAACACATTATATACCTTTTAAATAACTAACAGAAGCGAAATTTAAAAAAAAAGTGCTGGACATTACGTCATGAAAAATCTTTGTTATATGGGGACAGGGAACCTGTAATAGATTTTATGACAGCTTCACACACAGATTGTATTAGGCCGGCGGCGTGCGGCGCTTGAGTCGTTGCTATTTTGAATATTATTTTTATATTTAGAACATTCAAAACTAAGTATTGTATTTATTTTATTACTTATAATTATCTCATTAAATGGTGCACCGGTTCACGCCATCACGTCAACGTCGGCTGTCGCTGAAAACCAGCGCTGGGGCTCTGTCTCGCATAGGATCGCAGCATTATGCTGAGCGATGGCCGTTTTGCGTAGATGTGACGCTTATTTTCCCCCAACTTGTTCTTTCGTGTTTTTCTTTTCCGCAAATAAACTTATTTTTTTTCTTATACGAATGGATACTTTATTTACAACTGATGGTACGCGAAGATGCGGTCGAAAATCGTCGAAATGTGTAATTAGGAATTATTTCAGTCTTTTAAATAGTCAATTTGAACTTTATTTTACTGTCCTAGTAACTTAAAAACAGATCAAAATAAGCAGGTAGATTACAAAGCGCAAGTGTAGATTATAGCATAATGTATCAATGCAAAGACACCAACAGTTAACAAAAAACTTCATAAAGTAACGTTAACTGCTCAACTCTGCTACTTTGTTTAACTTGTCATCGCTGGCTTTATTTAAGGCTAGTGTTAAGACGCCTTTACATTGGGGTAAGGGTCGCTGCGTTTTGTTTTGCAAAAAAATGTGATGTTGTGTGTGAAGGGGAAAGAATTGCTGCTTGCAGGTTGGGTATTTCTGGAGAAATCTTCGTAAATTGATATAAGAAATTGCGAAAAGTGTAAGTAGTTTCTATAGTTTTCGTGAATTTTCTTTTTACTAGACCTTCAACTTATTGAACTTTAATAATTGATGAATTTGCAACATTGTCTTCCTTTTCCGCGGAATCGCGGGCGCGACGCGACGGTAGTAGCACAATTTATTCGTCGGTGACTGTCGCGCCCGCGATATCGCGTGAGTCTGTAAGAGCCTTGACACAAGCTATTAAAAGAAACCCCACTTCACATTTTATTATATACTAAATAAAGTCTACGTTCTCTATGCATTTTAACACCATACTGCGATCGCCAACCCGCCTGCCAAGCGTGGCGATTATGGAAACCCCCCCACCTTTTTGGGGAGGCTTATGTCTAGCAGTGGACGTCTTTCGGCTGTGATGATGAAGACATAAAGTCACGCCGTTTCCTCATGGGGGTAGGCAGAAACTGCACTTACATACATTTGCTTCATTTACGTTCATACTTGTATCTCGTCATCTGGAGCTGGACATAATGTGAAAAACTATGTTGCCAACTCAAAGTGGCCCGTCCTAGTATAATCTCAGCAAGTGTACATAACTCCTAACAGGTTATGCTAATAAAATGATATTGTTTTCTTTAGAAAGTGCTATTAATTAAGAAGTGTCGCAGTCGCATTTTATTAATCCCCCCAAACTCGGGAAGACCTATTAATGTTGAAAACTTCTCCTCTTTAAAAGACACAAGGTGTTACTAGAGCAATAAAATACAATATTATTTATCTTTAGATAATAATTCACAATTTTTATGGCAATTCTTGGAAGACGTTTTGTTTTTTTAAATGGAGTTATGTTTGGAAGTTTGGATGAGTGTCAGAGTTACTGCAATTGGGTTTGTTGATAAGTGCCGTTATTTGTAACTTGTGTAGATAGGTATTAATTTAAATTAGGTGTTTGTTCTGTGAAATGTTAATGATTACCTGGAGGATGTCAATGAGAATGAGTAGTAATGTCAGCGGTTGGAAATTACTTTGTTTAAACATCTGATTTATCAACTTTTGATAATAGTTCATATGAATACACCAAAAATCTGGAAAGTATGAAAATCTGAAAATTTCGTAACACGTAGTATGTTCACAAACTGACTCACTATATTTCCTAAGCAACGAATATCCTCTAAATTTTTAACCAACTTAGCCAACAGCCAACCTACCCATTAACATAGAACCAACTAATTTTATTATGACCCAACTTTTGTTTCTAGGCCTTTTAGAAACCATCTGTCCTGAGGGGCAATAATGCCCCATTAAGTACTATAAGAAGGTTGCCTAATGAATTTAAATATCCCTGAAGCCACTCCTGAAAGCTGACACATATTCTCTCAATAACATTATACAATTAGGCGCAGTCGGTTACAGCAAAAATCCATCTCGAACTTCGCTCTTAAGGGCTCTCCAGTTTATAACTCGACCACTCGCTACGTTCTTGCTACGAGCTACGAACGCTACGGCGTAGAGGTTTCGTAGACATGGCGCTGTTGAATTTATGCTTGGGAAGGAAAGTAGGACACTTGTTGCGAAAAAGTCTGTAAGTTTTTTACAAAGCGAGATCATGCTTAAACAAAATTAGCGACTTAAAATATTTCTCATTTAAGCGATCTTATTTTTTATAAAATGATATTAGCGTATATATATTTTTTAATTTACTATTTTTAGAACCCAACCATATTTTTTTAATTAAAAAATGTTATATTTTTTACGAAATCCTTTTCAAAGACCGCCAACTTACAATTTTTTCAAAATTGTATAACTTATCAACTGCAGCTCAAAAAAGTGGCCACAACATTTTTTCCTTCATTTTCAAAACTGCCACATCTAAGTCTTCGGACCTCATCTCCGAAAAGGTGGCATTAGTGTTCCGTCAACGCATCCTCCCAGGGCTTCACTAGAAACAATAATGAGTCCCGCAGATTTCCCCAACGTGTACTACCGACCTACGAATTTGTAAAGTTATCAAATTTTCAAAACTGTATAACGCATTATGCCGCGTCGTCACGCCGGCGTGTATATGTATAATTATAATTGCAATTATTACTTTGCTTGTGACTAGATTTATTATTAGGAAAGTGGTTTCGATGTGGGTTTGTTTTATTTTGTTGCCAAAGAAAGGAAATAAAAAATATATGTTCCCACATATATTTTTGACCTCCCCCCATTCCCATAGGGTATTGAGATCAGAGGGAAATAACTTAAAATATCACAAAACTGGTTTATTGTAAAATAAAATAGTATTTATGACATAAAATAACAAAATAGGTAAAAATAAAAAATCGGTCTATATGTCGTCCTCTCTGTCGTCCAAAAGCCACTGTCATTCTATATTTTCGAATATCCCAAACATACGTATTTGGCATACGTCATCTGTCTCGGTTACATATTACCCATTCAGCAGTGTTATTCTGTAACCATCTCACCGTGAAAACTTAGGTGAAGTGAGCGTGGAGTGAACTGTCCGTGAGTGATTGATACTATTGACAACTCACTTCAAACTCACTTCACCTACGTTTACACGGTGAGATTTTTTCAGAATAGATCAGCTGCTCTTTCACACAGTCATGCATTAATCATTGCTTCGTTCCTACACATTGATGGTAAGGAACAAATAAAATTGTGTTGAAGGGTTTTTCCATCACTACACTTTTTTAAAATAATATCTAACTTTTAAATATAATACCTACCTACAGAACATATAAAGATTTATATATATTTATTTATACTTAATAATAATGTAGTTTACTTGAGGAGTTCGTTGTTAGACTAGAAGCCAACCCTAACATAGTTGATTTTTTGTAGTTTACTTTGACCAAACTTGTAGCTATCCTGTAATTAATACACACACATAACTGTTTTTATTTTCTTACATAATATGGAAATTAGCGTAACCAAAATAATACCAATAAACAAATACTATTAATTATAAAACAATTCCGCATAAATGAAATGTTTGCTCTGCACACAGTCCTTTACTGCCAAAATCTGGAACCACAGAAAATGTTTTTTAATTTTGTAATTTATGATACAGGGATTTAAATTAGCACAGGTAAAATATTTAAGTAAGACAAAAAGAATGAATAAATAGAATATATTATTTTAATGAAAACTAAAAACCGGAATAATATTCAAAAATCTGGAAACACGAACTCAGAAAAAGTACCAAAAAATTTAACTCAGAACAAGTACCACAAAATTAGCAAATCTAATCAAAACTAGTACATAACGCGAGCTCATAAGGCTGGCTACACACGTCGATATATGAATGTTGCAGCGGAACGAACGAAACTAGTCGCGCTAGTCTAATACGTAATCATACGCGCGCTACCATCATTATTTAGCGTAGGATGTTCGTGGCGTGATATAGAGCTGTTGATACCAACTTAGTATATTTGTTTGTGGGAAAGAAGGATTTTAAAAGAACATATATAACCATGGGCACCACACGAAACTAAATACAAACTCATGTTGGAGCGCATACAAAATAAATTCATAAGGTCTATCTGTACATGAGACCAGAGGCGGCTCGTGACATTTATTTGTGGGGGTTCACTAAAAAAAGAAACGTAGAACTAGAGCTTACCATTTATTTTATTTGTAAAGAAAACCCATTCGGCGATCTTTATCGATTTTCATCAACGCGTTCATTGAACTCTCTAATAGATTTTCGATACGCAGAATCGAGCGCCTTACGAATATCTTGACGGCCGATAGATGCCAATTGCACTTCACATAAGATATGAAATCGAGATTGCGAATGTTTTTTCACTTTTATTGAAAGATGCGCTAAATCGTCAACACGGCCGTTTCCGTCCATGCAGATTCATCACCACTGCCGGCGCCAGCTCCAAACACCAGACACGGGAAACAAAATAATTTTTTGCTTTCTTCACATCCACACAACCAAGGTGTTTTGAAATATTGTTCAGATTTAAAACCACGCGTAGAAGATTTTTTTTTCGAAACACATTTTTGAGAAAGTGCAATTTCGGGACGTGGTGGTCCCTTAGCTTTCAGTTCGATACGCATTTCGAGAGTCTTTTCACAATTTTTAATAAAAGATACACTGTATTGTTCCATTTTTAATACAAATGTCGCGCACAAACTATTTTTAATAATTATTTAGAATAAACACTGCGAATCTACTGACAGCCCAGTTGAGCCGACCGTTTGTTTACATAAGATCGGCAACATCGCATAGGCATAGATCGCATTCCCGTTTGGCAACGTCGCGCGTGAGCGGCGCTCCAAATTAGGCTAACTTCTCATACAAAATCTTTTGTTTCACGCGTCGGACTGTGTCGATATTTCTCTTTCGCACTCATTGAATACAGTGCTAGAAATCGTACTGAACTTTGTTTCATAGGAGCGCAATCGCTGCCGCTCCACACGTTACAACTTGACGCCAAATGTACGCGTAGGAAATGGTTTTCTAGTAAACTACTATTGTATGCGTATGGGTATAGTAGAAAGAATGTATGTATAGGATTATAATAAAGAAATATAGATTATGCTATTTTCGTGGGAGTGCACTGCACCAGCGCTCTTTATGACGAGCCGCCTCTGCATGAGACTTTATGGAGCATATTCCATATTATCCATTGGTGTACCCAACCTTGTTTGTTCTACGCATGGTTGGGAACAACAAGTTAGAATTATGAAGGGATATGATTCTCGCCATTTATATTTTTAAATTACTCAATGGTCAAACCAAAAATCAGGGGGTATTAAAGGAGGTGAATCTGCGCGTGCCCGACAACTACGTGCTGAGGCGGAGACGGAGCGGTGTCGTGCGGCAGGACTAACTTGCTTCTAAAAGGGCCAGTTACTCGCACCTTACGTAATCGATATCCTGATATGATAGAAGTGTTGTGAAAATAAACTAAATAAATAATAACAATCTGAATCTTGCTCGCTAGTTAGTATGTGGACCATTCCAACCAATTTGCAAAAATCAACAAAAATTAAATTATGAAAGCGTGCCCGTGTAAATTATGAATGTCGTATTAATTGATAAACTAATCAAACGAACAATCAATAATGGATCTAAGTTATGTATTGATTATCTAATTAGTTTTAACTGGAATGAAACATGTTCCCCCTTATTACAAAACAAGGTTTATCTTCAGACCCAGGTTTAAAACATGGAGCCATTATGGAATTTCGAACTTTATTCCGACTATGGTAAAGTTCCTAAACACAAAACTGACAACTTAGTACCGAACTAAGTTTTCAGTTTTGTATAAAGAACAGTATTTCAATCACTGTTTACAAAAACTGGCTGCATGGTTAAATATAAATCTTGTTTTGTAATAAGGCGGATTATGATTACACATAAAAAAAAAACATAATAACAAATACAGTAGATGGCAGTTACCGGTTAACTGCCATCCACTGTATTTGTTATTATGATTTTTTGACAGTCACACCCGTGTGACATTCTCTTTCTAAAAGTCAATAGTGTCATTTTTACGCCCCGCTACAGCTGTATCATCCACTCTTAATACTTCCACCTAATAATACCGTTTGACATGTACCAATTTTGAGTTCATTTGATATTAAAAGGTTTTCAGCGGCAACCCCGCGGAGGCAGTGTTGGCACTAAATAGTGCGCTAGTTGTAACATTATCTTGTTTGTTCATTAGATTTTGTAATGTGATGTTAGGCTGGGCAACTACCTGAATTTATAAGTCTGCGGATTCGCTTGTGAGGTCACTTTGTATGTAGGCTGCTGTATGTTAGAATTCAAGAGCAGATTTTAATTACATACCAAAATAAATATAATCTGTGTTATGTGTCAATTAATTTCGAGTTGGTATTTTCTTCAATAAGTCTCCCTTTCCTCTACATTCACACATAATTTTAATGTCAACAACTGGTGCAGGCTGTTCTGTTGTAGCGTAACGTCGATTTGGTTTTATTTTTTATTTTAATCATAATTTTTATCATTACATGTGACCTTCAATTATCGTGTTAGTAAGTTACACGCATTGGAATCAATGTCAATATGACTCCGGAAAACTAAAATTTGTATTGTTTACTCCTTGTAAAAGATTTAGATTAGTAGATACAAACCGGTCAAGTGCGTGTCGGACCACTCACAATGAAAGGTTCCGTAGTTGGAATGAATTTATCCCAAGAAGAAACTTAACATTGTAGTTGAAAAACATATCCTCTCATACATTCCAACTGCATATTAATAGATTTACCAAGTTTATTTTAAGACCATATATTTCTTATAAACTTTCCTGTAATCTATAAGTATAGAACTATTTTCTATATTTTTTTCAAAGTTTTAGGTTCAGTAGTTTTGGACAAAATAGGGAGATGGTAATTTTTTATCTATTTTCTTAAATAGATTTAACACTATTTATTTTAAGATTTAAAAAAAATTGAGATCCTCACAGCAAGCCCTTATATTTGATATACATAACACGGTGCAATTTGCAAAACTTAAAAAATCATCTTACTTGCCTCCAAATTGCAACTTAATCAAAATTCATTTATTTATTTTATACGTCCGCGTTTGGGTCTCTGAGATTCATATATGTTCATAACTTAATAGACCTATTACGTTCGGAGTAAAATGGCCGTGACAGACAGACAGACAGACACACGAGTGATCCTATAAGGGTTCTGGTTTTTCATTCGGACGTACAGAACCACTTGGATCTCCACTCAAGTTAACTATTATTTGTGTAGCATATTTAAAAAAAACGTTTATACAAAAAAGGAGCCTTACAAAATCATTTCATTACAACAAATGGAAATATTCCAAAAGAGGCTTATTTAAATAAGTGAAATTAAAATTAATCTATAGAACGATTAAAATAAAAGCTGGTGGAATCCCCCGAAGACGCTTAATATAAAATAATAGAAAAACTTATAAATATTCACAGACCGGAGTTAAACCTTTAGCTGGAGTGACGGATTCGTTTTTACTTATTCCACAGAAAATCTGCTTAAAATCCGTATTAAAAGAATCACTCGGAATTTATTTGTTAGGCGGTGCAAGCGATGAGAGTAGTGCGATTTTTATAGAAAAAACTAAAAGTACTGCCCATGATTCAATAAATCTGCCTAGTCCTTTTCCCAGCTATGTTGCGGTCGGCTTCCAGTCTAACCGGATGCAGCTGAATACCAGTATTTGACATGGAGCGACTGCTTATCTGACCTCCACAACCCAATTACTGGGTAACACGATACCCCTTGGTAAGAATGGTTGTCAGACTTTTGGATTTCTGACTACCCGTAACGACTGTCAAAGATGACAGCCCATGATTCACTACCTCTTATTTCAAAACGTGTCTTTAGACTATTGTTATTAACATTTCAACTTTTTGGTACTTTCCAAGACTATCGTTAAGCCATGCCACATATGGTTAAGCCTTCAATGAAAACCGTGAAGAGTAGGTTTAGTATTAAATTTTTTACAAAAATATGTCTTCAGAACCTGACCTTTGAATGTTACTTTCTTATTCGTTATTTTCTTATTTTTGTTGGAGCAATAACATATTAGCCAAAGGTACGAATTTAGACATCTGCGAGTCTCTGTCTAAATATAAGAAAAAAAAAAAGTTTTTTTTTCAGAACAATAATGTTTTATGTTTATTTAGAATTAAAATAATATGTACGTATACAAAAACCTAATCAATTTATAAAAATAACAAAATTATATCCTAACTAAACTAAAACTATGAACTATTAATTTAAGTATCTGTAAATGTAAAATGTAATAACTGTTCCAAGTTTTACCTACTATTAATATTTTAACTTTGTTAGCTTAGTTGGTAACTTTAGTGTGTATGCTATGGTCTCCTAAAAGTGAAGGAGTACACCTACCTTAATACCTTATGTTGCCTTGCCTTTTATTTATGTGTCATGTATTGAATACATCTATTTTTGGAGATCCTAAATTAATAAATAAATAAACATTAATATTTTAAAGTAACATAACAGCAACCCACAGTTGTCTTTCACCAGTTTTTATTTCAACACCAATAATAACAAAGGTATCAATGACGTCCCTATTCTGTTTACCCTCGACCGCTTCTTCCATGCACCGCTCCATCGAGTTTTCTCCTTATCTCGTGGCAATGGTCGCGATTCAGAGTGGTTACCCTTTGGATGTTGTCGTAGCGAATGATTTTAAATGTAAAAATTATTCAAATACGCCTCGGATAAGACGCTCAGCGGTCGAATAGTTGACGTCTTCCAAAAACTGGATCGGGGATCGGCGTTTTTGAGTAATAAGCCTGTACTTTCTGGCTCAAATGTTTCGGCATAATTTTTGGCGTGACAAATTTTGAATTTTATCATTTCTGTTCTGTTTTGTTATGTACGTATCTTGGTGAGTTCGAGATAGGGAGATAAGATAATTACAGGGAGGTGTTTTTATCGGGTTGGTGGCAAATTAATATTTTAGATGGTAAACAATAAAATTATTAGATGGCTCAGAAAAGTTGTATCAGAGATTATTATGTTATCCATTAGGTTGATCCTGATCTCCTTGGATGGACACCTTAGATACAAGGTATAATACCTACGTCAAATAACTATATTTTTTTATATGTAGGTGCATGTCTCATATCGCAGAACTATATAGATACACGTAGTATTAAATGCAATGTAAATTTTTAAGAAGTGGAAAATGGTTCTCTTTTTAAAAGAGGACTACTATATTTCTCTTATGTAATATATTTATGTACAACATCACCAGAAGAGGCGAAGCTTTAGAATATACTGGAAAACAAAACAATCTGTAAAAAGGTCTGCACTTTGTAACAATCATTGTATTGTATTAGACCTCAGCGATTCGTCACGAAGACTTCAATTAGCAAACTGACGAACAGTTAGCACCCCTCTAGTGGAGTGCACCTCTAGTATGCCACAGCTAATTAATACGAGTACCAGAGTTTATTGTTTAGGGTATATGGTACGGAAAACAGAATGTTTATTTAAATCTTCAATTTTCAGCTAATGATGCGAGAGCGAGCGGTTTCGAAGGGCACTTGAAAAATGCAATGTCTTGTTAGATAAATATTATATTGTGTTGGTTTTTAAGGGATATAATTAAACGAGTTAAGCTTAGCTTAAGATTGAGGCTAACATGGAGAAATAGGGTTAAAAAAGTAGTTATCGGGGTGGAAAACTCAGTTATGTTTATGTAAAGAAAATGTAAATAAACGCTCACTACTACACAATACCGCTTCATCCTTTTCTCTTAATCGTGTTTTCTTTATATTTTTGTAATTAATACTTATCCGAGTAAAGAAAGGTGATTCGGAAATTAACAACTTTCATTAGCAATCTTACCTCGCTTAAAAACCAAAATAAAACAAAGTGAATCAAGTTTTAAAACTAAAACAACCCTTTACACTTTGGAAACGTCAAATCATCAAACATAACCTGTCATTTCGACCACAGAACGGAAATTCCCGCCAAAATAGCGGCCATCTTGTTTTTCAACTCGAATCATTAGAGGCGCGACTTTTGAAAAAATAACACTTTTTCGAGCGTAATCGAATCGTTAACCCTAAATTGGCATCTCGATAACAAATTCAATTTAAAAACGACGTTCATTGCTCTCATCTTTGACAATTCTGTTGCCGATATAGCAAAGGAAGGGGTTAAGATGGCTGCCGATAAACAAAAAAAGGCGAAAAAAAAGTTAATTTAACTTCGAGCGAGGAAACGAAGTCGCGGCAAAGAATTTTTTTCTTGATATTTTATTTATTTTGTCAGGTTGGTTGGTGGTGTGTTTAAGGAAGGTTTTAGTATGACAAAATAATATGAAAAAAAAGTAAGTGAGTGAGTGATGTAAAAGTTTACATTTTGAAACCGATCTATGAGAGTACTCATAGTTTAGGTCATAAATGTAAAAAAAAATATTATAAACATCACGTCATGTATCTATTTATGTTTATTTGTATTATTAGAATGAATGAAATTGCCGTAACCTACCCTTAAATACGAGTACCCTCACAGAACAGTTTAATGAACAATAGTTTTGTAAATTTATGCGTTCCTAATAGAAAAATAATACACCAATCAACGCAAAAGAAAAAAAAAGAAAAAAAACAGCTCTATAGAAATACCGATGATCTCCAAAGACCAAAGAAAAAAGTAGTCCCAGAGACAATACAACAGAACATTCTTCTAGTCAACTCACCATTATAATTTACTCCTGATTGGGATCAACTTGAAATTAAGAAAAAATAAAAGGGACAAAGGGGGACGAAGGAGCGTGATTGTCTTTTTTTTATCTGTAAGACTTGATTTAACAAACAACCCCTTTTTATGTGGATCTCTTTGTGTTGGATTGTTGATTAACGGGCCCAAATTGGGTGGGTTCCGATAATGAATGTGTAATTAAAGTCGCCGCTTCTGTTTCGTTTGATTACTCTGTGGAATATTGTCTATTGAACTACTTGGTAATTTAGCATTGTTATAGGTTTTGAAAGACACTCTCTCCGAGAGAAATTTAAGATTAATGTAATGACTGTACCTTCTCAGTATATTTTTGAAAATCTTTTATATGCCCATAAAAAATTGTTTAAAAAATACAGTGATATCCATAATATAAATACTAGAAACAAACATAAATTTGTTGTACCTACAACAAGGCTCAAGAAAATAGGTGGCTCGTTCCGATGTCAATGTATACGCTTTTATAATAAACTTCCAAGCCACGTTCAAGATCTAAGCCTTAATAAATTCAAATCATTCATTAAACGTAAGTTGTGTCAGAAAGCTTTTTATACCGTTAAAGATTATATTGAGGACAAAAAGGCTTGGGATTGAGCTGCTCCAATTTTTACTTATTGAAGTGGTTTATTTTTATTGTTTGATGTTTTTTTTGCTAACTTTTATTATTTTATACAACGTGGCGATTAGGTTATCACATTAAATAGTACAGCGGTTATTACAAGTTGTTATCAGTCTGTTAAAATAATAAAAATAAAAATAGACCTAAAAATAGAAAACTGAATTTTTCTAACAAACTAAATAGCGTAAAAATTGGCAATAAATAATCCACCCTTGATACTATTAGTTTACTGACCTGTAAAAGCGGCAACGCCGCGGCGCGCGGCGCGGGCGTCTAGGCGGCGGGCGGCGCACACGCCAAACGACAGTGAGACTAGCGGAGGGTAGGTACTTGCGCTCACGCGCGGGGGGCGTTATAATACATGATGTTGTTAAATACTAAAAGGGAAAAAAAGGTCTCACGGGTAGAATGTTAACTTTTATTAATTATTTTATTTATGTATGCTTAAAATACGTAATGTAGAATACGTGGTTTGAATTAATGTGATAACCTAATCGCCACGTTGTATACGTATCGTAATATATACGTAATGACATGATTATTTACTTGTAAAGTATTATATTATTTTAATTATTGTGAATGTGAAGACTATGTGGGTTATTGCTCTTTTATTTTTATTTTCACTTTGTCTTTTATTCTCAGTTAGTGTTAATCATGGTCTGGCAGTTTGAGTCATTTAAGCGGCCTACCCAAATGTCCTTTCTTTGGTATTGATCGTCGCATCGTTGAGCTCCTTAAGTTCTGAGTAGAGCTGCACGATTACTGACAAATGCGTGCACTGACTGGTCAGGTCCACTCAATCTGTGTGGTTCTTTCCTCAAAAGACCATTTCAGACACCAATCTACATGGCCTTCACATGATCTGACCAAGATTGTGTCTGGACTTTAAAAGAGACTGTGACCTCTGAGTTTGTTTCGGCCTTTCTTCTCAGAGTAGTCAGATAGGAAACGCCGACCTCATCTAGTTTTAAAAATATGACTGACGTGTAAAAGTGTTTGTACAAACCTACTTACAGAAATAAAAATCATTTATCATTTATCATCATTTATGCCCGTTTAGGAGAGTGCAGTGGTGGTAACGGCCGCGATTTACGGGTTGTAGGTGGTAGGTTCAAACCCAGCCAGTCGCTTTACCTCGTGTAAATAATTAATAGAATAGAATAGAATAAAACTTTATTTCCAAATTTACAATTTACATAAAGGCGATAGGTTAGTACTATGACAATATTGTTTTTTTTTTTAACTGCATAAATCACTGATTATTACCTCCGACACCCAAGCTAAGATTAAACTTGTGTTATGGGTGCCAGGACTCTCTCTATAACTAAATGTTTCCAATTTATACAAACTAGTACGGAGTTTCGTTAGGTTAATAGCTATCGTTCAATTTCATCACCACTGCTCTCAAAACAGTGAAGGAAAACATTGTGAGGAAACCGGCATGTCCTAGAAACTAAAATGGTAAAAATTTAGTATCGTTTGGCAGGAGGAGGGGGTAGGAGGGGGGAGAAAGAGAAGGGGGGTGTTCCCTCTTTCCTCTGGCACTACTCCCATGAAAAGGTAACGCACCGTTCTTGAGAAAAATGAATTATTGTAATCTAACCTCAAAACACATTAAAGTTGCTTATAAGGCGTAGTTGGGGGAGCCCCGCTTCGCGGGGCTCAAGGGTTTAAAAAAAAATAACAATGAAGGGGATGGCGGGGTCTGAGTTCGCTCGCTTCGCTCGCTCACTAGACCCCGCCATCCCCTTCGAATCTAACCTGTCCGAGTCGGGTTGCCCCAAGTCCCGAGCTCGCTTCGGACTTCGAACTTAGGATACAAGAGCGAGCTCTTGCATCCTAAGTTCTCCTAGTAACAGTAGTAACATTGCCTTTCACACATACGCATATCAGTGGAGGTACACCAACTTTCTTCTGATCAGGATTTTTAGGTTGTTATAAAAACAAAACATTCGTAAATTTTTCATTTAAAAATCCATAATTTACAACTGTAATTAGTTCCATAAGGATCTCTTTTATTTCTTTCTACATTTATTCTCCACAGATATTCATAAATTAAATCATTATTATTAGCACAATTATTGTAAAATGCCGAATGCGTATGACATACCAGGTTTTTTTTTACGATCCGTTTCAGGACATTGTACACCACGAACAATATACTAAGACAGATTTGGTTGTCAATCGCCCATTTTAACGTTTCGTTTTCGCTTTTTATCTGATTTGAGGTTAGAAAGATTTTTTAATTTAATTAATTTCTCGAAAAATATGCATTACCTTTTAATGAGAGTGGTAGCATTATAGTCGGGGACCCAACCCCTACCAGTTTTAACCCCTTTTACCCCCCAACTCCTGCCAAACGATACTAGATCCAACCCACAAAAATTCGAATATATGTGACATCTACTAACCCGCCTGGGCTCACGTGGTAAATTACAGCCCACTCCCTCTCGAAGAGAGGAGGCCTGGGTCCCAGGAGTGGGAACATCATTATAGGCTGATTATGTTATGCCCGTTTTGACTAACGTTAAGTTAAGCAACGTCTAGTTAAGTATGTCGAACGCAAGCAGATCTATAAGCATTTATTACTGAGAAACGAAAGGTAAAAACCGTCCACCGTTCTTGCTTTTGTGAAAAGTTTTCGCTTCTAGGCAAGAAACTTTAAGTTTCGAAATCTACAATTTTAACACTTGTTTATGGTCTTTAAAGTCGAGTTTGGTGTCTTTTTTTTTTCTTCTTTTTGGCTTCGCACGGTTTGTGCATTTAGCCAGTGTCATGTAAAATTAGGTAACAAGTACAGTTACTTAAATAATTATGAAATGAACTCCACTCAATGCATGATAAAGATGATAGATGATATCCCGCCCCGCTCCCCTTGAGTTTCAGTAAAGACGTGGCACTTTACTGAAACCTCGCGCGGACTTCTTGAGAGAACTTAAAGTGATTGCACTGTTTTGTTTTATTTGCCTACACTAATGCAGGTTCAGGAACACTTAATGGTTAATAATCCACCACTATTATACACTAATATTCGGCTAAACACACATTTTAGAAAATAAAACAAAACTGCTAACATGACGCTTCACTTTCCCGCCAAGAAGTCAAGAGTTTGGTGTCTATAAATATCGTTAGAAATAAGATAACTCACGAGTGTTGTCAAAGCATCGCGAAAGGCGAATCGGTGTCTAATGAAATATAATTTTGCCTAAGTAACTACGTATAAAATTTAAAACAAAATAGATATTAGTGTTTAAGGTCCCACTGCTGGGACACAGGTCTCTGTATGAGGTAATGGGCTGTTATCCTCCACGCGAGCCTAGCGCAGATTGCTGGATGTCATATTTCTTTGGTCATTTCAATGAGTTAAAACTGTCAGTCGTTATCATTATTATTTTTAAAATGTCTTTGTCGTATCTCGGTACTCTGGGATCCCGGAGCTTTGGAAGGCATACGAGGGCCCGAAGCGAATTCACACACCCCTTAGACCATTTTTAATGATGAGGAGGCACCAACCGCCGATTATCTATTTATGAACTTATGCCAGTGCACCCAAGGACAACCCCCGGTTGCCCGGTCGGTGCAAAGCTATTGTAGAATATGGAAACAAAATATATTGGGCTATGGATTTGGGTGGTAGTGGACTGGTTACCTAGAATTGTGGAAAGACTATGACCCCTTATCATTCCGTGTCCGGCAGGACCTACTCACTGAACCTCAGTGTGTTCTGCAATACACCGAATGAAGTTAGTAAAAATATATTACTTAAACACCTCACAAGTCCGGGGCTTGACTCACCGACACGCATTAAAACGGAGCAATCAAAAGTCAACATATACACAACTGGTGATCGAACCTGCGACCCTCCCTAAGACTTATTTGTTCCCACTGTAATTCCGTGTTCGTAATGGCTAACGATACGATGGTTTTGAGTGGACATGGATTAAATTTCATTTAACTTATATCAAACTTTTTAGAAAGGCATTTTTGAACTACATGGTTAATATAATTACTGAACTGTTGCAAATGTGTGAGATATATGGTGCTAGCCAAGGCTTGCAGTATAACGTGAAAAAGAGCGAGTTCTGAGTTTTTTCTCCTAGATGCAGGAGATTGGATAAGGTTCCACCGGTTATGCTGTGTAAGACTAAACTTCGTAGAGTCTGAGAATTCAAATATCTGGGGCATATAGTCACGGACTCTTTGAACGACGAATGTGACATGGAAAGGGAACTCAGAGCGTTGACGGTCAGGGCTAGTATGCTGGCCCGCAGGTTTGCTCGCTGCACAAGAGAGGTAAAGATTTTGTTGTTTAAATCCTTTTGTCAGACGTTTTACTCAAGCAGCCTGTGGACAGCATATACGCAGAGGGCTGTCAATGCTCTGCGGGTCCAATACAATAACACATTCAGGATGCTGCGGAGGCTCCCTACGTTTTGTAGCGCATCTGCCATGTTTATGGAGGCATGCATCAATTCGCGGCAATTCTACGCAAAAGGGCAGCGTCACTGCACAGAGTGCGTGTGAGTATCAACAGTATCCTGAGTGTGATTGCGGACAGGTATGACTGTCCGTTCTTCAAACATTTTATGCGTTTAAGTTGTGAACTAACATATAAGCACTATTTTTACTAACAAAATGGATTATGTTGTATGAAAAATTAATAAATAATAATAATAAATATGTATTTGCATAATCTAAAAGCTATCTAATAGTCTTAAAATAATAATATTGATATATAAAAGTATATAAAAAAGGGAAGGCAAATAATCATAGGGCATCAAAAAGTTCGTCCGCATCACAGTCAACAGGAAAAGTGCCCAAAAGGCTGGCAGCATTGCCACGTTGTATGGCGATGCTGATTCTTGGTTTGTTATAATATTGGATGATTGTTTATCGTTTGGCTAGTCACCTTGATAGAGAGATATCTCATCTGAGATGTAACCATTACGTAAAAACGTCAAATTCTTTATGACAGCTGACAGCTGCACACACAGATTGCGTAACATGCGCGCGGCGCTTGAGTCGTTGCCGACGTTACTGAATGTTGCCATTCTAGATATTATATGTAAACATTGATAACGAAGTATTGCATTTATTTTATTTTGTTTATTTTTATCTCATTATGCTGTACCGGTTGACGTCATCACGTCAACGCCAGCTGTCGCTGAAAACCAGCGCTGGGGCTCTGTCTCGCATAGGGTCGCAGCATTATGCTGAGCGATGGCCGTTTTGCGTGAATGTGACGCATATTTTCCCTCAACTTGTTCTTTCGTGTTTGTGTTTTTATTTTTTTGCGTTATGTTTACCGCAAATAAACGTATTTTCTTTCTTTTTTTCTTTTCTTTCTATAGTGTGGTCACTTCCGCCTATCACCATCACCATTTTAGTCAGGAGACGGCCACTGCTGGACATAGGCGTCCCCAAGCGTTACCACCTTGACCGATCCTGGTCTTCTTCTCTCCTGCATTTCTCATTCATCTGCAATGCCAGAGGCATCGTTGGTACAATGCAATGCGAGAGACAAAATTAACAAAAGGAAAGGTAAAAATACTACTGCAGCCACCCATACTCTTTAAATCAGAACGCTCGGGCAGATATAAATATGTGGCGGTATATAGTCTTCTCTACTACTTAGTGTGTAATAAAAAATACAAACATACATAAACTCACGCTTTCTTCCCATGGGAGTAGGCAGAAAGTCAAACAACTTGCTACCGAAATGAAATGAAATTCAAATGAATCACTGTTACACGTCATATTAAAAAAATATTAAAAAATAACCTAGATGAAGTCGACATTTCCTATCTTACTACCCCTGGTCAAAGTATCTTTTAAAGTCCAGACATGATCTTAGTCAGATCATGTGAGGACCATGTTGATTAGTGTCTGAAATAGTCTTTTGAGGAAATAACTACACAAATTTGAGTGGACCTGTCCAGCATTGTGGAACAGCGCCAGCATTTATCAGTAATCGCAGCTCCACTCAAGACTTAAGGAGCTCAATGACTCGACGAACAATACCAAAGAAAGGACGTTGGGGTAGGCCGCATAGAGTGCTAAAAATGCCAGGCCATCATTAAAACTAACTGAGAAAGAAAAAAAAGTTTTCTTTTTTAAATAGTGACCCACATTGTCATAGACATACTGACATACCATCCTTACATACTCCTTTTGCTTCGTTTAAGTTCATACGTTTGGTCATACACGCACGCCGGTTGCGAGTACTAACTTTCCGGCCTTTCTGAAGAACATCACCATTAAGGTTTATGCCATTCTAGGGCGTTTCCACTCACATCTGCTTTTTGTCAAAATTAGTAGATTGTTAAACAAGAGGCTAAAATGACCCATTATATACGATGTAGTTCTCCTCCCTCGCTAAAGCTTGGGAGTAAATAGAATCCGAGTTATAATGGGTTTTTAGCGCCGTGTGTTACACTATACTTTTCAGTACGATTGCGAGAAAATAAAATAATCCAAAACACCTTGACGGCAACAGATTGAAAATTAT
Source organism: Tiliacea citrago (assembly GCA_963921375.1). Classification (NCBI taxonomy): domain Eukaryota; kingdom Metazoa; phylum Arthropoda; class Insecta; order Lepidoptera; family Noctuidae; genus Tiliacea; species Tiliacea citrago. Next base: position 22,112,980 of record OY992800.1, read on the forward strand.
TTCTTTTCCTTTCTCTTCCATCTGCAAACACGTCACCATTCTCACTAAATGATGACATTTTTACTGTTGTAAAATGAATTACGGTCACCATTTCAATTTGTAATTAGAGGAAAAATTTCTAAAGATGAAGCGTCAATGCCTTTTTTTAATTTCTTCTGTAGCTGCAAGTACGGCAACCAATGAACATTATTTTATACTCACCTATATGCGGCGAGGCCGCAACGCAATGCACGTGTTCTAATACATTCTACATTTATGATATTTTCAAAAATAAAATGTTCTTAATTTTTTATGAAACAGTAATAAGTCGAGTCTTTATTCATGATTATTTTACTTTAGGTGAATCCGCAGCTGTAGCCCACGAAATTCAAATTTTCTTACGTTTTTTGCTATTTGCAGGTCAGGTTGTATCTTAATCACAATATAATTCGCGATGATATGTATTTACATAATTATAGTTATTAAAATCATGAGTACAGCTACAGCTGCGGATTCACCTTAAGAATAATGACTTTTTCGTTTTTGTAGGGTCGTTGGTAACTGACAAAAATAAAAACTCTTTCCCCTAAGAGGAACATATATGCTATTTTAGCCCCGCTCTGGTACGCTAAAATGACGGACTTTTTGAGCAAGAGGAGTGAAAAATATATATTTAATAAAAAACTATGGCGTCAAAGTACCTCGCATATAATTTCTTCATAGTTGTTTGGTCAACAACGCGTCACAGAAAGCCATATCCCCACTAAGCCATCGTCATAAGTCTAAGGGGCGGTGTACACTGGCTAGTTTTCACATTAAACAGTTTCCACTCGGCCCGGCCAGTTGTCCGAACACGATTAAATTCGGTCGCGTACGGCCCATTGGCTGGGCAGGGCCGGACTCCGCTTAATGTCTTAGAATTTGTGGTGCATGACATATTGAGGGAGTGAATGGATGGTCGTTGATAAACTTTTCTTTTTATTACAAGATTATGACATGTAAGAAGTCATGATAGTGCTATGTAGTGCTGGGTGCTTCAAAAACCAAAGTAGGTATATAAAAATAAATAAATAATTGAGAACAAAATCTATGAAATAGGTAATAATGCTTATTAATATAAAAATCTGCAATATAGTACTGTACCCATCACAAAACTGTTGTATTATAAAAAACAGTCGCCGTTTAATCAATTTTGAAACTGATTCTAAATTCGCTTGAGTGATCCTGCGAGTTTAATACGTAGATGTGTAAAAACTTGTTGTTTTTACAGAAACAATCCGTCCCCCTGTAGGTCAGTTCATCGTAAAGATATCGAGAGGTCGGATATCGTAAAGATATCGGCACGACACTAAACCAAAAGGGTCACTCTCCGCGCTCCGGTTTACGAGAACACACTCGGACATGAACGTACATACACCGTTATCATTTAGTATGTCGGTATTGTTAAATAATAATATTATTATGATAATTTATTTAAATTAGACACAGTACATACATACATAAACTCACGCCTTCTTCCCATGGGGGTAGGCAGAAACTATAGAATGCCACCTGCTACGCTCCTTACATACTCCTTTTGCTTCGCCTACGTTCATACATCTGGTCATACACGCACGCCGATTGCGAGTACTACGCACCTGACCTTTCTGGAGAACATCACCAATTTGGTCACTATATGTCCTCCTAGGGCGTCCCCTCCCGGTGTTTCCACTCACCTCTGCTTTATAAATACCTTTTGTTAGTCGCGTTCCACTCATCCTCTCAACATGACCAAACCATCTAAGCATACTCTTTTCAACACAGTGATCCATATTATTGTTAGTGTACTTAAAAATATGTTAGTAACCAAAGTAATTAAATAATTGAAGTACATAAATCAAATTATTAATTTTTAAGCTACTTAGAGAAAGAAAGTTTACCATAGTCGATAATATTTTTGTGAAAAGAAAATGGGAAAAAAACTGAATTTCCTAAAAGAAATTGAGATGTTTTATTAATGTATAAAAATAAACAGCTGTTAGTTATGCAAAAAAAATAATTACTTATCAAAAAGTTAGCTACAGGTTTTTTTATGACATAGTTGTTTAAAATTGTGACTTTTGAAATGTTTGAATAAATGTTGAATAAACCCAATACAGTAAAGAAAAACAACAAAAACTTGTTTTTCGTTACTTTATTGGGTTTATTCAACTTTACAAAAAAAAAAAAATACTATCTAGCTACTACAGACTCACAATGTGCCTAAGTTTAATAATTTGATTCCTAGTATTTCTTTAAAAAAAAAAACATTTTTTATTTTCTATATGTTGAACAAGGATTTTGGCTACATTGTGTTAGTGTGTGTTTTTTTCTTCTTTTATAGTGTGCGTCTTATTTGTGCAGAGTAAACCATTTTTTTTTTCTCATCAAAACAAAGTGAATCTTCAAGCCTTAACTAAAGTAAGTTTTCGCATTTTCTCCCATTCATCAACTACACTATAACTGTACCAACACTTGGTCAGTGTAAACTACGGTAGTAATAGCATAGTAACAAATCGAGCTCTCACGATCGACCGCCACTCGGGTACTTACAAATAACCATTACTTGTGCCCCTAAGTACGCTACAATATAATGTGAGTAGGGATGAAATCTTAGGCTATGTAACTTGATTGTCCTAGTATACTTTGAAAATCTTTTGCGATGATGTTATTATTTGTATATTTGAACAGGCAACTGACGCATGTGCACGAGATTTATTATTATTTCAAACATATAAAGCTATTGATAAATCATATTTATATTCAAACATATGAAGCAACTAGCTGCGCCCCGCGGTTTGACCCGCTAAGTCACGATCCCGTGGGAATATCGGGATAAAACGTAGCCTATGTCTTAATCCAGGGTGTCAGCTACCTTCATACAAAATTTTATCAAAATTGGTCCAGCCGTTTGAACGTGAAGAAGTAACAAACACACACACACACACACACACACTCACAAACTTTCGCCTTTATAATATTAGTGTGATAATAATTTCGCAACCGACGTGCGTGTATGACGAGGCGCATGAACAAAAGAAGTATCTAAGGATCGTAACATATGTCATTCTGTAGTTTCTGCCTACCCCATGGGAAGGAGGCGTGAGTTTATGTATATTTATTATGCAAGTAACAATGGACTCAAATGTGTTAGTAACAATATTTCTTAACAACTATGTTAGTAAACTTAACCTAACAATGCCAGTTATGAAAATCCCTGCTATAAGTTCAACATCGAAGTGGAAAACTTCCAGCAGCGATTCACACACAAGCAGTCCAGTCTGCTCGCGACACACTGCAGTTGTTGGGGATGGCCCGCATACGTCTGAGTAAAAAATAATGTCTTTGAGATGGCAACTCGTATGCTGCTATCACTTTTTCAATAAAATGTCCATTATATCTCGCGTAGATCTAAATTCCACGAAGATTTATTTGACAAGTAAAAGTATTCTAAATGTTTAGTTTAGCTGTAGAGACTGCATTATAGTAAAACCATTTATTTCACTAGACCATTTATATGGCCCTTTTGGAAGTCAACAATTACAAAGAAAAGACAGTTGGATTGCCCGTTGCAAAATGTATGTAGTTTCATAATTATAAAGAAGAATGGGCAGAAAAAGTACCATAGGAATTCCTTTAAGAATACTCGCACCTATCTATCTCATTATTCAGGAGAATAATGGGATGGGATAAGGGTAGGAGCCCTTATCCCAGTTTATTTGGGGGCAGCGGAACATGTCCCTTTCTTCCATACTTCTCTATTAGTCGTCATTTCGATAGTCACCCCCTTTTTCATCCATATCATCTTTCACACAGTCCATCCATCGTTTCTTTGCTCTTCCCCTACCCTTCCACCATCTACACATAAATTCGCCAGTCACCGAAGACACAAAATTCGCTTTTGTTTTCCGTAGGATGCACCTTTTAGAAGTTATAAGCCAAAACAGAAATTTCGAGGGCACCACGCAGTTAGTATAGGAATTTGAAGCTGCAAACTTGGTTTTATACTATTGGTATCTAAATATCAACATGCCAAAACATCAGTACAGTGCATTTTTTGCGACCTATGATGTTTTAAGTGACTGGCCTTATACCTAAAACTTTCCTCACGATATTTTCGGTTTATCTACCTCTAAAAAAACTATGCAATATCCACTATGTAAGTAGATAATGCTTATAGTTCTCTAAATCACCGAACTCAACCCATCAATACCACCATCTTCAATAAGAAACTTGTAACCCACAAAATTCGGAACCTAATGAAAACATAAATAATTGAGCTCAGTTAATACACTAATAATGGCTTATAACAATAATTAGTTTGGCGATTTGGGTCCCGATCCCTCGAGGGTCAAGTGGACCGATTGTCCTTTGAAGGGTTGATTAAGATGACCGGTGGGGTCGGTTCGATTATAGATTAAAATGTAGACAGGGCAGATCTCTGCTTTTGGATTTGTTTAAAGGAAGTAAAGTTTTTCTAAAACGATCAAAGAATTTGTTGCGTTTCGTTTTAAATAACCAGTTCCTTCGTGGTTGAGGATTCCGGGTGAAGCTCGCTACCACCTTTGACCTAATCATCACTTACCATCAGGTGAGATGAAGGCTAAGAGCTTCCCCGTTGTGGAAAAAAAATATGTTAAAAGACAATCATAGGTTAGTTAAAAAACACAATTTAAAATAGGCTCCTGAACAAGTAAAATGAAACAAAGTACATTTCTGTATTCTCAGTGTCAATCCGGTATCTATGTATTTGTGCCAAGCTTTGGCATAAACATAACTTTCCTACTTGATACATCGCAAATGCGATAAGAACATGTTAATTTCAAAAACCAGATTTTCAGAAAATGCCTTTGAAAGTTATGGATTCCCGTCTTTGTAACCCAAACCTTTGTGTTCCCGTTTTTGTATAAGGATATCTTCCCAACCTCTTGGATCATAAGAGTGATTTTAAGTTATTTCTGTATTCCAATATTTACACATACATACATAAACTCACGCTTTCTTCCCATGGCGGTAGGCAGAAACTACAGATCCTTAGATACTCCTTTTGTTTTTTTATGTTCATATATCACACACGCCGGTTGCAAGGCCTACGCACCTGACCTTCCTGAAGAGCATCGTCAATAAAGCCACTCTATGTCCTTCTAAGGTTGTGACTAGAAACCTTGTATCGTATCCACACATCTACCTCTTAATCTATGACAGCCTGTAATGACCAGAGAAAGTAAGGGGTAGGACACAAGTTTAATGCGGGCCTACCTGTCTCCGGGATTAACGCATTCCGCTATTTGTTAGAAAAGGGGTTTTTATAAAAGTGCTAATTACTCCTCGGACCTTTGATGTGTCGGTTTTAGGTCCTCAAGTGTAGACATGGTTTCTAACATTTTTGTGAATGGAATCGTGGTATTTCTTCGTATAGAAAAGTGTACAAATAGGTTATAAATTAAAATTGAATTCTTACTTAAGAAAATTATTATTTTGATCTTATATTCCAATTTATTTGTGGTCGGCGCAACATGTCCCTTTCTTCCATACTTCTCTATTAGTCGTCATCTCGGTAGTCACTCCTTTTCTAGCCATATCATCTTTCACACAGTCCATCCATCGTTTCTTTGGTCTTCCCCTACTCTTATAGCCATCAATATTCATACTCAAAGCTTTCCTCACAAAATTTTCCTTATTCCTCCGCTACATATTCCATACCCTAGCAACAAATTTTCAGTCACCGGTGCCACTTTCAGCCTTCCTGTTATATAATCTGTCTTATTCTATCCATTCACATCCCTCAAAGCATTCTCACCTCAGCTACATGCCTTTATCTACGCCCATGCTATAAATCCTCTATAAAAGTTTATAACAGTTAGCTTATTGCCAACATTATAACAACCAGTGTCATAGTAACCATTATACCATCTAAACGAGTGTTATAATGTTGTACTAAATTTAATTATGCAAGTCCTTTTCTCACTACTCAATTCGTGGTATCTTTATGAATTTCAAAAATAGTACATTACTGCAGCGGCCTGCAAAATGGGCATTGATGGACGAACGTGAAAATGTTGGCCAAGGCGAAGCCGAGTCACATATACTCACGTATGTGTGCTTCGTAGAATTATGTATGGGTGCCTCGGCTTCGCCTCGGCCCACATTTCCACGTTCGTCCATAAATGCATGGTTGCGGGCTTGTATAGTGCTTTTCAAATAATGCGCGGAAATTCAAACTAAGTAAGTAAGTTATTTATAAATTCCAGATTCAATGACGAAGAACGATAACTTTTCACGCGCCAATAATAATAACATTATGTTCATTTGTTTCTTTTTTACACAGCTTTATTTGCCTACCAGTTCGAAATTTAAACAAAACCTTTGATAAGTTACTTCCTTGGTTGCCATGTATGGAAGTAAAAAGTTCGTTCCATTTTTAAATATGAGTTTTAATAGTAATTTATTTGGCCGCTAAAAACGACAGTTATGGATTTTCATACTAACATTGCCGGCCGCTGCTCGCATGTTTTTGACCAGTACAGTTTCGATTTATCTCGACAAAGGTTCTCAAAATAATACTCGAATTTCCAAGCATGTTTGAGAAAAAGAACATTGTCATGCACGCGCGTTTTACTACCACAGCACCGTTATAAAAAAAAAAAACAAATTGGTTATTCGAATTCACGTCGTATCCCGCCATTTTTGATCGATATTAGTATTTCAAAAATGTAAAGGATTCATAACATGGGTGTAGAAAGTCTTGTATGTAATTGTACATAATTAGGTATTAAAACACTCATGTGATACTGTTATCACACTGGGTGTCACCTCGTGTGACAAACCCACATTCGTGTTTTAATACCCCTTATTTTTTTGCATAAATAACTATTATGTGATTCCTTTTGTGGCTCAAAATTCTAATACAGTCCATTATAGTACCAATATCTATACCCAAGATCAGAAATCTTAAACAAAGACGTCTGCTGCTCTTTCGTGCCAACAGCACGCGCGATACGTAAATCAAAAACAATAAGGAATTTTCATTAAAAAATAAGCACAATAGCCATACAACAATAGTCCAGCGAGTGAATTAGACAAACTGATTATATGTTCGTCTTTTTCTTTATCTTTATTTCGTTAAAAGGATAAAAATAATTACAAGATGAAAGATATTTCCTAGCAGGCGCTTTTTTATGCTTTTTTCGCTTTTTCTTTGGCCCGAGACGCGATCTGTCGCCGTCTCATTGTGTTATCCATTGGCTGGTCGTTGGAATAGTGTGGATTATGAAGAGAAATATAAATGAAATAATTAAAAATTGTATCATAATTAAATGAAGTGATGGTGTGGCTTGTGGCTAAGTAATAACAGCAGCACGGGTCGATCAATCAGGGTAAGCTACGCTTGCCGGGGTTGGTCCGTAGATGGGTGACCATCTTTACACCAAGACCCCTCCGCGCCCCTCCTTTATTTGTCTTCGGATCTTTGACAGTCGTTACGGGTCGTCTTACCAAGGGGTATCGTATTACACAGTAACTGGGTTGTGGAGGTCAGATAGGCAGTCGCTTCATGTAAAATACTGGTATTCAGCTGCATCCGGTTAGACTGGAAGCCGGCTCCAACATTGCTGGGAAAAGGCTAGACAAATAATTAATTAAATGTCGTGATGGTCCAGTGACCTCGCCTATCATGCACCATGTTGTGGTTTCAATTCCGGGCATGTACCAACGTGACATTTACATTCATGTACCTTTTGAGTTTATCTTGGACATTACTGACATTGGTGAAGGAAAACATCGTGAGGAAATCTGGACTTATAATTAATAAAAGTGTGAAATCGCCAACCCGTGTGTGAGAACGGGCCTTTGTCCTGCGGTGGGACAGTAATAGGCTAGATAGATTCATTTATTTGCCTGAAATCTGGTATTTTACAGATTTTATAAAACATACACGTTCAACGTTCACGTTATCAACGTACATAGTTCTTCATATTCCGCCTTCTAAATTCGGCATGCAAATTTTGTGACAATAATATTGATTCTAATTTAAACAAAATAATTAACTTTTAATGTCAAATAAAGTACTATATCAAGAAAAATAATTAAAAATGTCAATACCTTAAAATAAAATAAAAAAGTGTCAAATTGATAATGTCATGCAACTTGGACATTTGTCCTAGAATTCATAAATTCCTTAATGGTATAAAAACAAGGCTGGTATTATTATTATTATGACCTATTCCTAGTTCATGATAAGATACTTATTTTTATTAATATGAGAGAAAACTGCGGTATCTTATAAATCAACATAGCCTAGTTACTGTTTCCTAATAATAGCAAAAAAAATCAACATAATTATTCGTTTTTTAAATTCTACGTTAATGATACCTAGTACTTTTATACATGTGGAAGCTTGTAATTAGCAATTTTTTACCTACTTATGAGGTTTAATAGGGTTATTAGTTTGTAAGCTACCTGCAAAATAAAAAAATAAAAAAATAAGAAAGTTATGAATAATTAAAAAAAAAAAAATCTGTTTTCCTTCAAACTGATTGTTTTTACATCACAATAATTTACAATCATGGTATTTTTTAATTATTTTATTTTTAAACTAGATATTTTAGTTTCAAGTAGTCTGGTCCCCAACATTACATCGGCATGTTTTAATTCAATTCTTAGTCCATAGTAATTAACCCTTTTGAGACAATTCTTTGCTAAGGGACAATAATAATAAGCTGACAAATGGACATTAATGCTAAGGGCATACTTCTACGTGACACGCTTATCTTAAAAAAAGGGATCAGCAGAGCTGTAAGTAATCTGTATATTTTAGACATTTTTCATTAGGAGGAATCTATTGGCTCCCAAGATACAGGCATTCCATGCTTAGTTTGAGAGTCCAGTTTCACTCACAGTTTAAAACATACAACAAATTTTGTACCTATATTTTTAATTTGTTTTGCTAGTGTGTGTAATGTGAGGTTAGTGGATCAATAAACCATTATTTATTATATAATATAATACAGCATAAGCAGCCTATAACGTACCCACTGCTGCGACACAGGCCTCATCTCGGTGAGAGGTAGTGGGCCGTAATCCACCACACGGGCTCAGTGCGGGTTGGTAGATGTCACATGTCTTTGAATTTGTGGTTCTAGGATATGACCGGTTTCCTCACGATGTTTTCCTTCACCGTTTTGAGAGCAGTGGTGATGAGAAAAATTACACAAAGTAAAGCGCCTGTCATAAGTAAGTGTGTGTGTTATTTCATCACCACATCTCTGCGCTCACCGCGATGTGGATTACGGCCCACTACCTCTCACTGAGAGGAGGCCTATGTCCCAGCAGTAGGAATATTATAGGCTGCTTCTATATGTTATGTAAAGCACCTGTCTGGGTTCGAACCTACGACGTAAGACGCGGCCGTTGTCACACGGCTACCACTACTCCTACTAGGCCACAACTGCTTCCCGTTCCCGTTATCATAACACAGTACCTGGGCGTTAATATGGCACTTCGAGGTCTAGAAAAACAATGTCACACTTTTATGAGTGAGAGAGACGGCGCTCTACAAAGCCGAGTTTTTTCTGAAACCTAATGTGCCATTTTAACGCCTGCCTAGTGCACAGTTCTTTGACAGTTACTTTGACTCTGACAGCATCAAACCAATAGCAACCTTATTGTCACTAGAATTAAGATGATAGTGACGCAAAATCAGGGGTTAAATAAACCTTGGAAGGACTGTAGGGTCTCGTAGATCAATCCAGAGTTAGGTAAAGTGCCATTCTCAGTTAACAGGCGTTAGAGCAAAAAGTTTTGATTTGTACCCGGTTAATGGCGATATTTTTGCTCCCTAAAGAGGATTTTGGAGTTGTGGAAGACTTACATCACTTATTGATAGACTGTGTTTGATATGAGTCTGTTAGAAATTATGGGTTTGGTCATGAGGTTGAACCGACTTGATTTAGGCACATTTCATAGAATTCTGTCTCAACCAAATGGTGATGATGCGAAGTCTGTTCAGGTTCATGGCCCGAATGTAACCCATAGCAGCATGTATTTTATTTTTATTTATTTATGGGATGATGGGACTGTCATACGTATTGCGGTTATAAAAGTCCCTAATTAACAAAATATATATATATTTTTTTTTATAAAATTCGAACTTATATCATTACTGGCCAAGTGTAGGTGTTATTTGCACGTCTGCCTACCTCCTCGGAGAAGACTGGCGTGATTTTACGTCAATAGTAAAAACACATAATTAGCCACAAATAAACAACCAATTTCAACAACAATTTCTCTAACATCTATGAAAAGCTTTCAAGTAATTTCAAAAACTTTACGTCAAACATCATTTTCCTCAAACCAAAACCTACATCAACTAAAAAACCATTACCATAAAATGTAGCCTTCGTATAAAAAAGCCACGTCACCCCGCCCGCCCTACAGCGACCGGAAGCGGGCGAGAGGCGGTTATCGGTTATCGATTGGTTTCCGATCAGCCAACCGGAGCGAAGGCTGGCACGCCCGTATGCACACGCCTTTGTACGGGATGTGTGGGTGGGCAGAAAAAGTTATTTATTAGTAAAAAACGACGAGTGTAGGTGCGTCTTTACATGACGCACCTGATGGTGGGGTTTTACATGTGGAAGCTTGTAATTAGCAATTTCCCTACCTACTAATGATTTGTAATCGTGTTATTAGTCTGTAAGATTTCTGCAAAAAAAAAAAATTACGACTTTGGCAAGTTGTCAAAAGACATTATGAACTGCTAATATACACTGCCAGTTAAATGAGTAAAGAAATGTTATTTACCTATATAATTACATAATCAGCCAATAATGTTCCCACCGCTGCGCTGGGACAAAGGCCTCCTCTTTCTGAGAGTCGGCCGTAATCCACCACGCGCCCAGTGCGGGTTGGATGTCACATGTCTTCGAATTTTTAGTTCTAGGACACGCCGGTTTCCTCACGATGTTTTCCTTCACCGTTTTGAGAGCAGTGGTGATGAAATAATTTACACAAAGCAAAGCACCTGCTTGGGTTCGAACCCACGACCTACCCGTAAGTCGAGGCTGTTACCACTGGGACTGGACCACCTCTGTACATATATAATTATTTTACTGTAAATAAACTTATACTATAGTCCTTTCTCGCAGCCGGTGTGCGTGTATCACCAGATGTACCTATGAACGTAAACGAAGCCTAAATAGTATTTTAGGATTATAACAGGTGGCGTTCTGTGGTTTCTGCTTACCTGGGAAGAAGCAGTGAGAGTATGTATGTATTATGAGAAGCATGTCTGTAAAATGTCTGGAGTTTAAAAGAAACCATGACCTCCGAATTGGTTTCGGCGTTCATTCTCAAAGATCGTCAGCTAGCAAACCCTGGAGCAATTCAGTTGAAAAAAAAATGGCATGTGGAAGTGTCTTCAATGTATCTTTCATACATATTTCAAGAAAATGTCAGCCTTATAGATGCAGAGAAGGCATGAGCATCGCTTGCTCAAGACGGGTTTTCAATTTCAGACGTATATCAACTATAAGTCCAGGTTTTCTCACGATGTTTTATCTCACCGATGTCAGTAATGTCCAAGATAAACTCAAAAAATACATGCCAAAAAAAATTGAAAAACTCAGATTGGTATTTGTCACAACATATTTTTAGAAAAAATAAAAACGGTTTTTAGAGTGTCGCGCTACGTCTCTGATACTCATACATATCTGACTGTTTCTTTTGTAGAGTTCGGTCTTATTAACAGCCTGGCGACGGGACATTCGCTGCGGCGAATATTCGCGCGGTGCGAACGGCGAAGCGTCTGGCGACTAAAACAATTGTATAGAAATTTACTAATCATGCCACGCGTAGCGGCGATGGGTGACGTGACCGGCGAAATTTGCCAAGCAAAGCGCACGAGCGTCTGGCGTTGCGGCGGGCGGCAGAAACCAATGTATGGATCAGGACGGCGCAAACGCAATACGGTGCAGGAACCAAACCGGTTTAGTTGTATTCGCCGCAAAATAATGAACACCGAAACTTTTATTGCCAAAATACTGGCTAGGCCATCTATTTGGAAGTCTGGTCATACACCCACAGCATAAATAATAAACACGTAGCGAAGAGATTGTGGGGTGAAATAAAAATAATTCTCCATCTATTCCCCGATTCTTATTCAAATCATTGTGGATTTCTCTTCCAAATATTATGTCTTGAACCAAAAAACTACTACTTTCCAAGCAATATCGAGATAACTTTGATAAAGACATTTAGCTCTCGGTGTTTACTGGTCACGGCGGCGAACGCTACTGACCGTGGCCTGCAAACTGTGCCGCATGGATTGCCGCCCCGCCCACCGCACCGCTGTTCGCGTCGCCTGTTCCCGTGGCCAGGCCGTAACGCTCCGTAGCGTGCCGTCACATAGTCACATCCTACAATTCCTACATTGTATTATTTACTTTTTAAATTAATTTTGGTTCTTTAATTACTTTAGACACAGTGATCCATACTGTTGTTAGTATATTTAAGATTTATGTTAGTAAACAAATACACACCACAATTGTACTATTATAATTAAAATTCAATAACAGAAGTGCATGTCAATGATAATATGATGATATTCATTAAAATCAAAACTTAGCTGTTTAAGCGACTTCCTCCTAAAGTATTGATTGAAATAATTATGTTGTTACAAAAATTTATTTTCAACCATACCTATACTGGAAATAACATGTACGAGTATTTAATCAAACCTCAGATAATTCTCATTTTTCTTTCCTAAATTTTTTATTGAACACTCTATAACGAATGCGCCTTGTTTTGAGAACCTCAAATCATTTATTTTTGGTTCCGAAAAATACTAGGAAAATAGCCAAGTAACTACGACCAACTTGGATGTTACGCTCGCCGGCTGCTAACGCTACACCGCTCGCTTCGCTCGCTCGACTCGTACGCGGTTGCTCAGAGTTCTAACCTAATCTAATCCATTTGATCGGGGCACCCTGGCTTAGTTTATTGCGACCAATTGTGAGAAAAGGCCAGAAAGTTAAAAACATTTATTTAAAAAAAGTGTAAAAAAAGAGAAGAAAAATATTTGATTTGGGACACGAAATACAAAAATAGCATTTAAAACTAACAATATGCAAAAAAAAAAACAATCAAGACTTGTGCGATGCCATAAAGGCTCCACAGCGTGTACGTCTTTAGAAGCTCAAAAAGTTTTAAGGGGTTGATTATTTAAAAAACCGAACATAATTAGAAGGTTTTAGAGTTAAGTTTTTAGAGGATCAATTCATATTTTCCATATGAAACAGGTCTTATTTCAAAGTTGCAATCGTAATTTCAAGAGTAGATAAATCTATTTTGAACTGTGTATGCATATTGATACTGGGCACTGTACATATAAATGTCTAAAGACGCTACACATCTTCGTATCTTCGAACCGATCAGACTGGACATGCGCGCATCGGTGTATTTTTTTCTATGGGGCGTGGCCTTCGATACTTCGATAGCTATCAATACCGATGTACCACGCCCTTAGAACCTGTCGATACGATAATGTGTATTCACGCCCATTGAAAAGTAGCTTAACAGTTGTAATATAAGGTGGCAATAAGGGTCAATGCCCTTTCTCTAATAGGTCGTCGAAATCTAAACAATAAACTACGTGTTCTCGGCGGGAAAGTGAAGCGTCATGTTGGCAGTTTTGTTTTATTTTCTAAAATTTGTGTTTAGCCGAATATTAATGTGTAATAGTGGTGGATTATTAACCATTAAGTGTTCGTGAACCTGCATTAATGTAGGCAAATGAAACAAAACAGTGCAACATCACTTTAAGTTCTCTCAAGAAGTCCGCGCGAGGTTTCAGTAAAGTGCCACGTCTTTACTTAAACTCAAGGGGAGTGAGACGGGATATCATCTATTATCTTTATCATGCATTGAATGGAGTTGATTTCATAATTTGTACTTGTTACATAATTTTAGATGACACTGGCCAAAAGCAAAAACGGTGCGAAGCCAAAAAAAAATTTTTAAAAATTAAACTACGTACCTATGTAGGTATCGATATTTTTTTTGACAAGTACGATTGGTATGTTATCCATAATCGATATTCAAGATATTAAAATATGTGAATAGGTGGTGGATCACTGACCTTTATTGCTGCGTTATTGGAGACCAATTTACAATAGCACTTATATTTACGTATCGTAGGGAATGAAAGTAACTTTACAATCGAAATTACACAACTGTCCCTTTTGCTTAATTTTATGCAGCATGCGCAATTTGTATCAAACAGAGGTCACAGACGACGTGGTCTTATTAATAGGGTCTTGTTGGCACCCTTTGGGTACGGAGCCCTAAAAAAGGACTAAACTTTTTTGACGAAACTTTTTGTTCCACATTTATTTATTTATTGGATCTCCAACAGAGGCTACACATGCAAGTATACATAGAACAGGAACAAATATAAGTGTGCGCTTCCAAATATAGGAGACCACATCATTTAGGTACTTATAATCTAGGTACATTAAGTTTGACAAGGTAAAAACATTAAAATCAATCAAAATACATAACACGAAAATCACACAAAGGAAAAAAATAAACTACACAACCAATGAATAATGAAAATAAATACAAACGAATAAGAAAAAAAAAGAATTACCATTTAAGACAACAGACACATAAACCTATAGATACTTCATATTATAAAGAGTGAAAATTTATGAGTTTGGGGGTATCTTCCACACTACTGATCTGATTCCAGAAATTCTTTCATTAATAAGAAGCTAAGGTATGGCGGAGTGTCATATTTTAGGTTAAAACGAGAAATTTCACGCGGCCAAAGTCGCGGTCCGAAGCTAGTATTAAATATAATATGCTTTTCTTTTTAGATTTTTCATAAACCTACTAATCTTGCCTTGAGATCCAGTGACCAGTTGCTATAACCCCTTAATTTGATGAATAACTAGTCTAAGTGACAATCACCAATCACTATCTCCAAAACTCGTGGAAACTACTCATTATACAAGCTAAGAAAACAGACAACGCCACGGGGCGTCAGCAAGCGACTTTGTAACTCAATACGCTCAGTGCGCAGACTCGAACCGATACTCGGAACCGATACGTACGTGGGCGGGGCGTGTGCTGAACATACCTACTGGATATTATTGAAATTGAGACTAGCTTTACGATCCCAATTAGAGATAGATTTATTTAAGGTTCAATTAATAGTATTAGTAGTATTGTTGATAGTTTTAAGGCTCGTGCAGACTGGCGTGACTTGTCTCGCGACGCGACATCGGTAGAAAAATTTCATAAAAATAACTTCGGTTGCAACTATAATTTATAAGTTTCCAATAGTTTATTTTCGATGTTATTTAATAGACTTTTAAAGAATGGTGTTTTTCGTCTTTGTTTCAAGTTCAATGAAAAAAAACCGGCCTAGTATGAGTTGGACTCGCGCACGAAAGGTTCCGTACCATTATCTATAAAAACGGCAAAAAAATCACGTTTGTTGTATGGGAGCCCCCTTTAAATATTTGTTTTATTTTAATTTAATTATTTATTTTTAAAGTGAATATATAACTAAATATTCTGTGAATATTTAAAGCGTCTACCTGTTGCCGTTATCAATATCGAGCAAATACGAGCAAAAAAATCACGTCTGTTGTATGGGAGCCCCCTTAAATATTTATTTTATTCTGTTTTTTAGTATTTTTTGTTATAGCGGCAACAGAAATACATCAC
Source organism: Tiliacea citrago (assembly GCA_963921375.1). NCBI lineage: Eukaryota > Metazoa > Arthropoda > Insecta > Lepidoptera > Noctuidae > Tiliacea > Tiliacea citrago. The sequence goes on from OY992800.1 coordinate 22,128,706, forward strand.
CTGCGAAAATTTCAACTGTCTAAGTGATAGTTATTGAGATACAGCCTGGTGACAGACAGACAGACAGACGGCGGAGTCTTAGTAATAGGGTTCTCGTTTTACCCTTTGGGTACGGAACCCTAAAAACTACTTTCCACAAAATCATTGTTGTAGTTTGGATATGAAGATGACAGCTGTGTAATAGACATAGCAAATTCAGTTTGTAAATTATATTTTGCCTGTCGCTCATATATGTAGTCTATCTTAATGTGCGGAAAGACTATATTGAGGACAAAAAGGCTTGGGATTGAGCTGATCCAATAATACAGTGAATCTTGATTTGATTGTTTTTTGCCAGCTATTTATATTTTTCTTTTTATTTATACTATTACCTATACATAAACAATGACATGAATATTTACTTTGTTAAGTAATATATTGTTTTAATTATTGTAAATGTGAAGACTATGTGGATCATTGTTTATTTTTGATTTTTTTCTCACTTAGTTTTTATCATGGTCTGGCAGTTTGATTAATTTAACGGCCTACCCAAACGTTCTTTCTTTGGTATTGTTCGTTGAATCGTTGAGCTCCTTAAGTTTTGAGTTGAGCTGCACGACTACTGCTAAATGCGTGCACTGACTGGGCAGGTCCCCTCAATCTGTGTGGTTCTTTCATCAAAATATCATTTCAGGCATCAATCTACATGGACTTCACATGATCTGACCAAGATTATGTCTGGACTTTAAAAGAGATTGTGACCTCTGAGTTTGTTTCGGCCTTTCTTCTCAGAGTAGTCAGATGGAAACGCCGACCTCATCTAGTTTAAAAAAAATATAATTGACTCTACCGACAGGCGTTGACACCAAAAAAAATTTTTCAAATATTTTTAGTTTTTTCGTGTTTAGATATCGATACCCATCACGTCTGTGGAGTTTCGCTAGCTAATTTAATTTGACCTTGTATAATAAAGAGCAATTCAATAAAAACACAATCTGAATACATAGATCAACAAGCGAGTTATTTTTAGTCACAAATCTGTTCTTCTATGACTAATATTATCAATCACATCAACCCATTTTATCTAAACAACCCAATTACGACCTTTTAATACTAGCACACAGTATAAAACAAACTTATTAATATAAATAACAGCAAAGAGTTGTCGTGGGCGGCTTAAAACGAAAATGCTGTACTATGTAATGAGTAAGGAAGTGATATTTATGGGCTTGTCTCATTACTTAATGAGTGCGCCATGGGATACTGGTCTTAAAGGGGTGGAAAAATACACACGTTAGTACTGTTCTCGGGCTCGTGGCTAAGTAACCTCGACACGGGTCGATCGATCAAAGGTACACTCACATATATTATTATTATAAATTCAGCATTAATGATGTAACTAATATTTTGTAACAATATCATTAAAAAGAGTGTCCCTGGAGATTCTTGCCCGTTCTTCTCCATAGGAACCTACTATGATTTGGAATGGGCAACTAGCTTCATCTTTCTGTATGACCAACTCCTTTGGTAATTCAAAAGTGCCTGTAAATGGTTTAACTGAAATAAATGCATTGAGTTTAGGATTGAGTTAAGCTACGCTACCCGCGGTTGATTTACGGATGGGTGACCATTAATTTCACACCGAGACACCCTCGTGCCTCGTAAAGCACGTTAAGCCATCGATCCGCGGTCATTCGTAGATCTTTGTTAGTCTTTCTTTGTAGTCAAAAGCCAGAAACTCTTATACCAGACTTATTAAATTCTTATTTGTAATTTCTCAGTAGCAGCCAAGCCTGGATTTGGCAATAGGCTCGCCTGCTATTCCATGGGACTTAAACATAACTGGCGAAATGTGGGTGTATTGAACACCTCTGCCCAACCCTTCGGGTAAACATGGTGTTATGTTATATTATTTGTAATTTGTTATGTTGTACAAAAACGAGTCTTCTATCTATACACCTAAAAGAAAGAAAATACGTTTATTTGCGGTAAACATAACGCAAAGAAATAAAAACAAAAACACGAAAGAACAGGTTGAGGGAAAATCTGCGTCACATTCACGCAGAACGGCCATCGCTCAGCATAATGCTGTGACCCTATGCGAGACAGAGCCCCAGCGCTGGTTTTCATCGACAGCCGACGCACCAAGCCATCTACCAAGGTGTATCGTGCTACCCAGTAACTGGTATGTGGAGGTCAGATACGTAGTCACTCCATGTAAAGTACTGGCTTCAGCTGCATCCTGTTAGACTGGAAGCCGACCCCAACATAGTTTGGAAAAAGCTAGGCAGATTGATTGAAGTTTGATAGGTACGCAACAGATGAAGCCAAAATACGCTATGACACATCTCCCCATAAAAATGTGACCCAAGCTTTATTAGGTTTTACTACTAGGAAATTCCCAGCAGATGGAAGCCTGAATTTGTGCCCAGTTATTGGCAAACGACTCGCCCTCTATGAGTTGTGAATTCAAACATAAGCGGTGAAATATGCATTACTATACCAACATTATCATACCATCAAGCCGCAGTACCCGGGGTTTAATATGGTACACCGAGTTTTGTCTCACAGGTATGAGTGGCAAAGACGACGACGAACGACGAGGCCGAACTTTTTACAAAATTCGACTTGACCCTATATTAAAACAAAATGTACCCTTTAGATCCCAATTTGAAATAGTGATCTGAAGGTCAATCCTCGTACATAAAACATTCAAATCAGTGACAATCAATGTCAAAAACTTATCAAAAATGTAGGTGAATTAGCGGTTTTTTTGACTAATTGAGACTGAATACGAACATTTTTTTAAATACGGGAAAATATTGTCGCTCTGATTTTAAAACATTTACAGTTCAAGAATCGGAACAAAATATAAATCATCATCACGTATAAAAAGTATTGTGAGCCCAATATTGTAGTACTAACTTGAAGTTTTACTTCATATCTATACTTTGCAATTCAATGTTCATATACTTGATTAAACATTATTATTAGCCCTATAAGATAAGATTACTTATGTTGGAAAAAAATGTGAATATTAGAACGACCAACTAAACTACAAAAAAAGGTTATGTTTTTTATTAATACAACCCGCGATGGGATTTCCTATCTGTAAAAATGACAAACTTTCCTATACTCATCCTTATTTAACCCCTTTAGGGAATTAATTTTTCTCCACCCATTTTTCCCCTTTTTACCCAGCAGTGTGTTGTCTGTCAGTGAATTAATGAATTTATTTTTTATTTTTATTAAGTAGAAAATAAATGTAGGAAGAGCGTAGCGCGTAGCAACGTAGCGATTCGTAGCGCGCTTGCTACAGCTACGCATCTACGATGCTTGCTAAGACTTGACATGACATTCGTTTTCAATACTTTTTAATAGAAATGATATAATTGCTAAACTATTTGTACCTGATAAAACATTTACCAGAACAGTTACCATTAGATAATAATATGATCATGAAAACAATTATTAGTGAAATAAAAACATAACAACAAAAAAAAAAAATCCCCAGAAAGTTAACTTTGTTTGTTTAATAATGTAAAATCAAACATAACTTTAGCTAAACATTCTCCTGAAACTTTCACACGAACAAGTTTTTGATTCTCCTACTCGACGCTAGATGGCGCTACGCGCTTCACTAAACCTTTGAAGGGATTATAATTTCGCAAGACGATTCTAACTAAATATTTCCTTTGGTAGAAGTTATACTTAATATTTATTCTATCATTTATATATTTTTTTGGGACTTTGTTTATTTTTAAATGGGTCGTAAATATAACTGGTGTAATGTGGGGCTACTATAGGTACACTGGCAACTTCTCCGAAAAATACTGTTTTCCTATCGGAAAATATGACGAACTTTCATGCAAAATTTCATCCTGCAGTTTTTAAGAATCATTCCGTAGTGCTCAGTTTCGCTATATTAGTGCTCAGTTTCTCGTGTATGCGCAGACGAAGAAAACACGGTGAACACGTGGACGTAAATTACCAAAGCGAACACGAACACAGTTCGACTTATGTTCGCGCTCAACCGCGGTCTCTTTAGTAGCCATGGATTCGCCTTTGGAAGTGGTACACTGTTGGATAGGTGGCTGAGAACTGAAGCTCCCGCGCCGCCACGCGCTCACTCCTCGAGTTCGGTACGAAAAATGTTGCATCAAATTTCTCCAAACACCATCTACGCAGAAAAATGAAATTGGATCGCCATTAACATTTTTGACGAGCATAGCGTTTGATGTTCGTTAGTGATACGCACATGCGAACAAAGTGTTCGTGTTCACCATGTTCTTGTTGTTCGTGCGTACACGCCTTTAGGAACTCTTGTGCAAAATCATTCTTTTATACCCAGCGTTTTGGTTGTGATTTAATTTAAGGTAGATTCTATCACTTCACCCTCCACACATCCATCTTTTTTAAATTCAACTTTAAAATTTTAAGGAAAACATATACTTTTACGATGTTTGTAAATATGTGTTACGGTACCTATAGTAATTTTATTCTAGGTGCATTGTCTGCACATATAATAACCTATTTAATGTACTTAAACAAAATATTGTAAAACATTTTTAAAACAGTATCGGTGGAGTTTCTTGCCCATTCTTCTCCATATGAAACGACCTTTTGGAAGGGGCAACTAGAATCAACTCTATTTTTTTGTAAATTTTGACGTTCAAAAGTGCCTCATAAGTGATATGAAATAAATAAATTGACTTTGACCATCTTAGCATTCTTCGCTGCATGCAACTGTCTTTCATTCATACCGTTTATGGCCCGAAATTCTGATCCCTATAAGACTTCAGGTCTAACCTCCTTACACAAATATAAAATAATTTAATTGTAGGTACGCAAGTCGTACAGCGAAAGTGCGTAGACGTCCACAATTATTTATGTGTGTCGGCGTGAACGAGTGATATATACGCTGTGAAGACGTATTTATTGCCCAAATAATAGGAGCCCTGGTTCCAAAGAATGGTTCTGTACAATAATTGTGAAACCATTCTTATAATTTTAATATTGACGGTTAAAATACTATGTAAAAATAGTTCATCATACGCCTAGCCTTTTCCCAACTATGTTCGGGTCGGCTTCCAGTCTAGCCGGATGCAGCTGAATACCAGTATTTTACATGAAGCGACTGCCTATCTGACCTCCACAACTCAGTAACTGGGTAACACGATACCCCTTTGTCCCCTAAGTAAAAATAGTTATTATTAAAATAAATTAGAGTACAGTGAAATACTAGGGATTGTTAAATGATTAACATCATGCAACATATAATTATGCCCCTTTGCCAGAGAAGAAGTTTGTCTCAAACTCAAACTCAAAGCATTTATTTCAAATAAACCAATTACAGGCACTTTTGAATTGTCAAGGGGTCGGTCAGTCAGAGAGATGAAGCTAGTTGCCCATTCCAAAGCGTAGTAGGTTCCTATGGAGAAGAACGCGCGCTTTGACCATAGTTTTCTCCCTTCTTATCTTATGTCTCACTTCCAATGTCTATGTGCTTCACACGCTAAGAATCTGCGTGCTTCCAGCAATCTTCTTCTACTCTGTCCTTCTCGTACTTCTGACTTTGTTAATTTTCCTTTCATATTTAGTAATTTTTTTTCTGGAATGCGCTTCCTCTTGATATCAGGACAGCCACCAGTCGGTATGCATTTAAGTGGAAATTGCAGAATTATTGATAGCGTAGAGTCATCTCAACTACCTCTTTTCCTCGAATTTTTATGTATATAATAATTAATTTATTTCTTTCTTTATTGGTATAAATAATTTTAACAAAAATAGTGAGGCCCTGACTCCTGCGCTAGGTATAGCAGCTGTGTTACAGGAGCCAGTGTCATCTCCCAATTACATAGGTCGGTTTTTATGCAATAAGAATTAATCCAAAACACATACAAATAATACAGGTAATAATAAAAATGGAAATTAAAATGAAAATAAAAAAAGAAAATTATGAACATGTAAAACATTCCTTACGTGGACTAATTTATAAGAGTGTTTGGTGTATAGAGTATATGGTGTGTACAATATAATGTAGGTATATATTATAGAAAATATATTTGTATATGTTTTATAAGTTTATAACCTATTTATGTACTTATGGAACTATTTTATTTATAATTAATTATGTTATATTTTAATATTTTTTAATAATAATATTTCTTCTCAATCAGAGCACCCGCCCAATATCTTATCTCTTCACCACCCTTGGTTGACTGGTTGAGAATGCCTAAGGCATTAAGTCCGCCTTTGTGCGAGAAGTTTAAATAAATAAATAAATATATCCCTATGAGGTAAGCAGTCAAATACACGCACAATAGGTGTTTAAAAAAAATGTTCGACTACTTAATGCGAAGGTTTTCTATTATTTCCTAAGTAACTCCAAAAATAAAGGTACAAAAAAACCATCCATAAAGATGTCAAGGTGCACGGTGAGACAACTTGATGCATGTGTGGGGCATTAATTATTTTTTGCGGTATTTAGGGGACATTACGAATGTCTCACGGGGCTGAAAAAGTAAAGAAATTTATCTATTGGTCCAGGTGTTTTTGTGCTTTCCTGTGAAGTATAATTATTAATTAAAGGTGATATTGAGAGGCAGAGTTATTTTTTTGACAATACGCTCGCTCCCTCTAACATGGGACTTGAAAATAACGGGAGATATGTGGGTGAAAGAAAGAAAAATAGGTTTTATTTGTCACAGAAACTATAAAGAAAGATAAATCAACTCGAATAATAAAGAAAAATAACAGAAACAAAATATATGTCACGAGCACAGAAGAGAAATATAGTCGACAGCTGCATGTCTCGCCTGTGACAAGAAGGCTACCACTCAACATGATGTTGTACTGTGGGCCACCCAGAGAACAGTGCTGATTTTTAGTCGTAAGGAAACCAATTCAGGTTTAACGACCACACCGTCACCTTAACACCTCGTGCACACAAAATGTTTACCATTCTGGTTAACCTGTAATCAATATTAAATATTTTATTAAATATACAAAATATACAATATTAAATATATTATCACTTACCAAATTCCACATTCTTTTCAGCCGAAAGACGTCCACTGCTGGACATAGGCGTTCCCCAAGCACACCACTTCGACCGGTTCTGTGCTTCCGCGGATTCCTGCGGCCTTCACAAGGTCATCGGTCCACCTTGTAGGAGGCCTTCCGCCACTCCAGAACCTTCCGGCCCCATCGGCCATCTGTTTTGCGAGTAATGAGCACTGCCCACTGCCACTTATGTTTGGTAATTCTTCTAGCTATGTCGGTTATCTTGGTTCGCCTGCGGAGCTCTTCATTTCTGATTCAATTACGTAGGGAACTTCTAAGCATAGCCTTCTCCATTGTTCTTTGGGTGAGTTTTAATACATTTTAATCAACTTATTAGTCAGTCGTACATACTAAAAATGAAAAAAAAAAAAACCTAAAGAGTTGAACCACACAATAAATGCACAAAACTTTAATTCTGGAAACAACTATAAAAATTCCCTCATCATCAGCATCATCATTTCAGCCGAAAGACGTCCACTGCTGGACATATGTCTCCCCCAAGCACCGCCACTTCGACCGGTTCTGTGCTTCCCGCATCCAGCGGATACCTGCGGCCTTCACAAGGTCATCGGTCCACCTTGTAGGAGGCCTTCCAACGCTACGTCTTCCAGTACGCGGTCGCCACTCCAGAAACTTTCGGCCCCATCGGCCATCTGTTCTGCGAGCAATGTGCTGCCCACTGCCACTTAAGCTTGGCAATTCTTCGGGCTATGTCAGTTACCTTTGTTCGCCTGCGGATCGCTTCATTTCTGATTCGATCACGTAGGGAAAAAAATCCCTGTTGCATATTTATTTGGTAGAATTTTAAAATTATTTTAATTTACTTGTCTTATTTCAATTATTATGGAAATTATTTTATAACTTAGGTGTTATTGAGTTTTAGTAGTAGCAGCCCGGTCTGGATTTTTGCCCAGTTGATAGCAATGAGCTCTCCCCCCTGTTACATGGGACTTAAACATAACTAGCGAAATGTGGGTTTACTATAGGTACACCTCTGCTTAACCCTTCGGGGGATTATAGACGTGATGTTATTTTATGTTATTTTACAACCAAAAACATGTAGAAGTAAAAAGCAGTAAGTAACAGTTTACATGACAGGTAAATAATGTAATGTCCATTACACGTTAGAATGCGGGACAATTTGAGTTTAATTGTGCTCTCATAAGTTAACTATGTACAAATTGTACAATTATCACGATTCTTTAAAGCGAGTACACACTAGGGGAATTTTAATTAAAATAATTAGGTGCGTAATGTTGCTATGGATGTTTAATAGGTACTTTTGCGTTTACTTACCCCTTTGGATCGCTTGTTTTTTCCTGAAACTACGTTATTATTATGAGTATTGCAAAGAAAACTTAGAAGTAGGTACCTATTATTGACTGCCGCAATATTAAATATTAGATTTGAGAGATACCAAAAAAAAAAAAAAACTATTGAAGAATTCCAAAAACCATCTAGATAATGCATTACTGAACTAAAAAAATCAACTTCAAATACGTAGTTAAGTTTTAAAAATCTCCAAAACCATCATTCACTCATCACCCGAACCGGTTCAAACCAACCAAAACCAGTTCGCACCAGTTTCCCTTGCTGCATCGAAGCTACTTTGTTCCGCGGCCATTTTTCCAGAGCTTCCGGCTTCCCCCGGACACAGAGAGCAATAACTCTCAGTATTGTTCTCGCTGTTCTCGGCTCCTTCAAGAAACCTGTACCAAACTTGGTAGAAAGCAAGTCCTTTTGTGCCTTCTTGAATTATTGCCGCTGAAACGGATAAGTCTTACCGAGTATTGTTTGACGATTTTTGCGTTGAATTGTGATACATTGTTTATTATGGAAATGGTGTATTTGCATGTGGAAACAAAGTGGGTGGTTAAACGATAATGATATAAATATAACGGAAAGTTGGTTTAAAAAAACAAGCATTAATTTCGGGTGACTTTGGATCTGTATTTTAGTTTTTTGCCACCGACTTCCGGAATGAAAGTATTTTTTTTTTGTAAAATGTTTTTTTTTCACTTTTTAGTGGGTCAGTTTATTTTCCAGGGGCATGCAGAATGCAGATGCGCAGGGGCGTTAATTGTTGAGGAGTTCTCCTGGTAAAAACCAGGAGTACTGGAGTTGATGGTGACTTCACCAATTATGCATTGTAACGAGCAGAAATTGCTTAGCAATCATATTAAAGTGCCTAATCGAATTGCAACCCATATAATATTAATTATTATAAAAAATACCCAAATCGCTATAAGTGTGCCTATTCAATTTGAGGATTTCCCTTGATTTCCATGGGATCTCTTTCATTAAATTCTGACTTGGTGATAATAGGATCATCTCGACAGCAAACCTTTTCAAACAAAAAAAGAATTATCAAAATCAATTAATTCATAATTGGCGGAGTAATCATGTAACAAATATACAAAAAAAAAAATATCAAATTGACCTACTCTTTTTTGAAGTCGGTTAAAAACACCTTTACACGTCAAAATTAAATTATATTTTAAAATTACATGAGTTCGGTGTTTCTTAACTGAATACTCTGAGAAGAAAGACTGAAACATACTCAGAGGTCACAGTGTCTTTTAGAGAGTATCATCATCATTCCAGCCGAAAGACGTCGACTGCTGGACATAGGCCTCCCCCCAATAGGGGGGGGGGGGGTGGGTTGCAATAATTGCCACGCTTGGCAGGCGGGTTGGCGATCGCAGTATGGTGATAAAATGCATAAGAACACTGCTACCTATTCCATTAGAGAGTATGCCCAGATATAATTTTGGTCAAGCTGATGTTCAGTTGCTGATGCGGGTTGTTTCTCGAAGATGCACCCATTTTCTTTTTAATTTTCTTTATTATTTTACGTTCCATTCTCCAGATTTGAATAAAAGAAGGATCAGTGAAGTTATTTTGGCGTCAGCCCGTGTTTCCCATGCAATTTCTTCAACTGACGAAAATATGCAACGTTTTGTTTAAGTATTATTTTTATAATACCTGACCCACTAGTAATGGACTTCTCGAGTACCATTACTCACTAAATATTTTAATTTCTAAAATTAAAACTATAAATATTGCAATTATTGTGTATGTTTTCCAGTGCATTTACGGACCTCTTCTCTTAGAAAGAAGAAATGTGCATTGCCTACATGCTCATTATCAATTTCAGCCCCCACTAAGTCTATTCGGGCAGTGTTATTGAGTTTTTCTTCTGGAATTTCTCAGTAGCAGCCCGGAGTCTGGATTTATGCCCGGTTGACGGGGATGGGCTCGCCCCTTATTACATGGGACTTAAACAAAACTGGCGAAATGTGGGTGTACTATAGGTACACCTCTGCCTTCCATTGGGGATTATAGGCGTGATGATGCTAAGTCCAGACCTCACAAAATTATCCTCCACCAAAATCCAGCGATGTTTAAAATTAACTAAAACAAAACAAAGATTACTAATTAAATTAAAGTGAAGACAAGTCACAAGTTTGCGGCTAAACGCTAGACGTAAACAGAATTAAGTCTACGTCTTCATTCGCGATTATAATTTATAACGAATAAATGAAATATTATAAACGCATCGGCGCACCGCTCCGACAACGCCACTGGCAATGGCGTTTGCTTTGTTGGATGCGGGAGGGGACAGGGGAGTTGTCGATAGATTTTATTGTTGGTTCTTTTTCCCTATTGTGGTATAGTAATTTTATTCTAGGTACATCAAACTCAAACTCAAAGCATTTATTTAACAACTAGCTTTATATTTCTAACTGACCGACTTCTTGACAATTCAAAAGTGCCTGTAAATGATTTAATTTAAATAAATGTACATATAGAGAAAAACAGGCAAGAAAGTCCATCGGCACTCTTTTAAATTAGTCTTTAGTCTTGAATTAATAAATAAATGTGAGAACGATATAAAAAAGGCGTTCATTGTACAGCAAAAAGAAAACAAAAACTAAAAAATTTAAAGTAAGCAGCCGTGGCCCATAAGACATGACCAGTCCCAACTGACAGCGCCCGTTCACGAACATGACGCATGGATCAGCACCATTGTGCTCAACCATTTTGAAGAGAGCTAAATGATCCAACCCACGCGCCGCCATCATGCCACGACATCGTCTTTACATTTAATTAATGTATACAAAATAATGTAAAACATTTTAAAAGAGTAACTGTGGAGTTTTTTGCCAATACTTCTCGTTTAAAAGCGCCTTTTATGTGCATATTTGAAATAAATAATTCGAATTTCACTTTTTTATTGTTAGTTTTTTGGAAGGCTTAAAGTCTCGAGTAAACATGTTACTTTTAAGCAAATGCGCACCATCGTAGACCACACAATTATCACTTACCATCAAGTGAGGTAGTGGTCAAACACGAATCTATCAATTTAAAAAATAAGATATTATTATTCTGCTGTCAAAAACAAGTATTTAGAAAACTGTCCAATGAGAAAATAAGAAGAAAATAAATTTGTAATTGGAACCTCTAATCGCATGCCATTTAACTCGATTATCGGCTGCAACTCTCATCAAGCTACTACCCTGCAAAAACGTTGTTTTGCAAGCAAACATTCAATCAATTAACTCAGCTTATCGCAATCCACTGCTGGACATAGGCCCTTCCTAGCCTGTGCCCCAACATCCTATCCTCCGCCTTCCACATACAATCAGTCCCAACCACCTTTTCAAGGTCGTTGGTCCATCTACCATCAAACAAAAATACTCCTTATGAAATTCATGAATATTACTTTTTATCGACAACTGACGTCCATCCCTACGCCCCCCAGCTACCGACTTCCTTCATACTCGCGCTCACTCGCTCGAACCATGCCTTTGTCGGGCACAATTGTCGACAAATTACAAACGAATTGAGTTATTTAATATCAACCAGTAATATGCAGGTTATTGTTTATTATTTTATTAAGAACACATAATGAACGCCGCTGTTTACGTAATTGTGTTTTGTGTGCTTTGTTGTATTAAAAGATCTTAGATTGTCTTGTAATCACTTTTGATGGTGATTCTTTATCATATTTAGCATGTTCCTACACTTGCCCCGAAGCCCGTGACACAATAACGATTTAAAAGTAGGGCAAATGGTTTTATAGTTTCGATTAAAGCTCAGTACGTAAAAACTACACTTACTACTTTGATTAAACTTTTAGACGTATTATATTACTGAAAATTGCATTAAAAAAACGGTTTTATTAATGGTATCACTGACCAGTCACCATCTTCCATGTCTCCAAATCATTTAGTAGCCTCATAAAAAACGTAACCAAAAATAAAGTACCTACTGAAAAAAAAACCAGTGGGTACAAAAAAAGAAAAGAATACATCGCACATGAGTGCAAGAATAAGGGAACATTCTATCACTCCCCATAACCCACCGTGATTTATGTAACAAATTTTATTGACAGCCAGTGTACGGTGGATATTGAGAGATCATATTTTATACTTTATTTGGCATATCTGTACGGTACCCTTTTTGCTGGAGGGTAGGAAAACGATTGTGTCATTTTACTGAAGCTATTTGAATATTGTACCTGAGAATTATTTGTTTTGTGATAAAATGTCAAGTTGACTGTCGGATGAAATGGGTATGGGATAGTCTGTGGGTACAGTTTTTTATTAGTTTGAAATGGTTTAACTAGGTAAACCATGAAGATTTATGATGGGTTACGTATGATAACTTAAAAAAAACAACGGAGTGAGAAATTACAACGACTATATTATTACACGGCAAAGCATAGAGAGTTTGACATTTAATTGATTTGAAATTTAAATAACATAGTTGAGGTAAATGTTGCATTCATTACTCAATAATAATCTATTGACGATTTTGATACAGATTTTGTAAGGTTAGATTGGCATCAAGCGAACTTAAAGTTCTTGATCGTTATCAAAAACATAATTAGAAATAAAGTCTACTAAACATAGAGGAACATTTCTTCAAAATTGAAACTGTTTTGAGTTGTACCTGTAACTGTTTTGTCCACGTTAATTTGCTTTGAAAACAAGTGAGTTATGTAGGTTAGGTTACTTTCGAAGTGAACATTCCATAATGCTTATACTGTTCGTACTATATAACCGTAATACATACTGGTAATATCTACCTAAAAAGCAAAACAAAATCTTTCACAAAAACACACACAGTTTTCAGTCCGAACTGAAAACTATCGAAAAATACTTTGTCCCAACTTCCTGGGGTTAAAACTACCCCTGTCGATGTAAACACCCCCTTGAGGGCAGTCGCTACCGATTTATCCGCAGTATATCATATTCAGAGCACTTCCACGGAATATGGAGCGAAAATATATATATTATTATCCGATTGCCAACTACTGGGGCCTCTACCCTTTGGTAAAACGATCGACTTGGGAGTACGGATATGTTTTGATTTGTTTTGTGTAGCCTTTTTTGGGAAGAATTGTAAGTTTCGACTCCTGAGATAGAGAACAATTTAATGAGATGCTGTAAAGAAGCATACTGCTGTATGTTTTTTAATGAACAATGATATTGGATTTTACAGGTTATTGACATCTTCCTGTACTTTATAAATAAAACTCACGCCTTCTTCCCATGGGGGTGGGCAGAAACTATTGATGAAAACAGGCCTCAATGGTGAAAACTAAAATATACTTGCGACCTGATGGTTGCCTCGTCGGTCTAAAGGTCGCAAGCGCGACTGCTAAGCGTGAGGTCCTGGGTTCGATTCCCAGGTCGGGCAAAGTGTTATTGGGATTTTCTATTAGGAATTCCTCAGTAGCAGCCTGGAGTCTGGATTTGTGCCCGGTTGCTGGCAATAGGCTCGCCCCCTATTAAATGGGGATTACAGGCGTGATGTTATGTGTTATGTGCTGATGGTTGAATGAATGAATTATCTTTTTATCACCTAGAATATAGGTTATTACTTGGTGGTGTGAATTTATTTAACGTCTCATTATATTCGACAACCACACTACATAACCTAAGAACCACTGTTTAAATGTGTGATCGGATGTAAGCGGGCGTCAATGGTAAAAACTAAAATATACCTGGCGAGCAATCGATGCAGCCGGCCAGACGTAGGAAACACATCTAATTCCCCATAAACTAGCGCCAAAACAGGGGAACCCGCAGCACTAAACTAAACTAAAGTACGCTAAATAGAGAACGGGGAAATACAGGAGTTAGATTTAGTGAAAGCATTTCTTGTGCCGTATGTAAATGGGAATCATTTTGTTGTAAATAAATTCAGCATTTATGGTTTTTAACCGACTTTTAAAAAAGGAGGAGGTTCTCAATTCGGATGTTTGTTTTTTTTTATTTTTATGTTTGTTCGCGCATAAATCCGTCGCTTGCCAACCGATTTGAAAAATTCTTTTTTTCCAAATGGTTCCATGAAAATTTTATCAAAATCGGACAACTGGTTTTTGAAAAATCAACAAAAATCTAATAATGTATCTACATTATTTGATTTTTGTTGATTTTTCAAATGCCATAATCTCCACGCTTGGCTGGGTTGGCGATCGCAGTATGGTGTTAAAATGCATAGAGAACGCTGCTGCCCATCCTCTAGTAAGTCCCTTAGTCGCCAAATACGCAAAACATATCTAATAAAAAACTTTTTACAAAAAAAAAATTACCGACTTCCAAAAACACTAGGTACAAAGTGAAAAATAACCTTTAATTTCGGAAGTCGGTGTCTTTGGATCTGCATTTTAGTTTAATGCCACCGACTTCCGAAATTAAAGGTTATTTTTCACTTTGTAGTGTTTTTGGAAGTCGGTTATTTTTTTTTTGTAAAAAGTTTTTATTAGATATTTTTTGCGTATTTGGCGACTAAGGGACTTACTAGAGAATGGGCAGCAGCGTTCTCTATGCATTTTAATACCATACTGCGATCGGCCAACCCGCCTGCCAAGCGTGGAGGTTATGGCAAACACCCCCTCTTAGGGGGAGGCCTATGTCCAGCAGTGGACGTCTTTTGGCTGAAATGGTGATGATGATGATTGCGTATTAGCCACGAGCCCCGATTTCCTTTTTTTATTAAAACCTCTCCTTTTTGCTCGTGGCTAAAAAATAATAGCTGCACGGTTAGATCGAGATTAAGCTACGCTTGCTGTGGTCGGTTTGGGGATGGGTGATCCATTCAATCAAAATCAAAATAATTTATTTCACATAAACCTACATGGGTACTTATTAAATGTCTGAAGCTAGGTGCACGATTCCAATTGGTCGTTTCCTATGGAGAAGAGCCGCCAAGAAACTAAACGGTTACTCTTTTAAAAATAATTAGCTTTTACAATGTTTTCAAATTACAGCGCTATTAGGTATGGGAGAACAACAAGTACCAGGTACTTAACAAAATAGAAAATGGTCTACTAATCTACAGTTTATTAAGCCTACAACGTTCTCACATCACAAAATATAAATAAAAAAAAACTATTAGAAATATCATTAAATTGTGCCTTGAAAATATGTGCCTTTGAAAGCGCGTAAAGCTGTTGGTCTCGGCTACCATTCGTAGATTTCAGACAATCGTTACGGAGTCTGAAAACCAGTCTTACCACAGGTTACCGTATTACCCAGTAACTAGGTTGGGGAAGTCAAATAGGCAGTCGCTCCATGTAAAATACTGGTATTCAGCTGCATCCGGTTAGACTGGACGCCGAACCCAACATAGTTTAGAAAAGGCTAGGGAGACTGATTTTTTTATAGGTTTGAATTTCATTTCAGTGACAAAAACATCGCGAGAAAATGTGATAATGAGTGAACTGATGAGTGATCATCATCAATGAGTGATAATGAGTTACTGGCTGATATTATTTCCATCTTTTAGCACATTCACATAATCTGCCTATAATGTTCCCACTGCTGGGACATAGGCCTCCTCTTTCTGTGAGAGGGAGTGGGCCGTAATCCACCACGCGGGCCCAGTGCGGTATGGTGGATGTCTTCGAATTTTTAGTTCTAGGACATGCCGGTTTCCTCAGGATGTTTTCCTTCACCGTTTTGATAGCAGTGGTGAGGAGTGGTTGACAGTGGTACAATATCACTAAAAAAATCAAATTTCATCAAACAAAAAAAAAGTAGAATGTTAGTTACAATAGTTCCAGTTATCGAAATTGTTCTAACTAAGTGTAACATAGGTAACTAATTAATTAAATATTCATTGTACATACTCACGCCTTCTTCCCATGGGGGTAGTCAGAAACTACAGAATGTCACCTGCTACGCTCCTTACATACTTCTTTTGCTTCTTTGATCTTCATACATCTGGTCATACACGCACGACGATATTCGTATTCTCATAGAAAATATAATTCTTTTTGAAAGTCTTTTCATCCAATTTACATTGATTTTAATAATAATTATGAAGTTCTTTTATAAATTATCTCCTCTTTTATATAAACGTGACCCATACATGAATTGACTTTGAAATTCATAGACTTTTCCGGAGTCGAGTTTTATTACAAAAGGGTTTCAAAGGAAAGTTAATTTTAAAACTCCGGGAATAACGTTCAAATTCATGTAAAGTTGATATCAAAGAATATATTTTTAGAGATCCGTCAGCGACTAGGAAATGTGTAGTGTTTTTCATGTAAGTACCTATATTTTCAGGTTTTGGAAAAATGCTTTGATGTTAATAACATAACGTTATGCCTGTACTCCCTGGAGGGTTGGGCAGAGGTGTAGGGGTTTTTTATAATTATAATTTAAATAATCTTTCTTTCCTGTGCTGAATATTTTTGTATCTCTAAAAGTGTTGGAATAATATGAAATGAAATATGATTAAATAAGAAGGTAAGCTGTGTAATTATAACCCTAAAAAAAATATTTAGACACCAAAGATATTTCGCAAATTGTACGTCCCCCAAAATTAAAAAAAAAACTCAAACAAAACAAAAACGCGTGTTGACGGAACCTCACACAAATTCGCGGTAGAACCTTAACCTCTTTCATAGTGTGACCATATTAATTTATATTATAATGTAATTTATGCCCGGGTCTTCCTTTTAAGGTCTTTTTTACTTGATTCCGTTCTTTGTGTCCCACCACTGGCCAGTGCGCGTGAAATTATGAAAAATTACAAACGACCCCCCTGCGTTTAAAGGGTTAATATCAACTTCGAATAGGTAGGAAAATAGGTAGGGAATTGAGAAAGAGTAAAAAGGGTTGATGCTTATTTTTTCTTGATTCTTTTTGGTCGCTGATGTTTTTGATTTCAGAAGTTAATTAGTTAATAATATAGTATAAATGTACCAACTTTACGCAGCGGGCGTACAGCGCTCTGCGCGTGCAATACTACAATGCCTTCAGACTACTGTTAGGGCGTCCGCGGTTTTGTAGTGCTTCGACTATGTTGGCTGAGGCGCGGACCGATGATTTTTTCGCGATCATAAGGAAGCGGAGCGCTTCACTATTAAGTCGCTTACGAAGCAGCTCGAACAGTCTTCTGAGGGTGTTGTCCGAGCGGTGGGACCTGTTCCTGATACAGAGGTGGATGCAACTTCATGTTAGCGCTTCTCCTCGTATTATGACTGTATTGTGTATGTTTTATTTTGTTATTGCTTGTTTTAATGTGTAATATTTTATTCATATATTTAATTTAATTGTGACATTGGATATATAATTCTACTGTGTAATTTTATTTATTGTTAATTATTTTAAAGTCATGTGTTTTATCGAATTTAATAAATATTTTCTTAATTAAACAGAAGACTGCTTTATGGGTTATTCGTTTTACCAGGGGCATCGTGTTACTCAGTAACTGGGTTGTGGAGGCCAGATAGTCGGACGCTCCTTGAAAAATACTGGCATTCAGCTGCACGGTTAGACTGGAAGCCGACCCCAACATAGTTGTTGATAAGCTAGCTAAATGATGGTGACTGCCTCATTGATCAAATTGTAACAAATCCTGGATGCGAATCCCTTAGTGAAAAAGTGTTGTATAGGTTTTCCTATTCGGAAATTGTAATCATAATAATCATAATCATTTGTTTAACATAGGTACAATACAGTTCTTAAATTAGAGTTCTTAGGTCGCTATGTTATGCCAAGAGGCGTACAAGTATGGTTTTATGCGAAATAAAATATTGATCATGCGAGTGGTAAACAAATTATTTGGTAGCTATGTCAAAATTAATAGAATGATGATAAACAAATAAAAACAAAAATTATAAATGTCACAATATGGAATAATTCTACAGTCAATGCATAAATAAGTCTATATTCATTTATCATTTAGAAATTCATCAGTCGTATAATAACATTTTTTAATTAATAACAGTTTTGTTTTGAATTGTGTAACATTCAAATTTTTTATGAGATCTGGTAATTTATTGTAAATGCACGGTGCCATGCCTAAAACGCTCTTTCTCAATAAGGCAGTCTTACAACGCTGATTGCTTAATGAGTTTGCGTACATTGTTTGTCTATCACATAATGGCAATAAACTGCCCCCTATTGTAATGGGATTTATATAACTAATAAAATGTGGTTTTGGTGTTAAATCATTCCCTCGTATCCTTTACAGGACAGTGAACAGGAAGGGGCTAAATTCTCTACTGTACCAAGTAACTAATGAACAAATTCACAGCTCTCACACCGAGCTATATATCCTATACCTCGGATTTAAATCGGGGGAAACAACCCCATTCTTATCCGTCCCCGTATAATTATAATTATTTTAATATGCAAATAATGATAATAAAATTTCGTAGGTTTTTGCTTTTGTTTGTGGCAAAAGGCTTATTGGGTTATACTTAATTATATTTAGAGGGGTAAAGGGCTACCCCCCTACCTGGGCAGCCCTTAATTTTTATTTATGTCTACACGTTAATTCACTCTTTGTGCATATTTTAAATTATGAAGTCTTTACTTTTGGTCATAATTTCATATTACTTATGCTTGTTTTTCTACCCTTTCGAGTTATGGATTGTCGGTGGATTGGACGACTGCTTAATAAGATTCAATTTGTATAATTATTATTTTAACAAGGACAGGTTTGTGTTATTCTGCAACAGAATACCCAAGAAGAGGTGTTATTGGGTTTTTTCATCAGGAATTTTTCAGTAGTAGCCCGGAGTCTGGATATTATGCTGTTGATGGCAATAGGCTCGCCGCTTATTGCACTTAAACATAACTGGCGAAATGTGGGTGTACTATAGGTACACCTCTGCCTGATGTTTCAGTGGATATTAGCGTGATGTACTCAATACAAAATATATTTATTGCTTCCGCATGTGAACTTAGGTGGTAGGTTTTATAGAATTATGATCATTGTGGACCCTGTCGGGCACAGCAAAAGTAGGGGAGCGGATGAGGGCTTTTATTTGACTACTTAGTTGTTATAATTAATATTGTTTTTTTTTTTTGTTATTGTTTTATAAAGATGTACATTTATTTATTTATTTGGTAACATTTGAAAAACCCTTTATTTTTATTTAATATAAATTAATAATTATTGCATTATTTATTATTATTTTTATTTAGTAGATACTTATTTAATATTTATCATACCCGTTGTTTATAACCGTCAGTTTTAATACAGTTAGTCATTTCTTATATCTATATATCTATCAATGACTACTTAAACGATAAGAATAGTTGGTCGCTGTGATTAACTCAAGACAATGTTCATGTTCTTTCTCCAGAATTAGCGTACCTAAGTTCATATAATTGTTTATTTTTATTTGACTGTCTAAGTCAATTTATTTTTATTTATTAGTGACATAATATACTCATGAAAATGTTTTTTTTATGAGTTGTATTGCAATTAGTGGTTAGCTAGCGACCTAGACAATTGATTATATTATTCTTGCCTGAGCAACCGGCAGCAAGTTCGTCATGCTCCCTTAGATGTCACTGCTTGCGGTATTGTCGGGGGTCGGGTTGCCTCCTTCCCTCAAATATGGCGAGGGGGGTGATGGCTGATCTTTGCGTTATGCTCGTGAACGGGTGCTGCTTGTGGTGACTGGTCGTCTTGCTGACCATGGTTTTATTATTGTTATTAATGATTAACTGTTTTTTATTTTACTACGACTAGTTTATCATTTTTGACTTCGAGTTACAGCTTTAACTTTGTGTGGGCGGGTACGCCAATTATGCCTGGAGGCTTTTATTTAGGTACGTTCTGTTTACGTTATTTCTGCTTGAGTATAGTTTTCGACGATTTTTATGTTTTTTTTTGGTATAGTGGCGTGTGCTAGCTAACATAAGGCAAATAATTTAATTTAATGTTGTGTTGCGTAATGCAAATTCTTTTACATTTTATTGTATAGATTCAAGTTTTATATCTGCACAGCCAGCTGTGCTGCTGGGGAGTTTGTTGCGCCACTTCTTCTTCCCAGCTAAAGCACTAGGAAGTGGTGAAGGGTGGGCGTTTTTGGGGGACTGTCTTATGTAATTTTTGACGTTCAAAAAGTGCTGATTCTCAGCCTAGTTTGAATAAATGACTTTTGATTTTGATTTTGCATTCATACAACCAATGAAGGTAATTCTTGGTATCATGGGTCAATTGAAATATTGCTGACCTCGAAAATGGTGCAAGACTAGACTTTGTGGTAGGGCTGTCGATACTACAATGACTCAACACTTTCGACTCCACCCCCTTTTCGTAGAGCTCATACGCCATTCCGCCATACATATTATAGCAAGTTATAATTTAAAAAATATATAAATATAAATAAAAATGCTTGTATTTGAAAACCAACTAGTATACTATTAAATCTTGCTAAAATATACAACTGATTTTATTTTCGCAGTTTCTAATTTTTTTTCGCTAAGAAAAACTTATATTTAAAATGAGGGCTCCTGGTATCCCATATACGACATGAGTGAACCCTCCAGGAGGGCTCCCGGCACTGAACGTGTTAACGCGTTCTAAAGCATAACCTGCAGCCGTACAGCCATACAACCACACCGCCTACAGTTTTAGAACGTATAAAAACCCCCATTTCACTTTTTCCTATACGTAACCGCTCTCATATGGTATTCTACCTTTAATTAAAAAGGATTCATCATCATCATAATTTCAGCTGAAAGACATCCACTGCTGGACATAGGCCTCGCCGAAGGGGGGGGGGGGGGGGTTGCCATAATTGCCACGCTTGGCAATCGTAGTATGGTGTTAAAATGCATAGAGACCGCTGCTACCCATTCTCTAATCCCTTAGTCGCCTTTTACGACACCCACGGGAAGAAATAGAATGGTGCTATTCTGTACGTCCGGCACCATACGGCACTAATAAGCATTATCCAATGAAAACCCTTTCCCAAAGACATGAACTTCTAGAAAACCCAGCATGATATACCAAGCATTAAATAATCCGAGACCTAATACGAAAAAAATGTACACAGACAGTCTACCCCTTTACCCCGTAAACTCTTCAACATTAATGAAATCGCGCCCAATCGCCCAGGGGGGGGAGGGCGCAGCCATTTTTCTAAGATAACATTTTTAATCGTTTCTCACGCATCACTTGCTATTTCACCAACCCTCGACCACGGTTGGTTGGACAGATTAAAGATTATTTCTTCTTTTAAAAGCCCTTTTCTGTGTGACTTGATTTTCGGTCAGTTAGACTTAAAAAGTTAAAATTTATTGTCCCCGTTTTCGGTGAATTTTGATCGTAGATAAGTATTGGAGGATTTTTTTTGTAATTCAATTTGGTGTGAAACATTTTTTTTTGTTCTTGTGAAAGGGTTAAGTCGGAAGAGTAAGCTACCCTCCAACATTCAATACCATTACCAGAATGGTAATCTAACGTGTCTACACTGTGCGCGTATCTTCATGGCAACGATAGATTACATAAACTACATAAGAACACACGCTCGTAGCACATAGCCGTCAAAAACAGAAATGGACATTGGCATGGTAATATAAATACATATATTAGTTGGAAGAATGATTAGCAGTTATGTAGTACTTATACCTTTAAACAGGCATTGCACACTTACGCCCGGCTATAATCAAGACCAAGACACACCTAATTTTAAATAGCTCGTGTCACGCTAGCTAACAGACTACCCATCTTACACGAAGTGATTAAATTCACTGTTTCGCAGCTAATTCTTGGTTCAGTAAGCTCAGCACCCTAATAGCGTAACAAGCTTTCAATCACAATCTCAATATTTTTCAAGTATATTGCTAATCCATTGCTTCATATGTTCGAAAAGTTTGTCTGCTCAACAAAGTAAATAACGCAATGAATGTTGTTGAACTGTCAGAATGAAGCCCATTGCTAGTGTTAGTGTGAAAACTTAGGCACGCTTGCACTACATATCACTGAAGTTTAGCGCTGAACGTTTTTAACTTAACTTCTTATTTCTATGAATCCCTGAAGTAGTCTTGGGCCTAGACTTACGAGCTGTAGGTCATGGGTTCAAACATAGCCAGGCGCTTCACTTTGTGTAAATAAATTCATCACCACTGCTCTCAAAACTGTGAAGGAAAACATCGTGAGGAAACCGGCACGTTCTAGAATCAAAACTTCGAAGACATATGACTTCTACTAACCAGCACTGGGCTCGCGTGGTGGATTACGGCCCACTCCCTCTCACCGAGGAGAGGAGGCCTGTGTCCTAGCAGTGGGAAACTAAAAGACTGATTATGCTATAACAAAGAATTTCTACGTAAAATCTTTCGCACCAGATTGTTCAATGAAGCAGAGAGATGACATGGCTAGAAACGGGGGGGACTAACGAAATGACGACTAATAGAGAAGTGTGGAAGAAAAAACAATGTTGCGCCGACCTCAAATCAAATGGGATAAGTGCTGGAGAATGATGATTATGGCGCTAGTGATTTGAGTTGGAAGCGGGCTTTAAACTCTCACCAAAAACTAAACTCATAGGTACAAGAGAATCTATTCTAGTATACTTCACAATGTTTTGATTATTAATTAACAGTGTAATTGATCCGCCGAGCTACATCGCAAGCAAACAGCTGCAAAACTGGAGGTCGTCCGTGATTGCACCCAACGGCTATTAGTGACTGACTCGTGTGAATGTACTGCGGTCGGTATGTCTTGATACTTTGATTAAACATATGTATGTCAAAATATTCGAACTTCCAATGTAAGAAAATATGTTTATTTCCACCTCATGTGACGCATAAATTAAAAATAAAGTACAGAAATAATAAAAATGAGGAAAATATGCGTCACATCCGTCTAAAACGGCCATTGCTCAGCAAAACGTGCGAAACAGAGCCACCGACGTTGACTTGATGATGTCGACCGTGATGTCGATACAGTAAAGGTCCTAGATCAAACCTAAATAAATATTTAAAAAAGTGAAAATAAATATATAAGAGAACAATAATAATAATTGTACAAAAATGGCAACATTCCGTTGCACCACGCGCCGCCACAACGCACGCGCAGCGGCACACCACTAAAAAAGTTTTGTTATCTGTGCGCACAGCCGTCACAGATAAACTTTTGAGTTTGCCATTTATTGAATAAATATAACTTGATTACCTATCTTGTCGGTGTTACACAAATTACGAACTTAATTTTCAGTATGTGATAATGGAGGAATTGTTGTTGAGATCGGTGTTTGTGAGTTTTGTGTTAGAAGGTGTAAAAAGCATGCGCAGATGATAGACTAGGAGATGTGTAGATCTTCAACAGGTCAAGTTAATAATACTAAATGGGAATGTGGCAAAGGTACCTATGTTATGTTGTATGTAGGTAGGTAATGCGATTGTGTGGAATTGTGTGTTTAACTTGTTATTATTTTAATTATTTGCTATGCGTTATTGTATGTATTATTATTTGTATATTTGTAAACATTCAGACACAATGTAAATAGTTATTGAATAAATGAAATGAAATGTAAAATGTTTATTTTTATTGCTTTTTTTGTGGCAGAAATTCCATTCAGCATAGCTTTTAAAAGACTTTCAATAATTTTATTGCCCACACTTAAACACAACATCGCGCCCGTATTCCCTGAAGGGTTGGGCAGAGGTGCACCTATAGTACACCCACATTTTTTCACTTATGTTTAAGTCCCATGGAACAGGGATTGAGTCTATTGCCATCAACCAGGCAAAAATCCAGACTCTGGACTGACACTGAGAAATTCCAGATGAAAAAAACTAATAACACTTTGCCCCACCTAGGAATCGAACCACGGGCCTCATGTTCAGCAGTAGCGTTTGCGACCACTAGACCAACGACTCAGCAACGACCACGATTAATATCATGATTTTAAATTAAAAATCTCGCAAGTATCAAAACCGTATATCAGTGTATACGTCAGGATGCAAACTCATGACCCAAATGTTGTGATAGCTCCCAATAACAGCCGGCGGCGGTCAATGATTGCTGTTATTAATTAAGAGCCCACCTTGCGCAACTTCGGACATGTCTGGTAAGATATTGGACGAAACTTAGTTAAGATATTGTAGGTAATTGAAGGGCGTTGGAAGGTAAGAATCAATTTGAAGGTGGATGGAATTGTGACTCGTTTATATAAACTACTTTTTCTCAAACATGCTTGGAAATTCGGGCATTATTTTGACAACCTTCTTCGAGATAAATCGAAAATGCTGTACTGGTCAAATACATGCGAGCAGGCGGCCGGCAATGTTAGTATGAAAATCCATATCTGTCGTGTTTAGCGGCCGAATAAATTACTATGAAAACTCATATCTGTCGAGTAATTTAAAAATGGAACCAACTTTTTACGTCGACACATGGCAACCAAGGAGGTAGCTTATCAAAGATTTTATTTAAATTTCGTACTGGCTTGCAAATAGAGCTGTTTAAAGTAAAAATAAACAAATGCACATATTGGCGCGTGAAAAGTTATCGTTGTTCGTCATTGAATCTGAAATTTATAAATAATTTACTTAGTTTGAATTTCCGAGCATTATTTGAGAAAAGCACTATACTAGCCTTGGCTGCAACCAGGCATTGAAGGACTCACGTATGAGTGTCTCAGCTTCACCTCGGCCCACATTATCACGTTCGTCTCTGCCCCTTTTGCAGGCCGCTGCAGTAACGTACTAATACTGCCGAGCAATGACAATGTTTTGTAGTAACTCGTGTAAATTAGTTCCATAATTATTGTAATTATCGTTACGGACCGAAAAGATATGCTTTGTTTGGTTAGACATACTTTTTATCGAAAAGCTTTTCATGTTTATAGACTAGTTGGTCCTTACTGAATAAAATAAGGAGCAATATTCGTGATCTGCTACAAATTTTACGAGCTACGCCGCCTACGAAAATTTCGTAGCTTGCTACGAGGGTTTCGTAGGCCGCGTAACACGTGGACCTTTGTATTGAACTTATTTAGTTATAATTCTGGCTAAAACCATGCATGTATTTTTTGTCAAATAGTAATTTATTTCTAAAATTAAAAACTAAATGATTATAATAAGATCAATTATAATCTCGAAAATTACAAGGCTGTGAAATCAAGACAAATAAAGCCAAAGCGTCCTTTAGCAAACCCAGTAACGTTTAAAAAAATATAAAATAACACACCCTACAATTCAAACTGGCCGAAATTTATTATCGGCAATAAAGCTGGAAACACTCCTAAAGCATTGCTAATTAATGTAAACATGGAACGATTAGGAGTAGGAATAAACACGCCAAATGGCCTTCTGCAGTAATAAATACCTATAATAATTTTAATTACCCCAGAAAAAAGACATTAAACAGTATAAAAGATAAAAAATACGCCATATTGCAAATGAGAGAAACAATACGGGGACTGAGATAAAATTATATTTTTTTAAACGTATTATATTAATGTATATATTAGGTGGGACAGGGCCGCACTCGGCGAGGTCATCAGAATAAATAAATTATGATATAGTGGGGAGTTTTTAGCAGCTCGACGCGTCGGACGATGCACAGAGTTCGGTTCATTAGAAGGGGCTGTTCATTAACATGAATAATATGAAGATAAAATCATATTATGTTTTGGATAATGTTTCGGTTTATTTAAAGTATGCGATCTGTTTGTCGTTAAAAAGGAAATGAGACTGTTTTGTTCTTTTTCTTAAAATAAAGTATTTGAAAGCTAATGATGAAATTGTTTTTCTGGTATAAGTAGGTTCAGTAAGAGAAATGATCTAACTGAATTCCCTTTTTAAATTTATTGTGCTTTATGTAGTTGTGTGCTAAAATCATTCAAATCTGTTTGAAACATCTTAAATACAATTTCACACAAAAATATATTTATCATGAATAAGTACATAAAGAAAAAAACGAGAAAAGCTTATTGAGCATCAAACAATTTGTCCGCATCGCTGTCAGTGGGAAAAGTGCCCATAAGGCTGGCATTGCCACGTTGGATAACAATGCTGATTCTTTAGCCAAAATATAAATAATTTTGAAATAATAAATTAATGCGTTATAAAATGTGCCACTTCTAGACTTACCAAAGACAACACGGACGTGAGTTTAAAAAAAAATGTCGTCGGTGTCTAATGAATTTATGGTCAGGAACTTGGTCGGTGGTCGCGCAATTTTTTCTCCTGGGACCAGATAAAGACTGATAACAGTGCGCGTGACGAATAGTGCGGAAATGTTGTGATAATAATATTATTCGCGTTGAGTTACTTATTTTATTTGCATTTTATAATTATTTTTGATCCCTAGCCAAGGCAAGACATTACTGTGGTATGTTGTGATATCTAGAATAAAGAAAAACCAAAAAGAAAAGGAAAATAAGGTTATCGGTGGTCTAAATACCAAATTCAAATAATTTATTATGACTTCACAAACAATGACATGATAAATATTTAAAACAAGGTTAGAACGTATGACAAAGTTTGTGAGAGACTGGTGTCTGCACTAGGAAAACCTGTGTAGCTGATCACCAGGGGCCCACCAGACGCAGAGTAAACATAATTAGTTATAAAATTGAAGTGGGAGCTGAGCATAACAATATAAATCAAATGTAAATCAATAATAAAAACCAAATCAAAGTGAAAAAAAAAAACCGGCCAAGTGCGTGTCGGACCACGCACAATGAAGGGTTCCGTAGTTAGGATGAATTTATCCCTAAAACAAACTTAACATTGTAGTTGAAAAACATGTTCTCCCATAGATCGATATACGCCAAGGTCAAATTTCCAATTGAAAATGTAAGTTTGTATTCTTTTTTTTTTTATGTGATAAAACTACAAATTAACGATTTTCGGACTTTATCCTTTACTTGTGCTGTGAGACCTTGCTTCTTGCCTAGTTTCATAATTCTAGGTCAGCGGGGAGTACCTTAGAGGTTTTGGTTTATTTGCGAGTATCAAAATAATATGTCGCATAAATCGCCGTATTTTTTTATTGCGTTGACTTAGAAGCTTGAATTTTTTAGAGCTTCAAGGGACCAAGGGACCTACTTATTGATATTAATTTCAACTTGATCCCTTCACGCGTTCCTGAGAAAAATGGTCTTGACAGATTGACAGACAGACAGACAGACGGACAACGAACTGATCCTATAAGGGTTCCGTTTTTTTCCTTTTGAGGTACGGAACCCTAAAAACAATAAAACACAACAAATAAAAAAACTGGCCAAGTGCGAGTCGGACTCTCGCACGAAGGGTTCCGTACCATTATCTATAAAAACGGCAAAAAAATCACGTTTGTTGTAGGGGAGCCCCCCTTAAATATTTGTTTTATTTTAATTTATTTATTTATTTTTAAAGTGAATATATAACTACATATTCTGTGAATATTTCAAGCGTCTACTACTAGCTACCGAGCAAAAACGAGCAAAAAAATCACGTTTGTTGTATGGGAGCACCCTTAAATATTTATTTTATTCTGTTTTTTAGTATTTGTTGTTATAGCGGCAACAGAAATACATCATCTGTGAAAATTTCAACTGTTTAACTATCACGGTTCATGAGATACAGCCTGGTGACAGACGGACAGACAGACAGACAGACGGCGGAGCCTTAGTAATAGGGTTCCCGTTTTACCCTTTGGGTACGGAACCCTAAAAAGTTCAAAAATTTGTGAAATATTATATTTGGGGAAATTAACGGGACGGACTATTTTGGATGATTAATAATTCCTCTAACTAAATATTATGTTACCGTAAGATTGTGAGCACCGTTAGTTTATAATCTATCTAGCAAGATTATAAACTATTGAGAAATTGTGAACTATTACAATAAAATGCATTCAATTTCGGTAGTATAATCTATCAATGTCAAATCATCAAATTGTGAACGAACCTTCACTTATATACAGGGTTCTTATTTTGTCCGATTTTATCATCCGCAAAATGAACCGTTCCTGATTGGTAGTTCTTGGCGGTAGTCGAATTGGTCGCAGACTGCGTCCGTCGGGAGGTCCCCGGTAATAATGAGTTAGGTTAGGTTAGAACTGTCAGCACCGTGCACGGGCCAAGCGAGCGCTTCTTCAAAGTTGGTCGCAGTTACTTGGATATTCAGTATTAGCACAATTTTTGCTTATTTGAAATAAATAAATTTATTTGACGTTGAATACGCGAAAACAGTGTGAATCTCTATCTTTAGTGGTTTGATGGGTAGCCGTTGGTCCCGGCTGTCATTCGTAGACCTTCGGCAGTCGTTACGGATAGTCAGAAGCCCAAAAGTCTGACAACCAGACTTACCATGGTAAGACTGGTTGTCCCCCAGACTGGTAGTTGTTCCCTCCCTCTGTTGGGAATACTAGGAGATTCCCAAAAGAGGGAAGCCTGAATTTGTGGCCAGTTATTTGCAAAACACCCTATTACTTGTGAATTAAAACATAAAGAAAGAAAGAAAGAAAAATAATTTTATTTGTCACAGAAACACGTGCAAGATATATGAAAACATAAACTGGTAAAACCAATAAGCGGCGAAATATGAACTACTATACCAACAGAGCGATGGTGGCCCATTAGAGTGGTAATGGCCGTGACTTACGAGTTGTAGGTCGAAGGTTCGAACCCTGACAGGTGCTTTGGTTTGTGTAAATTATTTAATTACCACTGCTCTCAAAACGGTGAAGGAAAACATCGTGAGGAAACCGGCATGTCCTTGAACCAAAAAATCGAAGACATGTAACATCTGCACTGGGCCCGCGTGGTGGATTATGGCCCACTCCCTCTCACAGAGAGGAGGCCTGTATCCCAGCAGTGGAAACATTATAGGCTGATTATGTAATACCAACATTACATAACACCTGTATTCCCCGAAGGGTTAGACAGAGGTGTACCTTTAGTACATCCACATTTTGTCAGTTATGTTTAAGTCCCATGTATTCTGGGGCGAGCCTGTTATCTGCCACTAACCGGGTACAAATCCAGACTCGGGGCTGCTACAGAGAAATTCCAGATGGGAAAACGCAATATCACTTTGCCTGACCTGGGAATCGAACCCAGGACATCATGCTTAGCAGTTAGCGCTTGGGACCACTAGACTAACGAGGCAGTTCTACTATTATATCTTCTACTTCTTTAAATACAGCCGTGACGTTACATTATGTGGTTTATTGATCTAGCTATCTTCTTCTTTAACAAACCGTGATTATGAACATTGACGATGATTACGTTCAGTGGTATTCAAAGAACAGTCATCAAGGACAGAACCTCTATAACAGTAAAGAGCAATGCTGACCTTAGTATTGGTAAGACTCTAGTATGTTTGAACTTGGGACCAATTGAGGTGATATAATTATGTTAATTTTGAACAAAAAGTTACGTTTCCTTTGTGGAATTGGGTTGTTGAAATGAAATGAAATTTGCAAGAATTGTAGCACCTACATTACAGATGGACGGGTTTTTAACAGTTTCTTAATAAAATAAAATTAAAGATAATAAAATTAGAACATAAATCCTAGATAATATATTAAGAATACGAGTAGAAATGTCAATCATTTGTCAAATTATAGTTAAATGTCAGTGTGAATCTTTAAAGTGTTTTTATGGCATAACATTAATTACTTAAGTAATATGACGGGTAAGCTTACACGCTAGGTGTATTTTTAGGGTTCCGTACCCAAAGGGTAAAACGGGAACCCTATTACTAAGGCTCCGCCGTCTGTCTATCTGTCCGTCTGTCACCAGGCTGTATCTCATGAACCGAGATAGTTAGACAGTTAAAACTTTCTCAGATAATGTATTTCTGTTGCCGCTATAACAAAAAATACTAAAAAACAAAATAAAACAAATATTTAAGGGGCTCCCATACAACAAACGTGATATTTTTGCCGTTTTTAGAGATAATAGTACGGAACCCTTAGTGCGCGAGTCCGACTCGCACTTGGCCGGTTTTTTATTATTCATATCTATTTTTTCATTAGTATAAAATCCGAGAGTTTTGAAGAACATTCCTAATCCATTGCTTCATAGGTTTAATAAATTCATCTGCTCAACAACGTAAATGACGCAATGAACGTGGCTGAATATTGTCAAAATGAAAGAAAATGTCATCAATTGATATGCGTGTTACGCAATTACGCAGGTTCCATTTCAACGTTATGGAGGGATCTGCAGGAATATCGACATGGTCCTACAGCCATTAAATTCCTGGAATAACTCATAGATACTCAAGTAAGTAACACTCTCACAATGACTTGTTCATCGTAAAAAAAAATTGAATATCATAATTAAAATTTCAAACGTCAAATCATTTATTTCAATTAAACCATTTACAGGCACTTTTGAATTGTCAAGGACTCAGTCAGTTAGAAATATGAAGCTAGTTGGCCAATCCAAAGAGTAGTAGGTACAAATGGAGACGAACGCGCAAGGAACTCCATAGACACTCTTTTAAATTATAATGTTACAAAAATATTGTTACATATTTAGTGTTCAATTTATAACTTAATGTGAGGATGATATATAAACGCGCCCATAGTACAGCAAATATACACAAAGGAAAAAAATAAGCTAGGAAAATAATTAAAACAAGCCGTGGCAGCTAAGAACTTACCAGTCCCAACTGACAGCGCCCGTTCGCGAACATGGCGCATGGATCAGCACCATTTAGCTCAACCATTTTGAAGGGAGCGAAATGATCCAACAACACACACGCCACCATCAGCGAGACATCTGAGTGAGCATGACATATTCTCAGCCGCCAGGGCACGTTCAAGTCAATAAAAGACTGAAAAAAAAAAAAAAAACCCGGTAAATGGTAGCTCTATTGTACATTACTTACTCAGACCTGTGCTAGGCAATTTTATACTACAAAGGAGATTGAGTTTAAACAATGCAAAGATGGTTGCTTGCATAGTGTGCGTTTTATACAATATTTGAATTTCGTCTCATTTAGTTGAAGTATGTGGGGAGGAATTGTAATATTTTGAACAGTACCCCATGAAAGATGAGTATACTCTAGCCAGCCTGAGACCTGGTTGTGCTAAACGGTCCCTAGTCCCTACAAACCACCCTCAATTTACCGAACTCATTCAAAACCGTGATAAAGGCACCTAATTAAATTTGCGTCCTTTAGATTTTGAATGTCTGGCTTTATTTGCCTATTTTGGAAAGTACGCCCGTCTAAAACAGCTGTTCAAGTCCACAGCCCCAGTAGTCATCGTTACCGATCTTCGGCAGCCGTATTAACGAAAAAGGCACCATCACACAATTCCGGTCGGATATATTTTCCACTTGGTTAGGCGATTTTACGGGCAATTGGGTTTAGGGGGCGTCCAAAGGTCGGCACTCGAACTCTGGACAATGGGTGGATAGTTTGTCTAGTGCCATTTTGATGGAGCAGTCCTGATAATGTTAACGGCTTTGTTCAGGATGTGTTAGTGGAATCAATTTGTTGAACGAGTCAGTGGTTGTTGTACTTATTTGAAGCGCCATTTCATTGGATTCAGAGAAAATTGTGTACGCTT
Source organism: Tiliacea citrago (assembly GCA_963921375.1). Lineage (NCBI taxonomy): Eukaryota > Metazoa > Arthropoda > Insecta > Lepidoptera > Noctuidae > Tiliacea > Tiliacea citrago. Next base: position 22,160,542 of record OY992800.1, read on the forward strand.
CGAGGGGGCTAAGGTTATTCAAAATATTTGATTTTACATAAACCTATATGGGCACTTATGAAACGTCAGAAGCTACGTGCACGGTTCCAATTGAAAGTTTCCTATTTAAAAAACTTATTTTCATTTAGTATCTTATCAATAAGAGCGGAAGTCCTATGACGCTTTGTGAATTTAAATCGTAAAACTAGCTATCAAGAGGTAGTGAGTTAAAAAAGAGTTGCTTGGAATGTAGGAACCTTTATCAAAGCACCGACTTCTGAAGTTAAAGTTATTTTTCACAAAGAGAGAGAGACAAGCTGTATAATATTTCCAAGAAACACCCAGACAACGACATAGATAGATTTATTTTTTATCGTTAACAAAATTTCTGCAATAATCTACAATAATAATCCTTTTAAATCTCTAAGTAACAAATACATTATGTCTAAGTCAATTGTTATAAAATAATGTTTGGTTCCAGGTACTCGTATATACTACCATTATTTTCTAACCTTAATTGTTACGCTATAGACCCAGTCCTTCTAACAAGTATTATTAATAGTCTTTGATGCATTAGGGATTAATACTTTACTATTTTTTTATCAGTATATGGGCCAATCAATTATCTTAATAATGATTGGTAAGATATTTTACATAGCTTGCTTTTTCCAAGTTCATGACTGTAATTTAGATTTGTCCCCTAAGTCCAAAGAAAGAATTCTCTGGCAAACAATTAAATGCTGCACCGATAGGGTGCTACTAGTTTTATATCGACAGTTTCACTTTACGAGCACCCTGTAATTGGAAACGAGCAGAGTAACTACACGGACATTATAGCAATGGTCACAGTAGCAATTGCTTCATTGGATTTCGTAACTGTGTTGTACTCTGATTCTCTCTCTTTCTGTTTGCGCCTGCCTCGTTTATCATTACGCCTGAATTCTCCGGAGTGGTAGGGAAAGGTGTCTATATAACTATGTAGTAACTTTGAAGATCCATGTCAGGCGAGCCGTATTAGTTTAGTAAGTATTGCCGTCAACACAGCACAAATCCAGACTCCGCGCCGCTACGGAGAAATTCCTAATGAATATAGCACATCACTTTTTGTTTGCAGTTATTAAGGTCAATAAAATTGATGTTCTATTTACAAGGTATATTAAAAATAACTGCAACAAGGTGTAATAGAAAACCTAGCTCGCCATTATGAACAATATGTACTATGGGACCAAAAAAAGCAGAAGAAGAAAAAAAAACTGCAACTGAGGCACAATCATTTGTCGAATTATGCGGAGATAGGAGCAGTGGAGGCCCAGTGAGCAGTGGTAATGGCCCAACTTACGAATCAGGTCATGGGTTCGAACCCGACAGGATTTAACTTTGGCTAAATAATTTCATTACCGCTGAAGGTTACAACGGTGAGGGAACTTCATGAAAAACCGGCATGTCCTAGAATGAAATATTCGTAGACATGTGACATCCACCAACCCGCACTGGGGCCGCGTGGTGGATTACGGCCCTCCCTCTCACCGAGAGGAGTTCTGTGTACAAGCAGTAGGAACGTTATAGGCTGATTATGTTACGTATGCGAAAACTAATGTATGGAGCAGCAGATTTTGATTTTGCGATTGCCTGCTTCAACCCATAGTAAAAGTTATAACTTTGAACTTATAATGGTGAGTACAAAGACCCTACATAAGTTTTCATTTACTCTAATTAGACCGTGTATAGCCACTGTATTTTCAACCACGTAAACCATACATCAGCATAATAATCCGGCATCAAAGATAATCGAAACTGCGAACAACGAACGGGGTGAATATTTCGTTAATCTCGAACAAAATGGTGATAATATGCGACGCGGTTTCTTGCGAGTTACACAGTTAATTTATGCCACAACACGAACTATAGCATTTTAACTCCTTCGGAGATAGTGGCCAGATGGAAGAGAGGGTAAGTCTGGTTCTGAGGATTTTGGGTTTTTGTTTGCAGGAGAGAGTTGACTAAATAAATAAATGAAATATATTGCAGACCAGTGTAAAAGCAAATAATAATAATAAGGTATGTCTAATGTTGATTCTAACATCTGTTGTAGGTAAGTACGCTATTTCGGATCAGTAAAAGTGCTAAAAGTTTTATTGCCTGTGGCCACACATATCAATATTAGTAGTCTAGGTACTACTAAAACGTATTGATATTTGGTCTGAGAGTCCTTTCTGAATTTTCACAAAAAATACCTACGTACATTTTTTTGGTGCCAGGCAGCGTTGCAATGTTTTGCTTTGTAAGGTATTTAGTCACAGGAACATGAGACATTTTAGCTTTGTATCTGCGATGCCTTTAGTATTACAGATGTCTATATGCGGTGAAATCTTACCATCAGGCGGGCTGACAGATATTTACCATTCAAGAACATAAAAAAATATTATAATTATGTAAGAAAAATCCTAATTCCATACTTACCTCTTTTCGACACTGACGGTTAGTGGCGATCCGACTTAACCGAAGCCAAAAAGTGTACAGTCACGCCTCACGCCCCCCGCGACCCCCTCGCACCACCCCGCGACCCCCGCCACCCCCTGTCCGGGCTAACTTCATAAGACTATGAATTTAAATACGTTAGTCGATGTCAAAGGGTCGTCTTGTTGCATCCGTTAGGGGTGCTAAAATGGCGCTTTTAGGAGAACAGTGGTGAAGGTGCCTTGGACATTAAAACATTCAAGCTGCCTATCTATATAATAGATTTTTTGATGAGGCCTGTTTTACCTGTCTGTTAATAGTTATTGTTGAACGCAGTCGTGATGATTTCTACATATATCAAATCGATGACGTTGTAAACACACTGAACTTATTAAATCTTATGGGTATTACCTAAGAGACATAAAGGAAAAATGTGCTGAGTTTTATATTTTCCAAGTCGTTCAACGAGACTCACTTAATTATAGCACAGCTAACTGTTACCCAATCAGCACACAAGAGTTTTCAACATTAATATACCAGCCTATTTAGAACTTAGAGTTCTTTTAGAGACGTACAAGAGTGTCAAAAATGATTTTGTGTTTGTAAGAGTGATTTATGAGTTATTATACAGCTCAAACTGCATAAAATCTTTATTATGGGATCCGAATAAGCTTAGGGTGCTTAAACAGATTATTAAAACTCTAATATGCCACTTTAAGTATTTTGTGACATCATCAATCAATTTTGCATGTGATCACTTACTAATTACAACTCTAATTGTATTATAGTATTACTTGATACTATTTGTATTTGCTTGTTTCTGTACAATGGTATATGCAAACTCCGTTCTCAAACTTATTTTTATAGCGTAATTATACACTCTTGTAAATACAGTGGTTTTATGTCTTCTGTCTATGAGGGTGTTATAAAACAAAAAAAAAATGACAGCTATAGTACAACTTTAGTATGTCTTACTGATACAGTCACTCGATTGCATGAATTAATGTTTTCATTGCAAACAAATGCGATATGTGGAAAAAAGAAAAAGCTCTGGTGCAGTTAAGATGAGGATTGAAAGAGAATCTTTCTTCTTTCTTTCTTTCTTTTTTTTCTTTTTTAAAAACGTTGCCCCACACTAGGAATTTCTCCTGTATCGTGGGTGCGTTTACAAACATTTAAACTCACATACACAAACACCCAGACCCGGAACAAGTACTTGTAGGTCATACAAATATTTGTTCCGTGCGGGAATCGAACCCGTGACACGCAGCGCAGCAGTCAATCGCTTAACCACTGCGCCAACCGTGCCGTCCATAGAATGTTTGAATATTACAAATTACTAACCAAATAAAAATAATGATAGTGAACCATCGTTAGTAGATTGGACAATCTACAGTCGACCGTTAATTCCATTAACGGTGACGTCCAACGAAGAGGGTTCCGTAGCAAAAATATTAAACAGTGATATTTTAGACCATGAGATCAAGTTCTCTTACTGCTTTGTTATATGATGATAATGATAGCCTTTTTACACAGCATTTTGAGGTGGACCAATTATTTAAAGGCTGAGATTTTTCATCCTGTAGGGGATTCCTCCACTTACTGATATGATAACGGGGTGATTCTATTGGGATGATGAAACAAAACCGACCGCTTTGAATGTTTGTTAAACACTGATTTATTGAAATATATTTTTACATATCATTTGCAATAAAAGGTACAATTGATGTGTGTGCAGAATGATCCTTTACTAATTAGTTGACATCTCATCGTTTTCCTGGCCATCTTAACTCGTCTTTTGATTCCCTCAAACTAGGTACAATGCAAAGCCTGTTTTGCCTGTTCTCTTTGGTTTCTATAATTTTAATCGGCATATATTTCTGAAAATAAAGTAAAACAGGTATACAGTAACTAATACTTTACAATAAGTTTACTTAGGTATAAAAGAAAATAACTCTTTTGGTTTTACCATACGTACGTAACGTATGAGTACGAGGACAATGGTGATGCGAGTGAATGATAAAACAAAGAAATGCGTGCGCGCTTGCCAGGAGTTACCGATCAACTATTTATACTAAACTACAGTACGTACGGCTGAAATATCTTGGCAAGTCTGAATTTCACACAAAAGATTGCACAGTAACATTTTTTAGGAACCAAATGGTGACATGAAGTGAGTGAGAGTGAGAAAACATGCGCAACAGTTCGTAGTGCCTATGTTAAGACTCACCAATATATTTCGGCCGTATCGTGCCGTATCGTGTTTCGGCTATGTGCTAGCAACTAAACAAAACATCAATGTTATTGATAAAGTGAGGAAAGGATCAAAGTCATCTTGGGCTCAGGGTTTTTTATTTCTTCTAGGTAACTCTAAAAACCATTATAAGTTATGTATGGAAAACTAATAAATGAAATGAAATAAAATTTGCAAGAATTGTAGTACATTACAGATGCTCGGGTTTTCTAATTAAGTTTCTAAAACAATTTGCTAAAACTAGCATGCAAAATAATTGATAACATAATAATTATATATTTATTATATATTACAAAAGCTTTTATTATATATTTAAAATATATTATACATATATTTATTATAAAGCTGATAAAAAGCCAATAGCTGTACAATATAATTCTTAACTTACTTAGTACAGCTACACAGATAATTTGCTAAACCCTCCAAATACCGTTTAGGCTGCTTAGAAAATTGTCGTCATTATCAAATGAAAATAAAATATTATGTATAATTCAAGGAATATTTTACAGCAGCCGTATCATGATTATCAACTTGAATAATGATCACTGTGCCCTCATATCTATTATTTTTAATTTTTTTTTTATTCTAACCTTAAAAAAAAACATTTACTTACCGTATTTAGTATTTTTATTTACATCGGCTCGATTATTTTGCTGGCGCGTGAATATTTTGACGGAAAACATACACAGGTTCACAATAAATTTGAATCTGCACTTTCGATTCACCAATTAACACCATCAGATATCCAAGTCCCACATTATCTTTAATACTAATAAATATTATATAAATAATAATGTCGCCATTCAGTAACTTTCTATTACACGTGTCATCGAAAATAGTTCTTTTTATTTTATTATTTTGTAATTCTCTTCAAAAGCCCATTTACAGAACACTTTTCTTTACACGATACTTATAAGATGATATCTGTAGTGAAATGGTTTCTTTGTACACCAAGTAACAGCTCTAATTCAGCTTCTCTATTGCTTCTTCAGCTACTATACAGCCCTACTAACGCAAAAAGCTGTATAATATGGGCCATTTTATATTAATAAGGACTGTATATGCGCTTATACAGCCTTTATACAGCCTGAATATACAGCTTCTAGTATAAAAGCGAATTTAAATACAGCTTGCAATGCTATTTGGGTGTCCTAGTAAGGTGAACTTTTAGTTTACACCATTTGGTGTAAAATACCGATATATTGGAAGACTTACCCAGCATGACAGACCGATATTAAAATTACTATCAAATACAAACAAGAATAAAACAATAATATGATTGTACACCAAAATTGTTACAGATTTCATTATATAAAATCACATGTCAAAGTACGAGTAAACAAACTGGCAGTGGTCGCCACATAACTTCTGCAATTTGATAAAAATTTGATTGATAATTTGATTGATGTCACTGATAATTTATGAAAGTAAGTTGGTGTATTTTCCAAGAGACCATTTTTGGACACTGTAAAGTCAAACAACATGTACAACTGTATGTCAACATGTTTGTGCCATATACATTTGTATTTTAACACCATTTTATACCATGCTTAACGCAAATAAATATTTTATTATTATTATTTGAATGTGTTTATATATCTCGGGACCATTCGGTCCCGGTCCTTTGGAGCCTCGTATGAGGGGCCGAAGCAAACTCGCAGAGGCCTCTTAAACAATTATATTATTAACTCCACTGCCATCATGTTCATGACAGCCGTCGCTGTGGCCGTTATGCGACGGCCACCGCTGTCTTAGGAATCCGCAGCTTAAGTGCAACGTTTTAGCGGCCCAACGCTACTAACTTTCCTTATCACAACTGGATTGTTAGTACAGTGAGTAAAAATATTCGGAACACGACCCCCACTTGATGTTTGTTAATTAGTAATTACCAAACTTTCACTAGCGATGACTTTGATGGCAATGAATTAGAATTAGGAATCATTTTCATTTGAAGTGGAATTAGGGATTGGATGGAAGGTAATCAGGTTTAAAACTTTTGAGTCTTATTTATAAATCTAGGATGCTTGAAGATTTTGTTAGGGTGACCACAACATGGGTTCCTGAAAGCGTTAAACGCTTTCGCGGAAGACCCAGGTGCAGATGGCAGGATGAAGTTGGCGTTTATAGGAGGGATTGGTCACGAGTTTATAGAGGTTGGTTAGTCTCGATCCTTTCGGAATATGGGGATAAAAGTAATCTGTCCTAATCCAGATCATGGTCTACCCATTTGCAAAATTTCATCTAAATCTATTCAGTGTTGCTGTTTTAACGTGGAAGCGTAACAAACAAACAAACTTACTTTCGCATTTATAGTAAGGATTCAAAACTTGCAAAGAGTGACGCTACAACGTACAATTATTATACCTACATGTTTTCCGTCAGGCACATGAGAATTTTTAACTTCACCTGTGGGATGGAAACCTGCCAGGAAGGTAGCGGTGACCAGGAACTCAATAGCATAGAGAACAAGGCATAAATGCTGCTGACCAGTTAAAGGACTGCAGCAGTCAAGTTTGTTTTTTACACGATGCCGTCCACAGTCATCACTTCGTGTACAGTAATTTGGTGTTATTATTATTATAATAAAAATGTATGTAGGTATGTTTAGGTTCAAGTATTTATCTATGGGCCTGCGTCGCCGGAAATAAATAAATAATTATTATTTTTGCGTCGCTTGACATTTCTCGAGATCCTGGGGTCCCGGACCTTTGGAAGGCGTACGCTGAGGCCAACTGGCAGATACGCTTTTAATTATTTTTTATTATTATTTCTTTTAAATCACACCATTTAAAGATCAGGGTGAACGTAATCATTTGCAGGTCAAGGACAGTTAATAGTTGTACCGCGGTATCATAACCCTCATTTTTGCTTTGCCGTAATCGGGTAACAAAACCGGGTGACACTTCAGTTTTTATCGAAATATTGACCTGCCTACTTAAAGGTTTTGGCATCTCCCCAAGTTGATTTCACATAACATAACATCACGCCTGTAATCTCCAAAGGGTTAGGCAGAGGTGTACCTATAGTATACCCACATTTCGCCAGTTATGTTTAAGTCCCATGTTATAGGGGGCGAGCCTATTGCCATCAACCGGGCACAAATCCAGACTCCGGGCTGCTACTAAGAAATTCCAGTTGAAAAAACCCAAAAACACTTTGATCCACCCGGGAATCGAACCCAGGACCTCATGCTCAGGAGTAGCGACCGAAAAGACCAACCAGACGAACAAGGCAAGTTCATTTCAATACATTATTATTGTTTCAAAGTCAGTCACCAACCAAAACAACTGCCCCATAGCATGTGTGAACCACACAAGGGAGCCCAAATTGATTTTTCACAACTAATCGTAGAGGCTAGGTACGTGGACCAGGGAGGCCAATAAACGCTGGGGATGTCTTTATGGGGCTACAACTAGCAAACCGCCATTACGAGATCGCCATTAACTTGGGATGCAAGAGAGATTGGATGCGGTGTTTTTATTTAATTTAATAGCAAACAAGAAAATTCCCTACAGATCGAATCAGAAATGAAGAGACAGGCGAACCAAGGTAACCGACATAGCCCAAAGAATTGCCAAAAACTTAAGTGGCAGTAGGCAGGGCACGTTACTCGCAGAACAGATGGCCGATGGGGCTGAAAGGTTCTGGAGTGGTGACCGCGTAGTGAAAGACGTAGCGTTGGAAGGACTCTACAAGGTGGACCGATGACCTTGTGAAGGCCGCAGGGATCCGCTGAATACGGGAAGCATAGGACCGGTCAAAGTGGCAGTGCTTGGGGGAGGCATATGTCAAAAAACGATGATGATGAGTCAAGGAAATGACCATGGGACCATGGGATGTTAAGGCCATGTAGACTCACTGTGCCTCGATTTGTTGACAATTTTCTATTTTGTTAAGTACCTAGTACTTGTTGACAGGCCTTACATTATCCTCCAGTACTTATTAAAACTGTAATTTGTAAAAATTGTAGAAGCCAATAATTTTTAAATGAATAACCATAGAGGTTTTAGGCGACTCTTCTCCATAGGAAACGACCAATTGAAACCGTTCACCTAGCTTCTGACCTTCCATATACACCCAGATAGCATAACCAGCCTATAATGTTCCCACTGCTGGAGCACAGGCCTCCTCTCTGTGAGAGGGAGTGGGTCGCAATCCACCACCCGGGCCCAGTGCGAGTTGGTGGATGTCACATGTCTTCGAATTATTGGTTCTAGGACAGGCCGGTTTCCTCACAACGTTTTCCTTCACCGTTTTTGAGAGCAGTGGTGATGAAATTATTTACACTAAGTAAAGAGCCTGTCTGGGCTCGAACTCATGACCTACAACTCGTAAGTCGGGCCATTACCACTGGCCCACCACTCATCGTTTGTATCATGTTTTTTGATGCGTGGCCAAAATCTGAACAAATCTTGTTTTTCCAATACAAATTCCGTGTTAATTCCTCAAATATTTACCAACACCCTGTCAATGTCATTTTGGTGCCAAAAGATTCTTACAGCTCTCTATTTAAGAATGACAGCTGTGATTTGAACATATTATTCTGGCAAACAATACGTAAAGTCTTTATTTATATGTCTAGATATGTGTCGCGCTGCAAAAGAACTAAAACAAACAGCCCGACTTTGTTACGCTGGTGTGGGTGACAGCTACGTCTTACACTCACTCCACGTCATTTTGCTGTCATTGTGGCGTTCTAGTGTGCGTGCATTTTGCGGCCAACAGTTGGACGCAATTTTTTTCGACGAGTTCACAGCTTTGACTGTCTATCTAGACATATTTATGTCTTTGCGTAAAGCATTGATTTCCTAAGAAGGCTGGCATTGGTCACAGAGTAACGGCTATCAAAATACAGAGCATTTTATTGTCAAATACTAGTGAAAATTACAGACTTTCATGATGGCCGTTATAATATGACGGAGCCGCTTTCCTACGAAACCCAAGTTTTATCCAGACGGTATATTTTATTACTTCTATTCTTGCCTCCTCCTAAACAAATCAATAGGTTCGTACATCGTTCCTATCGTCCGTATCTTCGCGAAACACGTAAACAGCGGTGTGCGATCGTAAAAGAAAATGCGTTCGACTGTACCGCGCAATTTGGGCTGCCGTATGTATTGATCAGGCTATATTGTTGGCAGCTGGACGCAACGATGGGTAGTTCTTTTGTTTTTATATTAAATAAACAAAGTATTAGGAATACTTTGTGTATGGAACATAATGTTCATAAATCAAATCACGAATAAAACCAATAATAATTATTGGTTATAATCATGTTAGAGCAAAGATTTAAATCATTTGTATCTTTATAACGCTCGAGTCTTTTGTCATGTCGTGTACTTTTTATTGTCTTTGCCAATTAATCCTTCGGTCATCTGCGTGGACTATTTTTCGTGTATACACCTAGGGTGTTACCTAAATTGGTGTTTATGTCTTCAATTGAGTTAAGCTTTGTGGATGGCGGTGCGAATGATTAAAGCACCCATCGCTCTAATCGTGTTGCGTTTTCGCCAATTGTTATAGAAACAATAATTATCCTACCTTTACCAGTAATCAAAAAACTTAATGACAAAATAAATCAACAATCCAATCAGAGGAAACTATAAAGACGATCACCGCCACACCAGGGATGTTGCCATACCTCATAATAATTATGAGTTATGCCCATAAAATCCTGGCACATTATTTTTATAACCTAATAAAATTATTACGGTTATATCTTGTCCAAACCAACGGTATATTGATGGTGGCCATCTAATTTGGATTAAGATATTATTATGATGTGTAAGTGGGGTATAAAAGTATTGATTTAATGGGACATGTGACAACCTGAAGGAGAAGAAAAGCAGGGGGGGGGGGGGAAGAGACCAGTTAATAATTATATGGGATGATTCGAGAGTAGAGGCCAGATTATGTCTCTGTTTTTGTAGAAGACAGATCTAAATGATCAGTAAATCTGCTGACACAATTAGGGATGCTCAGTGTTTCAAATCAAATCAAATAATTTTGAATAATATATGTATAAAATATTATATGTATAAAGTATAAAATATTACTAAAATAAACATATATTATATGTTTATTTTAGTAATATTTTATATAGATTCTTTTTTAGTTTGTGAATGTGAGAACGTTGTAGGCTTAATAGACTGTAGCTTTGTAGACCATCTTCTATTTTGTTAGGTACTTGGTACTTGTTGACGGGCCTACACTGTCTTTCCACACCTTTTTTTACATTAAAATTTGTGGTGCCATTTCAGACAAAATCAGGCATCTTTCATTTAAATAGTCATTGATTGAATAGTAACATTTTGCAACTAGGAATTGTTGTGAATTGTTTGTGCCTTACATCGGCTACTTACGTTCTTACGACCGACGGACAGTAGTGAATTCCTCATAAGTTTTCTTTTTTCTCGTATGGGAACGAAGTACACAAGATTAACTGAAATAAGTCATAGAAATATTAAAGTAACCAGTCAGCAAAGTGAAAGAAAGAAAAAAATAGGTTTATTTGTATTTGGAAAGATTTGTATTTTGATTAGGTTAGTATTAATAATTTATTTTTGTTTTGATGTTCTGTTTAACTTTTTTGTTATTTTAAATTTATTACTATTATTCTTTATTCTTTAATTACTAAATTTATTGTTATTTTAAGATAATGTTTTAATATTATAAATATTTATTGACATTTGCACGTCACATCATGTGACAAACATGTCTGTACTTGTTATTATTACCATCTTGTTTAATTGTATGTATGACACATGTTTATGCAAATAAATATTATCTTATCTTATCTGTAACAGAAACACGTGCATCCAAAAATTTAAGTTAACTCGAATAATAGATTTAAAAAAATCCGGACAAGTGCGAGGGGAATTCGCGTGGTGAGGGTTCCGTACAATGAATATGTTATCTACCATAATTTTTTATCCTAAGATAATTTATCCCAAGAACAAATTTAACATTGTAGTTAGAAAACATGTTTTCCCATACATTCCAACTGCAAATTTAAGTTAGTACGCACAATTTTGAGAGATTTACCATAATATTTTATTATATTATATTATTATAAGTAAAAACTATTTTTTATTTTTTTTTAGATTTAGTAGTTTCGGAGACGGTTATGGTCAATTTTCATCTATTTTCTTAAATAAATTTAAGACTATTAATTTTAAGATTATAAAAAAAAACTTTTTTATTTTTATTTATAAATTGTCCTCAAAAGTGACCCTGATATTTAATTCGTTTATTTACGTTACAATGAAAGTAAAGAAAAAAGAAAAAAAAAAAGTATCTATTGGGACTTGCACAGGAGATTACAAATTAAACTGAAACACACGTCTGTGTTTGGGTTACAAAAAATCACATGTGTGCCAAATTTCAACTTAATCGATCCAGTAAATTCGGAGCAAATCGGCTGTGACAGACGGACATACAGACAGATAGACACACGAGTAATCCTTTAAGGGCGCCCACACAAAACCGCGATGCGATGCGATATTATGATTGATAGTATAGATTTATGCGCAGATATTTGCGATGCGTTGCGAATTCGCAGTTATGTGTCCCCACACATAACTGCGAATTCGCAACGCAAGGGCTAAAGGTTCCGTTTTTTCCTTTTGAGGTACGGAATCCTAAAAATGAACTCAGGTACAAATAAAATAAAAACTAAAATTAAGCATTTCGGCATCTCAATCAGCACCAATCTGGTTTTCTGCTTATCGGATGGAAATTAACCATAATCACACACAGAACAGAAATAGTCGGCAGCAGCACGTCATGACTGTGACAAGTAAGCTTCCACTCGGCATGATGCTGTGCTATGGGAGACCCACAGTTCAGCGCTGATTTTTAATTAGTAAATCCATATATTTACACACTGGATCTCATGTGCCTACTCTTCAGACACCGTGTTGCTTTCTGTGCATGCCAAAAGAAGACACAAAGAAAAACTGCATATCCAAAACCCCACGTACAAACAAAAAAGCGCAAGCAAAAAGAAATGCTAGCCATTTCATCAAACACCAGATCCTCGAAAAAGATACGGAGAAAACAAGCTCATTCTCCTTACAATCATAACTCCTAATCGATGCTACATGAACGCTGAGTAACTCGGAGCGCCTTATTACGCCGAAAAAAAGAACTCGTATACTGTAGGTGATCTTGTAGCAAATTAAAAACGCCTGAGGGCGATCGAGTAATATTCTCCCTCATTACAGAAAGGGAACGATTGCCAGTTTCAGGTGTATTGTGTAAAAATTGTGGGAGCGGAATACGGATGTGTGGTGGAAATGTTGAAAGGCATGGTATGTCGGTGTTCGATTTTCATGTGCGGCTATTTTGGGTACCGATTGTTTCTTTATACTGATCTGTCATTTATAGTGACCAACTCGGGTGATCATTGTAAGTATGGGCATTTGCTTCATCTTAAAGAAATGTCTATGATCAGCCGGTCTATTCTGAAAAAAGCTCTTGAAGTAAGCTGTCATTCCACCTGATCCTAGGGATTGAAGACACGTAAGTTTTCACGGTGACATATTTACAGAGTCGGCCGGCTGTTGTGGGCTACAAAAGGCTAAATTCTCATTTATTTGAAGACAGTCGTAACTATTTAATTTTTAATGGTCTGGAAACCAGGTTTACAGTTAACAGGGCAACTTGTTATTCCTTGAAAAAAGGAAGCCTATTAATAGAGTTTGAGGTTATTCATTCCCAAAAATATCAGGAATATATTAAATAGCTAAATGTGGGTGTACCTTAGGCGCACTTCTACCTCTGCTTTGCCCTTTGCGGAATACAGGCGTGATGTTATCTAATATATAAACATCTAACCAGAATAATTAACCAAAAAATATCGTTCCCCTAAAATGTTACCCACCCGAAGGATTGAGATGATGATGCTTTTTAAATTACATAGAACATTCCATTTTCCTCAATATTATTGACTAGCTGCGCCTTGTGGTTTCACGCGCATATGTCTCGATCTCGTGGGAATAGCGGAATAAAAAAACATCATATTTCCTAATCCAGATCATGGTCTACTCATGTGCTAAATTTCTTCCAAATCCATTGAGCCGTTTTAGCGTGAAAGCGTAACAAACAAACAAACTCACTTTTGAATTTATAATAATTAAGTTAGGATTAGGGTAGTTACTATTCAGCTGAAATTATTACCTATAATAAATAAAACCGGTGAAGCTACCTCTAGTTCATAAGCGTCGGTGCGAGGTTACCTAGAATAAATTCAGGTTCGTTTCTGCGCCATAATGAATGCTAAGATTAAGATTTGTGCGCTGTTGGCTCGCGCTATTGTTTGCATTGTGCTTGACTGTACCTCTACGTACAGTCGTGTGCAAAGGTTATTATTTTTCTTTGTATATGTTGGGAGTTTTCGATTATGGGAGGGACAGTCGGGGTGGAAAATATGTCTCAGTTTTTCTGTTGATGTCTTGTTCTATACTTTATTTAATTATTATTTTAAGAGTGTGTTTTTTTATTTGTTATGACTTAGAACACATAAGACCGAAAAATATACAAGATAACATAAAAAAATGTATACGATGCAAGTATATAAAAAAGGAAAGTGCTCATTGGGCATCAAAAAATTCGTCCGCCTATCCATCCGTAAATGGGAAAAGTGCCCAAAAGGCTGACAGCATTGCCATGTTGGATGGCAAGATTGATCCTTAAAGTGGTAGTATTTATTCATTTAGGTAAATGAAATGGGTAGTAATCTTATTTCATTTACCAAAATTATTAAATCTGATCGGATCGTCTTAAATCGCCATATTTTACTATAAAACTATTTCAAGTGTCCATGACACGATTATAGATGAAGACTATCAGAATTTTTTATTTTAGTAATTTCACGATTAATCGCTTATGTGGGTTTTACCTACTTATAGCTGCCCAAGGATCTTTTGGCGCGTGGCCAATATCGGACCTAACGCCGCCATCTTGGTTTTCAATACATTTCTCAAAACAATAACACAAATGCCACCATGTCAACGTCATTCGAGAGCCAAAAGAACGCTGCATCAAAGATTGACTTTACTGTATCTAAAAAAGAATGGTCAATATTTTTCATAACTCATACAAGGTGAGCAATTTTTCGTGCTGACTGTACCCAGAACCGCTCGGGGCATATTTCTTGTAATGCACGTGGGATGACAACGCTTGACACTCCCCGAGATATACACACTTGCGACTATATACGTAGACTTGCGACTTTTTTGTCGCTTTTTGGGTACTTTCTAACTGATGACGCTTTCTATTTCTACTCTACTGTAGAATAGAAATCGCTTGTCTACCGAAAATGTTCTACTGTCTACACGCAAACGTAATTTTTGTCTACACTTCCGATGACAAAACGCTTCTCTACAGTTCTCCTGCTAAGCCTGTTACTGGGGAGTTTGTTGAGTTTGTTTGTATTTCTTCTTGCCAGCTAAAGCTCGAGGAAGTGGTGAAGAAGGGCGGGCGTTTTGGGTGATTGTCTTGGATAATTTTGAGGTTCGAAAATTGCTGATTCCCAGCTTATAGTGTGAATAGACTTTTAATTTTGATTTTTACGTTTTCGTGAAAACTAATGAATGGTTAGTATTTTGTTGCAAAACAAACGAGTTACTGCCTCGTGGGCTGACCGGTGATTGATGATAATATCCTTCTTCATGAGATGATCCGCTGACCGGGATCGATTTCCAGCACCCCAAGTGTGTACAGTACGTGGGCACTTTCTTTCACAATTCGAACGATTTTGAAAGAAATTCCTAATCCATTGCTTCTTATGTTTGGAAAATTCGTCTGCTCGACAACGTAAATAAAGCAATGAATGTTGTCGAATTGTCAAAATAAAAGGCGTTGTGATTGTTTGTGTGATAAGCAGGTCGCACAAAATGTTAGTGGAATTTTCCATTGGGAATTTCTCAGTAGTAGCTCGGAGACTGGACTTGTGCCTGGTGGAAGGCAATAGGCTCGCCCCCTATTACACATAACGGGCGTAGTCTTAACGCCTCAGTATTCCTAACTTTGGTAAACAAAGACAGTCAAAGTCAAAATAATTTACTTGCGAGAAACACGGTACATAACATGTACATATCATTTAAGAATATGTCTACATATTTCTCCATTTAATTGTATAACGAATATTGGTTTTAGCATTTTTATATCACATCACACTAATATTTTATAGGCGAAACTTTGAGAGTGTGTGTGTATTTGTTACTTCTTCACGCTCAAACGACTGGAACAATTTTGATAAAATTTTGTATGGAGGTAGCTGACACCCTGGATTAACATATAGGCTACTTTTTATCCCGATATTCCTACGGGATCGAGACTTACGCGGGTGAAACCGCGGGGCGCAGCTAGTTAGTACATAGTTTTACAAATTTAATCCATAAAATTTGTAAAATTATGTTATGTAATGTAAACAAATAAGTTTTAATACTGTCTTATTTTTCACACAACACTCACTGTTTTGACCTTTGATTATATAAATGTTTAGATAGAGTGTCGCGCTGCAAAATAACTAAAACAAACAAGCCAACTTTGATAGGCTGGTGTAAGTGACAGCTACGTCTTACACTCGCGCCACGTCATTGTGCTGTCATTGAGTTATTCTAGTGAGCGTGCATTTTGCGGCTAACAGTTGGGCGCAATTTTTTTCAACGAGTTTAAATCTTTGACTGTCTATCTAGACATACGTATTTATATCTTTGGTTTTGACCGATATTTTTTCTACCCCACAACAAGGAAAGACCTTTCCTTCTACAAATCTATCTATACCGACGTACACTGACCGAGTGTACTTAACACAGATCGCCAATAGTCGACAACGGCTAATGGCGACCATTTCTATTAGTTTTTATTATTCTACGCCCTCTGTGTGTAGTGAACTGTTTTCCTTATTGCGATGTATTTATTTCGTGTTTTTGCTAGATATGGCTATTGATTGCACGGTATGAGGTAGATGTTAACATACATTAACTCAAGACTATTGGGAGGGTCGGCAGAAACTGTAGCACGCCACATAATACGATTGTTTCATAGTCGTTTACTTGGATTTCAAAATAATATCTAGTTTATTTTGGGCGGGGTCCCTAGCTTAGTTATTGCGACCAACTGTGAGAAGGCCAGAAAGTTAAAAAGAGGCTCAATTATTTAAAAAAGTGTGAATGAAGAGCTGAAAGTTTTTTGTCATTCCTTCAATAAGTCTCCATCGTTAGAAGGTCAATAAGTTTTTAGATGATCAGTTAAATATTTCTCATTTTAAATTCGGTGCAAATCTGGACATTATGGTCGCGGTCCGGTCGGTGAGGTTTCATGCCTGTTCTCTTCCTAAGAAACGACAAAAATATTTAAAATCAGAATCTAAACGTGCAATCCTTACTAATTCTTATTCAAAGTTCGGCGCGCATACATTAAAATAGTGTGTTGAAAATAAAACAAATGATGACAAATGACGAAAAAAATAAACCATAACATCACATCACGCCTGTTATCCCCGAAGGGTTCTGCAGAGGTGTACCTGTAGTACACCCACATTTCGCCAGGTATTTTTAAGTCCCATGTAAGGGGGCGAGCCTTTTGCCATCAACTGGGCACAAATCTAGACACCGGGTCGCTACAGAGAGAAATTCCTAATGAAAAAAAACACCCGAAAAAACTTACAAATTATACAAAAAGACACAATCCCAAAAATCACAACGATTGCCGTCCATTCAATCAAACGGGTGACGTCATAACGAAACAAAACAATGGCGGTAAACTTTACAAAATGGCGATCACTGTGCGGAATAAAATCACCATTAATTCGTGCTGCCGACGTAGGTAATGTGCCACTCGCTATTGGAACAACCTGTATAGGCGAAAGGATGGCCTACACTCGATTAAACCACTGCTGGGTGAATTAATCGAGTGTTTTTATCGATCTTTTGGTGTTTTGGAAGGATTGTGGAGTGACTGTTAGTTTTATAGAGATGACTCGTACTAGTAATTGTAATTAATGCTATTTCGCAGAAATTTCATGCTCATGCGAATTCTTGAGTCTTAGCATGCTAATACTATTTGCTAATATGACGATCATTATTGTTAATAATTAAGTGCTTAAGTGAATTTTGTTAATATGCGAAATAAAGAGCGCGTATAATATCGCGTTCGTCTTAGATCGTCTCCTAGCGTGCTTTCTCGCCGATAACGTTTGATTTGAGCATTTTCAGCTAGTTCACTTGCACTTTTTAAGTGATTAACGTATGAAGTACGAAGCGATGAATTCACACTTCAAAGAATTTTGCAACTACCTACATTTTATTTGCTAAATGCTATATGAGTATTCGCATGATAACAATTAAGAGCAGGCAGTCTAAATCAATTTGATCTAGAGAAAAAATATCTGTGTCGGGATAATAAACTATATTTTCTTGCTGTGAATATTTATTTTAGACATAAAAGCTAAACAATCTTGTTTGTTTTTTATAATCATCCTTAAAAGAGACAAGATTTTCGAATAAAAAATTTATTGAGAGAAAATATTACAATTACGTACATGTCTTCAACATGGAAAGAAAAAGATCCATTATATCATATACTAAAGTTTCATTTTGCGTGTATGTTCACACATACACGCAAAATGATTTAGAATATTTTAGAATATTCATGTAAATTAACATAAAAATAGGGAGCCTCCTCAATAATCCAACACTACTTCGCACAATTTTTACGACTTGACAAAACATAATTATTTCCTTATTATAATAATATGTAAGTTTTATATTAATGTATTATTCACACATACCTTCCGGAATAAACCCTCTAAATTATGTCGAAAACCGCATCAAAATCTGTTGCGCAATTTAGAGCAACAACGCGGTCACATGGAAAGACCCGCAAAGCGAATTTAATTTATAATATGTATCTAAATAGATTGTAGAACACACCTAGGTATTTACTAAGCCAATTTACAAGGATAATTTATAGGCAGTAATTTTCTATAAAATAGAAAATGTCACCTTTTCTATTGAATGGAATGGAGGATAGGATGATGAGCTTTATATTCTCCCTTCCACGGAAAGTGGAGATGATATTTTTTTTCCTCGTCTATCTCATGGTGTGGGGTATTGTTGAATAGGCCGTTTAAAAATATTGAGAGTCCGTCAACACCATTTTTCCATTCAGGTATCCGTTTGCGTAATATTAAGCTTTACAGTGCTCATCTTTGTTATAGTCAAGAGTCCCCCCATGGTTTTTTTTGGATATGTAAAAAAAAATCATGGCTATATCGAAATTAAAAGGAAAACTATCACAGCAAAGTAGGATTTACAAGTTAACGAGTAATAGTCGACCAACTTAAATTTTCAGTTGGATAGAGATACCATGACGTATATCGATTTAAGGGGGAACATGTTTTTCAACTACAATTTTAAGTTTTGTTGGGATAAATTCAACCCAACTACGGAACCCTTCATTGTGCGTGGTCCGACAAGCATTTGGTCGGTTTTTATTGTATTTTTGGCCGAAGTTCCTTATCGCACGTTTTACTCTGCACACTTGGCAAAAGCGAGCTAAACCGTAAAAAGTGTAACATTTTGACCGTCACGGCACTTTTGCTATAATAATTTAATTTATTTCACCAAAAAATAATACAACGAGTTTCACAAACTTATAGGCTAGTAGGGAGTACGTAACATGGGAGCATCTGTAGCCGAACTAGGACGAGTCCTGTATCTCGGCATACAGCGCCGGACCCCTCAAAACAGACAATAATAAATATTAGCCCAAAAGACATGCAAAAAGATGTATCATTGAATGATCATAAACAAGAAAAAGAAAACTAAAACCATACAAAGGTGAGTTTGTGTGTGTATGTTGTGTATGTGCGCGTAATTTTGTGTAGCTGTAGAGTAGTGGAAGGTGTTGGGGTGTTGGGTAGTGTGAATACGTCTTACCAAAAAATAGATAAAAATTGATTACCTGACAAAAGCATTAGTTATCTCCAAACAATGAGGTTCTCTGTTTCCTCATAAGAAAGGCCAATCAGGTATTATGCACCTTCTTCTTACATAAAGATTTGTTGAGCGGATATATGTTGAGTTCATTATTTAATTTATTGCAAAGAAAAGGAGCAATAACTGTGTAAAATCTCCTTATGAAAGATGTTTTGGGTGGATGATCTTTTGCTATAGTATGTGTGTTTTTATTATATTTTTCATTTAGTTACTCTCAAACGTTGTTGATATAGAATACATAATATACAGTGAAAGGAACTTATTTCCAACCGGATGTCCCACGACACCTCTAGTTTTTATCGAAAACGATATCGCCTCATCCCCTCCCTAAAGCGATAGCCATAACAGAACAATTGTGGCGATACGATGCAGCAATCGTGTTAATTATTCAACCAATATTATAATTGTATTGCGAGCCATCGCCACTGAATTCATATGCCAACACAACGTCATTGCCGTGACGTCATAACAATGATTATGTCATTCTGCCATTTATGAAGTGGATATAAAAGCAAATTGAAATAAAAGTGTGTTTGCAGGTATTGGTTTTGCATTTTATAGTTGGTGTTATTTAACAAAATGATGTCATAATTATACCAGCCTATTATTTTTCCTATTATTGACCAAGGTAACCAACATAGTCCGGAGAATTGGCAAGCAAGATGCAGTGGGCAGGGTACATCGCTCGCAGAACAGATAGCCGATGGGGCCCAAAGGTTCTGGAGTGGCGACCGCATACCGGAAGCCGTAGCGTTGGAACCCCTCCAACACGGTGAACCGATTGACCTGGAGAAGGCCGCCGGAATCCGCTGGATGCGATAAGGACAGGGTCAGTTAAAGTGCTTGGGAGATGCCTATGTCGAGCAGTGGACCTTTCTTGTCTGAAATGATGATTATTGTCCCACTGCAAGGCACTCTTGCTCAAGACGGGTTGGTGATTCCAGACTTTTATTAAGTACTAGCTGACCCGTGCCTACTCCATTGGGCGGTAAGTCTTTCAATTTTTCGGATAAATATATCACGTGGCTTTCTATGGGTAAAAGAATTGTCAAAATCGGTTCAGTAGATCCAGAGATACAACCTCACAAACATTACCTCTTTATAAAATTAATATAGATAAGTCCAAGTAGTCTACTCCGAATCGTTAATCCGAAGTAACCTTCTTTTTTTTCACCTTAGTCAGCCATTGTTAGCCGTCGTCGACTTTACTTCGGATTTATGTTCTGAGTAGACCCCCTGGTTTCCTCACGAAGTTTATCCTTCACGAATGTCAGTAATGTTCAAGATAAATGATGTCTTCGACTAAAATAACACTGTTCGATACAAGATGGATCTAGGTGACCCACACTATAAAGGTACCTATGTCTGTTTCTAGCCGCCCTCAAATGTTTCAGTTCTCATGTTTAGAAATACGACTGCATCGTCCGTCGGAAGAGCGACTGCTCAGCATTGCATATCCTGGATTCTGTCCCCGAGTCTGTCTGACAAAATGAATGGCAAAAAAGAAGATAGGAACGAGGAGACCATGAGCATAAATGCCTTACACATACGCAAAATTCAAAAGCGTTTTCCTCGTGAAATTAAAATTGCAACTTTGAGAAAAGATCGATTTTTTCCTACCATACAGTATGGTTTCGATTATACTCGTACTATGATTGTAACAACAATATCATCAATATTAGTGGAGAAAATCGCTATTGAATCTTGCTTAAGTGTAAGGAGGTATATATTATGCTCCTTACTGTACCTACTTAGGAATTCAACAAGTTTGGTTTCATGTTTTTTTAAAGCGTAGATTCCTTGGGCTGATAGACTCAGGGTGGCACTGCGTGGGTTAAATATATATATATTGGGGTCGGCTGCCAGTCTAACCGGATGCAGATGAATACCAGTATTTTACATGGAGCGACTGCATATTTGACCTCCACAACCCAGTTACTGGGTAACACGATACCCCTTGGTAAGACTGGTTGTCAGACTGCTGGGCTTCTGAGTAACCGTAACGACAGTCAAAGATCTATTAATGACAGCCGGGCCCAACGGCTTAGTGTGCTTTATGCTGCTCGATATGTAAGAGATGGTCACCCATCGTGTAGCTTTACTTTAACTGCTACTTTGTAGCCACGTGCCCCTTCAATCAATAATAATCTATAAAGAATTCCATTTACCATTTAATGTGAATTAATAAAGCTACAGTTAAGTACAAGTAACGGTGTAGTAAACAAACAAGTCCAAATGACGAGAATCAATAAGCCAGCAGACGACATTATGCGAGATTTATTATCGTAGTGTGGGCTTATTAGCCCGCCGGACGTATTCGCGTTAAACTATGTAGGGTTTGGAACGTTTAGAGGTGGCTATTTAGTAAAATAATGGAAATGAAGGCCTCGATTAACCTGTGTCCGGGCAAGTGTCACATAAGTTATCATGTGCATAGGAAAAGATAAGAATATGTCTAGATAGATAGCCAAACCAGCGAGCTCGTCGAAAAAAATTGCGTCCAACTGTTGGCCGCAAAATTCATGCACACTAGAATAACACAATGACAGCACAATGACGTGGCGCGAGTGTAAGACGTAGCTGTCACGCACACCAGCCTATCAAAGTTGGCGTGTTTGTTTTAAGGCACGTACAGACAGGCGCGATATCGCGGGTGCGACGTGACACTAGTAGCACAATGTGTTTTTTTTTTTTAAACGTTGTCCCACAGTAGGAATTTCTCCTGTAGTCATACAAATATTTGTTCCGTGCGGGAATCGAACCCGCGACACGCAGCGCCTATAGCACCGCGACGTCGCGTAAGTTTCTAAGAGCCTTTAGTTATTTTGCAGCGCGACACTGTGTCTAGACATATGGATAATCAAAGTGCCTAGGTTATTTTAAAATATTGCAATAAAAAAACTGCCAAAATATTGTTTTTTCTTAGTTACTCAAAAATAAGTAATGATTTTTTTTACTAAAACCTGATCACAGTCAAAGTCAAACCATTTATTTCAAATAGGCACATAAGAGGCACTTTTGAACGTCAAAATTTACAAAAAAAATAGAATGAATTCTAGTTGCCCCTTCCAAAAGGTAGTTTCGTATGGAGAAGAATGGGCAAGAAACTCCACCGGTACTCTTTTAAAAATGTTTTACAATATTTTGTTTGATTACATTAATTATATGATTATATGTGAAGACGATGCACCTAGAATAAAATTACTATACCATAATAGGTAAAACGAATTAAAAACTAAGCAATCAATCAGTTTTCTGGACCTGTTATGGTTTTTCTTTAAATTGTAACATGAAAACTTCGCTATCTTCAAACAAGCAAGACCTAGAGTGTCGCATATAATATGATTTTGTACCTTGGCGCACAAACTGTAAACTATCACCTTGACCTGCCCTGTACATCACCCGCCTAAGGGTGTATTCATGTAGAACACTGGGAATCGGCGCCAATATTGGAGTGCTTGTCGGCGCCGATAAGCGCTGGTTGTCAACGTTGGTCAGCGCCGGCAGTTTTCATACGTTTTGCCAAATTAGCGCGAACCTTCGCTGACTAATCAGATCACAACTTGTCGGCGCTTATCGGCGATGGTTCGCGCTGATTAGATTACCAGCGTTCTACATGAATACATCCCTACAAATATTTATGATAACATTGATATTTGCTTAACATGGGTTGCCATGTCTATTCAACCCTGTGCCTGCAGCATCCAATATACAAAAGTCGGCAAGAATGCGACAAAGTATTGGTGTATAAAAACCAAATGTTGGCGAGCTCTGCCGACTCCTCCGACGTTTAATATACTCCTGGGTACAGGCAACGACAAAAGTGTAGAAGAAAATTTGGGACTGCATTTATATACACCGTGGCGTCTAGAAGCTACTAAAATAAAGGACGGTTTTGAGGTTTATTGAAAATAAAAAAAGCATTTGTGGTGATAATAATAATGTAAGTTCAAAACTGATACTGTTGAATTTTTATAAAATTATTGAAAATTACGTATTGTTAAACAGAAAATATCATATTTACTTACGCAATGTTTAAATTCAGGGTGCAGGTGCAATGTCAATTTAGTTACTTTTAGTAATGTTTAAACAACACTTTTACTAGTCAATTTTGGCATCAACAATTGTCATAAATAATCAATATTAAACCTAATCGAGGTGGCTCTCGTCAAAGATGCCTGGACGGATTTGGGGGAAACTAATAATTAGACAGTGTAGGCTAATAAAAAATAAAAAAAAACAAATTTTCTCTCAAAAAAATAAACAAAATACTTGATTTTATAAAAATATTCGGCAACGACTTTTCTCCCCGCATACCCGTAACATATGTCACTGGCTAGCCACGACACAATAAATAAATAGCGCAAATTCCGAAGTGACCAGTCCCTCCCTATAAAACCTGACTACCATCCCGGGGTGGATAAATATCGCACCCCTACCAAACATTTGTTACTACTACGTACTTACGGTTGTGTGGTCCTACATACTCCGAAGGGAATTTGATTGTACTAGAATTATTATAGTTGGCGAATTTGTATAAGATTTTTGGTTAGATTATAAATAGGTAAGGATGGTAGGATGGTACTAAGTTATTTTTCATTGCTTAGTTTTTATTTCGGTTTACCTATTATGGTATAGTAATTTTATTCTAGGTGCATTGTCTTCACATATAATCATATAATTAATGTAATCAAACAAAATATTGTAAAACATTTTTAAAAGAGTACCGGTGGAGTTTCTTGCTCATTCTTCTCCATACGAAACTACCTTTTGGAAGGGGCAACTAGAATCAATTCTATTTTTTTTGTAAATTTTGACGATGACGAAGTGCCTCTTATGTGCCTATTTGAAATAAATGGTTTGACTTTGACTTTGACTTTGAAACGATGAGATGATTCATTATTGTCACTGTATTATGAACTAACAATAAAAGTGGTCAAGTCAGACGAAACAAAAAACCAAGACAGCGCTGTCAACAGCGACGTGAGGCCAGTTTCGTAAACATGTGTGGTTTGGTAGTAAGTGAGTTATAAATGTGTGCGTGTGAGCGTGTATGCACAGAGCGAGGTGTAATTTCGAGAAACTTCACTGTATTGTTCGCAGCGCCATATCTTGGTTTTTTATTTGGTCTGAGGTAATAATAATAAAGATGTCCTGATGACCTCATTTCTCATACACGACAGTTATGGGTTCAAATCCGTACAAGTACCAATGTCACTTTTTCAATTCTTATGTACTTTCTGAGTTTACCACCGATGTCAGTGAAGAGGTGAAGCACAAAACCCAATTTTTCCACTTTTAAAATTTTTGTATTTTTTTGTCTATGTGCTATGTTAAATTGATGGAAGCAAATACGTAAAACCTTATCTAAAACAACTCTTTTATTAAATTTTTCATTTGTAATCGAGAGTTTTGAACAAAACCACACTTTACTGTCAAAAAAATTCAGTCTGCCTGGATTTATTTCAAAATCTCACTTTATTGGAGTAACAATCAAAACCACATAAAAACACTAAGTTTAGTGTAAAGTTACAACATTTCTAATGCCTGTTCTTTTTGATTATACCTGCTATTAATACATTATATGTTTTTTTTTTACATAAATATTTTAAATTAATTGACTCTTGAACTAAACATTTCACATCAATTTTAATTAGGCTTTTAAATTTATTGTTTCTGCATGTGATAATTTTATTTAATAGTAGCAACGCCCCGCGGTTTCATCCGCGTAAGTCTCGGTCCCGTGTAAATATCGGGAGTCTATATGATAATCAAGGGTGTCAGCTACCTCCGTACAAAATTTTATCAAAATTGGTCCAGCCGTTTGAGCGTGAAGAAGTAACAAACACACACACACACAAACTTTCGCCTTTATATTATTAGTGTGATGTAATGTTCAACACAATGTTAATTACTCGTATTAATAAATAAATAAATGAAATGCATTAACAGAAATTGAAAAAGGCTTCATGACATCACATCCACTACGTTAGGGCCCGCCGCACAGTAAGCGTTTACTAAAAGGCGTTGCATAAGTCCACAAGTATTCACCTACAGTCAGTGAAAAAGGTTAACAAGTATCAACGTGTGATTAACTCCTAAAAAAAATCTGCTGAATACGATTTGAGATGTGATTCTTTAAGCATTTTTGTAAACACTTATGTGATTATATTAAATGAATATTATACTAATCTATCTTTGTTCCTACATAAGTTTGCAACCTAAACATATAAAGGAAAACTTAAGATTATTATCGCTACCAAAGCATTTATTATCACAGACATAACTTTTCAACAAAAAACTGCAGAAATTCATAAATGCTCTACAAAAATTCCATACCTCACTTATCTATCACATCTGCCGATATACCTTCAACTATAAACTGCATGGTTCGTCAGAACCAGTTCAGCAATAAATCCAGGGTAGAAGGTCATGTCAGCGACTTCCTGCCAATATTAGATAAGACAATATGAATGCACCTTGTCGTGACATTCTTGTGATATTACTGGGTAAGATGGGTGGAAAAGGCTTCTTTGTTTTGTTTTTGGTTGGCACGTCTTTACAATCCTTTACCAGTTATTTTACTTATGACAGCAGCAACCCAAAAACAACCTTATTGTAAGGAGAATGTGGATCACCGTGATGCTGGCAGACTTGTCGGTGACAGCAACTTTATTGTAACGAAAATAAAGACCATGTGATTTTGACAGTGTTCCAAAATCAGAAGAGTAATAAAAATGTGAAATGACTGTATGAATTTTGCTCAGTTTCGAATGCCGCCATAAATTTCAATCTAATTTTTAACTTCAAAAAAACTTTTTTACAAAAAAAAACTGACTGCCAAAAAAAACACTAAAAAGTGAAAAATAACTTTAATTTCTGAAGCACATAACATAACATCATGCCTTGTTTCCCCGAAGGGTTGGGCAGAGGTGTACGTAGTACATCGACATTTAATATTATAATCTAATTTAATTTCGGAAGTCGGTGTTCTTGGTTCTGTATTTTGATTCGTATTTTCATTTTTGGCACCGGTTTCTGGGCAGAAATGCGTGTGTTTTTTTAAATATAGGAATAACCTACTCTTTTGTTCAGTAGTTTTCCATAAGCACCAGATTCTTGTAACAAGAAAATAGGCCCATCTTGTGGTTTATAGATGGCAAATCTTTGCTTAACATAAAACGATTGCTTTGGATGAGAATTATGATTCCAAACTAGCTTCAATTTCGTACATCATTTCTCGGACATATTTTTGCGAAGTCTAGCTCCATACAACACAACTTAACCCTTACCATGCCATCGTAAATCAATTGCTACGAGCGTCCGATTTGAATGCAGTCGATACGGCACGCCACTGTACGGTCGCGTGCCGGTGGGGTGCCGGCCGCGTCGATTGCGACCCGATACCGAACCGATACGGTTTTGTTTTAAGTGCAAGTCGTGTACAGGGTAGGGGACTTTGAAAGAAGTGGTTTCATTAGTCATACTCTGCATTAAGTAGATTGAAAGAGTATGCTTAGATGGTTTGGTCATGTTAAGAGGATGAATGAAAGACGACTAACAAAAGGTATTTACAATGCAGATGTGAGAGGAAACGCCGGGAGGGGGATGCCCTAGAAGAACATTATAGTGACCTTATTCTTCAGGAAGGTCAGTTGCGTAGTACTCGCAACCGGCACCGGCGTGTGTGTATGACCGATCGCGCTATTTCTTAACGTAATTACCGTTCGAACGGAACGTTTTTGGTTTTGGTTTAGCTAATGTAAGAAACGGTATTGCGCTATTTTTTCTGAGCGAAACTCTGAAAGTTCGATCGATCGATCGTTCCTTCCAAAGTAAAGCTAAATCATTTCCGTTGAAATGATTAGCGCGATACGAAATGTGTCTAACGTAACGTTTTTGGTTGTGTTTTAGTTTTGGTATTAACGTTTGAAATTAGCGCGATCAGCCCCCAGATATATGAACTTAAACGAAGCAAAAGAAGTATGTATGAATCACAATCAAAAAAAATCACGCAAGTGGCGTTCTGTAGTTTCTGCCTACCGCTATGGGAAGAAGGCGTGAGTCTATGTTATGTATGTAGTATGAATGAATTAAAACGATTTCAAGGTACATTTTGTAGTACCTAGTAACCCGGGCTTTATAAGACACATCAGTTTTTAGAAGGAAACTAATACACAGTTATTAGTGACAGAGTAGTCGCCCTACAAAGACAAAAAAAAACTAATACGTTATCTATAAGTGTCATCAGTTGTCCTGTTAGTAATTGTAAGTACTCATGCCGCCTGTGATACAGGTTTATCCTAGTCCGGGCACCATACTTTGTAATACCTACATTATTTCTTAGATTTATACTGTATTTTACCCATTTTTAATTTTTAATAAATTTTATTATTATCTTCATTATAATGGTACGAATGTTAAGAGGAGCCGTTTCACGATGAAGATACGTGTACTTTTATTGCTTGCCCTTAGTTCTCCTCCCTTCAGGGTTAGTAAGAGGTTGGTGATGCATTGCCCCGAAGGTTAATCTAGGTATAATATGATAATTTTCACCTAGATACACAAACAGTTGACATTCGTAAAAGGAAATGCGTATTTGCAAGTCAACATCGTTAAGAGCACATAATTATGTGTTGCCGGCAAGTGCTAATGTGTCGAAAGAACGGTTCTATTTGGCTATCAAAATAAATGGTGTTAACGAATAATGTTTTTGCGTAGTGGACCAATGACCTTGTGAAGGCTGCTGGAATCTGCTGGATGCGAGAAGCACAGAACCGGTCAAAGTGGCGGTGCTTGGGGGAAGCCTATGTCCAGCAGTGGACGTCTTTTGGCTGAAATTATGATGAAGATAGTGGTTTTAGGAGTGGTGGCTCAGTGGTAACTGCATTGTCTTACGAGTTTATTATTGCTCTTCATTTGTGTGATTTATTTTCATCACCGCTGTTCTCAAAAAAAAAAGTCGAATTATTTATTTCAAATAGGCATTAAGAGGCACTTTTGAACGTCAAAATTTACAAAAAAATAGAATTGATTGTAGTTGCCCCTTCTAAAAGATAGTTTCGTATGGAGAAGAATGGGCAAGAAACTCCACCGTTACTCTTTTAAAACCATAATAGGTAAAAATAATTAATAACTAAGCAATGAAAAATAACTTATAGAGAGATAGATACATGGTGCTCACATATTTACAAACATCGAAAAGTATGTTTTTCTAAAAAAATATAAAAAAATAAGTCAGTGTGTGAGTATAGGTAATCACAGAATGTAAAATCAATATCATAAAAATAACAAATTTTACAATAAAAATAGCAACCAGTTTGATTTTGTCTAGACTCTAGATTGTCCTATGGAGCGAGACCAGCATGTTTCCAAGCATTCTTGTCCTGGATATAATCCTCTAACTTTTAATATGCTTTTTTACAAAGTGAACTTTTAATATGTGTTTTAAATTTTCTCTCATTTAATTGTAATATTACAAGGTATTTTGTTGTAACATTTAACCCATATCCCAGTATCTCAAACAGTGAAGGAAAATACCGTGAGGAAACCAGCATGTCCTACAACCAAAACCTTAGATAACGTATGAGCTACCAACATGCGTGGTGGAGTAAGGGCCACTTCGTCGTACCCTATGGGTATGAGCTACATGCTCAAGCGTCTTTCGACAGTGACTATGGAGAAAACAAATGAAGAACGTTGTTTAGCGTTGTGCTGCGGGTCATCGCGACACAAGCTTGATACAAGTCGCATCGCTCGAGGCTCGAACAGCAGGGTCTCATAGCAGTGGGAACATTGTATATCAGAATGGCCTTAAAAGAACGTATGAGCTTTCGGTCAGACTGATCTGGCGTAGGATGACCACTCCATTTAAGTATCTCCCTCTCAAACATTTATCTCACATAAAAACAGCTCCTTCAAAAACTGCAGCCCTAGTACCTCAGTCCGTACATACAGTACAGACAGCAAGCAAAACGGAAGGCCATATCGTGACCTTATTAGACCAGCTCGAGTAGGTACAATCGATTTCAGTCTACGTTGCACTTACCTAGACATAAATCTTTTGTCTTGATCAATATTTCATGTCAAGTGCAATGACAGACTAGAATCTAAAATTAGTTCGTGTAATAAATTTTGTTGATATCGCATGCAAGATCTTTCTGGTACCTAGTTGTTTTTTACTGCATTGTTTAGGAAGACATTGATGGCATTGGGTTTGTGGCTAAATAATAACAGCCACACGGGTCGATCGAAGGTTAAGCAACACTAGACGCAGTTGGTTCATGGATGGGTGACCATCAATTACATATCGAAACCCCTCCGTGCCTCAGAAAGCAGGTTAAGCCATTGTTTCCGGCTGTCATTCGTAGGTCTTTGACAGTCGTTACAGTCAGAAGCCTAAAATTCTGACAACCAGTCTTAACCATGGAGCATCGTGTTACCTAGTAAATGGGTTGTGGAGATCAGATAGGCAGTCGCTCCGCTTTTCTTTCTTTCTCCGTGTAAAATACTGGTATTCAGCTCCAATCGGTTAGACTGGAAGCAGACCCCGATATATTTGAGAAAAGGTTACGCAGATTGATTTTTTTTATGAAATTAGAGATTTCTACTGCCAAGGCATTTGTTTTAATACCAGCCTAATTGGGTCTAGGAAAAGAGCATTGATTACCTCGCTTGCTTACTGAAAAGCATTTAATTTCAAAAGCAACCAATCTGCCTAGCCTACACGCCGGTAGCACATCTCCGCCGCGAAACCATAGCAGCGAAACCACGGTAGTTCAGTTCAACTGGTTCGCGTCATGTTCCGCTAGTCGCATTCGATTCGAGTAGCGAAACATGACGCGAGCCAGTTAAATTGAACTACTGCGGTTTCGCTGTGATGGTTTCGCGGCGGAGGTGTGCTACTGGCGTTAATCACTTATTATCTTTCTTTCTTTCAAAATAAACCTTAACCTTAATGATGATGAAAACCGTATCAAAATCCGTTGCAACGTTTAGGAGAACAACGTGGTCAGACAGACACGAATACAATGACAGTCTTTACTGATTGTAGTGAATCCCGAATGTCTGACCACTACAAAGAGTTTATTTATTTACTCTTTAAAGTGAAAATCAACTTTTTATTGAACAATGCAATTTTCTTTAAAAATACAGAAAACAATTGTCTCCATTAAAAAAAACGAGCGAGCCTTACAGTAGTCGCTTATGAATTGTAGCACCTGACATCTCACCGTGGTAATAAGCAACTGAGCAGCGACAGAAATTAACCTCAAAATTTAAAAAGTTAAATACTCAAATATTTATTCTAATAATAATATTCATTAGGTACTGGTCGCCCACGGGTCAGAATTACGACCTAGATACAATCTTTAAAGTACTTAGTAATTCCATGAGTACACTAATTCCATGCTATTATAAAGTACTTACTTATTTCATGCTCAGCTGTCACTTCCTGTCTCAAATATTGTATGTTACACGTCAATAACTATAAAATCCCAATATTTGAGACTTAATAATCCAAAATAATTACACCCCGCACTCCTACGCAAGTGATGCATGATCACGGCGCGAAACTCAAGAGCGCCTTTAAAACATGGGTCAGGTTGCCACCGCCGAAGGATTTACCACCTTACAACATCATAGATAAGGTTGATTTTAGAGGTGCATGGCCAGAAAGTCCGCAAAATGAACATAGTCGCGAGTTTTTACGCGACGCTGTTATTCAGATCTAGCCAATACTTGAATACAGGCTGTTGGCAAATATGAAATGGAAAAAAAAATGCTTTTCGTAGTTTCGTTCTACTTGAACGAAACGTCATTAAAATCATTTTAGATGTGACTATTGCAAGCATGGTTCTGAGTTTTTATAGTTGTTGGTAGTGATGTTTAAAATACCATGTTGTTAAATAAATAAAGCCAAACCTATCGAGAATGTCAGCGGTGATTATATAGGTGGTAACAAAAATATAATTCTGTCACTACTGGTTTATCCAGTTCCCTTTT
This sequence comes from Tiliacea citrago, assembly GCA_963921375.1. Classification (NCBI taxonomy): domain Eukaryota; kingdom Metazoa; phylum Arthropoda; class Insecta; order Lepidoptera; family Noctuidae; genus Tiliacea; species Tiliacea citrago. Next base: position 22,192,243 of record OY992800.1, read on the forward strand.
TTGTTAGGTAGTTTATTAGTCTGTCCGTGCTAAATATTTTCTGTTGAGAATAAATCTCTTGTTGTGCTAACGATTGGATATTATTTCCAAATAACCCAACAGGCAGAATCTGGTGTGGTCTCTGTTAGTAGATTTTTTTTCGAGCACATCTTCGTATTTTTTCGTGTCACTAAGAACAAACTGCGATAACGCATTCTTCTGTTGAAATGCGGGATTTACATTCATAACCTGTACAAATCCTGTGTGTTCAAATCCTGACATTATCTTCTGTCATCAGAAGACAGCCGCTTCGCAGCCATCAATGCAACGCTCTGCTAAATGACAGTCGGCAGCCAGTGTCACTCTTATCCGACCTTTTCGGTGACTCCAGTAACTTCGTAACAAAATTAAACGGCGCATCTTGCTGCGCCGTCATAAATATATAAAAAAACCCTAAGGAATCCTAGTTTCAGCCACATCCTGTATCAACATCCGATAGATATCACCGTACCAAGTAGATAGTTCGCCTTTTCTTCGAGCCACTTGCACTAACGATGTCATTCGCGTTCCGCGCTGTCGAGTTATTGAGACTTTTTCAAGAGACAAACCACCCTGAAGCCCCCCGCTCCCCCTTCGCATCGCCTAAGGGTGGTTGTATGAAGAGATAGTTGGATGGAAGTGACAATTGTGAAGAAGATCATTAGAAGTAGAACTGTGATAGACTACGTCCGCCATACATTGATGTCGAACATCTTTCCTTTAATTTTCTGCGGGAGTGATGTCGTGAAAAGGGACGGAAGTGTGTAACAGGAAGTGATAAATGATAAATCGTAAAAAAGCATAATTATAATAGCATGGAATTAGTGTAGGTACTCACGGAATTAGTAAGTACTGTACAGATTGCAAGGAGAGTCACTTTTGTCGCTGATCTGTGGCTTATTACCAAGGTGAGATGTGAAATGCGACTACTGTAAAGCCACCCGCTGCGCTATGGTTTCGTGTTTTAAAAACATCTAACATCATTACCTAACCGATTTGGCGCCCCCGAATCGTTAGGTAACGATGTTACGTGTTTTGTAAAACGAAAACATGGCGCAGCGGACTCGGCTTAAGGGTAGGTTCAGATGACAAGCGCTCAGCGCGCGTTGAACGCGCGTTGAATTTTTGTATAGTGTTCACATGGTGCGCGCTTGTCAGGCGTTAAACGCGCGTTGTTGCGGCCAGTTTGAGTTCTACATTTGTCGAAGATGGACGTAGAAACAGTTTTATCGGTGATTTTATACAGACGGCAGAAACGACACAACAGAAGACGGAGATATTGGGTTCACCCAATTTTGTCAACCAGGCTGACTGAAAGTCAGTACATTATTTTATATCCTAAGTTAAGGCAATTTGAGCCCAAATTCTTTAACTACTTCAGAATGTCCATCAAGTCATTTGATGACTTACTGACTCTCATAAACGATGAACTCGTAGCAGATAAAAACGCTGTGCGATATAGCATTTCACCGGAAGAAATACTCATAATTACATTGAGGTAAGTTTTTTAATAATCAACATAATCTATAAATCAAATCAACTTGTTTAGGAACAATTTTTTTAAAGAAAAAATAACATTTTGTTACTCGCAGAATAACTCTAACTCTGATTCATTGCTGACATTAGTTGGTGCTGGCGATGGAGTAGGTGTTACTGGCGATGGAGACCCCATTGCTGTAGTATAACCATAATGTGCAAAATTATTTGACACACTAGACTGCTGTGATCTATAATCATGATAACGAAAGCCTTCAACAGAAGCTGATGACTGATGACGCTGCTCTTGTGATGAATAATTTCTTCGTTGTGATACCGGGTAATTTTGATTTTCATATGTCTGTTGTTGTGGTCCTTGAAATTCATTTTGGTTTTGCAAAATTAAATTATAAATGGCAATTTTAGTTTGAAGTCGCCTATATTCCGGAATTTTTTTAATCTCTTTAACGAGTGACAAACAAAACAGCTTGTCTTCATCGTCATCTTCTTTTGGATGAGACACATTTTTCTGTGCTAAACTCTGCTCTAATATGTTTGCAAATCTTTCATCAGCAGGATTTAATTTTTGTTTTTTTCTTGAAGTAGATTTAGGACTCTTAAAGCCAGAACTTATTTCTACTTCAGCAACCTCTGACGAAGTTGATGCATTATCTGCATCGAAACTACTTTCTGTATCTTTGTTGGCAATTGATGCCTGTAGAAATCGTAGTCTATTATAATGAATATATGTCGAAGTTTTGGAAGCTCCTGATCCAGATTTGACAGTCTTTATTTTCTTCACCTCTCTCATATAATTATCCCGTAAACTCTTCCACTTTTTTTGCAGACGCAAAAATGATGACGCTGAAAAAAAAAACAGTATTTAGTAATAGTTTATGTTTGTTTCCAGATATTTGGCCATTGGATGTTCATTTGGGACATTAAGCTACGACTATAGAATTGGCAAATCTACTGTGGCTACTATAATACCACATGTATGTGAAACTATTTGGAAAAAATTAAGGCCCGTTGTTATGAGTGAACCAACGAAAGAAAAGTGGTGTGAAATATCCACGATATTTGAAAAGAACTCAAAGTTTCCCAATTGTTTGGGAGCCTTGGACGGGAAACATATACGGTTAATCCAGCCTGAACACACGGGTTCTATGTATTATAACTATAAAAATTATTTTTCGCTACTTTTATTGGCGCTAGCGGATGCAAACTATTGTTTTGTGTGGATTGACATAGGTGCCTACGGTAAAAACAGTGACTCAGGTATATTCAAGAATTCTTCATTGTACAAAAAGCTGACAGAAAGGTCATTAGATCTACCTGAGCCAAAGGCATTGTTAATACAAAATAGACCGACAACGTTGCCATATGTGATAGTGGCTGATGAAGCTTTTGGCATGATGGAGAATTTAATGCGTCCATATGGGGGAAGGTCACTAACTTATGCTAAAAAAATATTTAATTACCGTTTGACATTAGCACGCCGGTATGTTGAATGTACTTTTGGCATAATGTGCAATAAATGGCGCATTTTACACAGGCCGTTAGATGTTAACATCGGTTTTGCAGAAAAGATCGTAAAAGCGATATGTACACTAAATAATTATGTCAGAATCAGGGATGGCTACAATTTTGAAGACACACTTTATACGCCACCCCTGGAAAATCTAGCCTCACATTATACCGGACGTGCTGTGCGACAGGCGGATAATGTTCGAGTACATTTAACAAACTATTTCATTAATGAAGGAAAAGTAGATTGGCAGGATCGTTATATTTAACTTGTAACACAAACCGATTGTAAATGTAAATAAATATATATACTCACATAATATTTTCTTCTTTTCTTCATTGTCATGTCCTTCACAAAATATAAGGACGAGTTCTTCACAAGCCCGTCTTCTCAAATTCTTATCTGAATAATCGCTACTTGTCATGTCCCATATCGCAGGACGTTTCTCTATTTCATCAATTAATAATTCCGTATTAAAAGCTTCGGTTTCCATTTCGGACGATTTTCGGACGAACTTGACGAACCCTAAAATACGTCTATCCGCGTCGAAAGCGCGCGCTCAACTGAACGGAAACATAGAAAACCAATGATCTCAAAGCGGCGTTGACGCGCGCTGACAACAGTCGAGCGCTAGCGCAGCGTTGAACGCGCGCGTTACTAAAACGCGCGTTAGCATGTGTACGGCCTGAATAAAATGTATGTAGTTGTAAACGCGCGTTATCAAAACGCGCGTTGAGTGCTTGTCATCTGAACCTACCCTAAGGCTCGCTTGTTTTTTATTTATTCTGCTATCCATCAGCATTCATATGTAGGTACCGGCACAGCGTACACAATGGACATATCTTCGTTAAACATTAAGTTACAGTGCATAAAGAATAAGTTAATTATTTGTTGGAAAGTTAATTTTTATGTAACATCCTACCTATTTATATTTGGACGCCATTAAGGCAAAACATGCCTGTGATATAATTTAATGTAACAAATTGCATACCATCTGTGTTTGCTCATGTTTTAGAAAAATAAATGACCATAACATATCTGATCTTAGAGTTTACAGTTTTAAAACGATTTATGAATTAATGAATGAATGAAATGCACCGACCCAGCGTGGTTTGACCAGACTCGATTGCTCGAATGAACCCAGAGATTCACACTAGCTCCTGGAGCCTCATGTTTCATTGGACTACATATCGGGGAGGCCATTGCATATCAAAGAGTAGACCGGGGGGCGCGATAGTGGTATGGAAGACGTGCCCGTGGGAAATGGAAGGATTATTAGAGCCGTACCGGATATGCATCCTTTACCGTTTAAAAAAGATTTATGTAAAAAACTAGGCACAAAAATATATACACAATGGACAGTGGTCTAGTTTTATTGACGGACTAGTAATGTTTCATATAGAATGCAGTCGGGGCATGCGGTAAGGACCAACAATATAAGTAGACATTTTGAGTTAGCTGTACGATATCTTGCTACCGTGGCAATTAAGTATGTAGTTCGAACACTTATAATTACAACAATTTAAATTCACAGATCGAATCACCATCACCCAAAGGGAACAAAATTAACAAAATCAAACCACGCTCCCCAGACCTTCCATTGACACTACATCTACATAAAACTTGAACGTGGATATCTGACGATAATTATGTCGGTTGAAAGATTGAATACACTTGAAGCTGCGCATTTTTCCGTTCATCCTGCCCGGCCCCTCGGTTACGTAACGGATGATTGGTGATACAGGTTTAGAGGATTGTGGTCTTTTATTTTTGAATGAATAATGAATGGAAAACATAGTATTTTATCTGTTATATTACTTCAGTTTTAACCAGCGACAGTAGACATAAATGATAAAACAACTTCGTACTACACAAGGACAAGTAGCCTCGTTGGCTAGTGGTGGTACGCGCTACTGCTGACGGCACGGGGTCTTTAGTTCGATCCCCAGGTGTGATATAAGGAAAGAAAGATAGAAAGTAAATACGTTAATTTACGGTAAACATGACGCAAAATGACGCATGAGGAGGCCTGTGTCACAGCAGTGGGAACATTATAGGCTGATTATGATGATGATGATGACGCAAAAAAGAACATAAACACAAAAATAAGAAAAGGTTCAGTAGTTAGTATGCCATAGCCTGTATTTCTGCCTGCACGGTGGTCCTTCCGTAGGGACTGCTGCAGAAAGTCAGCTGTCAAATGCCCATTATTTAATTACACATAACCATCCACCGATAAACAAGCTACCTGAGGATATAAAAATGTCACCGACTTTGCTTAATTATCATTTATGTTTTGACCTCCGAAGTAAAAGCATCAATAAATTTGCACTCGCCGTTATCAATGACTAATCCATACCTTGTTTGTGCAATTGCGTGTTTTTTTAAAATTGTTTTGTTTATGAGTGGTGTTTGTGACACGGATTTCTAAATACAAGGTATGTTTTCACTATTTAGTTGTATTTTTACTTTCATTTGATGTATTATTTGTTTATTTTTACGTGCTACGCCACACAATATTTACAGTATATTATATTTTTACATTATAGTTGACTTTACGTAGACCTAAAACATTTTGTAAACATAATTAAACATGCTCATCTACTTCAGACTAAACATTGAACAGTCCATTTTGAAAATATAAAGTTTCATCTGCCTTGGTCTGCCTCTGTGGCTCTACGATTGCGTAGGTTTTGGCGTAGCACGGTCTACAAATCATGCGTTATTTTTTAAAATTTTCTGTTCTGGTTCTTTCATTAAATGTACCTTTTCAAGTGGAACCATTGCTCAGAAACATAAAAAAAAAACGTCTTAGTAACAATGCTAACATCCTTGAATAAGGTCGAGCATAAAGACTTGATTAATTAAGGGTTTAGATAGTAAGATATAAAATGTATGTTAATGTATTGATAGATATTGGATAATTTTAAATGGAACTAAATCAAAAATTTTGCAAAAATATTCTGATTGGTTAAAAATAATTTAATGTGAAAAACCGCGAAATGGCGGAAGTGGACCACCGAACAATGGAAATACAGCAAGAATTTTTTTTCAATAATTCTGTGGTCTCATCTGAAATTACAGGCTTAAATAAAAGTTGGATAAATCGTTGTTTTACAATTGAACATGCTTTGTCATCGAGGTTTAATATTAATTCAGATAAATTTAATAAATATCCTTTGGACTTTTAATTCAGGAATATCCATGGTACAATATCCCAGCTTCCGTCCACAAAGTCCTCATTCATAATGCTGAAGTGGCACAGTTTGGTTTGTTATCTATCGGGGAACTATCCGAAGAGATAAATATTATGGCCTATAAACGAGATCATACTCGACAAATTTCAAGAGAACTTACGAACTACTAAACAGACTTTTACTTGGTACAGACCAAAGACATTAAATTAATTATTTAACAATAGACGGGACATAGCGAACAAAATCGTAATCCGATACATTTGTCCTAGTGGGCAAAAGTCGCTGAGTCTAGTGTGGTACGCCTGCATGTCAAGTCCCATTCGTGTCCACCAAAAGAAAATTATTTTCGAAGTTAAAATGCCGAATTGTGCATTATGGTATTGCAAATCACTACAAAAGCGTAGTGTGGGGCGCCCCCCAGCTAGATGGACCGATGACTTTAAAAAGGTGGCTGGGACAGACTGGATGCGCAAGGCGGCGGACAGGGTGTTGTGGCGCAACCTGGGAGAGGCATATGTCCAGCAGTGGACTGCTATAGGCTGAGTTGATTGAAATCACGTAGTGATAAAACGACTAGACTTAACCACGGTTTATTTTCGTTAGTATTTTGTAATTTACCCAGTATTTAGATAAAATAAATAATTTTCTTAGATGTTTAAAACTATCTGACGGTTGGTAATCAAAGGTTGGGTTCGGTAAAAGTGTAACGTGTCAAACTTGGCTATTATGTAATTTTGCTATATTACGCTTGATGGCGTCACTGAGACATGGGATCACAATTTTTCTATGTCATTACTTCTGATAGCCTCTCTATAGTATCTATCTTAAATCTCTTTGGTACAGACCAACCAGATTTATTACGGGTCTTCGGAAATTTCCCCGTAAGATAATGAGCGTAATGTCGACGCAGGTATTAGATTTATTACAAGTTTAACTTTATTTTTTAGTTTAGTTAGTTATTAAGTAATTTGTTGTTATTCAATCAATCCATCTGCCTAGCCTTTTCACAACCATGTTGGGGTTAGCTTCCAGTCTAACCGGATGCCGCTGAATAAAATGGTAATACATGAAGCGACTGCCTATCTGACCTTCACAACGCAGTTACTGGGTAATACGATAACCCTTGGTAAGACTGGTTGTCAGACTTTCGAGCTTCTGAAGACCCGTAACGACTGTCAATGATCCACAAATGACAGCCGGGATCAACGTCTATACGTGCTTTCTGAGGCACGAAGGAGTCTCGGTATGTAAAGATGGTCACCCATCCACGGACCAACCCCGGCAAGCGTAGCTTAACCTGATGGATTGACCCGTGCGACTGTTATTACTTAGCCACGAGCTCCTCCTTAATTTCTTGTTATGTTTGTAAATAAATTGTTTGTTACTTTTGTAAGTTTTTATTTAAAATAAGTCTTTTATACATAAATATTAAAACCCCATTATGAAAAGTTTTGATTCCTTAGTCCGAAGCATTTCTGCAAGTTGCACAAAAAACTTAAATATTTATTTATTTAACACAATATATGTTCATCATCATCATTTCAGACGAAAGACGTCCACTGCTGGAGACAGGCCTCCCCCAAAGGGGTTTGCCATAATCGCCACTTTTGGCAGGCGGGTTGGCGATCGACACCATAGTGTTAAAATGCATAGAGAACGCTGCTGCCCATTCTCTAGTAAGTCCCTTAGTCGCCTTTTACGACACCTACGGACAGAAATAGGATGGTGTTATTCTTTATGTCCGCCACCACACGGTCAAATGGTGATCGAATAGTAGATTGTGTCATATGGGACCAAAATAATGTAAGTTTATTGTGACTGTTTTGTTGGGAACAGAAAAATGTCGTTGACTTATTTATCACTTGGGTATTCGTAATAGCTTCAGACTCTCTCTGAAGTTCCCACGTATTTCTTTTTTTAATTTGGTTTACCAATGCCGCGTCGGCAGGCACACTTTTTTTATTGCCGGTCAGGACTTTATCTAAGCGAATTGCGTTCAAACTTTTTAATTAAATAGTGTTCCAAATTCAAAAGCTATGTCGTCACTGTTACTTAGTGCGCCGGAATGATCCATTTTGCTCGCACTTATCGAGGACCCCTTCGGCTCTTTTCGAATAGATGTGATGAAAAATGTATGTTATTTGTATTAAATTAGGTAAATATAGCTTTACTGAACTTTATTAAGTATTTAAAACCAATTTCATGAAAAAAAAAAAGCCCCATTCACAAAGTTACGGAGTTATGGCCGCCCTTGTTTGGCGCTTGGACCACCGTGCAATGGGCTGGACTGCAAAACGTTTTATATGTAGAAGTTAATTTATCCAAAGAACGTTTGACCGATGCACAGTTAGTTGAAAGAACGATTGTTCGATGGAAGTTGGTTCGATTCAGGCTAATGTTATGTCAAATAATAATGTTACGTAACAAAGTAAATAATTAATTTTACAAGGTATACAAAGCGTTCCACAAACAACTAGGTATACAAATGACGATACTCGACGGTACTCGTGTCTCCGCCTGTATATCATTTGTTAGTAATGTGGCTCGCGATAATCATATTTTTGCGCAGATCGGCCTCGATAATGTTCTACCATGTACCGTCCGCAAAACAGGCGTTTTTATCTTAAAACTTCTATTTTTAAGATATTTTGGAAAGTAAAACTTTTTTATGCACGTTTGACTTGGGGAGTAAGCTGGTGAATGCGTGACGAGAGCGTTACGGAAATGACTGAACGGAAGTTTAGAAGGAGATATAAGGTAAGTAAAGATAGAAAGAGAGAGAGTTACGTTTAAGTTTTACTTCAGTCGTGTGGTCTAAAGCATACTTGTTTTTTTTACCATTGTTTCGTTGGTCTAGTGGTCGACACCGCTACTGCTGAGCATGAGATCCTGGGTTCGATTTCCGGGTTGGGCAAAGTGTAATTGGGTTTTTCTAACTGGAATTTCTCAGTAGCAGCTCGAACTCTGGATTTGTGCCCGGATGCTGGCTATAGATTCGCCCCTTAATACATGGGACTCAAACATAACCTTCAAAATGTGTCTACTATGCCAATTACGATTTTCTTTTAATTCAACTGATTGCTTTTGCTTTTTGATTGGGCACATTGGCAACACTGTAATTTGGAAACATTGTAAAAGCCAATTATTTTTAAAAGAGTAAAGCTCAAAACACACAGGCAGCGGGCGCAGGTCGAGACGGGCGGCGCGGGCGGGCTGAATTCTCTGTATTTATATTAATGACACCACATGAAACGCGTGCGCGGGTCGGGCACGCAGCGGGTCAGCGGTGGGAGCCGCGCACGCGTTTCGGGTTTTATATAAATACAGCCTTTATATAAATACAGAGAATTCAGCCCGCCATACTGCCATCCCGACCCGCCCCCGACCCGCACCCGCTGCCTGTGTGTGTTGAGCTTAACCGTGAAGTTTCTTTCCGGTTCTTCTCCATAGGAAACGACCAGTTGGAACCGTGCACTTAGCTTCCGACGTTTCATAAGTGCCCATGTAGGTTTCATCATTCATCATTTCAGCCGAAAGACGTCCACTGCTGGACATAAGCCTTGGAGGCTGGTTGGCGATCGCAGAATGGTGTTAAAATGCATAGAGAACGCTGCTGCCCATTCTCTAGTAAGTCCCTTAGTCGCCTTTTACGACACCCACGGGAAAGAAATAGGGTGCACCTTAGCACACAAACATGTAGGTTTATTTGAAATAAAATATTTTGATTTGATTTGCTGAAAAAAGAAATAATGGATACTCATTTTAAATATAAATCCTCCGCGTAATTGCGTAAGACAATAAAATGACAATGCCTTTTATTTTGTCAATTCAACAACATTCATTGCGATATTTAGGTACGTTGTTGAGTAGGCGAATTTTCGAAATTATATGAAGCAATTAACTGCATTTTCTTTCAAAATCTTGCGGTTTGTGATTGTGTGTGATTTATGATTGTGTGTGTTACGCAATTAGGGTGCTATTTTTTTCGCAAGTATCTTTGTTATCTGTTACTTTTTTGCTATCCATACCTTGTCTGGGATATTGCTCTATTACATTTGAATAATTATTCTTCACCGTTCATGTGTCGCGTAGCTCTGAGACTGTAATACTATAAATATTAAATACTAGCTTTTGCCCGCGGTTGTGCCCGCGTGGAAATCGGAAAATATCCTACGGAACGTACTATCGGGATTAAAAGTACCTAGTATTGACTAATTAAAAAAAAAAAGGTTATTGTGACTTAATACACGAGAACGAGCACGAGCACGAGCTTCACGGGTTTGTGAGTTAGACATAGCCTCGCGGAACTTTTTGTTAATAATGATGAGTACGTACCTACTATAAATGTAGTACATTATTTTATGTATTATCAATAGTTTTTGCAGCGTACGCCAAATAATGACTTTTATGGGTAAATGTTTGATACATTGGGTTACATTATTGTAATATTCGTAGGGATTTCTAATTTTTTTAATAAAACAACAACCGACTTCCAAAAAAACCCTACAAAGTGAAAAATAACTTTAACTTCGGAAGTCGGTGTCATTGGATCTGTGTTTTAGTTTTTTTCCACCGACTTCCGAAGTTAAAGTTATTTTTCACTTTGTAGTGTTTTTTTTGGAAGTCGGTTTTTTTTTTGTAAATTATCTAATTTACAATAGCCTAATGTCAAATGCTCATCACTTTTTACAAAATATTGCTTTTCCCGATGCAGGGGCGTTAATTGTTGAGGAGTTCTCCTGGTCAGAACCAGGAGAACTGATGGTGACTTCACCATATGCATTTGGACGAGCATAAATTGCTTATCAATCATATTAAAGTGCCTAATCGAATCGCAACGGTGAAATACTTATTATTAAGTAGTTCCGGTGGCCATCTGTGGTCTTCATCATCAGTTCACTCACCAATTGGTGCTTTTCGAGAGCAAATGCACGAGTTACTATAAAAAATACTCAAATCGCTATAGTATGCCTATAAAATTTGAGGATTTCCCTCGATTTCCATGGGATCCCCTTATCAGATTCTGATTTGGTGGCAATGGGAACACCTCAGGAGCATACCATTCCAAACAAAGAAAGAATTTTCAAAATCCGTCCACAAATAACGGAGTAATTGGTGATACATAAAAAAAAAAAAACAAACATACAGCCGAACATATAACCTCCTCCTTTGTGGAAGTCGGTTAAAAATACAGCCCATGTTACTCGCTGATAATGTAGCTTTCTATAAGTAAAAATTTTTTTTTAACAAGTTAACAAGATTTTAAGTTTATCCATTACAAACACACAAACGAAAAATCAAATATTTTCTTATTATTATTAATAGATTAAGGCTTACAGTAAACTGTTGGGGGGTCAAAGACTTTTATTGGGGTTTCATCACATAAACATACATAAAATCACGCCTTCTTCCCATGGGGATAGGCAGAAACTACAGAACGCCATCTGCTGTGATCTTTACACACTCCTTTTGCTTAGTTTACGTTCATATATGTGGTCATACACGCATGCTCTTTGCAAGTTGACGCTTGACGGCACGGTTGGCGCAGTGGTTAAGCGATTGAATGCCGCGCTGCGTGTAGCGGGTTCGATTCCCGCACGGAACAAATATTTGTATGGCCTAGAAGTAGATGTTTCGGGTCTGGCTGTTTGTGTATGTGAGTTTAAATGTTTGTAAACGCACCCATGATACACGAGAAATTCCTAGTGTGGGGAAAACGTTTAAAACAAAAAAAAAAATCTACTCACAGCCCCAGCTAACCTTTCTGAAGAACATCACCATTAAAGTCACTATTATATCCTCCTAGGGCGTCCCGGTGTTTCCACGCATTCCCAAAAACAAACTTAATATTGTAGTTGAAAAACATCTTCTCCCATACGGAATATCGATATACGTCACGGTCAATTCTCCAACTGCAAATGTAAAAAAAAACAAGAGTTTATTTTACCACTTTTTCGGCGTGATTAATATGTAATATATGTCCATGCAAAATTACAGCTTTCTAGTGTTAAGAGTCTCTGAGCTAAGCCGGGGACAGACAGACGGACGGACATGGCGAAACTATAAGGCTTCCTTGTTTATTACGGAACCCACTACGGACTAACTCACTGACTGATTGATTGATTGATTGATTGACTGACTCATCACCGCCCAGCACAAACCCTTGGACCTAGAAAGCTAAAACATTGCATGGAGGTTCCCTTGATACAGACAAGAATCGGTCGCATTTTTCGAAATACGATACTCGTATATAAGGTGGAAGAAGTCGCTGGCAAAATGCTATATTGCAAATAAAATAATTATATCAATAAATAAAGGCTTAACAATCAACTCAGTAGGTATTACAAGGCCATACAAAATCTGCTAAACGCTGGTACACACAGACATGCACTTTATGAAAACGTCCTATTTCTAATTGGGGCTATAACCTCCCCTGAAGGGCGTCACGGGCGATTTCACTGGCGGGACCAATACGTGGCTATAGTACAGCATAACTATGTTTATAGTCTGTTTTAGGCTTTAGCAACAATGTAATAGTGCTTGGAAAATATAGGTAGGTACCTCTTCTAGTAGTTGGGTTGTATCTGTGTGGTTCTTTCCTCAAAAGACCATTTCAGAGACTAAATTAATCTACATGGTTCTCACATCTTACCAAGATTATGTCTGGCTTGGCTTGTGACTTTGACCGCTGAGTTTGTTTTGCCATTTCTTCTCTAGGGTAGTCAGATAGGAAGTTTCTAACATGGTGTGTAAAAGTGATTTCGATATCCTATTTACAGAATTAACAATTTAATTTCCTTTAAATATTTAATTTCGTTGGAAAGATATGACAAATGCAAATACGTATAAGAGAATTATAATTTGAATCCACTGATGGCCGATTTTTCAATAGTCAGAGAACTTTTATCTGAGGAATACAAATTGCAGTTTGACAGCTTTTGTATAGAAAACATGTCAAATTGTCATATTTATTCTTCAGATATAAGTTATGTGACTGTTGAAAAATTCACCCTTAGTAAAATTCAGCATCGACTTTTTACTAAAGTAGGTACGACGAGTACTTAAGCTTAAAAAAGGAAGATAAATAAATAAATAATAAATATGGTTCAGTATTTCAATCTCACGAAGCGACGCGCGCTTTAAGACGCTGACAACAGCTAAACCGCGGTCACTGTCAGACTGCATACAAAAGAAAGAGGAGCGCGATGACACAACGCTTGTAATTTATTGAAAAATATGAAGCATATTCTATTTACTCAAAAATGAGTTGAGTAATCTAAAATAAAATAAAAACCGGCCAAGTGCGTGTCGGACCACGCACAATGAAGGGTTCCGTAGTTAGGATGAATTTATCCCTAAAACAAACTTAACATTGTAGTTGAAAAACATATTCTCCCATACATCGATATACGCCACGGTCAATTTTCCAACTGAAAATTTAAGTTTGGAATCGCAAAAAATGATTTTTTTTATGTGATAAAACTACAAATTTACAATTTTCGGACTTTTTCCTTTACTTGTGCTGTAAGACCTTGCTTGTTGCCAAACTTCATGATTCTAGATCAACGGGAAGTACCCTATAGGTTTTGATACCCTAGAGCTTCAAGGGACTTACGTATTTGATATTAATTTCAAATTCATACCTCCTGAGAAAAATGGTCTTGACAGACTGACAGACAGACAGATAGACAGACGGACAACGAAGTGATCCTATAAGGGTTCCGTTTTTTCCTTTAGAGGTACGGAACCCTAACAGACAAGTTTTGCATACAAATAAGACGATCTTGTTATTAATGAAATAGATACCAACCGTACGTTGATATTTAATACAGATATTTTGGATTGAAACTCAAAGTAAAGGGACGACGTAACAACTGTCAAAGATCTACAAATGACAGCCGGGACCAACGGCTTAACGTGCTTTCCGAGGTACGGAGGAATCTTGGTATGAACAGATGGTCACCCATCCACGGACCAACCGCGGCAAGCGTAGCTTGACCTGATCGATCGACCCGTGCGGCGGTTATTATTTAGCCACAAGCTCCAAATTCTGAGAAATATGTTCAAGAATAACATATATTTTTTTTTCATTATATATTATAACTATATAGATTTGGCAATTTTTTGGTTTAGGACAAGCCTACTTTTATCATTTTTCTCTTGTCAGCGCCTTAAGGCTCGTACAGACTGGTGCGAAAGCATAGATATCGCACCAGTCTGTACGAACTTTTACTTGTAGTAACCAAGTGTACGCTGTGAATGTGTGAGTGATGCCGAGTAGCGTCAGTACATAATTAACACACACACGCATACACGCTTCCGACTTCACCATTGTCTCGGACGGTACCGAGAGCTCCAGCGCTTACCCACACATTCACAGCGTGCTTGTACACTAGGTAACCACAAGTAAAGCATGCGTCGCTTCGAGACATAAAAACCAGCCAAGTACGAGTCGGACTCGCGCACGAAGGGTTCCATACCATTATCTATAAAAATGGCAAAAAAATCACGTTTGTTGTATGGGAGCCCCCCTTAAATATTGGTTTTATTTTAATTTATTTTTTTATTTTTAAAGTGAATATTATAACTAAATATTCTGTGAATATTTCAAGCGTCTACCGGTTGCCGTTATGAATATCGAGCAAAAACGAGCAAAAAAATCATGTTTGTTGTTGGGAGCCCCCTTAAATGTTTATTTTATTCTGTTTTTTAGTATTTGTTGTTATAGCGGCAACAGAAACACATCATCTGTGGAAATATCAACTCTAGCTATCATGGTTCATGAGATACAGCCTGGTGACTGACGGACAGATAGACAGACAGACAGACAGACGGCGGAGCCTTAGTAATAGGGTTCCCGTTTTACCCTTTGGGTCCGAACCCTAAAAATATTATAAGAGGTGTTGTGCATAAAACATTTTCACTCACATACTTTAGTGAAATTTTCTCCTCTTTTTTATATACAACATATACATATTACTATTATTTTAAGTCTGTTAGCTTATACGTACTATAATTTTTGTAAATATTATCTTATTTGAAAATTAATCACACTTATATTATGAAAGAGAAAGTTTGTGAGTGCGTGTGTGTATGTTTGTTACTTCTTCACGCTCAAACGGCTGGACCAATTTTGATAAAATTTTGTATGGAGGTAGCTAACACCCTGGATTAAGACATTGGCGGCTTTTTATCCCGATATTCCCACGGGATCGAGACTTACGCGGGTGAAACCGCAGGCTGCAGCTAGTGATTAATAATTGTGCCTTACAGTTCACATTTCAAAATCAAACCATACCTAACATAAGAAACAGCTTACATAGCTGAGTTATTTTTCCCTTGACTGCACTTTTACTTCATGATTACAGAATTGCTCTAATCACCAAATAAAACAAAAACAATTCAACCAGGGTCGTGTAGCGCCCTATAGAATCTAGCCCAGTGATTGATCAGCGCCGATTACCGGCTGATTTCTAGTTAGCGTGTTCACGGGCTATATTCAGGCAAGATCGATTGGTTGGCATCGATTTTTGGGCAATTATGTGCAATTACTGTGGTAGGTGAATGAGGGGAAACTCCGGGATCTGGACGCACTAGAAAGACATAGGTATAGTGACGTTATTGGTGATGTTCCTCAGAAAGGTCAGGGGCGTAGTCCTTGCAACCGGCGCGCGTGTGTGATCAGATGTATGAACATAAACGAAGCAAAAGGAGTAAGATCGTAGCTGCTGGCGTTCTGTAGTTTCTGCCTACCCCACGGGAAAAATGCGTTACTTTATGTATGTATGTATGAGTGCTGTGGTAGGTTCTGTGTTGTACGTCTTCGGTTACAGTTTTTGCATTGAATTACTTCGCTTTAATGGTTGAGGAGTGAATTTATGAATTACTAGCTGCGCCCCGCGGTTTTACCGCGTAAATCTCGATCCCGTAGAAATATCGGGATAAAAAGTAGCCTATGTCTTAATCCAGGGTGTCAGCTAACTCCATACAAATTTTATCAAAATTGGTACAGCCGTTTGAGCGTGAAGAAGTAACAAACCTACACACACAGACACACTCAAAAACTTTCGCCTTTATAATATTAGTGTGTTGTCCGACGAAAAAGTCTAAAGTTTAGTATTTTAGACTTATTTGCAAAGGTCTAAGTTAAATCTAGAAGCATGGATGGATAAAAATAGTATGTTGGTCCTATAAAAACCGCTAAGAATTTTTTATTAAATTAGTTTTTGCAACAGTACGACAGTAAAGTTATTGGGAGGCCCAAACAGGAAAATATAAATGATAGATACCTATAAACGTATTTAATTCCAGTATATATGATTAAATGATGGTGTAAATTAGGTGAAATCCATAACGAGGTATCAGGCACTGTTTCAACTAAAATCGAAAACCTGGTAGCTAACAAAATGGGCAAAAACCCATAACAGAACACGATAAATCTTGATTTAACACAAATTGACGTGTCCTGTGTAACAAAAAAAGCAAATCAAAGCTGTCGAAAGCCCGGCTGTCGAAAACCGGCGAAATATGGCAAAAGTCGGTTTTTCACTTAGCGGCCTTGTAATTGGGAGATGTATATCGGCACATTTTTCAGCCGATATGCTTCTGTCAAAATCGGGACAAATGATGCCTGTGGTGTGGACAAGAACACGGTATGTGGGCGTCGGGTTTTTTTTTTTGTGTAATTGGATGGGATTGGATTTATATGGAAAGAAGGAAAGATTGAATGTATAAAGAATGCTCACAAAAATAGCTAAATTAGTTAAAGATAAATTATTTTTCGTTGTTGATATTCGACGAGCAGAACTAAAACGTTTTATTAGTGTATTTTAAATAATTACTATTTATTTTTAATTTTATACATGCAAATGGAATCCCTAGAAACTAAGATGATTGAATCAATCACCTCAGCCTAGATATCAATAGCTAACTAATAACTAATAAGTTTATGTATACTTTATTGTACACCACCTTGGTCGCACCGTCCTCTCACCGCCGGCAGCAGCGGAAGACGCTGCAGAGAGGAAGAGGGTGAAATACGCACCATTGGTGGAACGCTACCATTTTGTGCCCATTGCCGTTGAGACCATGGGTAGTTGGGGCACTGAGGCCAGGAAGCTCATTATGGAGATAAGGCACAAGCGCTGTTTAAAAACGAGTGACTCCCGCGCCGGCTCGTTCTTTGTGCAAAGGTTAGCCATTGGCATCCAACGTGGCAGCGTAATGGGCACCTTTGCGCCGGGAACAGTTAGGGGCGGGTTATTTGATTAAGTTTTTTGACGTGTTGTCTTAGGTATGTGTGACTTATGGCATATATAATATTATATATTTATAAAAACTTTATTGTGTAGTATAATTGGGAAACTAAAATAACGAATTGGCGTATTTCTACATAAATGCGCAGTCATTTTTCCCAGCTACAAAAGCACATTTTCCAGGTTCTGCGTCTGATCAGTGGCGTCCATTAGTATCGAGGATCGGAAAGTGCGTGTGATAGGTAAAAATGTTGGCTCTCACTAATGCTTCATCGGGCAGCAGTATACGTACAGTGCAGGGGACTTTTGGGATACTTTGTTGTTGTTAGAGAAAATTGTTATTTTGTTTAAAAATCACGCCTGCATTCCTCGAAGGCGTAGACGGAGATGTTTAGTGCACCCACATTGTGCAAGTTATGTTTAACTCTTAAGTTGTAAGTGTTGTTAACTGGACAAAAATTGGCCAGACTCCTGGCTATGAAATGTGACGGAGAAATTTCCGTTTTTTGGCAAGGACACTACCAGCCGCACTACCAGTAGTGTCGTTTACAATTAACGACACTACCAAATCTATTTTGGATTAAATTGTACAGTCAACACAGCAAAGTTCAGACACATAATTCTTTATTTATTACTAAGTAAATCATGAAATAAAAGTAATAATTAATTCACCTTGATAATACTTCAGCACACGACGGGTAGTCGATTTATTGAGAACGCCATGTGCACAGATAATGAGCCTCGACCAGGTACCACAATTTCAACAGTCCCGTGTCATTATGTTATGATTAAATATGTTAAGCTACGAGTACTATACTACTACCATTGTAAGATCTATTGTAACCATTTTTATTAGCAAATAAATCTTTGACTTTGACAGCACTTTGCCCGACCCGGCAATCGAACCCAGGAACCCTTGTCCAGTAGTCGCGCAAAAATGCAAATCCTAGCAGAATGAATGAAACAATAGTTTTTTTAGATTTTGACCTATTGTAAAAGTTGTTCCTTAGAATACTTTACACTATTATTATTAGATCCTTAATCAGGCAAAAATAATAGATTGTTCCAAACCAAAAAATCCCCAAAAATCCTCCACGTACGTACAAACATCCATAAATCCAGATTAGTCAAGTGTTTGGGCGTACTCCGGACACAAGGTTGTCGTTCCCTGATTTATCCGCCACATCAATTCTTATGAAGATACCGCGAGTGTTCTGGCTTCGATTTTAGAGGGGACGCGCTTGATTTACCGGCCGTACTGTTGCTTTATTTTTTGTTATTGATTTTTGAAGAGAAGGGACGATTTTTATGGCTATTAGGTAATTATTTTACGAATGGAGACAAATATTATATTAACTGTTAGATTATATACTCTGTGGTACATTCATATTTTATATCTGTGCAACACCCACTTCCTCCCTTTCCGGCTTGCACACAATAATGCAAAAATGTCTCTGTAATTCCTAAGTTAATAGAATTAAAATAAACCGTTTATAAGCAAAAGTTGTCTAGCATCAATTACCCAAATCACAAACATGGTAGCAGAGCGTGTGGTTTATAATAATAATAGAAGGATTACTAAAGTTTGTCGAGATTTACAAAGTTACACGTACTAGGTCAAGTGAACAAAAGAAAATGCAGCGAGCTAATAACCAAATGATACCGGAATTCGACGGAAAGGAATATGCAAATTGGAAAATACGATTGTTAAAATATTTACAGTTTAAAAAATGCAACGAGGTTATAACTAAAAAAATTGACAGTGCTGCTGATGAAAAAGAAATAGAAAATTGGCTAGAAAAAGATGTGCAAGCCACTAATTATATTTATGGGGCGATAACTAATAAACAGTTGGAATACATAGCGGAATGTGAGTCGGCTTATGACATTATTTGCAAATTCGATTCAATGTATTTGAAGGCCTCGACATCATTACAAATTGTGTACCGGAACAACCTTGAAAATATTAAATTAAAAAACTATGCAGAATTAAATTCATTCTTCGACGAATTTGAAAGATCAGTAAACGAATTAAAACAGGCTGGTGCTACTATTAGTGAAAGTGAAAAATTAAATTATATGTTGAGAGCATTGCCAAATGAATATAGTCACATTGGTGACTTGATAGATGTATTACCAAAAGAAGACAGAACAGTAGAATACCTAATGAGCAAGATAAAACTAAAATATTTGGCAGAAAAACAAAATACAACATCACAAGAAAATTCAGAAGCTCCAGTAGGTAAGTCAAATGCATTTAAAACTGAAACCAGGTCAGCCCCAAACTCAAATGTATGTTTTATTTGTGGGAAACCAGGCCACATGAAACGTCAATGTTGGTACAATCGTGGACAACAAAATAGAGGTACAAATTATAGAGGA
Organism: Tiliacea citrago; assembly: GCA_963921375.1. Lineage (NCBI taxonomy): Eukaryota > Metazoa > Arthropoda > Insecta > Lepidoptera > Noctuidae > Tiliacea > Tiliacea citrago. The sequence goes on from OY992800.1 coordinate 22,212,099, forward strand.
AGAGGTAATTCCATTCATCGGGGACGTGGTCGTGGATTCAATAATCGTGGTAGAGGAAGAAACTTTAATCAAAATGCATCAAATACACAGAATGAACAACATAATTTCCATACATCAGTTATTCAAAGCAACATTACATCAAGTCTGAGTGAAAATAAGCCAACTAAGAATGAAATTACATGGTTATTGGACAGTGGATGCACAGACCACATTATAAATAGTGATGAGTATTTCGAAAGGTCAGTTATATTGAAGAATCCAGTTAAAGTCAAAGTTGGTGATGGAAGAATGCTAGAAGCTACAAAGGTTGGTGATATTAAACTATGTTTTCCTGTTTATGGTTCAAGTACATATGTAACTGTGAGAAATGTGTTTTATGTAAAAGAAATGAAGGCAAATTTATTGAGTTATGCAAGGATCACAGATAATGGTAACACAGTAGTATCAAAAGGACATTGGGCAAAAATTTACAATCCTAATGGCAAATTATTGTCAATAGCACTAAAAGAGGAGAGGTTATACAGAGTGATCAGTTACATCGAAAATAGTAAAATAGATGCAAATGTGAGTAAAAGTACATTGTCAGTGAAGGAAAAATTACATCGTACACTCGGACATGTCAACTTTAAATATTTAGATATTATGTGTAAAAATCAGTTGCTTGAAGGAATACCTAAAGAAATAGAATCAGAGTATATGAAGTGTGCTATATGTATTGAGAACAAAATGCATAACTTACCTTTTAAAAATAATAGAAGAAGAGCTGAAGATATATTAGAGATTGTTCATACAGATGTCAATGGGCCACATAACACAACAGGATATGGAGGTGAAAAATACTTTGTAACTTTCATAGATGACTATAGCAAGTTGGCAAAAGTTTATTGTATTAAGGGGAAGGATCAAGTTGCAGATTGCTTTATAGAATATGTGAATGCAGTTCAAAATTTAACTGGAAAAATGATAAAAGAATTAAGATGTGACAATGGGAAAGAATATATGAACAGTAAGATGTATAGTTTTGCAAGAGAAAAAGGAATAATGATAAAGGCATGCCCAGCATATGTACACGAGTTGAACGGAACTGCAGAGAGATATAACAGGACTATAATGGATATGGCTAGATGTTTACTAGCAGAAGCAAAAGTAAATAGATGCTATTGGCCGGAAGTGATTAAAGCCGCAGCTTATCTAAAAAACAGGAGTTTGGCAAATACTATAGTTCGAAAAACACCATATGAAATATTTTTCAATAAGAAACCATCACTAAAAGAATTGAAATTATATGAAAGCAGAGTTTATGTCAGAATACCAGAAGAAAAGAGAAGATCAAAATGGGATAAAAAGGCAGAATTAGGAATATTACTTGGATATGTTGAAGTTGGTTATAAAGTGTTAATAAATAATAGAATTATAGTTGCCAGACATGTTGATATTGTAGAAGAAGATGTTATGTGTATGGGCAATAATGAAGAAACAGATTCAGAGGAAGAAAGACGTGAAGAAGAAATAAAAATCGAAAATAACTTACCAGAAGAAACTCAAATAATTAATCCAAGTCATGATGAAAACAGGAACAATGATGATGAAAATGAATATATGGAACAGGGTAGACCAAAGAGACAAATCAAACGTCCAGTCAGATTTGATGAAGAATTCGGATATTACTGTATATGTGCAAATTTTTGTGATGCTATGATTCCAGGTACATTTCAGGAGGCGATACAATGTGATGAGGCAAATCAATGGATAGATGCAATGGACCGTGAGATGACCAGTCTTGTTAATAATAATACATGGACACTAGTGAGTAGACCAGAGGGCAAAGAGATTTTAGATGTGAAGTGGGTATACAAGAGAAAACCAGGTAACATTCTTAAAGCTCGCTTAGTAGTTAGAGGTTTTCAACAAAAGGATAATATTGATGATACATACTCACCTGTTGCCAAAATGCAAACATTAAAATTGTTATTATCTTATTCTTGTCAGTATAGTTTACTTATTCATCAAATGGATGTAGAAACAGCCTTTCTAAACGGTAAAGTAGTATCAGAAGTTTATGTTAAACAACCACAGGGCTACGATGATGTTTCAAATAAAGTTTATAAATTAAATAAAGCATTGTATGGTTTAAAAGAAAGTCCAAGAGCTTGGTATGAATGTTATAACGATTTCATTAAACAACTAGGTTTCTATAGAAGTAAATATGATTATTGTCTTTATGTAAAAAGGGAGAACAATGTAACGGTCTATATACTTTTGTTTGTTGACGATTTGCTAATTTGTTGTAGAGATGTAAAAGTAATTAATGATATTAAGAAACAACTAAATAATAAATTTAAAATGAAGGATTTAAATACTGTGAAAAGCTATATTGGTATAGATATTGAGTATGATTATGGTAACTCTATTAATGTTTTAACATTGTGTCAGAAAAACTACATTGATTCTTTAGCAGAAAAATATAATATTAAAAATTCTAAGTTGTATAAAACACCAATGGAACTTAATCTAAAACTATGTAAATCCAATGTAAATGACGATGTTAAATATAGAAATTTGATAGGTGCACTCTTGTATATCAGTCATGGTACTAGACCTGACATATCTTACAGTGTAAACTATTTAAGTAGATTCCAAAATTGCTATGATGAGACACATTTTAAATATGCCTTGAGAGTTCTAAAGTATTTGTATTTAACAAAAGATCTGAAATTAACTTACAAACAAAGTCTTAAGACAGATAATATTGTAAATTGTTATGTAGATGCCGATTGGGCAGGAGATATCACTGATAGGAAGTCCACTACAGGTTTTGTTATTGAATTATTTGGAAATCCAATTTATTGGAAATCTAGGAAGCAAAGTTGTGTAACCAAGTCATCTACCTTTGCAGAATATGTTGCATTATCTGATGCTGTAACTGAGATAATTTTCTTAAAAAAATTAATAAGTGATATGTTTATTAAGATTAGTACACCAATTAGAATCTATGAAGATAACTCTGGAGCTCTTGCTATAGCTAAATATGGTAACTTTACTAAGAACTCTAAGCACATTGAAGTACAATATCATTATGTTCATGAAAACTACAAGAATAAAGTTATAGAGATTGTAAAAATTGATTCAGATTCAAATGTTGCAGACATACTTACCAAATCTTTGGGAAAAACTAAATTCCTTAAGTTTAGAGAAAAGCTAAAATTAGAATAAAATGTTTGAGTTATGTAAACAATCAAAATAAATAAATAAGAAAGTTGATACAAAGTAAAAAGGGTTACGTTGATAAATAAATAAGAAAGTTTTATGTTTACTTTTATACTTTGTTAGTATTTAAGATAAATAATGCATGTTAAAGAAAAAGTGTGCAAGCTACAAGTTTAAATAAATAGTATGTAAAGCAAGAATAGGAGTAGGTGTTTAAGAGATAAGATAAATACATATGTGCCTGTAAAAAGATAACTATAGTATGATTAAAGTAAAAGATAAAATATAAATGTAAGGAGGCGTGTTAGATTATATACTCTGTGGTACATTCATATTTTATATCTGTGCAACACCCACTTCCTCCCTTTCCGGCTTGCACACAATAATGCAAAAATGTCTCTGTAATTCCTAAGTTAATAGAATTAAAATAAACCGTTTATAAGCAAAAGTTGTCTAGCATCAATTACCCAAATCACAAACATTAACAACCATTCCACCGCCACTGTTTAGAGGTGCTGGAATTACAAATATTTATAAATAACATCCTGAAAGTTTTTAAGATAGCCTCTTAAATTTTTTATTATTATTTTACGATTAAGTTCATAATTCACCTTGTAGGCAACAATACGGACTTTGCTATTTTCAAAGTCACATACATGCTTGGGAGTTAAACAAAGATGTTACTCGAAAGAAAAAAAATGTTCAGGACATTTTTCATGAACGGAACCAGTATTTTTTTCATTGCGAGATTTATGACTGATCTCTTTAGCCGATGAAACCTATAAGTTATGTCAGGCCCTATACACACTTTTTTTTGCAAAAGTCTACGTAGTTTGAAACCTTTAATATTACAGTAAGCTAAAATGTAACAAATTATTTTTTTTATTAACCTCTTTATTATTATCAGTAACAGTAGCGTGTCACCAACACGTTATCGACCATAACGATCTGTTTGTGTACAAATTAAAAATTCTTAATAGCTAACTTGGGAACGCACAACTAGCTAGTTGTCTGGGGACCTCGTTGCGATAAACAGGGATATAGTGGGAATGGAAGCGATTCCTTGTTTCTGTTTTGTAATAGCGTTAAGAGAGCCTTTGTAGTTCATCGTGATGAAGGTCTGTTGTGACGATCACCACACATGGCGCTCACGTGACCTGAACAAGATTATGGCAATAAGTAAAAAGAGGTTGTACACGCTCAGCAAGTGGCACGTCAAAATTTGGCTAATTAGCCACGCTAATTTCGTCTTGTCTCTTTTTCGTTCCCAATAAATACGACATGCCGTCCACGTATCATCTAATAGTGTTACATTGTGCTGTTTTTAACCGACTTCTAAAAAAGGAGGAGGTTCTCAATTCGGATGTTTATATTTTTTTTAAATGTTTGTTCGTGCATAACTCCGTCGCTTGCCAACCGATTTGAAAAATTATTTTTTTGTTGGAAAGGATATACTTCCCAAATGGTCCCATGAAAATTTTATCGAAATCGGACAAGCGGTTTTTGAAAAATCAACAAACATCTAAAAATGTATCTACATTGTCTACATTAACGATCTTTTCGTTTATTCTGCATTGCGTTTTTTGTTCGCGCATAACTCCGTCATTTACGAACCGACTTGGAAAATTCTTTTTCGGCACTAAAAAGTAAAAAACAAAAAACTTTTTGTGTGGGTGACATAAAACTAAAATACAGATCCAAAGACACCGACTTCCGAAATTAAAGTTATTTTTCACTTTGTAGTGTTTTTTTGGAAGTCGGTTTTTTTTTTTTTTTTAAGTTTTTTATTGAAGATCGAATGTTGAGTAGGTAACCTATCTACGTCTTTTTACTTTATGATTATTGTCTGGGCCTCTGTGTTTGTTTCGGTGTTTTTTTTGTCAGAGTGGTCGGATAGGAAACACAGACTTCGTGTAGATTTTAAAATATGATTGACGTATTTAAGTGTTTTAATAAACCTGTTGGCAGAAATAAAAACAATTTATCATCATGGTCTAAAATCGCATAAGAGCATCTCTCTAGATGAGAAGGGTGAGGCCTTTGCCCAGCAGTCGTAAAATGTGACAAAAAAAATTGGATTGACTACTTCGTTAGTCTAGGTACTGGTTGAAGAGCGACTACTGCTGATCTAGGGTTTGATTCCCAGTGTTGTTGAGTTTTTCTGTCAGTCATTATATTCATTTTTGAAACTCCTTTGCGAGTTACAATTAAAGAAGCCCCAAATTAAAGCTGCGCTTTATATCACCTATAAACTACGCTCAAATCACTTCCATCATCTCTTCCTCCGTGTGAACATTACATTCTGAATATTTACCTTCTCATACCTACTAAGCCCCAGGTCTGTATTGATATAAAGGAAAATTGTAACTACCTCTAATATTGATATAGTTTGTTTATATTGCCCAATTTTAGAAATAACTTGCGTGAGTTGACGCTATTTGAATGTATTTCAAAACTTTCACTGTTTTAGTTTTGGTAATAACCTTGTTACCTTTGGGGTCCTGGGTTCGGTTCCTAGGTCGGGCAGTGTTATAGGATTATTCCGTCAGGAATTTCTCAGTAACAGCCAGGAGCCGGGATTTGAACCTGGTTAATGGCTGGTGAAATTTTGGTGTGTGTTGGTAGGTACATAGAAGAAAAGAAAAAGAAAGAAAACTTATTTATTCTGCACAAACAAAACGCACAGTACAACAAAAAAAAGTCAAAAAAAAAAAAAACATACTAAGTAGCCAAAAGCCTCGCATCCAATACTTTAAGCATTCTGGCATCTCTGCCTAACCCTTCGGGGAAAACAGGCGTGATGTTATATGTGTGTTTGTGTTAGTGGCAATATTATAGCATATAACCAGCTTATAATGTTCCCACTGCTGGGACACAGGCCTGCTCTCTTCGAGAGAGAGTGGGCCGTAATTTACCACGCGGGCCCAGTGCGGGTTGGTAGATGTCACATGTCTTCGAATTTTTGGTTCTAGGACATGCCGGTTTTCTCACGATGTTTTCCTTCACCGTTTTGAGAGCAGTGGCGATGAAATTATTTACACAAAGGAAAGCGCCTGCGCTTGCAATATTGTAGGCTTGGCCTTTATTATATAGGTGATATTGGGTTTTTCCATCTGGAATTTCTCAGTAGCAACCTTGTGTCTGGATTACGTAGGACTTAAAAATATAACTGGTGAAATTTTGGTGTACTATTCAATGTTGGAGCACCTCTGCCTAACCCTTCGGCAAATATACACGTGATGTTACGTTAAATATATCTGACGGAATCTGTATGCATCTACAATACTTACGCCTCTACGTAAGCCTTCGCAGAAAACAGGCTTGAGGTTATGTTATGACTGATAAGCTGTACGCACGAGCGAACAAAACATGGTGAACACGAACATCGAACACCGAACATCAACGGATTTAAATATGTAAATGTATATAATTTATAAAACAATAATTATAATTCATAAATTCAATTCTATGCATTAATAAACAGTATAACGTACTAACTACTTAACTAATAATAAAATTTATCACATTGATGCTGGTAGCACACCTCCCGCCGCGAAACCATAGCAGCGAAACCGCAGTAGTTCAATTGTACTGGTTCAGGTCATGTTCCGCTACTAGAATCGGATGCGAGTAGGCGAACCAGTACAATCGGACTACTGCGGTTTCGCTGCTATGGTTTCGCGGCGGAGGTGTGCTATCAGCGTAACCACCCAAGGCTCTTCCTCCTCTCTCCTACTTGATCTATGCTGTGCCCGACAGTGTCCATAATTATGACTAATATAGGTATTTCCCTACCAACTATATACATAATACGGTACGCAATCAAAAATTGATAATTGAGAAAAAAACATTTGGTTGTACGTGTGGACAAAAATTTGCAAAGCGAGCGCGAACATAATACAACGTCCACACAGAACAACGAAATTGGATCGCCACGAACATTTTTGACGAACACAGTGTTTGATGTTCATTTGTAGTAGGTACGCACATAGGAACAAAGTGTTCGATGTTCGTTGTTCGTTCGTGATGCACGTCTTTACGGACCATTTCAAGACAGCCTACCGAAAATAACAATAAATGCTACGTCACAAATGACTTAGCACCACAGACATCCAATAGTTTAAATAACAAAGCAAGTAATTTTCCTAATTCAAAGGGTGAGGCCAAATCATTACCAGACTTAACCCTTTACTATGAAGCCATTATGTATTGGTAGTTAACCTAATGGGTTAACTTAAACCGTAGGTATCACGCGATCGAACCTTTTAAATGGTGTTTAGTTATTGTGATTTTGATGATTATTAGAGTTAATGGGAACTGGTATCAAGTAACTATTGGTTTTAAAGTTTTGTTCGTTTATCGAATGGACGAAGTTATATTTATACAAATTGCGGTGGTTCGTGTGAGGATAAAATTGCAGAATGTTGAATGCGAGTTAGAAATAAAACAAATCATAACATTTAGTAGCACTTATGAAGCACTAGCTGCACCCCGCGGTTTCACCCGCGTAAGTCTCGATCCCGTGGGAGTATCGGGATAAAAAGTAGCCTATGTCTCAATCCAGGGTGTCAGCTACCTCCATACAAATTTTATCAAAATTGGTCCAGCCGTTAGAGCGTGAAGAAGGAACAAACATACACACACTCACAAACTTTCGCCTTTATAATATTAGTGTAACAAATTAGTGTGAAGTGTGATAATGTGTCATCTGTGTCAATGACCTCAGTTACGCTGACGACATGGTGCTGCTAAACGCTTCAGTCGGTGGCCTCAGAAAGCTGCTGCGGACCTGTGAGGAGTATGCCCTTAGTCATGAGTTAAAGTACAATGTGACCAAATGCCAATCGGTTTTTGGCCACATTTGAGACCGGTACGAAACGTTCGCACAACTATCCGCCCGTTTTTCTAAACGGTGATCCACTCGAAAGGGTGGATCAATTTAAGTATCTAGGGCATTTAGTTACAACCGACCTCAAGGACAATGCTGACATGGAGCGGGAACGGAGGGCTTTGTCGGTGCGGGCGAACATTCAAATTCAAATATTTTATTTGTAGAACATAGGTAAACAAAAAATACAGATGTCAATATTAATAAATGAGCGCTATGTCTTGCCGTCAACGGCGTACAAATATTTCTAATTATAATTTCTAATGATTAATTGGTAAAAAACATAATAAAAACAGTCAAATTAATAATGAACTCAACTATAACAATAATTAATTAATTAAAATAACAATAAATTTAAGCAGATAATAGTACATTAAAGTTAAATAGATTAAATAAAACAATTAAGTTATTGACAAATAAAATGGAAATAAATAAAATGTCATTAAATTACAATTTGTCTTCTAGGTACTCATTGACTGTGTAGTAAGCTTTTTGGCCTAATAAATTAAGAAGAGCCTTTTTGAAATGGTGTATGCTGCCAAGATCTTTTATACAATTGGGTAACTTATTATATAACTTGGGTGCCATTCCTAAAAAGCTTTTTGAGTAAAGCGCAGTCTTGTGTGGAATAGCACATATTTCTCTATTGCGACGTTTCGATCTAAGAGTTTGCAACATGCTCGCACGCAGGTTGTCGCGCTGTTCGAGGGAGGTGAACATAACGGTCTTTAGGGCACGTCTCTTTACACGTGCTGTCTGTGGGGAGGTACATGTCTGCATCATATGGAGCTCTCCGCTTCCAGTTCAACAACGCGTTCAGGGCTGTATTGGGGCTGCCTCGCTACTGCAGCACCTTAGGTATGTTCGCTGAGGCGCGTATCGATTGCTTCCACGCGACCATGCGCAAGCGGGGCGCGTCCATGGTGCGTAGGGTGTGGGGCCGCACCAATGTCGTCCTGGCGATGATCGCGGACCGGATGGACTGCTCATACATACGGCACTGCTGTGATAGGCATGTTGCTGTCAGCAGGGCTGGTTTGTTTTATTTATATTTTATTTTTATTATCCTTTTTATTGTGTTTTCTGTATTTGTGTGTACTTCAAATTTATAGTTGCTCGAAATAAATGTATTTTATTTATTTATAATCGTATCTACGCTTTTAATTTATGGAAGAAATTACATTTGACACTGCATGATAAAGGCATCTTAATTATTTCGCCCCGCGGTTTAACCCGCATACGTCTCGATTCCGTGGGATACCGGGATAAAAAGTAACCCGAGGTCTTGGTCTACCCATGCGCCACATCCAACTCCGTTTAGCCGTTTTAGCGTGAAAGCGTAACAAACAAACAAACTCACTTTCGCATTTATAATATTACTAGCTGCGCCCCGTGGCTTCACTCGCATAAGTCTCGATCCCGTGGGAATATCGGGAAAACTCACTTTCGCTATTTATAATATTAGTTGGGATTTTTTAGCAAAGTATCCGTTAATATAGGTACACCTCTGCGTAACCCTTCGGAAAACAGGCTCGTAGTTATGTTTATGTTGTTGAAAAGAAACAAAAATGAACATACTATAGTTTTTATTAGAAAAAAATATCTAATTTTCGCAGTATAAAACTATTCAGTAACTCCTTTATTCATGCAACCTTCAAAAGTAACGCTTAAATTACCTCACAAATGAAGTTGTGACTGCTATTCCCAGGAACCGAACTACGCAAACAGGCCATGTAGTGTGTGGTGTAAAATAAATAATAAAACATGCTATGACAGTTGGTGGCAACCAAGGGATGCCCCGAGGGCTACATACGTTAACGCAGCTTGACCAACGAAGCACATGCAGCAAGGAAAGGGTTGGATAGGGCTTTCCTCGCTGCCCTGACAAAAAAAAGATTTTTTGTCATATCATGTTTTTTGTTATGTCTGTTGAATTTGTGCTGAATACCTAAACTATTTTTCGTGCTTTTTTCTTTCAGCATTTGTCGAAATAATGTTTGCATTGAAATGACTTCAGAAATCCGGCTAATTGGTCGATTTGCACGAATTCACTGGCGAAACGAGTGAATCGACACTTTTAAATAATAAGATTTTTTCTGTAGGCGATTCGCACGATAAAAAAAAAAAAAAAAGTTTATTCTGGTAAAAAGGTAAAATACTAATGGATGTTAATTTATTAGTGGGCGAATCGACCACTCCAGAAATACGTATTAGGCAATTGGCACATTAAATATTTTACTTATAAACATATTTTGCTGAATAAAATATAAACTGAATAAATACAAACTACAAAAATAATTGGTAAATGTAGTTTCTAGTGTACTTTTTTCATAACTTTATTGCATAAAATTCAAAATTGCCAATTACCTAATACGTATTTCTGGAGTGGTCGATTCGGCCGCTAATAAATTAACTTCATGCAAATCGCCTACCGAAAAAATCATATTATTTAAAAATATCGATTCGCCAGTTTCGGACGAGTAAATTCGGGTGAATCAACCAATAAGCCAAAAATCCAATAACAAAAGTATTTACTATACCTATTTAGTATAATATTGTTTTCGGAGGAAGTTGCGCTAGTCTCCTAGTTCCTACTATACGTAGAACTATAATTGATTTGCATTAAAAAAATACTTTAGATCGACAAACTTTATTATTTATTTAAAAGAAAATATAACTTTAGTATAACCCCATTTCAAATCGCCGTATCCACATCGCCCTACCTTCCCCATCCATGTTTTGACCCAATAGTGGACAGTTTCAGGCCCTTTAATAAATATTTATCCCCATATTGTTCGGAGCCCTACGATATTATTACATGAGCCGCTAATTTTACTTAATTACATTATTTATTTGTTTGCTTAGGCTTTCATGCGGTCATTGAAAAATTATAATCTAAAGTGGGGATGGGATGTGGTGATTATGATGGGGATTTACTGTAATGGCTGTGGGTTTTGGCGCGAAAATTATAAGGGACTTGTACCTACTTAAAGGTACGTGAAATATAGTGCAGTAAATTGGTGATAACGTAGCGCCACTTATTAATAATAGGGTTTTTTTTTAACTATAAGATGACAGAAGAATCAGCAAGGAACTCCTATATTCTAGTAGTAATTATTCAATTGCAAAAGATACTATTTAGAAGTGGCTTTGAGGTAGATAAACCACTTATTTGGTGCACAAGAAATGGCACATGGCACACAAAGCACAATTAAATGATAACAAATTAGGTAGGTACATAAATATATAGGAAGTACAAGGTGGTCTATAAAACAATGCTTATTTTAAAAATTAAGTAATCGTAAAGTTGCTTGACAACACTATGACACACTTATCAAAATCCAGACAAGTGCGAGTTGAACTCGCGTGGTGAGGGTTTCGTACAGTGAATATGTTACCTACCATGTTTTTTTTTTCCAAGATAGTTTATCCTAAGATCAAACTTGACATTGTAGTTGATAAATATAATATGTTCACATTTCAACTTCAAGTTTAAGTTTGTACGCACACTATTGAGAGATTGACCATATCATTTTAACACTATAGGCTTCTTATAAGTTTTCCTGTAATCTATAAGTAACTATTTTCTGTATTTTTTCAAAAAATTTGGGTCAGTAGGTTCGTAGATAAGGGGGGGTGGTGTATGGTCTATTTTCTTTAATAACTTTAAACCTATTTATTTTAAAACTATTAAAACAAATTGGGACCCTCATAACAAGCCCTTTCATTTGGTACACACGGTACAGTTTGCATTTTTTTAATGTTCTAATTTGTTCCCAAAAAGTGTATATTGTCAAGTGTCATATTAAAAATTAATTTATTGACGTTTACTTACGTGTTTTGGTCAGAGATATTCATAAATGTGTACCAAATAAACTTAATCGGTCCAGTAGATTCGGAGCAAATGGGCTGTGATACACGGACAGACAGACAAAGAGACGAGTGATCCTATAAGGTTTCCGTTTTTTCCTTTTGAGGTATGGAACCCTAAAACGAACATACAATTAAAAAAACTATAATTAAAGATGTCGAACATTCGATATTAAACAGAAATGGGAGAGTTACTATTGGTAGGGGTGAACTATAGACTTCTGCCTACCCCTTATGAGTTTACGAGCGTGATGCTATGTTATTTTGTTTCTGCTTCCAATCCACCTTAAAAAGTACAATAGCACCTACAATTTTTATTAGTCATCAACACAATACAACATGTCATACCCTACTAAAACAAACGGTATCAATGCCCAACCCTCCAATGCTCACGCAATTAAATCAAAAATACACACGCCTGGCGATCGTTTATTAAAATTGACAGCCGCGCCACACCTGTGCCACAGCCGAAGGGTTAAACTACAAATTGATTCGTTGGTACACACGTCGTTATTAAAACATTATAGGGTTAAATGTTGGCTTTGTGCTGTCGAGCTTTTTAGGGTTGATTATCAGTTGTATCGGAAATTCGGAAAAGCACAAAAAAAATGATGTGATGTTATTTTTTTGTGTAAAACAGGGTTTAAATGGACCATGTTCTAAATGTTTGGATCAGCTAAGGAACTAAAAGTGTAGGCAGAGAAAGGCAAGGGTAGAAGAGGTGTTACACTCACATTTCGCAAGCTATGTTTAGGTTTTATGGTGTGCCTAATAGGGGCCGAGCCTAAAGCCATACACCGGGCTTCCGGACTATAATCCAGAGTCTGGACTATCCCACTAGGTATACATAATCAGCCTATAATGTTCCCACTGCTGGGACACAGGCCTCCTCTTTCTGTGAGAGGGAGTGGGCCGTAATACACACTAGTAGATGTCACATGTCTTCGAATTTTTAGTTCTAGGTCATGCCGGTTTCCTCGCGATGTTTTCCTTCACCGTTTTGAGAGCAGTGGTGATGAAATAATTTACACAAAGTAAAGCGCCTGTCTGGGTTCGAACCTACGACCTACAACTCGTAAGCTGCGGCGTTTACCACTGGGCCACCACTGCTCTCCTGTATACTCGGTATACAGGTTGGATTTTTGAGACAGGGCAGTAAGGGCAGGCACCTGAACCATTGTAGCTACAGGAAAACGGTCTTAGGAGACTGTCCTCAACTTTTTGAGACATTTTGATCAGCATTTGAAATTGAAGAGATTTTGAAAAAAATGTACCTACTGTCTGCACGTAAATGGGCAGTTTTCATAAAAACTTTTTTGATGCCAATTATCGATCCTGTTTCTTATAAGGATCAAAAAACTCTATCGGGCCAACTGAGGTTTGAGTACAACAAAAGTCAGAAATCGAAAAAAAACTTTTCCCATACATTTCGTAGGAAATGAGACTACAACCTACTTTTTACAATTCCGAGACTGGCGGAAAATATAATATTATAAACGTGAAAGTTTGTATGTTTGTTACTCAATCACTCAAAAACGGCTGAAATGTTATATTGATAATTCTTTGAAATGATTATAATTCTGTATGTAACATGTTATTTAGGGCCGGGAATCATATGTTGATGAACATACGACCTAATACTGACCTGCAAATTGTAAAAACGTAAAAAAAAAAAACCGCGGGCTACCCTGGCGTTTCCGCCTTAAGATACAATAATACAAATTCTGTCCCGATGACTACCACCCCCCACTGGGCCAGCGATCAACCAAACCCATAAGTTTAGCAGAGAGCCCGATACAAAGTTCTGCCGTTATTGTAATATAACAAAATATTATACCACTTATAGCGAAAAACAATAACAAAGTTTACTCTATAAATAATGGACGAGAGATTGGTGAGGGTTAAGAGAAGGGGTACTATTGCAACTCGAAAAGCGTTGTGACATAGTGAGTTTTTTCTTGGGCGAAAATTGAATGAGTCACAAAAGTTTGCACATTAATATTAACAAGAACTTAATGTAGGAAGGAGCTGAATGCTAAGGTATAAGTAAGACAGATGACGTATGCGACGTATGCTTGGGATGATGTGGAAGATATTAAAAAGGTCGAGGGACAGTGGATTTTGAATGACGGAGAAAAAGATGTAAATACGGAATTTTACATTTTATTTTTGTTTTATATTATACACCATTCGAAATAAGATTAGAAATTTAAATAAACCTTTTTTACAGTACGTTCAACCGATTTTGATTTCTATTCCGTAGATATAAGGATGGCATTAAAAGCAAAAACGTAGTTACAATACCAACCGTTTATTACAGCTGCCATTTGTCATGACACCAACGCAATAGAAGTCAAAATTGGTTGAACGTACTGTAAAAACGGTTTATTTAAAATTCTAATCTTATTTCAAATGGAGTATGGTCTATTTATGATGTCTGTGATATTCTAAGTTTGTTTTCTCTAACTTCAGCCGACATTCTCACAATAATACAACTACTCACAGTCACATTATTAGCATTACCCACCTTCTGGGCTCCACCACAGTCGCGTAAAAACCGAAAAATAATTTTCATTTCGGAAGTTGGTCTTTAGCTTGGTTTGATTTTTTGGCACCAAACCGACTTCTTTTGAAACTAAAATAATTTTTCACTTTAGCTGCAAAGTGAAAAATCAAAAAGTTGTTAGACACGTTTATTTTTTTACAAAAAAAAAGTCTGTTTAAAAATGTGTGCTGTCTTTAAACCTATTCTAAAGATGATACCATTTCAAAATAAACTTAGGGACTTTTTGATCATTTACTTTCGAGTTTGTAACCGTAGTAGGTGTCAGTATAGTTAACTTGTAGTTTCAACGTTTTCCCCGTCGATTAAGATACGTTAACCACTCGATAATGATGTAAGTTTACGTACTATGTCGTGGAGCTGTTGTACTGTTAGAAAAAAAGACAGAAGAAAAAAGACTGGCATTTTTTTTTGTTATAGATAATTCTATTTCTAAGATGTAATAATAATAATAGCAGCCTATTATTGTCTCACTGCAGGACAAAGGCCTCTTCTCATACACAGAAGGCACGAGCATTAATCATCATGTTTGCTCAAGATGGGTTCCCAATTTCAGACTATTTTTATTAACTAAGTCCAGGTTTTCTCACGATTTGTTTCCTTCATCGATGATCAGAAAGTACATATTATGATTGAAAGAGTCACACTACTGGTACTTGCCCGGATGTGAACGCACAACTTCGTGCATGAGAGGCGTGGCCTAAACCAGGAGGCCATTATAACGTTCTCTGAGATATAAGAAGACGAAATACTTACCTACTAGAGATACAATACTCACCCCCTTACTAGTTCAGTTGGGTAAAAACGATGCATAATAAATTAATATTGTCAATATAAAATTTGTGTTCGTCAAGCAAGAAGGTTACTGAAAAGAAGATAGACAAAAACGTCATCTTACACAAGACGTTTTTTTTTTTCTTTCACAACACCATACGGGTATGTGGGTCGTCGTCGTCAGCCGCGATTGCTGGCGGTACCGCGCGTGCGAACTAGCTTGCTGCGTGAGGCGCCGCTGACGAGCGTGCTCCATACTCTCAACCTCATTGCTGATGACGTCGACAAATTTGGTTTGCTTTGGGTGAATTTGAAGCTACCTATAGAATTTGTTATGGTACAAGCAGTGGAACTATTTAATTTTTAAGTGTACTACAATATCGCATTGGGTCTAGCCTGTAAGGATAGTTGTATGTTTAGAGTGAATAAATAATTGAAAAAAACAAATTCCATGACCACAGAAACACGCGGTAATAATTACTGGTGAAGTAATTTTCTAGCAATTGTATCTGCTAACGGTACAAATACTATTGAAGCGTGAAGGTACAGTCAGCATATACCGCAGATGATAAACGATTGTTTCAAACTATTGTCGTTAGCGGATACTTTTATCTTTTCTTACTCTAGTTGGGACCCGTACATCGAAAACTCTGATGTTTTTATTATAGGCTATACTAGAGGCATTCAAGATGGGTTGCTATCTCAGAGACAAAGCAGAACTGCCTCATGTGCTTGTCACACCGGCACCCAATCACTCATACCTAGTGGAGCTAAAGGAATGACTCCTTTGTGAACTTTTATTAGCATTTAAAGCCAACTAGCATTGCCCTCGGCTTCGCCATTGAGGTGGTCGAAAATTATCCCCCGGGAACGTATTACCGTGATAAAAAGCCTATGTTCTAACCCAGTGTTGAGTATCAAGCTCCAGGTGTACTGCTGGTGGTCTTGACTATGTAATAAATCTACTTGATTGGTGATATGACAAGTACTGTATTTGTGCTAATTAAAACGCACGCTCAAGGTGTCGGCAAGCGAGTGGAAGGCAGGAGGGGAGCCCGCGATCGCGGCGTGGTGTGTGGCCCGATGTGACGTCAGGAACACCCAGGTCCTGGTCTCTGCCAAATTTCCTGTGTGCCTTTCATCAAAATTCGTTCAGCCGGTAGAGGCGAGAAAGGATAGCTGACAGACAGACAGATCTACTTTTACATTTATAATATTTGTATGGACATAGGTATAGATTACCAGTGGTGAAGGGTGATTTTATAAGAGCGATAAGCCGGAGCAATAAAATATTTTCTATATAAAATAAACTCCTCCTGACGACGTCTATTTTGTATAGAAACTGAACTCACAGCAAGCCGGACGCGCCTGCTAGTTATTTTAGAGCAAAATGCTCTGTTGTTGGGATATAAAGACAAAAGTGTAATGTTTTAATTGTATGGTGTATTAAATACCTACTGTGTGATTATACATATTATTTGGCATTATTAAACACTACTGATTGTGCCATTTTTCAATGACGATAGAGTGGTTGTGTTGCGAATTTCCGAAGGGAAGCCGGTAGGAATCGTGTTATACGGTGGTTTCGCCACTGTAGATTACAGCAAAATTTTTAAGGTAAAACGAATTAAAAATTATGTTCTTAAAAACCACCACAAAGCCAATGAGCCGAATTAAAGCAACAGAAAAAAAAATATACTAAGTAGCTAATATCATCATCAACACCATTCGCTATCCCCATTACCGATTAATGACATCGGCGTAAAAATCGCATGCGAAATAAATCCTCTTTTAAAAAAAGAAATGCTGAACGCCACTGATGAGCGTAATATTTTTCCCAACTGATATTAAGTCATGTTTAAGAAGGTTCGTCATTATCCTTAATAGTAATAGATATTTTATTTTGTCGCGTTTCGCTTTGGGGTGTTTACACAATATTCTTGGGGTGCTATTCTAAAAAAAGCTCGATAAATAGTCGTTTTTTATTGGGAACGTAGATATGCCTGTAATTTTTAAATATCACTGACAGAATAAATTCCTAAGCATAAGAAAAAGTGAATTTAATTCATCCTGATGGTATCAATCACTAAGCACCTAATTTTTATTTTCACACCGGAGTCCCAGTGCCAAAGAAAATAGTATTTTTATTTCTTTCTGGTGATTCAATATAACGATGACACAACAAACGACACAATCCACCAATTTTTTTACAGTTTGATAACATAATAACTATCATTGTATACCTAAAAGGCGAAGACAAGGCTGATCAGTCTGTCATAAAAACACCTGAATTCTGTACCTATCTATGATCCACAATAAAGAATATGATTGATTGATTGAATAATACTTACCATGAGAGAAAAAAAAAACCAACTTACTTTAATCAATTAAATTATCGTACTCTTAAATCATCATCTATTAATATCGAGCACTTCCACAATCCACCCCCTGATACATTTGCCGTTCGTTAATAGGTTTTTCCTTCATAAAGGGAATGCTAACCTATTTATTATACAGCTGATATTAAAAACGAGGGGCTCAGTGTTGTCATAGCATTACAAGATTAAGAATGTATGTCCGCATGTTTGTGTGTCTTGCATATTGAAAACTGATAATCTTTATTTTTGATGGGCAATGCTAATTGTTGCTAAACAGTCATGCTTTTGTCAATCTTGTAGGATGATTCCAGTCGATCTGTTCTGTAAAAGTGTCACCGTGAAAACTTACGTGGAGTGAGCTGCCAATAGTGCCAATCCCTAGCATAGTCTACAAGTTAGACCGGCAGTTTTGTCTCTTTGGTGTGTCGTGATTAAAATATAATAATAATAAAAATGTTTATTTCAATTACAAAGTGCATTTACATACATGATTTGGAGATCACCTTTTAAGCAAGAATTGCTTGTGTTAGGAGACTGGCCTTCCACTTAGCGTTAACCATTAATTTGCAATTGAATGTAAAAATAACCAAAAATAAAAGTAAAATAAGTAAATAGGTTACTTTTAATTTATAGAAAAAGCAAACTATGAGCGACTACGACGAACTATGAACGAGCGTTAAACAGAGAAAAAGGCAAACATGCGCGTATTGGTTTGATGTATGGGTGTGAGTGGGTTGGTGTGAGGGTGTGTGTGAGTTAAAATTTGCATTATTTTAGTTCTACTCTAGGGTATAAGTTTATGTGTAAGTTAGCCCTGTGACAGTGTGTTGGGATCTGAAGACACAAAAAAACATTTGTATAATATAGCTCCCTTTTCACAATGGGAAAAAATGACACCCCGAATTGAATTACTTTTAAGTTTTTATGATTTACCTATAATACCACTAGCGACCCGCCCCTAATCGCACGGTTTTAACGACTTGAAAAAAACATCTTAATTTCTCTATTATAATAAAGTTTAAAGTTAGTTAGTTCGTTTTTTGTAGTTTTTAAAGTTTATAATATAGATACACATAAACCTTCCAGAATAAATTTTCCAAATGATGGTGAAAACCGCATCAAAATCCGTTGCGTAGTTTATTAGATCGCCGTGGTCACAAAGATCATAATATATAAATAAAGATATAAAAGTAGCCTAAGTTACTCCTTATATCATCAGTTCTCTGCCAGTGAACACTCCCGTCAAAATCGATCCAGCAGTTTCGGAGATTATCCGGAACAAACAGACGGACAACGAACCGACAATTAAAAAAAAAAGATTATTTGTTTTAAGTAGGTACCGTACATACTTTCATAATTATGCATTTAGTAAAAACTGTTATTTTGACATCACAAACACACACATGTATTTTTCTGAAATTCCATTAAAGACTTCACACATCACATAAGATAACATCACGCTTGTAATCCCCGAAGGGTTAGGCAGAGATGTACCTATAGTACAACCACATTACGCCAGTTATGTTTAAGTAAAGACTAAAACTTCAACGTTAAAAAATACACTTTTTACAGGAAGAGTCATGGTATTTTCCTAGTGTAGGTACTCATCTGAGTGTTCGAAGATGTCTTTGTGTCATTATGGAAGTGTCACGGATTGTTTGGCGATCTTAATGGGGGTTAAAAGTGTGTTTTTATTAAAATTTTGAACGAACTTTGGCACTTATTTTTAACATAACATTAGAGGTATAGAATTTAATATAAGATTCGAGGAAAATGTGAGTAGGCACGGAATGTATAAAGATGCTATATTAAAAACACTCCTTTCTTGCCCGTGCAACTACCAATGATACGAGTCCGCGTACCACTGGACAGTTTCCCTCAGTCGTCAGTTTATTTAATTTGCCAGTTTCGTTGATTAGTCAGTTTCGCTGATTGGTCAGTTTTACCGATTAGACAGTTGCGTTAACTCGACAGTTTCCAGTGTTTGCCAGTTTCCTCGATTCGTCAGTTTAGTACACTCAATGTAAAAGTAGTAATACTACATACAGTAATACGTTAATTTGATCTCCTTTATAACTGCAGTAGTAAGTTGTTAGAAGGTCCCATACCTATCAACACTATAACTTGAAAACATTGTAAAAACCCATTCTTTTTAAAAGAGTAACCGTGGAGTTTCTTGCCGGCTCTTCTCCATAGGAGACGATCAATTGGAACCGTGCACCTAGCTTCTGACTTTTCTTAAGTGCCCATGTCGGTTTATGTGCAATAAAATATTTTGATTTGATTGAAGGGTACTATTTGCTTTCGTGACTAAAATCCACCACTTTTCTTAACTCTGTTATAATAGGGTCCCCTATGTTGTTTCGAACGCCGCTGTTGCGACACACGCTGTTGCGAATTATTTTTCCACTGCCTCACAGGTTCGAAAGCTCATGGACTCGAATGAAGTAGTCGCGAAAGACGCTGTTTCGAAAAACATTTTCACTGCCTCATACGCTCGAATGCTTGTGATTTCGATTATAGTAATTTAGTTAAATTGGATATTGATGAAGAGTTTTTGTTTTGGTAACTGAATTTACCAACAATAGAGGGGACCTGGCGCTCGGCGGCCGCTGCCGCGGCACGCTCGCTTCGCTCGCTCGCCTTCGCGCGTTAATGGTCACTGTTCTAACCTAACCTAACCCAAATGATTAAATACTTTTCTGTACACTTTATGACTAAATAAATCGAAATCACAAGCATTCAAGCGTATGAGGCAGTGAAAATGTTTTTCGAAACAGCGTCTTTCGCGACTACTTCATTCGAGTCCGTGAGCTTTCGAACCTGTGAGGCAGTGGAAAAATAATTCGCAACAGCGTGTGTCGCAACAGCGGCGTTCGAAACAACATAGGGACCCCGTTATAATAATATGACAGTTAAAATACGCTCGAATGACGTTGACAGAGGAAAGACTATTATTAAACATGATTGTGCTATCTAAACAAGTAACCGTTTAATTGGACAACACATTATTATGTATTGTAAGTTAAAAACTATACCTATCTTAGACCTTATCTTAAAAAAGTTTCCACTCAATAGTAATCGCAATCATTTCTCTAAAAAGCCGCGTACGACAGTTCCAACTCATCGATGGCCTGGCTCAAATAGATCGTGACAAATTTAACACTCGCATGCTTGACGTTGTTTTATCGCTGTCTTAATTCTGGATGGGTGCAAGTTATAAGCGAGTTGAGGCGTTGGTCTCTTAGTGTGGGAATGATTTTTTTTATACTTAGTTCTTTTTTTTTTAAATGTTGCCCCACATTAGGAATTGCTCCTGTATCGTGGGTGCGTTTACAAACATTTAAACTCACATACACAAACAGCCATCCATCATTCCATATTTCTACTCTCTAATTCATAGTCAAATCTTATGTAAAGGATTACATGCACAAAAAACCAGTCCAGAATGTCTACAATAAAGTTATTTTACTGCTGTCTTCTCTGCTGATTCGCCCATATTGAGCTGCAGGTACATCATCTTTCACACAATCTATCCATTGCTTCTTTAGTCTTCCCTCACTCCTATTGCCATCCATACTCACACTCAAAACATTACCCACGACATCTCCCTCTTCGCTCCACAACTGTTTTCCACACAACTTACCGGTCACCATGCCGGGCCTTTTGGCCTCGTAGAGGACTTTCTGTTTTTATTTTTATTTTTTTACTTTGTTTTATTTTTGTTCTTTATGTTTCTATGAGTGTGTTTTAGTTTAATTTGTGATCTGTGCGAGTCCCAATAAAAGCTTTCTTTCATTCAGTACCACTTTCTTCTCAATAATTCTATCAATTCACGTAACATAACACATAACTAAGTCGCTTCCGCCTTTCATTTACACCAACTCCTTTATTCCCTTCCTACTGTCGAAGTTTAAACTCCTTTTTAAAAATGTATTCCGATTGTGAAGGGGAGCTGAAACTGTTTTATTTTTATTGGATGCGGCAACTTTTATTGTTACCCACTTGTAAAGCTAAATGCATGAAAATAAAAAAGGGAAATTTATGTAGCAGTGTAAGTTTATTAATGCCTCAATATAGTGTCCACGATGCTTAAATATATCTAGCCCGCCTTGGGCAGTAAGCCCTGCTATCACCGCTTGATTTAGGTAAAACAAGCATTTTAGTTTACAAGCTCACCGTGAAAACTTATGTGAAATGAACTGTCATAGAATGACAGCTCACTTCACCTAAGCTTGTATTCACTGTGAGCACGTAACAGAATAGTTCGACTGTTCTCAAAGGTAGAAGAAGGCAGTAGAAGACCCAATACCTACCGAAAAAGCTATAAAATTAACCCTCCGTTCAACTAGCACCACCAAAACCCATAAATAAAACTACCACATTCTTCCCATATTCTTCCTGAACGCACTCTATGATATACAACCCTGCTCCGCTTATTGAGACGCGACCGAATGAAATATTGGTCGCAAGCATTACCCAGATCCGACTTTGATCCAGTGATAAATATGGTGCGAATGTGACGGTCTCAAGTACCGGATCTGGCACGTATCGGGAATTTTAAACGTGCTCGCTTTTTAGGGTTAGATGGTAAGTTTGTAATTTTTATTTTAAAAGTGTGTTTGGGTTTTTATGTCAGGAATCGTCATTCTCTTGCCCTTACCGCAATTTTTATCTGTTTCAAGGAGTTTATTTATATTTGTAAGCTATTTAAAAATATCCCAGAACTTGGATGACTTGAGTGTATGTAAAATGACGTGACTAGGGTTAAATGATTCTGAGTTCGTTTTTTAGGGTTCCGTACGTAAAAGAAAAAAAACGGAACCCTTATAGGATCACTTCGTTATCCGTCTGTCTGTCTGTCTGTCTGTCGGTCTGTCTGTCTGTCTGTCTGTCTGTCAGTCTGTCAAGACCCTTTTTCTCAGGAACGCGTATAGGTATCATTTGAAATTAATATCAAATACGTAGGTCTATGGTCACTTGAAGCTCTAAAAAACTCAAGCTTCCAAGTCACCGCAATAAAAAATACGGCGATATAAGCGACATTATTGCGACATATTTCGATACTCGCAAATAAATCAAAACCTATAGGGTACTTCCCGTTGACCTAGAATCATGAAATTTGGCAAGAAGCAAGGTCTTACAGCACAAGTATAGGAAAAAGTCCGAAAATTGAAAATTTGTAGTTTTATCACATAACAAAAAAATTGCGAATAACTCGCACATAAATCAAAACCTATAGGGTACTTCCCTTTGACCTAGAATCATGAAATTTGGCAAAAAGCAAGGTCATACAGCACAAGTATAGGAAAAAGTCAGAAAATTGAAAATTTTTAGTCTTATCACATAACAAAAAATCGCGAATATCTCGCACATAAATCAAAACCTATAGGGTACTTCCCTTTGACCTAGAATCATGAAATTTGGCAAAAAGCAAGGTCTCGCAGCACAAGTTAAGGAAAAAGTCCGAAAATTGTAAATTTGTAGTATTATCACATTAAAAATACTTTTTTTCTATTACAAACTTACATTTTCAGTTGGAAAACTAATTAACTACAATGTTAAGCTTGTTTTAGAGATAAATTCATCCTAACTACGGAACCCTTCATTGTGCGTAGTCCGACACGCACTTGGCCGGATTTTTTTTATTATGCGTATATTAAATAATAAGTGTTTTCATTATGAGCTGTTTTGCGAATAATGAAAACTTGTGAGCTTTTTAAACGTTCGATAATTGAGTTTACTTGTTAAATCAAAATTGCCCACTACTGGAAATAGTTTAGGTAACTCTATTGCACTTGGCTAAAAAGGTTAATGCAGGCGGTTATCGGCTCTCAGGAGTAGGCAGTGACCTGTCGCTGCCAACCGGGGTCGAGTCGATGGCCAGCAGCGAGGAGTTCTGGGACGCGGTGGTATCTGCGGAAAGGGAGCGGGAGATCTCGTCCGCTCACCCGGCCCGCAGCAAGCACACCAGGCGTCGGCAGAGGGCAGATAATGCCCTCTTCCGGCCCCCCTAAATGGGTCCAGGGACGGCGGACTCGGGGACGTCCGCCGCCCCCTATCACACTGGACCCGAGGTGGCGGCGCGTAGTGTTCCACGCGCGCCCCTTTCAGACGTCGCGGGGGGGGGTCTAACACCTCACTCACCCCGCAGACTTGAGGTGGCCCGCACAGGCGGGCCGGCACTAGCCGGGGATCACGGAAGTAATACTAGCTCCCAAGATCCCCGGTGCAAGTGTGGGAAGGGAACACCGGGGTGATTTTTAGTCAGTAAGAGTCTGAAAGAACCCTCCGCCCATCCCAGGGCGGAGGACATCCATGAGGATTTTCCACCCCGGCAAAAAAAAAAAAAGGTGGTTATCGGCTGACAGTTGACTTGTGACATTCAATGTAAATACAAATAACCAACTCATTAATTACCCGGTTAGCCAATCAATTAATTACCATAACCACTAATCACTCAAACAATCGAAGCGTTTGATATAACCACAAAATAACGGATTCAGTACCACAGAATTACATATTACAATCAACAAAATTAAGCCTGATTAATAACACATTACGCGATTGTTAGACGCGCGA
This sequence comes from Tiliacea citrago, assembly GCA_963921375.1. Lineage (NCBI taxonomy): Eukaryota > Metazoa > Arthropoda > Insecta > Lepidoptera > Noctuidae > Tiliacea > Tiliacea citrago. The sequence continues at coordinate 22,236,361 of OY992800.1, forward strand.
TATGTCAATTTAAACGCACAAATCCGATTCGCATCCATCACCGATCGCGGCATTAGCATTAGCACATTAATTAACAATTAGGTGGACGCGCGTCACCGCGTCATCGCGTCCGCGACACGCGCGGTTTGACGGCTTAGAAGGGGCGGTGGTTGCGTTAGCGGGTAACAGGCTTTATTTTTGGATTTTGTATATTTGTTAAGGTACGTGTTTTGGCTAACTATAGTTTGAACAACATAGTAGCAGAGGTGTACCTATAGTACACCTAAATTTCGCCAATAGGGGGCGAGCCTAATGCCATCAACCGGGCAAAAATCTATATTCAGGGCTGTTACAGAGAAATTCCTCATGGAAAAACCCAATAACACTTTTCCCGACCGGGGAATCGAACCCAGAACCAGAAAGGTGGAACAAGTCATATGGAAAGTATTGAGTTTGAGAATGTAGATGGCGTTAAATATAGGGGAAGAACAAAGAAACGATGTGGAAGAAGATAGGTAGAAAGAACATGACTTTTGAAATAACGGTTAACGTAGTATGGAAGGAGACAAGTTTTGATAAAAAAGGTGCTTCGTAAAACCTGATGCTCTACCAAGGAATATAATGTTCGGTTTGTACTGTACCTAGCTAATCACTAAGAACAGGCTTTGCTGGACAGTTCTTGTTGATTACGTATTTTTTTTATTTATTTGTTTTTACAGATTACTAGTTTATTTATTTTTATGTTTATTTATTTTTATGTATTATGTATGTTTGAAACTGTTTGTACTCCCCGTCACTTGTCTGGTTCATTAGAAAACCAGCGTCAGACAGCATCTGTCTGGTATTAATGCTGAAATGAACCTTTTTGACGCAGCCGTGAGGTACACGATATTGTTAAAACATTATTTTCACTTTTTCATTTTGTTATTTGTGTTTTGTTTTTCATGAACTGTCTCCAAATAAATGTTATTCTTTTTTTTCCTTACCTACTTGTTTTCATCGTAGTCTCCCGCTCTCCGCTGACAGGGTGACCACCTCTCCCTTTGACGTTTCGGACACGTAATGAAGTTTGTGGCGTGAGGTTGTCAACGCAACATGGCGCTGTCACTCGGACAGAACCATGTTTAGAACATAAGGTCCGTTTGTTATGGAAAAATCTAATCTATACAAATACCTAAATAAAATTAAAGTGTCTGATTGTAATTTAAAACTAACAGTTTTTTTCTAAATGTTCATGAAAGTATATCAAAACCCACTTTTAAAATGTTTGTCTGTCTGTCTGTTTGCTCCGATTCTGACGAAACTTTCACTGGCAGATAGCTGATGTTATAAGGAGTAATTTATACTACTTTTGTTTTAGAAAAAGCCACGCGGGTGAAGCCGCGAGCAGCAGTTAGTATACCATAGAATTTAATATTATAGAATTTGCACTAACAGTACACAGCATTGATTATATCAGAACGAGAGTTAGAAACACTGTGGTGATACCCAAATGGATAGAATAAGAAATGAGTGCATAAGAGGAAGTCTGAAAGTGGCACCGGTGACTGAAAAGTTATGCGGAAATCGGTTGTCATGGTATGGGCATGTGATGCGGAGGAATGAGGAAAATGTTGTGAGGAAACTTTTGATTATAAATGTCGATGACTGTGAGAGTAGGGGAAGACCAAAGAAACGATTGATGGACTGTGGGAAAGATGATATGATGATGATAGAAACCCGGTGAATACCGAGATGACGACCAATAGAGAAGTATGGAAGAAAAAACATGTTGCGCTGATCCCAAATAAATTGGGATCTTCTTCGTAGCGTGTCGATCGCAATCTAAATGGACTTGGCCCAGAATTCGGCGACGTGTTTGGCGCTATCCCTAGTGTCCATCAGTTCCTGTAACGTGCAGATGAGTAGACACATAGGACATAATAATATACAAAGTGTCCCATAGTTTGTGGAACAGCACCACATTTATGTTTCAAGGCGTAGTCGTCTATGGATCTCCACCTGACCAGGTTTTCCTTGCTTTGGCTAACCTGGGTCCGGATTCTGTTTAATTAAATACTTCCAGGTTAGCCACGGTAGCTTGTGTCCAGGTGGGAGATCATCAGCATTAGGATAAGAGCAAGAGAATGAGGGTGATGACGTTAGAAGCACTGTATCAGTGGCAGAGACTATGATCTAAAAGGCGATTTTTTTCCAAAACTCAATGCAAAAAGATTTAAAAGATACTCGTACTATAGAGAGGCTATCCGAAGAAATATTGTGATGTGACTTTTTTCAAGTGAAAACTTTTTTAGGCGCGTTGAGCTATTTTTGGTAGGGGGAAAACATAAGTTCGCGTCACCGACATGCTACTGTGACGTGTTGCACCTGACTGGTGACGCACAGCGGCATGTGTACATGTATTTGCATAATATATACATGTTATTGCAAAGTTTTAAGTTTTCACTTCTATTAGCAGTCGCCTGTCTGCCTATATTTGTTTTTTTTTTTTGTAACTGTAATCCCATGTCTCAGTGACACCATCTTGCGTAATTCAGCTAAATTACTTATTAGCCAAGCTTGAAACCTATTCCTATACCTTCTTATTTCTTCCCGTGGGTGTCATAAAAGGCGACTAAAGGACTTACTAGAGAATGGGCAGCAGCGTTCTCTATGCAAAATCAAAGTCAAATTATTTATTTCAAATAGGCACATAAGAGGCACTTTTGAACGTCAAAATTTACAAAAAAATAGAACTGAATCTAGTTGCCCCTTCCAAAAGGTAGTTTTGTAAGGAGAAGAATGGGCAAGAAACTCCACCGTTACTCTTTTAAAAATGTTTTACAATATTTTGTTTGAGTACATTAATTATATACTCGTATGCATTTTAACACCATACTGCAATCGCCAACACGCCTGCCAGGCGTGGCGATTATGGCAACCCCTCTCCCCCCCACTTTGGGGGAGGCCTATGTCCAGCAGTGGACGTCTTTTGGCTGATGAAGATGATGATGAAGTTTGAAACGTAAACTTTGATTACCGACCGTCAGATAGTTTGATATATCTATGAAAATTATTAATTTTATCTAAATACTGGGTAAATTACATAACTATGGCTTATTTTAGTCAGTATGTGTATAGTTAACTCCAGTCCTTTTATCACTACGAGATTTGCAATACCCCAATGTACAAGTCGGTATTTTCTTCGAAAAATAATTGTAATCGCACCCAGAGCGAATTGTAGACATAGAACTAGACTGAGCGAAGATTTACCCGTTGGTAATTTATTGGAAGTAGATTATGACGTTGTTCGCTATATCCCGTCTATCATAAGTAGGTATACAGTATGTAAAACGCGTTCCCGTTAACCTACAATAGTAGACCGCCCATACATCCAAAAAAAAAACTACCAACATACCAAACAATTTTTTTTTGTTAATACAAAATATTCACAAAAAATATTAAATTCATACGTAAAATAAACACTCTGTACACGAGCACTGGTTTTTCAACGTGGAAATGCAAGTGCGACAAGTGCTCGTGTACAGAGTGTTTCTTTTACGTATCAATGTACTGTTTTTTTTTTTTAATGGGAATATTTTGTTTTGCACGTATGAATGCTATACTATTGCAAAATCAAAATCAAAAGTCATTTATTCAAACTAGGCTGAGAATCAGCACTTTTCGAACGTCAAAAATTACATAAGACAGTCCCCCAAAAACGCCCACCCTTCACCACTTCCTAGTGCTTTAGCTGGGAAGAAGAAGTGGCGCAACAAACTCCCCAGCAGCACAGCTGTCTGTTCAGATATAAAACTTGAATCTATACAATAAAATGTAAAAGCAACATTAAATTATTTGCCTTATGTTAGCTAGCACACGCCACTATACCAAAAAAAAAACATAAAAATCGTCGAAAACTATACTCAAGCAGAAATAACGTAAACAGAACGTAGCTAAATAAAAGCCTCCAGGCATAATGGGCGTGCCCGCCCACACAAAGCTATAGCTGCAACTCGAAGTCAAAAATGATAAACTAGCACCAAGTTTGCAAGATTAGAGGTCGACGGGGACGCCTTTCGTTAATCAACATACCGTATTTCTGTAATTCTAAAATGTATGTGCCTTAATGTGTCATATTTACGGCCTCGTCGCTACCAGGCCCAAATATGGCACATGTCAAGTCCCTAGTTGTTTATCCTGTATTCTCAATATTCACAAACAGCTTTCGTCATTTCCATATTGAGTTCTAAAAATATCAATTTTCGATATAAAACCACCCTCTTACGCACCATACGTTATTATTAAATGTTGCATGTATTAAAATTTATATCGCTGGCAACCCCAAGCTTATTGGTTCGCGATTTTATTGAGGAGTACAATGCAATAATGTAGGTATAACTCGGGGATTGTAAATTTTATGTCTGATATTTATATATTTTTTCTGTAAAACTGGTTGTTTTTGTGCGACATGTTGTTGTTTTTGTTTTATTAAGATATTCATTGTCATCATTATCTGCCTAGCCTTTTCCCAACTTTGTTGGGGTCGACTTCCAGTCTAACTGGATACAGGTGAACCTGACCTCTACAACCCAGTTACTGGGTAATACGATACTCCGTACGTCCACTCAAATTTGTGTGGTTCTTTCCTCAAAAGAGCATTTCTGACACGGATCTACATGGTCCTCACATGATCTGGCCAAGATTATGTCTGGACTTTAAAAGAGACTTTGACCCCTGAGTTAGTTTCGGTATTTCTTCTCAGGGGTAGTCAGATAGGAAATGTCGACTACATCTATCTGATTTTATTTTTTTATATGATGTGTAAAGTGATTCCGATATCCTTATTACAGAATAAACGATTTAATTTCAATTCATACCCCTTGGTAAGACTTGTTACCAGACTTTTGGACTTCTGGACGACCCGTAACGACTGTCAAAGATCCCCGAATGCCAGGCGAGACCAGCGGCTTAACGTGCTTTCCGATGAGTCTCGGTATGTAAAGATGGTCACCCATTCACGACCAACTACGACAAGCGTAGCTTAACCTGATCGATCGACCCGTGTGGCTTTATTACTTAGCCACAAGCCCCTTAAGATATTCATCTTGACGATGTCAATCAATAGTTTAGTGCAAGCGTACTAGAGAGTGATATTTCATTTAATTCAGTAGTAGTGAAAAGAGCGAAATATTTGACAGCTATTCGCTATCTTGTCAATTTTCAGAACACATCCTAAGTGATTGTATAGGCTGATAGGCATCTACTATTAAAGTATTTTTATAAAACCTTTGATGCCCCTTGATGATTGAAATAGGGGTTAATTCCATCATTGGAAGGTGTCACGCGGACAGAGTCGCAGGCAAAGCTATTATTCTATAATCACGTTATGGTCACACAACAAGACTAACAATAAAAATAAAATAACTAACATAGGCACCTACGATAACAAGCTGTTTCGAGCAACTAAATTCAACCACGTATTATCTTGTGCTGTTTCTGTTGAACGTATGACTAATCTGGCCATGGATGTACCTAATATGGTACGTCGGTGTTGACACTTTCACCTTGAGCTGGCCTAGTGTAGTACTGAGTTTCAATAGAATAAGAAGCCAGCTTATAATGGTTTTGTTACAACTGACGTGGTTCCTACTGTGTATCGTTGCCTAAACTTTTTATTGTTAGCTTATTTTATAGATATTTAAAATAGATTATTTTATATTTTGTGAATGTGAGAAAGTTGTAGGCTGTAGATTTGTGGACCATTTTCTATTTTGTTAAGTACCTGGTAATTGTTGACAGGAGCCAATCATTTTTAAAAGAGTAACCGTGGAGTTTCTCGCCGGCTCTTCTCCATAAGAAATGACCAATTAGAACCGGGCACCTAGCTTCTGACGTTTTAAAAGTGCCCATGTAGGTTTAAGGCTATTACAAACACACGCGATATCGCGGGCGCGACATGCACCGACAAAGGAATTGTCTTTGTCGGTGCCTGTCGCGCCCGCGATATCGCGTGAGAGTGTAAGAGCCTTTATGTAAAATAAAATATTTTGATTTTGAAACATCGAAAACAACAACATAACTCTGCGAGCAATGTGCCCTGCCCAGACATTATAAAGAAATCAAATCAAAATACGGTCGACATGAAACGAAGAACAAGAAGCTAGGGTACTTACCGTTGACCTAGAATCATGAAATTTGGCAAGAAGCAAGGACTCACAGCTCAAGTAAAGGAAAAATTCCGAATATCTTTGATTTGTAGTTTATCACAATTAAAAAAAATGCGATTACAAAGTTACATTTGCAGTTGGAATACTGACCGTTGCGTAAATCGATGTATGGGAGAACATGTTTTTCAACTACAATGTTAAGTTTGTTTTTGGGAACGCGGAACACTGTGCGTGGTCCGACACGCACTTGACCGGTTTTTTTAAATCTGCTTATCAATTAAATAATTATAACAATTAAATGGTAAAAATGATGTAAAAAAATAAACTTAGCTTTAAATCTCAATTAAACTACTGTCGTACTAACTAAAAGTGGCCGCAAGCGCTACTGTTGATCATGAGGTCCTGGGTTCGATTCCCAGGTCGGGCAAAATGTTTTTGGGTTTTTCGTTAGCAACCCGGAGTCTGGATTTGTGTCCGTTTGATGGAAATAGGCTCGTTATGTTTTAGTCCCATGTAATAGGGACTTAACTAGTGAAATGTAGGTGTAATATAGGTACACCTCTGCCTAACCCTTACCGGCGTGATGTTACGTTATGTAAAATAAACTATAACGTAGAAAATCACACACTTCCTACTATTTCATTGTTGAAGTAAATCAACACAAAAACTAACAATACACAAAAAATAAACGCAATATATTTCCATACAAACTGCTTCCTTATCTATGATCAAATAAAATCTATACCCAATTTGAGAGGAATAAACGGCGTTAGCACGTTTTTTATGGCGCCTTATCGCGCAAAACGATTGTCAATGTGAAGATTGAACCAATTACGTGAACAGATGTATGTATTGCTCGTTTTTTAGGGTTCCGTACCCAAGGAGTAAAACGGGAACCCTATTACTAAGGCCCCACCGTCTTCCTGTGTGTCTGTCCGGCTGTCCGTCTGTCACCAGGCTGTATCTCATGAACCGTGATAGTTAGACAGTTGAAATTTTCACAGATCATGTATTTCTGTTGCCGCTATAACAACAAATACAATAAAAAATAGAATAAAATAAATATTTAATGGGGCTCCCATACAACAAACGTGATTTTTTTGCTCGATATTGATAACGGCTACAGGTAGACGCTTGAAATATTTACTTATATATTCATCATAAAAATAAATAATTAAATTAAAATAAAACAAATATTTAAGGGGGGCTCCCATACACTAAACGTGATTTTTTTGCCATTTTTATAGATAATGGTACGGAACCCTTCGTACGCGAGTCCAACTCGCACTTGGCCGGTTTTTATTCGATACATATCTATAAGGTTCGATGGAACTAAGGGGAGCATTGGGGTTAGGAAATTGTACGTGTGTGGCAACTTTCTTTGAAACAATCTGATGTTGCTGGTATTCAAAATCAAAATCAATATATTTTATTTCACATAAACCTACATGGGCTTATGAAACGTCAGAAGCTAGGTGCACGGTTCTAATTGGTCGTTTCCTATGGAGAAGATCCGGCAAGAAACTCCACGGTTACTCTTTTAAAAATAATTGGCTTTTATAATATTCCTAAATTGTAGGCCTGTCAATGATTACCAGGGGGTCTACTTCCTAATCATGAAGTCCACAGTTTCAGACGAAGTTACGGGCGTTTCCTACACCGTATCACCATAAGATTAGTTCGGAGCCCTGTAGACTGTAGCCCTGTAACTGTAGACCATTTTCTATTTTGTTAAGTACCTGGGTACTTGTTGATGCTACACTGTCCGCCCATACATATTAACACTGTAATTTGAAAACATTGTAAAAGCCCATTATTTTTAAAAGAGTAACCGTGGAGTTTCTTGTCGGCTCTTCTCCATAGGAAACGACCAATTGGAACCGTGCACCTTTGCTTCTGACGTTTCTTAAGTGCCCATGTAGGTTTATGTGAAATAAAATATTTTGATTTGATTTAATTTGCCCGAACTAAGAATTAATGATAACATGATTTGACAGTTGTCCCGAGGTGTTTGTGTCCTTCCGATTTTTTTTATTTGACACTTGTTTTTACAGATCAACTACGTTCAGACAGGCTTGTATCTTTGTTGACGGATGAGACTAAAAATGAAAATAGAAAATGGTCTAGTTTATTTTACTTCGATGGTGCTAGTTTATCATTTGTGACTTCGAGTTACAGCTATAGCTTTATGTAAGCGGGCACGCCCATTATGCCTGGAGGCTTTGTATTTAAGTACGTTCTGTTTACGTGATTTCTGCTTGAGTATAGTTTTCGACGATTTTTGTATGTTTTTTTTTTGGTATAGTGGCGTGTGCTACGAGTAGCTAACATAAGGCAAATAATTTATTTTAATGTTCTTTGTTGCGCGTAATGCAAATTATTTTACATTTTATTGTATAGATTCAAGTTTTATATCTGAACAGACAGCTGTGCTGCTGGGGAGTTTATTGCGCCACTTCTTCTTCCCAGCACTAGGAAGTGGTGAAGGGTGGGCGTTTTTGGGGGCCTGTCTTATGTAATTTTTGACGTTTGAAAAGTGCTGATTCACAGCCTAGTTTGAATAAATGACTTTTGATTGATTGATGGATCAACAAATCTACAGTCCTGCTGTCAGCCTATGTTAAATTGAAAGTTTAGTTCAGTATCATAAAGACATTACATCTTTAGGATAATTTTAAGAACTAATGCTTATGTCCGACACTGTCTTCTGACTGTCATATATTACAAACAAAATAGGTAGATATAAAAAATAAAATTTTGATTTAAGGCTTGTCCAGACTGGTGCGATATCGCGGGCGCGACGCGACTCCAGTAGCACAATTTCTTTGTAGTTGCCTGTCGCGCCCGCGATATCGCACCAGTCTGTACGAGCCTTTACTGTAATTCAAATGAAAACTTTTCTAAGTATACTTAGATTGAAATGTAAAATAAAAAAGGCTCGTACAGACTTGTTTTATCGAAATTAGGTATAGATAATATTATTGGGAAATAATATATCTAACTAATAAAAATAAAACATTCCAAATACCATTCGCAAGTTAAGATTGAACGGAATAAATTATTAATAACTCCTCATCATAAAAATGAATTAATATAAATCCGCCATTCCGTTTAAAACTTCCATCTCGTAAAATCTTCAAGTTTCCGCTCAGGAAGTAGTCGGAGTTCGGAATTCAAATTCGAAAAATACGTTCCTTTCCGCTTCCGGCGTTTGATTCCTTCAGTGATACGATGTTTCCTCCGCGCTCTGTGGTATTCGTGTTTATGTAAGTGTATTAGATACTTTAGGAAAAAGTTTGAAAATTATATATTTAAAAAACTTCGCTCATCGGCTGGATGCGGGTGGCACAGAACCGGTCGAAGTGGCGGTGCTTGGGCGAGCCGAAATGATTATTTATTTATTTAACCATTTATGTGCACACATAATAAACAGACAAGAAGAAAATAACAGAAAAAGAAGTACTTATTTGTAAAGAAATCTCTACGTAAATGTTTATTTATTTAAATTATTAGTCAAATCCAAATCCAACGAGACTTAAATAATTAATTTAATCGGGACAGTTGCAAAAGAAAACCTGTTTACAAATACATTGTTTCTTGATTATTTTGCGTACAAAATGGAGAAATATTTATATTATAAATAAGTCGGTACTTTTTAATTAATTGGTAATCTTTCAAGGGGTGAAACTTATGAACATAAGCGACTCTAACTATGGGATCAATTCTTTTAATTTAATTTTGAATTCAATGCATATATTAGTGTAAAATAGCATATAAGAAAAACCGGCTTAGTGCGAATATCATTATCTAACGTGCGCTTTTATAATTTACAACATGCGCCCCGCGGTTTCACCCGCGTAAGTCTCGATCCCGTGGGAATATCGGGATAAAAAGTAGCCTATGTGTTAATCCAGGGTGTCAGCTACCTCCATACAATTTTATCAAAATTGGTCAAGCCGTTTGAGCGTGAAGAAGTAACAAACATACACACACACTCACAACTTTCGCCTTTATAATATTATAGTGTCATGTGATAACGTGGAGATATTAACGTGAACGTCGATGTTCACGTCCATAAATGTATGGAAATACGTGCACGTTATAATAACCTTATCGTGGGCGGCAATTCAAAAGCGTGTTCATAATTATATTTGCATACATTTTACTTCCCTTTGTCCCTTTGTATCGTGATACCGATGGACCCCTATGAGAATGAATGAATCCATACTGGAGGAACTCACTATTACCAAGCGAAATTCTACATTATACCAGGAGCGTGCCCTTAGCTTTTTCGGACATATTATGCGTTCACCTAAGCATAGTCTGGAAAGGCTTATGATACTGGGCGGGGTGGTAGGAAAACCCGCTCAAGGCAGATCACCGGGAAGATGGTCAGACGCGATCAAGAAGGTTGTTGGAGGTAGCATTTACAGAGTGGTCCACACTGCAGAAGACCGCATAACTTGGAGACGCGTCGTATGTGGTCGCGATCCTCAGCATTGAGGGAACGACGAAGAAGATCGTGATACCATGAACGTAATATCATCACGTTAGAAATTATAAAAGCTCACATTAGCTTTCGGGTCTAACAGACCAACCTCAACGCGAACACAACAATACACAAACAGCTTTGCATACACGCCTTCCGCAACGAGACATTTGTTCGGAAAATTGGAAAATTATATCGCACATAAGTCTATGTTGGAAACAATAATGTTATATGTTGACGCTTTGGACTATTGGGGGGTGGCAGGAGTGTGATGTTGATGGGACAGCTATTACAGGAATTTTGAGTTGCGTTTATAAATGCCTTTTCTAATCCGTATTATTTGTATTGTTTAGGTTACCAGCTAAGAAGAGCAAAAAAAAAAAAATATGTAAAATATTTAACTGATCCGCTATAAACTTATTGAACGATTAATGATGAACATATTTTAAAAATTAATGAACCTGTAAAAACTTTTTGCTTTTTTTAATAATTGAGCCTCTTTTTACCCGTCTGCGTGACGCAAAGGAGAGTAATGTGTTTATCAGCCGACGTATGTATGTATGTTCCTTTGTGGTACTCTAGAGACCAAACGTGAGGGTCGATTTTGATGATTCTTACGTCAATCGATTTGTCCTAATCTTGTTAACTGTCTGCCGGCGAGCGCTACACCCAAGTTAGTTGCAGTTACCTGGCTTTTTAGTATATTTAGGTCCCTAAAATGGGAATTATTTGAGAGATCTTTACAATGTAATCATTAGTGTTCAATAATATTTTAGGAGCGCAAAATGTAATGCATACCAAGTGAATTAGTAGTTGTAGCAAACGCGATTGGTGATCGATAAACTTAAGTCCCTTATTCATTGGAAGCAAAAGCTGCAAGTTTTAGCAACATGTTTTTGTGTTGCAGAAAATGGTGCAGTATGTTTGTAACATCATAAAGTTCAGTTGTTATGGTAAATAACAATGTTATGCAACTTGTGTTTGCTGGTAACAATCAGTAACACTAACAACGAACCACAATTACTTATACAAAAGCATGTATTTAATCAATCCCAAAACAATTTCGACTTCATTTAAATACAAATCGATTGTCTTTTTGTAATAGAATGCCTAGAAACTGCAACAAATATTAACGGTAGTTTAAAAAAACCGGCCAAGTGCGTGTCCGACCACGCACAATGAAGGGTTCCGTAGTTAGGATGAATTTATCTATAAAACAAGCTTAACATTGTAGTTGAAAAACATGTTCTCCCATACATCGATATACGCCACAGTCAACTGAAAATTTAAGTTTGTAATCGCAAAATAGTTTTTTGTTATGTGATAAAACTACAAATTAACAATTTTCGGACTTTTCCGAAAAGAATTTTTACTTGTGCTATGAAGTAGCACACCTTGACCTTGACCTTGCTTCTTGCCAAATTTCATGATTCTAGGTCAACAGGAAGTACCTTATAGGTTTTGATTTATGTGCGAGATATTCGCAATTTTATTTTTGTGATAAAACTACAAATTTACCATTTTCGGACTTTTTCCTTTATTTGTGCTGTAAGACCTTGCTTCTTGCCAAATTTCATGATTCTAGGTCAACGGGAAGTACCCTATAGGTTTTGATTTATTTCCGAGTATCGAAATATGTCGCAATAATGTCGCTTATATCTGTATTTTTTTATTGTGGTGACTTGGAAGCTTGATATTTTTAGAGCTTCAAGGGACCATAGACTTACGTATTTCATATTAATTTCAACTTCATACCTCGAGGCGTTCCTGAGAAAAAGGGTCTTGACAGACTGACAGACAGACCGACAGACAGACAGACGGATAACGAAGTGATCCTATAAGGGTTCCGTTTTTTCATTTTGAGGTACGGAACCCTGAAAAGACTAAGGTTAACATAACATCACGCCTGTAATCCTCGAAGGGTTAGCCAGAGGTGTACTTATAGTACACCCACAATTCGCCAGTTATGTTTAAGTCCCATGTAATAGGGGCGAGTCTATTGCCATCAACCGGGCACAAATCCAGATTCAGGCCGGCTACTGAGAAACTCCTGATGAAAAACCTCAATAACACTTTGCCCGACCCGGGAATCGAACCCAGGACCTCATGCTCAGCAGTAGCGCTTGCGACCACTACACCAACGACGCAGTCAGTTTTTTAAAAACACATTTTTAAGTAAAAAAGGCGATCATCATTAGAAGACCAAAAAGTTTTAAGGGAATTAAATATTCCCCTTAGATAAATATTATACAAGATATGTAAGTATCTAAGCTCTTCATTCATCAAACTACCATTGGTTCTGTGAGCAGAATACACTATTTTATCACAATATATCACGGTATTCAGAATAATATGACGTAATGTCTCCACCGCCGTCTCACGTGACATTGATTTGCTTCTTTTAAATTGTAGATGGTGTTTGTTAGAGAAGGTCAAGAAGCTATTTTAATAACGGTGTATTTTTGCAGAAGTACTTCCGAGTGGTCATTGGTTCGAACCCAGGCAGGCGCTTTACTTTATGTAAAAAACTAGCTGCACCCCGCGGTTTCACCCACGTAAGTCACGAGCCCGTGAGAATATCGGGCTAAAAATTTGCCTATGTCTTAATCCAGGGTGCTGCTGTGGAGCACTACTGCTCTCAAAATTGTGTAGGAAAACATCGTGAGGAAACCATGACATGAAACAATGGCATGTCTTAGAACCAAAAATAATTCGAAGACATTATGTGACATCTACCAACCCGAAATGGGCCCGCGTGATAGATTACAGCCCACTCCCTCTCGAAGAACAGAAGCCTGTGTCCCAGCTGTGGGAACATTATAGACTGATTATGATGGATTTTCACATTTTTCACTGCTTATCTATGCGTGCGTCTGTTAGATGCAGTGACAAAAAACCTGCCAAGTGCGAGTCAGACTCGCGCACGAAGGGTTCCATAACATTGTCTATAAAAAACGGCAAAAAAATCACGTTTGTTGTATGGGAGCCCCTTTAAATATTTATTTTATTCAAATTTTTAGTATTTCTTGTTATAGCGGCAACAGAAATACATCATCTGTGGAAATTTCAACTGTCTAACTATCACGGTTCATGAGATACAGAGAGAGAGACAGACGGACAGACAGACAGACGGCGGAGCCTTAGTAATAGGGTTCCCGTTTTACCCTTTGGGTACGGAACCCTAAAAATTGAAAAGAGTATGCTAGATGATTTGGTCATATTGAGAGGATGACTAAAAAGCGGCTAACAAAAGATTTGATTTACAAGGCAGATGTGAGTGGAAACGCCGGGAGGGAACGCCCTAGAAGGTAGAAGGACATATAGTGTATTTTTAAGAGTGATGTTCTTCAGAAAGGTCAGGTACTTTGTGCCTGTTAATTAGTAACATGACAAGAGGTGAGGCATTGTATGTGCTGTGGCTCATCGGAGTACCCCCATCTGACTAAGTTGTACCTACAGTTCCCCATCGGGCTTCTTAGTCGGTTAAGAGATTTCCAGGTGAACCATGGTAGTTGATGGCCTGTTGAGAGCTATTCTGTATGCTTGACATAGTCAGCTGTAGGTTGATGTTAATTTTAACAAATGACTTGACTTTGAGTCAAAAATTATTCTCAAAATATTCTTAGCTACATACAGCATAACTCCTGCCATCCCTAATGCAGATAGATGTAGTATAGAAGAGGGATTTTTGATAGCGCTCCGACTGCGAGGGACGCAACTATTTATATTGAATTTGTTATGTTAAACAATTTATTATTTCGCGTTTGCCAAACGATTTCCTGCATACGTCACTGTTTCTTCTGTCATTTGTTTAGGTAGACCTATTTGCAAAGGTAGTATCGAAGTTGAATTGGGCCTGACTCTGAAATATTGGGTCGGATTAAGTTTTTTAAGATTTTAGGGCCGTAAAACGGTGGTGACAAAGTGGTTTTTTTTTTTCTCAGAAAAAGGTTTTTAAAATAGAAAAAGAAAACAAATTGTCGTAGTCAAGAGAAGTTTTAGGAAGTTATTCATAATATTTACGTTTACATAAAAAAAAAAAAATGCATTGTTAAAATGTGCATGCTTAAAAAAGCGCCTTCTCTAAAACAACGATTTCACTGCTAAAGTACTTCAAAAGTTGGAAGTCAAAAATATCTTGCTTCTTTAACAATTGCTCACTTAAGGAAAACCACGCAAATATAAGAAAATCCTTTCAGAACCTGTAACACAATATCTACACGGCTCAATTCCCACAATATTTGATAACAAGACAACGGAAACACGGCCAATTCAATCTCACTTAAGGCAAAGTATTGTAAAGGGAAACCTCCATACGTGTGCCTTACTTCGCCTGAAGCAAACGACACCAAATTGGGAAAGAACAAATTACATTTGATTTTATTTTACAATTTCTTTTCGATACCTCCGCCTTAACAATGACTTATGTAACGTTTGGGGGAGTTTGAACCTTGTCTGTAAGTATTAAGATTGAGATTTGAGTGTCTTGTGGAGAGCGGGATCTTCCATGTGTGGTGAAAACATAGGGGATTTCATTTTAGTTGGCTAAGTGACAGGTAAGAAAATGTTTTTAGTGAAAAAAAAAAAACTAAATATTTTATTTCACATGTCAACAAGTACCAGGTACTTAACAAAATAGAAAATTGTCTACAAATCTAAAGTCTATTAAGCCTACAACGTTCACAAATTCACAAAATATAAAAGATACTGTAGAAAATATTTTTGAAGGAACAAAAGTAGGTACTCACTTTTTTCAGTTAGTTGCTGAAAATAGTCGAAACAGACGAAATAAGATTTGACGTTTATTAACAAACATAATTATATTCCTTACTTTTGAGAATGAAAACTAAATATTGGCCAAGCAACTGCCCAAACACTAAAAAGTCGTATTGGTGAGCTAGTTATGAGTCGCAAGTTCGAAGCGCAGTGTTGCAATGCGGCTAACTCCATTGACAACGGTCGCCCATATCATCAAGTGGACCTGAACTTTTAAGGTGTATTTTTTTGCTGTATAGCCAGTAAACGCATTTTACTTTCTTTCTTTTCTTTCAACTGCATGTTAGCCACCTTAAGGCGCTGGCGAGGTAAATGAAAAAGTAGGCTTGTCTTTAAAAAAAAAATTGCCATATCTATATAGTTTGTAGTGGTACTGGAAAAAATATAATTATGTTATTCCTGAACATATTTCTCAGAACTTGGTTGTTACCAAAACACGTTTAGAAAAAAAATCTTGATACAAATTAACGGTAAACTAACCCTTTACTTTGAGTTTCAATCCAAAATATCTGTATTAAATAACAACGTACGGTTGGTATTTAATTAATAACAAGAACGTCTTATTTGTATGCAGAACTTGGTTGTTTTTTTATTTTCGATTACTAACCTAATTTTTGAGTAAATAGATAATTGCTTCATATTTTGCAATAAATTACAAGCGTTGTGTCATCGCAAGCGCTCTTCCTTTTTAAGCAGTCTGACAGTGACCGCGGTTTAGCTGTTGTCAGCGTCTTAAGTACGGAAACTGAACGCGTTCAGCACATCGAAACCGCGTTCAAGAGCTGCCAGTGTACCATTGACTGAACTACACTGCGCTTAGAAATATGTAGTTCACCAATCCGACTTCTCAGTGCTTGGGCAGTTGCTTGGCCAATATTTCGACAAATTCGCCCAAAAAAACGTACAAAACGAAATCCCGTATATTCCACACTTGAGTCTAATGTTCAATACTTGATGTACACCAAATGTGATCTCCTGACAACAGGGGTGTTTGTTATTGATGTCTCTCTCAGATCAGCATGTCTGATCTCGCGGTAACCGCCCTGATTTAGCAACACCCTTTATATATGCAGATGGCAGGGGTTTCTAAGTGATTCGCGGTATGTTTACGAAGAATGTGAGGATTAATGGCAGAAAAATATTGAAAGATTGTTTTGAGTTGGTATCTATTTCTGCTGCCAAGCAAGAATTAGAATTAGAATTTATTTATTTGTAAGAATGTATTTTTATGGTGTTAATATTTTTTAAGTTCTATACATTCTAGCAAAACAGGTGGACACATATTCAAATGTCATTCTTAACTAGGAACTTATTCTTAATTTTAAGATTTGTGATTTACATTACTGTAAATATTTTTTTTTTTACTTATGTTCTAGGTAATCGTTCATTTGAATTAAGTACATGTTATCTTGGACTTTTATTTTACAATATTTGCAAAGTTGTTGTATTCTTATATGAAGGGTGCCAGTCTAGTAAAGAACACGTTCGTGATAACAGCTGGGTCTCTGGGACCGTAATGCTACTGTGATGCCTCTGATATTGCAGATATCTTTCTCACACCCTTAAAACTTGTCATCTTACAGATCTTCTCAATGAAAGATAATACAAGCTAATTTATTTATATAAAATGACCTGTGGTGCCAGACGTAAAGAATAGCATCATCCTATTTCTTCCCGTGGGTGCGTAAAATGCGACTAAGGGACTTACTAGAGAATGGGCAGCAGCGTTTTTTTTAACACCATACTGAGATCGTCCACCCGCCTGTCAAGCGTGGCGATTATGTCAACAACCCCCCCCCCGGCGATTATGGCAAACAAAGCAGTGGAAGTCTTTCGGCTGAATTATGAATCTTACCTCGATGTCGCCTGATGGAAAGCGATGGATGAGATCGACGATCGACGATAGAACGAGCGTTTTAGTGGCTGTTAATCATTTTTATTATAAGCCATATGAAAATTGTCGACACCAACTAAAAATTCCTTTTGTACTTATCTAACAAAATCAACATTCGCCTCTGCACACCTACCAAAATCTGCTACAATTCTACATTTCATCTCCACAAAATGACCGAAGGGTCTTATTCCGCACACGTCTAACTGTGATTCGTCATGTCTCTACATCTCTACAGATATCTCTATACGGACGTCTCTATCCTTCAAACAGTGGGTCGTATTCGTCACTTTTATACCTTTATATTTACCTAGGCGCGCGTAAAAGCCGATACGTAGAGCGGGGAAGGAATAGAGGCGGTTTTGAAAAGAGCAGTTGGAATTAGGCCGTTGTATACAACTACTACAAATGAAATACTATTACACTATACTAATACTGTGTGTGTTGTACTTTAGTATTAGAGAGACGTAAAAGGACAATGCCCACATATTAGAACAACCGTGGCCTACAGTGAACACTGATAAAAATAGTTTATAGAATTATAGTTTAATTTGTTATGAACACCTTTTAGTACTTGTCAGTTAAGAAAATAAGTCAACATTTGGAACTAAAACAGTTTTTTTTTTTATAATTTTTTTTTTTTCTTAAAACACAGACTTATTCTATACACTTCTGAATGCAGTACCTACATAATTTTGAACACAGTGATTATTAATTTCAAAGTTATTTACTCATTTTAACCTTTTGAATAATATAGTCACCTTCTAAGTGTAAACAGCTATGGTTTCCATTTAATACAGTAAAAATTGATACAATTTTTTTTTTTTTTTCTTTAAAACGTTGCCCCACACTAGGAATTTCTCCTGTATGGGTGCGTTTAAAAACATTTAAACTCACACAAACAGCCAGACCCGGAACAACTACTTCTAGGTCATACAAATATTTGTTCCGTGCGGGAATCGAACCCGCGACACGCAGCGCAGCAGTCTATCGCTTAACCACTGCGCCAACCGTGCCGTCGAATTATATCTTATGGATAGCTCAAAAGATTTTGGAGTTATTTTTTTATTTATGAATTATTATTTGTTTATTTGTGAGTTTGTATATGGGGGTAGGTAATCTTTGGGACTTCGAAATCGAGGGTAGAAGCTAGTGTTGGTATGAAAAGAAAAATGTTTTCGTTTGATGGATTTATCCTTAGGATATTCACGACTAATCGAAACTCATTTGCAACTGGCAACTTTAATCAGTTAAATGGATACAGCCCTGCGATAGACAGGCAGACGTAGTTGATAATTAAAAAAACATTTTTTTCAGACAAAAGATCCCATAGGCAAGGCAGGGTTGTTAGTCCTAACAAGAATTTGCTTATAACTAATATTAGTAACTAAAAGTAAAAATAAGAAACTAGACACACCGTCTACCCCTGCACAGTAGGCTTATCGGTCTCGCAACACATGTAGTTCAGTGAACCTACTGAGCAGAACAGTATCGGTTCTCTCGCCAATCATCCTATTGAAGCTATTCGGGCTTCCCCGTACTCGTCGCACCACAGACGCAATTTTTTTACGCATAATTGCGAAGATCATCTATGCTGGCGTCAGTAAACATACCGCCGGATGCACTGCAACATCGAGGGAGCCGAAACAGAGCCCTGAACACATTATTATAGTGGATGCGCACGGCATTGTAGGCTTTTTGTGTAAAGTTTGCCCACAGGCCGCTCGTGTAGAATGTCTGGCAGAATGCCTTGAACATTGTTATTTTAACAGGAGCAGTATACCGAGCGCACCTGGATAATAGTGGAGTCCCTTTGCTATGGGTAGGAATTTAAATTTTAACAATGATGACGTCATAAGCACTGTTTTTTAGGGTTCCGTACCCAAAGGGTAAAACGGGAACCCTATTACTAAGGCGCCGCCGTCTGTCTGTCTGTCCGTCTGTCACCAGGCTGTATCTCATGAACCGCGATAGTTAGACAGTTGAAATTTTCACAGATGATGTATTTCTGTTGCCGCTATAACAACAAATACTAAAAAACAGAATAAAATAAATATTTAAGGGGCTCCCATACAACAAACGTGATTTTTTTGCCATTTTTATAGATATCCGACTCGCACTTGGCCGGTTTTTTTGAAACATCGTATTTTGTTCGTTTTTTCGACTGTCTTGATTGATGGTATAAGTAGCCGCAAGCGCGACTGCTGAGCTATGGTCCTTAGTTTAATACCTAGGTCTGGCAAAGTGTTTTTGGGTTTATCTGGCTGGCCATGTTTGCCAAAAGACCAATGACCGGTGGAGCAGACGAGTCCTGGAGTGGAAACCGTGTATCGGAAAGCGTAGTGTGGGACGCCCCCAGCTAAATGAACCGACTGCCTTAAAAAGGTGGCTGGGACAGACTGGATGCGGAAGGCGGAGGACAGGGTGTTGTGGCGTAGCCTGGGAGAGGCCTAAGTCCAGTAGTGGACTGCGATCGGCTGAGTTGATTGAATTGCTCAGTTGCAGCCCGGAGTCTGGCTACTCACCCTCAATGGGACATCAGACTTAAAGTTAGGTAACTAGCGAGATGTACGTTAATTGTCTCTTATTTTTATTTTTTTTAGAATGGGTTTCCCTTCGGAAAATATCTACAGTTGTGGATTTTTTCCAACTTCAAAAAAAGCCTGCTCTATACCGTTCAAAGTCCTTTCACAATAACATTCACAGTATCACGTATTCGTCATTCGCAGCGCGGGCGCGGTCTGTATGCCTTATTGTGCCAAATCGTGACGGATTTTTACGAGAAGTCGCGACATCGCGCGCCCTGGACACTGATGCCTAATGAAAGATTTTTTTTACGACTTCGCGCGGTTATGTGGCTTGTGTTTACGGTAAATTACTAGACAACGTTGATGTAGCAGATTTTTCTGTGCAGATGGTCAGAAGAAAATATAGTATGAAAAGCAAGGAAGAAAATAATAAGCCCAGACCTTATGCCAGTCTTATGACTGAGTCGTAAGACCGTAAGGTTATCCGTTTTCGACCAGCTAAGTAAGCTATTAGAACTATTTACAAAGAAAGTTGCAGTCAAAACAAACATAAAAACCAGCCAAGGGTGAGTCTGACTCGCGCACGAAAGGTTCCGTACCATTATCAAAAAAAACGGCAAAAAATCACGTTTGTTGTATGGGAGCCTCCCTTAAATATTTATGTTATTCTGGTTTTTAGTATTTGTTGCTAAAGCGGCAACAGAAATACATCATCTGTGAAAATTTCAACTGTCTAACTACCATGGGTCATGAGATACAGCCTGGGGACAGACGGACAGACAGACAGACAGACATACAGACAGACGGCGGAGCCTTAGTAATAGGGTTCCTTTGGGTACGGAACCCTAAAAATCGTTTTAATTCTTTTCATCACTCATATTTTCCATAATAATACACAAGGAACATTTATTACTCTAAAAAACTATGTACGCAATACAAGATAGTCCATTATTTTTTTCGAATTTAAAAACATAGGCATCCCTAAGATTTTATTTTTCTTTACCCCACAAAAAAATCATTGTGGTAAACCCTTAATAACTTTATTTGGCTTCGACAGAATACCCAATAAAACATACGATGGACAATTTGTGAGCAATACCCTACCTTTAAGGAAGTAGGGTGCCCAAGTTATGGGCCACATAAAACCGGGACACCCCCTATATGCGACAACTGGATTGACCACACTTTACGGCCGGAAAATAGGGATAGTAAAATTTTTATACCGTCCTTTACTTACGGTGAATTTGGCAGAATGTTAAATGATTGGTAAAATGATTTTTTTTATGAATAATTCAAAATGGCGGTTAAAAGTGTTGCTAGATTTTTAATGAAAACCGGCCGGGGAAAGTAGTTTTTTTTAAATAAAAATACTTCATGAATGATTTTTTTGTTTGTAATGAATGTTGTTTCTGGGTGTTTTTTTTTTTGTTCACTAGTTTTGGTGCTGTCATTATTCGAACAAGCGTTTGTTTTGTAACGCTTTAAATATTCTACAAAACATTTTGATTGTTTTTAGGGTTCCGTACCTACCTCAAAAGGAAAAACGGAACCCTTAAGGGATCACTTCGTTGTCCGTCAGTGTGTCAAGACCCTTTTTCTCAGGAACGCATGGAGGTATCAAGTTGAAATTAATATCAAATACGTAGGTCTACGGTCCCTTGAAGCTTTAAAAAAATCAAGCTTCTAAGTCAACGTAATAAAAAAATACGGCGATTTATGCGACATATTTTGCTACTCGCAAATAAATCAAAACCATAACCATTACCACCAACATAATTGGTTTTCTTCTCATCAAATGTAGTTATTACAATCACTGAAAACCAGATTTACCTATTAAAGAAATCAAATGAAATTATGTTCTTTCTGTACGTAAGTTAATCTTTTATGATACTTTAACACGTACATATTTGGTCTATATTTAAAAACAAGACGGCTTTTCCTATAAGCTGACTGGTTCTTGAGAAGAAATGCGGAAAGTTACTGAGAGGTCATGGTCTCTTTGAAAGTCAAACATAATACTTTGTAGGTAGGAACTACTAACTTTATAATAATATAAGGTAAGCAAAAACACACTATAATATGTAGTCTAAGCTCTATCTACGCACTGTACTGCTACAAATATGTAGTCTAAGCTCTATCTACGCACTGTACTGCTACAAATATGTAGTCTAAGCTCTATCTACGCACTGTACTGCTACAAATATGTAGTCTAAGCTCTATCTACGCACTGTACTGCTACAAATATGTAGTCTAAGCTCTATCTACGCACTGTACTGCTACAAATATGTAGTCTAAGCTCTATCTACGCACTGTACTGCTACAAATCAAATACAAAATCACAATTTTAATGGTCATACTCAATCTGCCTAGCCTTTTCCCAACTGTGTTGGGGTCGGCTTCTATTCTAACCGGATGCACCTGAATACCAGTATTTTAAATGGAGCGATTGCCTATCAGACCTCCACAAACCAGTAACTGGGTTATACGAGATACCCCATGGTAAGACTGGTTGTCAGACTTTCGGGCTACTGACGACCCGTAACTACTGTCAAAGATCCACGAATGACAGCCGGGACCAGCGGCTTAACGTGCTTTCCGAGGCACCGAATGATCACATTGATGCATAAAATAGATTCTACCATCGAATCTCGGTCCACAAATAATACTACCATTTTATTCTAAAGGTAAAGTAAACAATGATATAATTGAAGGTAGTGCTCCAGCCCATAAGCGCGAGGTGTGGACTATAAAAGCGCCACAAAACGCGGGAAGCTACGGATTGACAGTCGCATAAAGCTGAGTCAGAATGTTTGAGGTGACGTTTTATCTCTTGCGGGAGCTGTGTTCCTGGTACATTGTGGCTGGATCAGTGTGGAATGGGGAGAACTCTGGAAGATATAAAGTCCCTTCCAATAATATAGGTTTCTGTGTTTTTTTTTTTGAAGCAGCGTGAATTATTTCATATCTTGAAGTATTTTCTAAAAAACAATAACAATCTGGTAATAACATATAAATATATAATAAAAAATAACATAAGAAGTTAAATTGTGTCGTAGGCCATTATTCAATAAAATATAATAATTATGCATCCTCCAATTCTACAAAATGTAGGCATAGATTAGGCATGAAAGGTATTTCTAGGAAACGCCTACTCAATGAATGGAGCAACGCTGTACTATTGTCAAAGTTTGCTATTGTTGATAGTGTAGGCGCCCGGGCAAGATGTATCGCAATTTGCTTTAACGGCCTTAGATACACACAACATGACGCAGACTACCTAGTTGGTGTAGTGGTCTCAAGCGCTAATGCTGTGCATGAAGTCTTGGGTTCGATTCCCAGGTGGGGCAAAGTGTTATTGGGTTTTTCGATCTGGAATTTTTCGGTATAACACCCTCGACAACTTTCTTATTTACTATAAGGATACCTCTGCCTAACCCTTCAGGGAAACAAGGTGTGATGTTATGTTATAAACACGCCTGCACTCCCAAAGGGGTTAGGCAGAAGTCGAAAGGAGAAGTTAGGTAAACATGACGCAAAGAAAGAACATAAACAGTAAAACAGTACAACAAGAACAGAAAAAACAGGACAGTAGAACAGAACAAACAGAACAGTGGAACAGTAGTTGGAAGTACACCACATTTGTTAAAAAAAGTTATCAAACGCTTAACTATCAGAGAAAAAACTGGCCAATTTGGAGTAAGGGTTCTGTATCACCAACGTTTACAGTTAACTTTTTATTTTATTGGTAACATTTTGTTTTCATTCAGTGTGCAGTGTTCAATTAATTATCGTGATGACCTAGTGACTAAGCCCTCGCCGGTTGTGGGTTCAAATCCGGGCAAGTATCAATTTAACTTTTTTAATTCATTTGTATTTTCTGAGTTTGTCTTGGACATTACTAACATCGGTGAAGAAAAAACATAGTGAGGAAATCTGGACTTACACAGCGTGGCGCTTTGGTGGCGACATTAATTTAACACTTTTGTATACCTACCTACGGAATTGCCTTTACGTTTTATGAAGATATTATAATTTAATTTAACGTTATTTTTTACTGATTTATTTACAATTTTCTAAAATAGTATCTTGGAGCAACCTGTACTTTACAGAAGAATTGTAGCGCAGAGATCATTTGCCGGGGTCATGGATCATAACATTTGCCGGGATCATGGATCATAACATTTGCCGGGATCATGGATCATAACATTTGCCGGGATCATGGATCATAACATCGCATCAATGAAATTAAAACGAATAACGTGCAAGGAGTCGGGGATTTGAAGGAAGGAGAGAGCTTTATTATTTAGTTTGTTTGATTTTTTTTCAATTTATAATTTTTATCTCATTATATATTTTTATATGATTACTGGCCCTACCCGTGTGTTGGTTTAATGCCACCATTGTAGCGGTACGTTGACTCAGTCTGCCTAAGTGCCTAGCCTTTTCCCAACTATGTTGGGGTCGGCTTCCAGTCTAACCGGATGCAGCTGAATACCAGTATTTTACATGGAGCGACTGCCTATCTGACCTCCACAACCCAGTAACTGGGTAATACGATATCCCTTGGTAAGACTGGTTGCCAGACTTTCGGGCTTCAGACGACCTCTAACGACTGTCAAAGATCCACTAATGACAGCCGTGTCCAACGGCTTAACGTGCTTTCCGAGGCACGGAGGAGTCTCTGTATGTCGGTGGCATGTTGTATACAGGGTCAAAATAAATTAGCTAGCGAAACTCCACGGACATGATGGCTATCGATGCCTAAATATGATAAACAAAAATTATTTTTTTGGTGTCATCAATCATTGTAGTCACTTGAAATATCAGTTTTTTTTTCTTGTAAACTTAACAGATGTGATGGGTATTGTTAATTAAACACGATAAAATAAAAATAAAGAGATTTTTTCAACTCATACTTCATACTTACAACACTACCAGCGTTCATTGAACCCAAACACAAAAATCATCAAATCTTCTTCTTTTTTTTTTTTTCGTGTTTAGATATCGATACCAAACCCATCGGCGGAGTTTCGCTAGCTAATTTAATTTGACCCTGTATAAGTTTGGAATCGCCATCTTGAGCAAGCGTGGTGATCAATGCTCGAGTGCTCGTGCCTTCTCTGTGTGAGAAGAGGCTTTTGGCTATTGGGACAATAATAGGCTGGTATTAATATTGTCCGACTGTTGGGCAAAGGTCAACTATTATGTTTAGTAAAATACTGCCCTGTGACAGATGAACAGACAGGCGACGCAGACTTAGTAATAAAGACTGTTGGCCACCTTTTTTGGTTTCGTACTTACCTCAAGGGAATAACGAAATCCTTTTTTTTATTTTTTATCATCGCTTTGTGGTCCATCTGTCTGTCTGTCTGTCCGTCTTTCTGTCAAGCCCTTTTTACCAGGAACGCGTGGAGGTATTAAGTCGTAGGTCGGCGGTCCCTTGGGGCTCTAAAAAAAGTCAAGTTTCTAAGTCAACGCAATAAAAAAATACGGTCATTTAAGCGACATATTTTGATAATAAATAAATCAAAACCATAATTATAGGGTCTTTCCCGAAGACCTCGAATCATAAAATTTGTCAAGAAGCAAGGTCTCAGAGAACAAGTAAAGGCTCGTGCAGAGTGGCGATGTATCGCGGAGAAAGGAAACAGTCCAAAAATCGTTAATTGGTAGTTTAATCACATAATAAACCCAAGGGCTATAATTTATCTTGGCGAGAGGCTTAGCATTCCCATACAACGTGGCAATACTACAATGCTAAGTTTTTTTTGGCATAAATCCATCACAACTACGGAACCCTTCATTGTGCGTGGTCCGACTTGGCCGGTTTTTTAGACAAAAATGTCTACCTATTATCCATTTTACACGCTCACTTTAATCTAACTTTTTTTGAAGTAATTGTAAAACGAAGAAGGGTTGTTTATTCGACCCTCCAATACTAAAGAGTCACGTCTTCGTCTAATTTAACACCCAATTTGTGTTGGAACCACTCCGAGGAGGACAGGGTTAGAAAATGGGTCCCTTTGGAGATAAGTGGCTAATGATGAGGCGTTTGAGAATTATTTTGGGTATTTATTGAACAGGTAACGAGTAAGGTCGGAGTGACACTTGCTGATGACAGTCACTCTAGCAGAGCGTCGCGCGTCACCTGATGGGCAAAAAGATATTGGGCATTAGGTACAAAAAGTAAACCTCAAGCCAGAGTTGTCACTGTGTGCAGTATTGCCATTATTACCAAGTAAACGACTTTTGGAAGGGTGGGAATATATTAAATCACGGTGCAACACCAAAAATATTAAAGTCCATAAATTTTTAAATTACTTGCAACATTTTTGGCAGGAAAATGATATTATTAAAACTGTCAGTGTATTCGGAGAACGGCACCGAACTAATAACACGTCGGAGTCTTGGCATAGCAAAATTAGTTTAAAAAAAATTGCATAAACATAATGCGTCTCCTGAACGTTTTGGTCAAATTATCGAAAAATAAAAAGAATAATCAAGTTAGGACCAGAACAAAAATAGAAACTCAAAATTATGAATTCATAACCGATACAATAATGGAATTAATTACTGGCGAATTATCAGTTGGATACGCATTAGAAATGTTAAGATAGTTTATGAGTACGATACGAGTAGTCATAAGTCATTAGTGTATCGGTTATAAATTCACCATTTCCAATGTAGTTGAGGTATGAGTATGTTTTTGTTCACATGGATGGATTATTTTATTTGCTTATGAGTAGAGTAAACTTTGTTGTATGTTACTGATGTTTTTCATTTTCCAGTTGGAAGTCCGGGAACAATCCCTAATGCCATGGAACCACGGGTAATTAAAAATACCCGTATTGGTTTGGATCCACCGGGACCACGGGTAACGAGAGGAGCGGGGCCTCCTTTTAAATAAATAAGTCTAGTCTATCTAGGAGACTCCGCTGTTCCATATCTTAAATCAGTATTATTTACATGTTTTTAGGGTTCCGTACCCAAAGGGTAAAACGGGAACCCTATTACTAAGGCTCCGCCGCCGTCTGTCTGTCTGTCCGTCTGTCACCAGGCTGTATCTCATGAACCGTGATAGTTAGACAGTTGAAATTTTCACAGTTGATGTATTTCTGTTGCCGCTATAATAACAAATACTAAAAAAACAGAATAAAATAAATATTTAAGGGGGCTCCCAAACAACAAACGTGATTTTTTTGATCATTTTTGCTCGATATTGATAACGGCAACAGGTAGATGCTTGAAATATTCACAGAATATTTAGTTATATATTCACTTTAAAAATAAATAATTAAATTAAAATAAAACAAATATTTAAGGGGAGCTCCCATACAACAAACGTGATTTTTTTGCCATTTTTATAGATAATGGTACGGAACCCTTCGTGCGCGAGTCCGACTCGAACTTGGCCGGTTTTTTTTATGTAGAATATTTCAGAAGAAAGTTTTCTATCCAAAACTGGCAAAATCACACTGACAACTGACAGTTGTCTAAGGTGGTGAAGATAATTTGATTTTGTAATCGCCATGCTAAACACAGTAGAAAACTTTATATTGACGGGCATACAGTTATTTATAAAATCATGATTTTACAGGATAGCGTTTTGAACGCAAAACTGTGATAATTAAGTGTCTATACTGCCTCAGCGCCACCTCACTCTTTATCTCGCTCGCTTCTACTGCTGGCGGTCACACGAGCAAGTGAGACAGGGTGGCAGAGAAAAGACTCCAAGGCACCGATAGTTTAGTTTATTTCTTTTTACGGTGAAGTGATGGTAATTAAAAATAAAATTGAGCCGTCACGGGACGCCGGACAGATGTGAAACATCGAAATTATTTACACACTCACGTAGCGGGGGGAACTGCGCACGCAGAGTGAGTGGTGAATCGCCACGCGGCATGCGTCGCTGCGCCAGCAATCGGTTTTACGTGCGCCTACAGATGTTTCACATCAAAAAAAAAAAAACTCAAGAACTGCTTTATAGTTAGTTCAGTTAATATGCAAAGTTTCATTATCTAATTTGAAGTAATTTTTGAATACCAGCGGTTTATTGTTCGGTTTGGAGGTAACTTTGATTTTTTTTTCTATAGAGAAAATTTTATGAAATCGTGTTTTCGTCAAACATACTTAACTTAACATTAATCCTCAACTTTACCATATATTTATTTCAAAATTAATGATGCAGTATTTTCGACATAACGGAGGATCTTGTTAAGCCATTTGAGGTAGAGTAGAAGAACAAAGCTATCTTGCCCTATTTTACATCATTTAGTTATTAGGGTATTACCAAGGAAATGGGTAAGGCCAATATTATTATTATATTTGTTTGTACTAAAATACGGTACTTCGACACTGAGAATGAAACAGAAAAAAAATCCTATGACAAAACACAGAATTCTGAGTCAAATTATGTAAAAGAGTGAATTTCGTAAAAAGTGCAGTTGACTCTTTCTACTTTGCTGCCGTCGTACCGTCTACACCGAACGTAATTTTT
Organism: Tiliacea citrago; assembly: GCA_963921375.1. Taxonomy (NCBI): domain Eukaryota; kingdom Metazoa; phylum Arthropoda; class Insecta; order Lepidoptera; family Noctuidae; genus Tiliacea; species Tiliacea citrago. The sequence continues at coordinate 22,264,670 of OY992800.1, forward strand.
GTCTTTTCTTCCGTCGACAAAATGGTGCTCATGCTAACCCTGCTGAGCGCCAAAAGATCCAGCATAAAGCAGATGGATTGGTTTCAAAGCTGGAGTAGGAATTATTTCTTTATCTATGATAAACAAATCACACCACACGGCTACATCATTATATAATTTCCAGTTTAGGTTGATGTCGCATTATATAGGATTTCCGTACAATGAGAGGTCAGCTTATATAGCTTGCCGTGTGTACTTCCCCGGCTATAATGACTACTTCTGATGACTAGGCTGGATACATATGGAAACTAATACTTATCGTTTAGGTATAAAATCGAGACATGTGCATAAACTCGTGAAGTATATTTTACAACTAGCTGCGCCCCGCGGTTTTACCCGCAAAAGTCTCGATCCCGTAACAATATCGGGATAAAAAGTAGCCTATGTCTTAATCCAGGGTGTCAGCTACCTCCATACAAAATGTTATTAAAATTGGTCCAACCGTTTGAGCGTGAAGAAGTAACAAACACACACACACACACACTCACACACACTCACAAACTTTCGCCTTTATAATATTAGTGTGATATGGTAGCGTACATACACATAACATCACACCTATATTTTCCCAAGGGGTAGGCAGAGGTATTCAATTCTTGATGTAGGTACTACATTTCACCAATTGTAAGGTTATTGCCACCAACCGGACTCAAATTTTGCCCGGCCTGGGAATGGAACACTGCGTGAACACACACGCTGCAAACTGCACTGCCACTGTGAACATACCACGCGTTTAAAAGTTAAAATGCCTTCGTTAAGAGAGACTTTTGTCCAAATGTGGCATAATATAATATAATATTACAGATTCGATTAGAAAAATCGTTAGGCATTTTATTTTTTTAAAGTTCACCAACTGGACAATTTTTAACAAACAACTTCCTCTCACGTTTCTACTCCAGCTACTGTCTCCTATTACAACATAGTTTCAAAATAGCCCTCAACATGAGTCCAAACTGACCATGTTTAGTAAGACAAAGCGTTAAGGCGAAGTTTCTAGCTCGTCCACGCGTCATAATCTTGTGAACGGAACCGCGGTCCGGCTACTTGAGAACTCACCCTTAAGTTGGCCGGACTTTGCTGAAGTTTGTCATACACGCTAAGTTTTAGATAATAGAAGTTATGAACAATGCACTGTGGTGATTTATTGAGAATTACGATGTAGGGAGTATTAGGTCCCTGTTGTACCTACCCACCATGTCCTGCTGTGTGACTTTGAATTTATTGGCAATACATCAGGCAATAAAGTGAGGAAAACGGGTTGCGCCGATTCCAAATAACATGAGTTCGTTTCTTTGTCCCAGACAATTACTCCCGCGGCAGAAACCACAGGCTGTTTGCTGTGCCTCCATGTCGCACCGTTGCGCGTGCCCCAAGTCCCCAGTACCTCGCACTCTGGTCGCACTTAATGATCTCTTGGATCCTAATCCAACAAACGATCTGTTTGCAGATGAATGGACGAAGATTTTATTGACAAGCCAATACAGTGAATGATTCATGAAACTTTTGTCGACATGGTTGGCGCAGTGGTAAATCGATTGACTGCTGCGCTGCCTGTCACGGGTTCGATTCCCGCACGGAACAAATATTTGTATGACCTACAAGTAGTTGTTCCGTGTCTGGCTGTTTGTGTATGTGAGTTTAATTAAATGTTTGTAAATGCACCCACGATACAGGAGAAATTACTGGTGCGGGGCAACATTAAAAAAACAATTCATTTCATTCTCCTGCCCTTATCCCAATTGATTTGGGGTCGGCACAACATGTCCCTTTCTTCCATACTTCTCTATTAGTCGTCATCTCGGTAGTCACTCCCTTTCTAACCATATCATCTTTCACACAGTCCATCCAGCGTTTCTTTGGTCTTCCCCTACTCTTATAGCCATCGATATGCATACTCAAAACTTTCCTCACGACATTTTCCTCATTCCTCCGCATCATGATGCCCATACCATGACAACCGATTTCCGCACAACTTTTCAGTCACCGGTGCCACTTTCAGACTTCCTCTTCTGTACTCATTTCTTATTCTATCTATTCGTGTCACACCACACATTCCTCTTAGCATTCTCATCTCAGCTACATGCAATTGCCTTTCATTCATCCCTTTTGTGGCCCAACATCCTGATCCATACAAGACAGCAGGTCTAACCATTGTTTTATATACCGTCCCCTTAAGTTTAAGAGGAATGCGGGAGTCGCAGATTGTTCCCGTGACCTGCCGCCATTTCATCCATCCAGTGTTAATTCTGTGCAAAAAATTACAATTATAATAATTAATTAGGTACTTGAATACGTAATCTCAGATACCTAATTAATTAGTGTGTGGGTGTGTATGTGTGTGGGGGTGTGTGAATGTGCGTGGGGTGGCGCGTGTGTGTGTGTGTGTGTATGGGTGCGTGTGTGAGCGAGTAAGAGAGAAAGTGAAACCAAAAGCATATTACGCAGTGTGAAGTAAGTGGTAAACGACTGTATATTAATGTCCATGTTATCAATCATTCCTTGTGTAAGGTAAGTTTTTTATATTCATTACCATCATCATTATAATCATTATTTTTTATTTTATTATTATTAAATAACCGGACTCAGACGTGCCTCAGTTTCTTCGTAAGTAAGGGTCTTTAGCCATGCAGTCAGGGTTTTTCGACATACATAATGTGTTTCATGGTAAATAGGATTTATTTTGCTTATGGTGGTATAAAGAAGAGTAGTTTGGGCAATGTATTGCCGCCTTGAGAACGCAGTACGCACTTTAACCCCAGCTATACGACCGTGATTTCTTCTTTTTCTGAGAGTACTAGGGTCAAATACCGTTGTTTTATGAATTTTTAAGGTAGATATCAGAATATATAACTTTCTCACAGTTAATAGGTCAGATAGTGTGACATCGTAAAAAACTTCCATGAGTATGGCACTTGGGTATAGTTAAGCATTTATGCGTAACGGGTCAACTGTCTAGTTCAGAGTTCCGGGTTCAGGGGTTCTGTGCCAATTTTACAAAGATCCTTGTACAGCCACTCGTACAAAGATCCTTGTACAGCTATGTATATTTGTTAAACTCTTACATTTAGAAAAGTCGTAATCACCTATTATTTAGACATTTATATTGACCAATCTAATTTGACTTAAACGGTAGGTACCTACTTAGTTTACACTTGCAATTGGTCACTATATGCCAAGGGCAATGCGATATCAGTGCCAAGTGCTGATAGACAATGTGTTTTAATTATAATGAGTCCATAATGATGTATAAACACAACACAAACTTTACGTCATTCATTAATTAAAATACCGACTGATTAAGGGTTTTTCTTAGGACTTTACCCAAGAGCAAAATGTGGGTAGTAGGTACCTATACAGAATGTAGGTTTAAATTGGTAAGAAGAAAATCGTTAATTCCTTTAATTTTAAAGTGCGTACTAATGAACATGCATTTTTTCTGTTGTTCATACCCTACAGTTTGTACTTAAGAGCCTATACTACCTCAAATGGCTTAGCGTGATCCTCCGTTATGTCCAAAACATAGCAGCTTTAATTTTGAAATAAATACATATACTTATGGTAAAGTTGAGGATTAATGTTAAGTACTATGTTAGAAGAAAACACGATTCCATAAAAATTTCTCTTGGTATAGAAAAAAAATTCAAAGTTACCCGAACAATAAACCGCTCGTATTAAAAAAAAATACTTCAAATTGAAACTTTGCATAATAACTGAACTAACTATAAAGCAGGTCTTATGTTTTTTTTTTAATTACCATTATTTTCACCGTAAAAATAAATAAATCAAAATATCGGTGCCTTGGAGTCTTCTTCCTGCCACCCTGTAGTTACAAGCGGTAGGTGCAAGCGAGATAAAGACTGAGGTGGCGCTGAGGTAGTATAGACTCTTAATAAGGGACTTATTTGTATTGTAATTAGTCTTCTGCTAATCACCAGATTACTGATGATGATAGCGGATAGGCTCAACTCTCCATACATTCGACGCTGCAGTGACTCGCTCGTCACCTACTTTCATCGATCGCTAATGTAAGTTGATAATGCGGTGGTTTTGTTTTGTATTGTATTGTAATGTTAATGTTAATGTATTGTCTGTTGTGTGTATAATGTTTTAAATATTGTGTATGAGTCATGTAACTTGAGTGAATAAATGAATAATAATATTACACACCATAAACTATCCTAGAAAGTGACACACACAAACTTTATTATGATTGCGCCATTCGCACCGACATAACAATTCACTACAATAGGCTGGTTAGAATCCTACAGGATAAAAATAAAAAAAGTTAATTACCTAAAAGATGTTGCCGCTCTCAACACACATAACATTCAGAAGACAATATCTGAAAAAAAAAGTAAAAATACGTAGAACTCAAAGATGAAGTAACTAGAATATGGCGCCACCAAAAAAATTATGTGGTCCCTATAGTCCTCTCTACCACAGGCGTCATCCCAAATCACCTCCCAAAGCCTTAAATTACTAAACCTAAAAGAAACCCTCTGTAACACCCTACAAAAAGCTGCAATTTTAAATACATGTCTAATCGTCAGAAAGTTCATGCAAATAGATGAAAACGAAATAGGTCCTCATCACAACACATCTTTAACATAAGTCGTAACACACCACACGCTGCATAATTGGCTTCGGTCCGTAAATTTTGCAAAAACCAGCCAAAGAGCTGAGAAGAAAAAATACTACAAAAATAATAATAATGCGATTTACTTTAATAGACCCGACATCACATTAATTAATATAAATTAACAAAACTGGATTCCTAATAGACATTGCCGTGCCAAAAACGCATAACTTACAGACTACGATAGCCGAAAAAACATCCAAATACACCGAACTAAAAGACGAACTAACCTGACTTTGGCATCGTCAAAAAGTCAGAATAGTTCCCATAGTGCTATCTACAACAGGAGTAATTCCTAAACAGCTTCATCAGTCCCTCAACCCCTAACACCTACCACCTGCTGCAGAAGGCAGTGATTCTTAACACATGCAGGCTGGTTACAAAATTTCTTCAGTGTGAGCCGGACATTTTGCACCAATATTCCCACTCAAATATAGTTCCGTCTACCATACAGTCTACGTATAATATTACTCCCACACTTAACCCCACAGCTGGACACTTGGCGTGTGCCATCAGTACTATATCCAGCTAGGCCAAGGAAAACAATAAAGAAACTAAAATAGTAATTCCTATTATACAGAAAAAACCGGCCAAGTGCGAGTCGGACTCGCGCACGAAGAATTTCGTACCATTATCTATAAAAACGGCAAAAAAATCAAGTTTGTTGTATGGTAAATATTTGTTTTATTTTAATTTAATGATTGATTTTTAAAGTGAATATATAACTAAATATTCTGTGAATATTTCAAGTGTCTACCTGTTACCGTTATCAATATCGAGCAAAAACGAGCAAAAAAATCACGTTTGTTGTATGGGAGCCCCCTTAAATATTTATGTTATTCTGGTTTTTAGTATTTGTTGCTATAGCGGCAACAGAAATACATCATCTGTGAAAATTTCAACTGTTTAACTATCACGGTCCATGAGATACAGCCTGGTGACAGACGGACAGAAAGACAGACAGACGGCGGAGCCTTAGTAATAGGGTTCCCGTTTTACCCTTTGGGTACGGAACCCTAAAAAGTGACTATATTGGTCATCACTGAGCACGCTTGCTGACCGTCTACGTAGTTGTTGTTCACAACAAGTAGATCTAGGTTTCCTCTCGAAATCGAACGTTCCGCGAAATAATCGGGATTGCGTTTAAATTTCATCATGAAAAAACCGTGAATGCACCAAAATTGTGTGAAATTGTAGTCAATACGTTCTAGTTTCCTCATGAAATCACTGCTAATTAGATCGCGTATAAAAATAATAAATAAAATAAAATAAAATTTATTCAAGTAAAGTATAAAAGTAAAGTAAAATTAAGATTAATTACAATCGGGGAAAATTTAATTCTAACTGTAATGTAGACCTGTCTGAACTAGGTTTATGAAAAACCTGTGTTTCAGGCCAACATGTTTATGGGTATGTTGTTACGTCATACAAATATATTATATGATTTAATATTTCATCATGAAAACACTGTATGTTATAAATACAGGTTCCCCTCACAAAATGACTTCCCTCCCAAAATAACCGTGAATAACTAGGCTCGCACACAAATACTAAATTGAGTGAACATTTAGTCATGACAAAAAAAACATTATGGAGCTACCTACCTACATATATTTTAAAAGTGGCAGCCGAAATACGTCCACTGCTGGACATAGGCCTTCCCCAATGGAGGTGGGGTCGCCATAGTCACCACGCTTGGCAGGCGGGTTGACGATCGCAGTATGGTGTTAAAATGCATAGAAACGCTGCTGCCCATTCTCTAGTACGTCCCTTAGTCGCCTTTTACGACACACACGGGAAGAAATAGGATGGTGCTATTATTTACGTCCGGCATCATACGGAGCATAAACACATGCAAAAGCATAATCAGTCTATAATTTTCTGAATGCTGGGACACAGGCATCCTCTCTTCGAGAGGGAGTGGGCTGTAATCCACCACGCGGGCCCAGTGTGGGTTGGTAGATGTCACATGTCTTCGAATTTTTGTTTCTAGAACATGCCGGTTTCCTCATGAACGTTTTCCTTTACTGTTTTGAGAGTGGTGGTGATGAAATTAAATACACAAAGTAAAGTACCTGCCTGAGTTTGAACTCACGACCTCGTAAGTCTTCCTCGTAAGTCGGGGCCGTTACCTCTGGGCCACTACTGCTCACATGCAATATAACTAACAATTTGTAACAATATTCGTGATTCAAAAGAGTATCCGTGGAGTTTCTTGCCCGTTCTTCTCCATAGGTACCTGCTACGCTTTAGAATGAACAACTAGCTTCATATTTCTGGCTGACCGACTTCTTGACAATCCTAAATTAATATTGTAAATGCGAAAGTCAGTATGTTTGTTTGTTTGTTACGTTTTCACGCTAAAACCGCTAAACGTATTGGGATGAAATCTGGCATATACTAAAACCATGACCTAGGTTAGGGCATGGGGTACTTTTTATCCTGGTAGTACGTTTGCGAGTGTAAATTTCCGACCTCCCCGTGGATGAAGCCGCGGGCACAAGCTAGTTCAAATCTAAAAAAATGCAATTTTGGAAAAGACAAATTTATGGCTTAAGGCTCTTACAAACACACGCGATATCGCGGGCGCGACATGCACCAACAAAGGAATTGTCTTAGCCTTTATTGGTTGTTTCGCAGGAATTTACTCGCCTTAAACGGGTGAATCGACACTTTTAAATAATATGATTTTTTCTGCTTTTAGCTTTTTTCTCGCTTTTAGCGATAAGACCGCCCATTGTGTCACCCTGTGTAAAATTTCAACATTTATATCTGTAACTTTTATGGTGTACATAATAAAGAGTATTCTATTCTATTCTATTCTATGATTTTTTCTGTAGGCGATTCGCACAATGTTAATTTATTAGTGGGCAAATCATACGTATTAGGCAATTGGCACATTATGAATTTTATGAAAAGGTACACTAGAAACTACTTTTAACAATTATTTTTATAAAAGTTTATATTTCCGTGCGGTATATCTGCTTCTTTCTATAATCTGAGGCTTCGTTAATTTATGTAGTGTGTGATTATTTATGGAGCTCCGTACTACACCAGGGGCCGATCGCGCTAATTTTGAACGTTAATACCACAACCAAAAACGTTACGTTAGACACATTTCGTATCGCGCTAATCATTTCAACGGAAACGATTTAGCTTTACTTTAGAAGTTACGTTGGAGGAACGATCGATCGAACAATACTCTCACAAAAAATAGGGCGATACCGTTTCTTACATCAGCTAAACCAAAACTAAACCAAAACCAAAAACGTTCCGTTCGAACGGTAATTACGTTGAGAAATAGCGCGATCGGCCCCTAGGTCAGCTCAAAGTCAAAGTGTGTGTGACGTGCGACTTGCAGTATAACTCTTACTAATCACTTAGGCCGGCTACATTATCACTACAACTACCACATCATAACTAATTTAAGATTGTTCTCCTACATTTGTAACTTCCTTTTATTTTAATATTAATATATATATATTTTTTTTTTATAGATGTGTATAGAGATCAAACAGCGTTAATTTCTAAGTGTCGCCTACAACAGGGGAAGAGCGCTGATGTCTGAAATACAGATATTTTATAGACACAGATGTTCAATAACTGATCATAGAATAAAGTGTATTACCATATTATTTAAATGTCTGTATACTTTTTTACAAATAAATTATTCTTATGCATACGGAATTCCGTTTCGAAATAATGATTCGAAATATCGATTCGATATTCCGTTTATACATCACACATTTAAGTTTATTTCCGTTCGAAACAACAAGTCTCAGTTGAGACACGCTAGGTATTGAGTCTAGTCAGTCTAGTCACGCTAGGTAGAATTGTCTGTGTGGTGCCGGACGTAAAGAATAGCACCACCCTATTTCTTCCCGTGGGTGTCGTAAACGGCGACTAAGGGACTTACTAGAGAATGGGCAGCAGCATTCTCTATTCATTTTAACACCATAATGCGATCGCCAACCCGTCTGCCAAGCGTGGCGATTATGGGAAACTCCCTCTTTGGGGGAGGCCAAAGTCCAGCAGTGGACGTCTTTCGGCTGAAATGATGATGAATGAGGTATTGAGTCCAGACGATCTGGCAGCGAATATGAACTTTGACAGCGATTTTCTGATTGCGACTGCATTGTCGCTCTCTCTTGCTAAAAAAAAAAAAGACCTCGCCGTTACTGGTCGAACAGACTACCATGACGAATTTCGAACCAAAGAAAATTTTGAACGGAGAACTACTGTACCACATGTGTCATAGATCATTAATTTTGTACAAGTATGGATTTGCTGCCTTCGAAATTCCGAATAAATATTTCGAAACGGAATTCCGTCTGGATGTGAGCGGCCTTAATTGGTATTTTAAAAGTGTTCGATCGAACGGAAATAATACTTCTACACTATCAGCGTTTATGAGTTATGATAATGCACTTGTAATAATACTTCAAGGGTTTCATATTCCGAGCACCACTCGAGATCTGAGTGGCCATATATGGGCATGTCTAGCATAAAAGCTGTAATAAACAATTGATTTATTTTCCTTCCAGTATTGTCCCACTGCTGGGAAAAAGTCTCTCCCACAGCTTTTCACTTTCCTCTGTGTGTTGCCTTCTCGGCCAATCTCATCTCCTCATTGTAATTTACTTCAAATTTTAAAAGTTATTTCATCATTGTATAATAATTTGCCCCGCTGGTCTAGTGGTCACAAGCGCTACTGCTGAGCACGAGGTCCTAGGTTCGATTCCCGGGTCGGGCAAAGCGTTTTAGGGTTTTTTTTTCATCTGGAATTTCTCAGTAGCAGCTCTGAGTCTGGATTTGTGCCCGGTTGATGGCAATAGGCTCGCAATAGGTTCTATTAAACTTAAACACAATTGGTGAAATGTGGGTGAACTATACATCTCTGCCTAACTCTTCAGGGAGTACAGGCGTGGAGTTATGTTATGAATGTGTATAATAGTTTGCGCAAAACGAAACCTCTTTGGCTGGACCAAAAAAAAATCCCTACGCCCATATTATTATATTCATGAAAAATTAAAAACCGGCCAAGTGCGAATCGGACTCGCTCACGAAGGGTTCCGTACCATTATCTATAAAAATGGCATAAAAATCACGTTTGTTGTATGGGAGCCCCCTTAAATATTTGTTTTATTTTAATATAATTATTTATTTTTAAAGTGAATATATAACTAAATATTCTGTGAATATTTCAAGCGTCTACCTGTTGTCGTTATCAATATCGAGCTAAAACAAGCAAAAATATCACGTTTGTTGTATGGGAGCCCCCTTAAATATTTATTCTATTCTGTTTTCTAGTATTTGTTATTATAGCGGCAACAGAAATACATCATCTGTGAAAATTTCAACTGTCTAACTATCACGGTTCATGAGATAGAGTCTGGTGACAGACGGACAGTTAGTAATAGGGTTCCCGTTTTATCATAATTAGATATCGATAGCCATCATGTCCGTGGAGTTTCGCTAGCTAATTTATTTTGACCCTGTATACAACATGCCGCCGACATACAGAGACTCCTCCGTGCCTCGGAAAGCACGTTAAGCCGTTGGACCCGGCTGTCATTAGTGGATCTTTGACAGTCGTTAGAGGTCGTCTGAAGCCCGAAAGTCTGGCAACCAGTCTTACCAAGGGATATCGTATTACCCAGTTACTGGGTTGTGGAGGTCAGATAGGCAGTCGCTCCATGTAAAATACTGGTATTCAGCTGCATCCGGTTAGACTGGAAGCCGACCCCAACATAGTTGGGAAAAAGCTAGGCAGATGATGATTCTGGATTTATTCTAGATTTATATATAATTAGGCGTGTATTAATATTTATAGTTTTAATAGGTATATCTTTATATTTAAACTAGCTGCGCCCCGTGGTTTCACCCGCGTAAGTCTCGATACCGTGGGAATATCGGGATGAAAAGTAGCTTATATGTTAATCCAGGGTGTCAGCTACCTCTACACAAAATTTTATTAAAATTGGTCCAGCCGTTTAAGCGTGCAGAAGTAACAAACAGACACACTCACAAACTTTCGCCTTCATAATATTAGTGTGATAATATGATTCTATTCCTCAATTCTCGCTATTGCACCTACTACTGTTTGTCTCTGCATCGCCCAAAGGTTGGCTGGTAGAAAATGCCTATGGCATTAAATCCGCCTCTGTACAAGTATTAAATAAATAAATAAACACTTTCTAAAAAATATGACCAAATTGAAGATTATCTGGATGAAGGTGTTCTTTAGTTTTTCCATCTGGATGTTTTCAGTTTCAGCCCGGGGTCTGGATTTGTTCCCGGTTGACGACAATAGGCTCGCCCCCTATTACATGGGATTCAAACATAACGTGCAAAATTTGAATAAAGATGCACCTCTGCCTATCACTTTGGGGAATACAGGCTTAATATAAAGGCGGTCCCTCACCGGCAGCCTGCAATGTAACAGTTCAGATTCGAGCATAACATTAATGAGTGAGGAGAACCGAGCATTACAGCGTGCAACCTGTAATAATACAATTGTAACATTGCATTCATCAGGACCATTCGCCTGTAATGTAACAGTAGTGACTCAATTTGTAACTTGAATGCGAATCTTATCGAATCTTGGATTGTTACATTACAGACGAAAACTCGTCAGTCAGTGAAGCAGTATTGTAAAGTTATGTTGAAAATCGAATCTTGGATTGTCATATTGCACGCGAATGCTCCGGGAGCGGCTCTATGAAGATGATGAAATTGAAGCATAAAAATATTTACGTGAATAAATTGATAAAACCACATAGGTTAGGTTTAACACCTATGAAAATTGCGAAATGATTTTGTAATAAATAATAATGAAAGGGTAAAACGGGAACCCTATTACTAACTGTCTGTCTGTCCGTCTGTCACCAGGCTCTATCTAATGAATGCCTGTTATGGGAAAAAATTGTGACGTAGACACTCAAAATATTTCGATAATTATTTATTATGCAAACCGAGTAATTTTGATATAATTATATATTATTATGATATACTAATTTCATAACGTTTCTAAATGATAAACTTTTTTTCACGACTCGTAAATATATTAAAGTTAACTTAATAACGTTGACCAGAAATGACTTAAAATATAGATACCAAACAAATGATGCCCAAGCTATTAATTTAAGATAACAACTTCATTACGTAATAAGTAATAAACATAACACATAAGGCGTAGGCAGAGGTGTATGTACCTATAGTACACCCTCATTCATAGCCAGTTATGTTTAAGGCCCAGGTCAGGGCGAGCCTATTGCCATCAACCAAAATCAAAATCAAAATCATTTTTTTTTCACAAACCTACATGGGCACTTATGAAACGTCAGAAGCTAGGTGCACGGTTCCAATTGGTCGTTTCCTATGGAGAAGAGCCGGCAAGAAACTCCACGTTTACTCTTAAAAAAAAAAGTGGGCTTTAACAATGTTTCCAAGTTACAGTGTTAATAGGTATGGGAGGACAGTGTATTCTTAACAAAAAAGAAGATAGTTTACAAAGCTATAGTCTATTAAGCATACAACCGGGCAAACATACAAATTCCGGGCTGCTACAGTAAAATTTCTAATGGAAAAACCCAGTAACACCTTGCCCGACCTGAGAATTGAAACCAGGAACGTATGCTTAGCAGTAGCGCTGGCAATCACTGGAGCAACAAGGCAATAATAAATAATAAAATTGGCCTGTAATAGGGTATAGCTTATATAGAATTGGGGTACGCTAAAAGGAGAGGCACATTGCTCACAGAACAGATGGCCTGTAGGTTCTGGAGTGGCGACCGCGTACCGGAAAACGTAGCGTTGGAAGGTCTCCCTTCCAAGGTGGAGCACTGATTTTGTAAAGGCCGCAAGAATCCGTTAGATGCGGGAAGTACAGAACCGGTCGAAGTGGCAGTGCTTGGGGAAGTCCTGTGACCAGCAGTGGATGTTTTTCGGCTAAAATGATGAAAGAAATGTCAGCAGCGTCCTCCAGTCTGCTAACAAAGACCGCGTACCTACCTACCTATCTATCTAGTATAAAAACTTTTGATTGTTGATTCATTGTTTGAGTCACCTTATACTCGTAGAACTCAGATACTGAAGTGTAACTGATAGATATTATCAACGTTCGATATGCAATAAATACTTATCTTGCATATCCATATAGGTAATGCGCAGTATTACTTGGAATACAGTCAGCAACTAAAATAAGTAGTAAATATTGGATTTTTTCAAGTGTTTTGTGTTTTTAATAAACTTTAACAAGTAACAATGGTTCAGCCGCTGAAACGTTATAAAAGTCTTGGGGTTTGTACCCATTCGGGTTATGTCTGACTCCTACCGCAAACATAACCATTAAAAAAAATACATATTTGTGGAACATAGGTAAACAAAAGTAATGATGGTAATTTAAATAAATTAAATTAAATTCTTCACTTAAATAATTGTAAAAACAGTTAAAACATTCAAAATTAATAAATAAAGTAAATTATAACATTCGAACGATGGAATGGACTGCCTCGTTGGTCTAGTGGGCCAAGCGCCACTGCCGACCACGAGGTCCGGGTTTCGATACCCAGGTCGGGCAAAGAGTTATTGGGTTTTTCCACCAGGAATTAGCAACCCAGAGTCTGGATTTGTGCCCGGTTGATGGCAACGGGCTGGCCCCCTATTACATGGGACTTAAACGTACCTAACTAGCAAAACGTGAGTGTACTATAGGTACACCTCTGCCTTACCCTTCGGGGATTACAGTCGTGATTTTATGAGAAATAAACTAAACTAAAACATTAAAAAAAAATTACAACATATTACATTGTAACCAACACTAGATGAAAATTTTCTTTACTAACACTACTTTATCGATTCTCTATGGTCTGAAATAAAGGTTTAATATTATTACTACACCAACAAACATTTTAATTATAACGCTAAAATTAGAACACAGATCACTCATATTTTTCCCTAATCGATTCAAAATTCCGAAATATTTATCATCTTCTGCTGATGACTGTACATGATCTGTTTGGTATAAATGTACTTCCCCTCAACCATTTCCAGCCAGTCTTCAATCATAGAAGGAAGAGAACATACATACACGTACGAAAATCGTTCATGTTGTAATTCGTGTCGAAGAAAGTATAATCAATGGAAGAGAGTTGTTCAGGATTGCGAAAACCTCATTTGTCACAATTGTACTGGTCGAGTTAGCAAGATATATTAGACACACCCAGGGGGGCTGCAACGATGAATAGCAAACAAGATTACTTCCCAAGGTTTGATCCAGGTGAATCAATGTTACCCCGGAAAAGATTTCTGAGTAAGTTTAAAAAAATTACTGATTTAATTTTCTACTTATAAAATTTGTTTTCATGTTTCTGTAGATGACTCGAGTGATATGGCAAGCATTTTTCAAAAAGAGGCTTTAGAAAATTGTAGCGAATTGACGATTCCTCGCTGATAAATTGTTTTGGTTATTTAAACGACGCTTTATAGAAGTGTCGTGGTATAGGAAATATAGTTTCGCATCCAGTCTAGTAATTTATGGGTATATCATTGGTAACGCGTTATGCCATATACTTGCGTACCAAACTCACAATCCCAATGTCATTAATTTTGACAATTCAACAATATTCATTGCGATATTTAGGTACGTTATTAAAAAAATATATATATTAAGGGGTAATAAACTACTACAACATATAGTACATAAAGTTTAACAATAGTTTTAAGTAGCAATACTGCAGTCCACTGCATTATCTGCAGATAGGACATATTTATAGATCAGTGGTTGCCACTAGACGAGCATTACCACAATTAACAAATAATCAAAAATTCATAAATAAGTAACTATAAAGCTAGCAATAGCAACAAAACCAAATTACTTAGATCAGAAACAGATTCAATTACTTAAATTATGCAATAAATCACACTAATATTATAAACGCGAAAGTTTGTGAGTGTGTGTGTATGTTTGTTTCTTCTTCACGCTCAAACAGCTGGACCTATTTTGATAAAATTTTGTATGGAGGTAGCTGACACCCTGGATTAAGACATAGGCTACTTTTTATCCCGATGTTCCCACGGGATTGAGACTTACGCGGGTGAAACCGCGGGGCGCAGCTAGTAAGTAATAATAGTAAGAAGTAGAAGAAGAGTATTGAAGAGAGGTTTCTTTAGAGTGTGGTAGAAAATGAGTTAGGCAATTGGGGTGTCGGTCTATGTGAGACAAACCACACACTTTAATACTCACAATTCTGTAAACTGTTGAATAAAATTAGATAGCAATGTTCTTGACAAATCCATACAGCGCAAAGCGGATTTAATGATTCGGTTTCCTACCTATTATTTTGTGAGAGGTAAATTATTTGGTGTCCTAACTATTGTTTTGTGATACATATACAAAATATTGTAAAACAATTTAAAAGAGTAACAGTGGAGTTTCTTGCCCATTCTTCTCCATACGTAACTACCTTTTGGAAGGGGCGACTAGTTTTTTTTTTGTTGTAAATTATGACGTTCAAACGTGCCTTTTATGTGCCTATTTGAAATAAATAATTTGACTTTGAATTTGATTTTGATAGGTAAGTTATTTCTGCGACAATAATATCAATTTGACGCACGGTTGGCGTAGTAGTTAAGCGATTGACTGCTGTGCTGCGTGTCGCGGGTTCGATTCCCGCACGGAACAAATATTTGTATGACCTACAAGTAGTTGTTCCGGGCCTGGCTGTTTGTGTATGTGAGTTTAAATGTTTACACAAATGTTAAAAAATTTACACTTAAAACCTCATAAACGTGTTCGCTATAAATTGACATTTGGTCGGGTGGTTGAAAATTTTATTTTAACCTCACAGCTTGACAAATGACCGTTAAATACATCAAATAAGTAGTGCTTCTTGTAAAAGAAGTACTGCCGAACTCATCCGAAGAAGTAATTAATACTGCCATACCTATTTCTACCGCCCAGCAGTGTCCAAGAGTTTATCTTTGTTTACAGCATGGCAGCGTGCGATTTCTTATGTATTACAGATTTCTTTGGGTGGCAGTGACTACTTCCCATCATCAGGCACAGTTGCTCTTTTGCCATCCAATAAAATAAAACAAATATTTTTCTTGCAGACTTGCAAATGGAGGTAACTGTGTACCATCAAGCAACGAACCTGCAGCCTCCTCTTGATCCACCCCAGCCTCTTCTTGATCCTCCTGCCCAGCCTCCAGCAGACAATGTGATAGCTAAATGGCTTGAATATCAAATATGCGGCTGTGCTGTGAAAAAAAGGCAGGCCTTTCTCGACCTCGCTCCGCGTAGCAACGCAGCCAAAGACTCCGAACCAGAAACCTATTTATGTTAACCATAATGTTAACAAAAATTCATGCTTTTTTTGAAAAAAAACGCATGAATTTCCGAGGTATACCTTCTGAATAAGGCGCACGTTTTAAGGAACAGATACAAGAAAACTGAACAGAGAAGTTAACTACCTAAACTCAAACTCAAACTCAAAGCATTTATTTCAATTAAACCACTTACAGGCACTTTTGAATTTTCAACAAGTCGGTCAGTTACAAATATGAAGCTGGACCCAATCATAAGCACAAAACCATCAAGCTAAGATTAGGTCTAAAAGTGGGAGTTTACAGACAGTCCTGTCAATTCTGTCTTCAGTTCTGATGTCGCGCCCGCCGTGCACTCAATTTGTTAGCTACTCTGTGTCAATATATTGTTCTTAATTTTTTATGTTAATAAAATTACACAATCGCTAATCAATATTTTGGTACCAAAGTAAAAAGTTAATTGGTCATTATTGTATAGTGCTATAAATAATATATTTTATTTTGGATTAAAAGCTAGTCAATTTAACACATTCATGTTTAAGTTTAAAATGTACCCAATCAATACCAAATTGTTTTCTGAATTCCGAAATACTCATACTATTTTGATGCTAATTGTACCGGCCTGCTTTCTGAATATTTTTTTTATTGTATATATTTTGTTACTATCCATAGCAAAAAGTTAGTTATTTATTATAGCTTTATACTTACTTATACTTTTATGATTCCAGACTGCACTAATAAATTAATGTCCAAATTTTGAAATACTCGAAATGAACAACTCATAATTTTTTATGTATCTATATCTCAGTTTTCTTAATACTATAATTATTATATTTTATAATTGTAATAATTTTGTTTACATTTATTATAATCTCAAGGAAAAAAAGTCCAAAAAATACGTTTGCTTACCTGTAATGTGTTTGTAGGTTATTAGATTCAAAAGTTATGTACATACTTTTATCCACCTTGCGAATATATTTAAGCATTCAATTATCACCGAAATGACCACGTTGCTCATTTCGGTGATAATTGAATGATCTATAAATAAAATAAAAAAATTTCTTCCATTCATTAAAAAGAACATCAAAGATTACAAGTAAAAATATAATAATCCAAAAGTAACGTAATATTTCGGCGACTACACAATTATACATGTAGTTTACATTCACTTGTTATTATAATTGTATAAAAAATAAATTAAATTATATAAAATACTTAACATATTGTTTTCTTTATAAAACTTACTTCTTCTTAAGTACTTCATTGAATTATCTATATCAATACATTTATAAATTAAAGTTTGTTTCTATAGGAACTTTGATGTGTATATTTTTTACTAATGTAATGTAATATATGTACATTACTATTAAACTTACACATAATAAAATATATCTCGAAGTTTTGTCAAGTCGTAAACCGAGCGAAGCAGGGGCGGGTCGCTAGTACTTAAAAAAGTTAAAATCCAAAACCTAACTACGACAAAAACGCCAACTATAAAGGTATAAACAAGACATGGCAGACAGACAAAATAAAAATCATCATGCACTTAAGGCATAAATCGAAGAAATTACGTGTGACTCCGGATTTTAATTTATCCACGTGATGTCTTATTTAACATAACATAACATCACGCCTGTAATCTCCGAAGAGTTAGACAGAGGTGTACCTATAGTATACCCACATTTCGCCAGTTATATTTAAGTCCCATGTAACAGGGGGCGAGCCTATTGCCATCAACCGGCCACAAATCCAGACTCCGGGCTGCTACTGAGAAATTCCTGGTGAAAAACCCAATAACACTTTGCCTGAGCTGGGAATCGAACCCTGGACCTCGTGCTCAACAGTAGCACTAACGATCACTAGACGAACGAGGCAGTCTTATTTATACCTTTTTAATTGACGTTTCTGTAGTTAGATTTTAGTTTTTAACTTTTATTTATAATTCAATAATTTTGAGGTTTTAGATCATTGAGGGTAGGTACCCCTTCTTTGATTTGCGAAAATTCAACAGTAACATTTTTGGGATAATATATAATTATAGATAACCAATATATTATTATACCTTTCATTTGATGACATAAACGATACATTGACCTTAAATAATATTTTTTGGGGAGGGACTTCTGGCTAAGTAATACCAGCCCCGTGGGTTGATCGATCAGATTAAGCTACGCTTGCCGCGGTTGGTCCGTGGGTGGTGGGGCCATCTTTACATACCAAGATCCTTCCGTGCCTCGGAAATCACGTTAAGTCTGACAGTAACTGGGTTGTAAGTCAGATAGGCAGTCGCTCTATGTAAATTACCGGTATTCAGCTGTATCCGGTTAGACTAGAAGCCGACCCCAACATAATTGGGAAAAGGCTAGGCAGATGATGATGATGAATATTGTTTTGGTATTACTTTTCATCCGATAAAAGCTACCATGTTAGATTTTTTGTGACGCCTTATAGACTTTAACCCGCGGAACAACATAACGCTTCCAACGATTAAACCCGTTTCATGGAACGCGGTATTATTTACTTGTGAAGAAGCAGAAGGCTTCCACTGAGCATGATGCTGTGCTATGGAGGATCCACAGCACAGCACTACAACATGCTGAGTCTTCTTGTCACAGTCACGACATGCAGCTGCCGAATATTTCTGTTCTGTTCTCCCAATTTTAGGTATATTCATATTTATTTATTCATTGAAATGCCTTAAAACTATAATTACAGGTCTTAACCTAATGCTATAGCCAAGTCGGGTCCCACACAAAATTTAAATTAAAGACAAAAAAAAATACATCTCACGATCAAAAATATCATTGTTTGTAACAAAGTATAAACAATTAATAGTACTTTAATTGCGAAATAATAAATTAAAAATAAAATCAAATATTAAATATTCACAATTTTATTTGCATTCCATATTATAATTAAATATATATATATAATTTGTTTTTTGTCTCTTTATTATTCCAGTTAATTATTTTTTTGTATGCACGGGTTTTTATGACAAATAGAGCTAATTTTCTCCCTTTCGTAGGTACTTATTGACGGCAGAAATAAGTGCAATACTTTCCAGGACAAACCTTTCTACACAGGCCTTATCATCTTTAAACAATTTAATTTATTTAGTGCTTAAAATATACTGAATCCCTGAGTCACCTGCTGCAGTGATAGTAGAACTCTTTTTAAGTAGATCGTTCGGGGAAATACATGATAACGATGGAAATAATTTCAGCAGAGATACATGAGTGGTGATATCACCACCAATTTCTGCTGAAATTATTTCGATCGCTATGATGCAACTCGAGTAAAAATTATAGTGCACTAGTGTGTGTGTGCAGATGCTAAGAGAGATGTGTGGCGTACGCGAACGGATAGAATAAGAAATAAGTATAAACGAGGAAGTTTGAGCCAGCAGCGACTGATTCCACTTGTGTGGTCACTTTGGTCACAAACGCTACTGCTGAGCATGAGGTATTGGATTCGATTCCCAGATCGAGCAAAGTATTATTGGGTTTTTCCATCTGGAATTTCTCAGTATCAGCCGGGAGTCCGGATTGGTACCCGGTTGATGGCAATAGGCTCGCCCCTGTTTTATGGAACTTAAAACATAGTTTGCGAATGCGGGTGTACTATAAGTACCTCTGCCCAACACTTCGGGGAAACAAGGTATGATGTTATATTGCTATAAATTAAAGTCGCTTTGATTCCTGTCTCTGTACGAGATTTTGATTGCGGTTTTTTTTTTTTTGGAAGGTTTATGTGAATTAATACATTAACTTACATTTAATCAAATAATTACGTTGTTTTGTCAAGACATTACTAGTTGTACTAGTCTATAAAAACATACAATTTTCAATCAGTTACTTTTAAAATATAATCTAACTTGCCTAACTTTTATAGTACAGACGCCAGCAGGTCAAGCTACCCGAAACTGTAAAATTTTCCCAATCAACCTTGAACCTTAAGCTGTAGCGATAAAGTTGAAAATCTGTTAAAGAAATTTGACAGATTGTAGTAGCTTGATGAGGTGGCCTCAGTACATTACTGCAGCGGCCTGCAAAAGGGGCATTGAAGGACGAACGTAAAAATGTCACCCGAGGCGAAGCCGAAGCACTTTTACGTGAGTCCATCAATGCCTAGTTGGGGCCAAAGTTGCTTTTCTCAAAAATGCGCGGAAATTCAAACTAAGTAAATTATTTATAAATTTAAGATTCAATGACGAGCAACGATAAGTCTTCACGCGCCATTAAGTTCATTTGTTTCTTTTTTACTTTAAACAGCTTATTTAGGCAAATCTTTGATAAATTACCTCCTTGGTTGCCATGTATGGAAGTAAAATGTTCGTTCCATTTTTAAATTACACGACAGATATAATATAATTTTTCTTTCTTTTCTTTCTAGATATGAGCTTTCATAGTAATTTATTCGGCCGCTAATCACGACAGATATGGATTTCCATACTAATATTGCTAGCCTAGGCGCTCGCGTGTATTTGACCAGTGCAGCATTTTCGATTTATCTCGAAGAAGGTTGTCAAAATAACGCTTGAATTTCCAAGCATGTTTGAGAAAAAACATTTTATCTGCTCTTATATCGGAAAATTCGAATTCTATACTTCAAAACGAGTTTATATTGACATACTTTATAAACACAATTTTGATATTTATAAATAGAATCATAATATAACACTTTTTCTCTAACAAAATAATGTTTTATAGCAATTTGGGCAAATCCAAGAAGTTAATATTACCAAGGAGTTTCCATCAAATATTTTTTTTCTAATAGAACGCTTATTCGGGTATCTTTATACCCAAATAAGCATCGTACTATTTTTATGCATTACAAAAAGTTTTGATGCCAATTTTTACTTGTCCGTGCTGGGTTTTGGCGCCATTCAGACGTTTTGTTGTACTGAATTTCGTGAGATTTTTTTAAAATTCTTGGTTAAAAATTTCTGATAACAGTGAATGTGAAGAAAATTTGAACTCTTTTTACTCTTATTTAGTAGGTTCAATCCCAATGTATGGGAGTAGATAAACCAGTGTTTGAAATTGCACATAGCTAGGAATTAAAAAAATCGTGTGATACTATTAAAAACCTCTCCTACGGCTCAGTTTTTATACACACCCTCATGTTTAAATACCCCTCATTATGTAAAAGTTTCAAAAACGACTATTATTTTAATTTTTGCAGAAGAAGTCGCTCTATAATTAACCACACACGAACCAATCTATCAATCAACTCAGCATATAGCAGTCTACTGCTGGACATAGGCCTTTCCCAGGCTGCGCCACAACACCCTGTCCTCCGCCTTCCGCATCCAGTTTGACCCAGCCACCTTCTTAAGGTCGTCGGTCCATCTAGCTAGGGGGGCGTCCCACACTACGCTTGCCGATACGCGGTCTCCACTCCACCAGCCATTGGTCCTTCGACAGACATGCTACTCGAACCACCGATATTAAAACAAGCTCGATTTTCCTTAATTAATTTAAATAATCTCAAAAGTTAATTTTTATCTGAGTGTTTGTAAACCAAGCAGTAGGAAAATAATTATTATTACTGCATTTAAAATAAATTAAGATGGTTGAACATAATTATCTTCAAAATATTTCCAAGGTAGTGTGGATACAATATGATTCAGAGCACTATTAATTATATGGCCATAATGTTATTTTTTCCAAAAAATAATGAAAGGACTTTGTTATTTGAGTCTAAAACATAATGGTCAAGGCAATTTAATGTTATCTACACGAATGGCTCACGAAATTGATCGCCTCACGTTTTTGTGAATGAACGTAGCAAGTGGCAGGCATGCATTATACGACTTTGTGCCCAAAACAGAATTTTCAACTCTAAACGAATTTAAATCATCCCTCTGTCTCTGTCATCTTCAAATGATTGCCAGATTGATTGTTGTGTTTAGTGATTTGCAGTGGGCCTAAGAAATACAGATTATGTTGAATAGAATTTACTGTTGATGTTTTTTTTTTTTTTACTTTCATGGATGATTAGTAGTCATTGGATACATGAAGTGGGCTGCCATTGTAAGACGATTAAAAATCCAAGGTTTAATTAAATGTAGTAAATAAATTAATAATATTTCTTTATTGTATCACAAAAAACGTGTCCTATATCCTCCCTCACCCGCCATATACCCTGACCTAGCGCCTTGTGATTATTACCTGTTTCCAAAAATCAAAGAATAACTAAAGAGAAAAGGTTCGAAAGCGAAGATGTACCGGCTGCCTATAATTTCGACATTTCTGAGGTGTTTTAAAGGAGTCGTCAGAGATATTTTCCAATTGGTTCAGACGTATGGAAAAGTGTAGGTACCTACTCGTGCTCAGGGTGAATACTTCGAAAAGATCGATTCTTGTAATAAAGAGTAAATATTATAATTTTTGAGTATTTAATTTCTTTGGGCATGCCCCTCGTACATCCTAGCGTGTCCAAAAAACACAATGTTTGATTTTAAACCCTCGTGAAGAACAGGGTGTAGAGTTCACTCGTCCCCTACAGAAAAGGGAGGATCCTCCGACCAGACGGGTGTCGTTTCTGGTGGGCAACTGACCGATGATTGATTTTTTTTTTTTTTTAGGTATGCCATCTCGCAGTCGACCTTGAGAGGCCGTGACTGCTTAACCGGTCTTTCCTGTGGCTGCCCTAAGGTGTGAGTTTAAAGCCTCCAGCCAGGAGAGTAAATATAATTATTACAAACTAAACGACAGCGCTCTAAGGGCACCCCCTGTGGGGTACGAACCTCGGCTTAGGGCGTCGTTGGGGAAAAACAGCAAGTTGGGGACGGGCTGGATCGAAAGTTTAAATTCATGATTATTAACGGGGGATTACTATTAAATGCTACGGCTCACTCAGCCTCGGGGCTGGCGGTTCGACGTGCAAGGGACGGGGGGAACAATTAATTCTTCAATTTCGCGTGGTACCTCGGCGGCGAGGACGGAATGACGGTTTGTATTTGTGCACTGTACTTGTGGCCCTATTGCTTTCCTGAAGGAGAGTAATGGGGTCATCCGGGTCTGAGAGAGTATGCCTAGGTCGGCGAGTCTGACTAATTTGAGAAGGCCTATAGCTAGCTGCCTGCACAACCAAGGGGTTGCGATGTCTATCTGCGGACTCGAAGAACCGCTTTGTCACGCGTTTCATAAACTGCTTGATGGTGGGGATTCTAAGATCTACATGAAGGGTTTCGTTCCGAACGAACCATGGAGCGTCCGTAATTTTACGGAGAAATCGGTTTTGAAGTGCCTGCATTCTGTGAATGAGATGGGGACGGGCGTGTGCGAAAGCGGCACACGCGTACGTCATAATCGGCCGGATGCACGCTGCTGTGTAAATACGCAATTTGCCCTTAAGGGACAACTTGCTGCGTGAGTTCAGAACGCAATGAAGCCTACCGAGTGTGAAAGCGGCGCGCGAACGCACTCGCTTTATGTGCTCAGCGAACGAAATGTGATAATCTAAGATCACACCGAGATATTTGGCTCGCTTCTCTCAAGGGATAGGCTTGCCGAACATTTTGATCTGTCGGGGTAGGTCCGGTCTACGCCGGGGCCTAGAAAAGAGGACCGCTTGGCTCTTATCAGGATTGACCTCGATCCTCCACTTCCTGAACCAGTCACCGAGTCTGTTGACTTCGGTCTGTAGGATGCAGGAGATCTGGTCTTGACTGCGGCCGGTGTAGTAGATGGCCGTATCGTCTGCGAACAGAGCTAACTGCGCCTTTCTACATTTCGGGTCGTCACTGGTGAACAGCGTAAAAATGAGCGGAGCCAGCACAGACCCCTGAGGGACGCCTGCGCGGATCGGATGAGGGGAAGAGAGCGCACCCTCGATGCGATAGCGGAAGGTGCGGTCCAACAAAAAGTCCCGTAAGATGAGCACGAGACGATCTGGCACACCGAATTTGTATAGCTTATGCAATAAGCCGTTGTGCCAGACTTTGTCGAACGCTTTCGCGATATCGAAGAACACAGCACCCGTCATGACCCCCGCTGGAAACCGGCGCTTATGTGTTCTATGATACGGTGGACCTGTTGTACGCAAGATGTTGGGTTCTAAAACCGAACTGTTCGTTGGGGATGAGCCCCTTCGTCTCGGCGTAGTCTCTGAGACGCTTATAAATAAGCCTCTCATAGACCTTGCCGAAAACGTCGAGCAAACTGATGGGGACCGATGATTGATGTCGGGACGTTGTATATATGCTAGTCGCGCGGTAAACTCAGCTTGCGCGATGCAGGATTTTGCGTGACGTCAGTGGGACGCGTAGTTCGCATGTGGCGATGTTCATATTCATATATTTATTTGCATTCCATAATGTCTAAGTAAATGTGTTACAATGGCTTAAAGCTAAGGTACAATTACGGACTCTGTAGGGCACAGCAAAAGGTATTTTACAATGAATTCTTAAAATAAAATTAAAATAAAATTAGGAAAGAATTAGCAATCAACAATTTTTGAATGGATTATTAACATTAATTAAATAAATATAAACTTTATTTTATTGAGATCACAATAATTATTTCAAAAGGTCAATTAAACATTTAACATATTATAATATTTATCTATATGTATGCATGTGTCTGACGAGTAACTGTTTGTTTTTTGTCATGTATGTATTCGTTTATTGTGTAATATGCTTTTTGAATTAATATTTGCTTGAGCTTATTTATAAATGTCATGTCGCTGGTTTCGTCTTTTAGTGCATCTGGTATTTTATTATATATTTTTATGGACATTACGTACGGGCTATTGGAATGTAGTTTCATGCGCGAAGAGGGTAACATTAATATATTTTTATATCTGACAGATCGGTCGATATATTTATCACCGCGGGTTGTGAAAAAGTTAATGTATTTTCTAACAAATTTGCATATTTCCAGGATATACATAGATGTTAAGGTGAGTATTTTATGTTTTATTAAAAAGGGTTTACAGCTATCTGTTTGCTCTATGTTGACTATATGATCCGAGTTAATTTCTTCTGAAGAATAAAAAGCGTCGTCGCATCTGTGCTATTTCCCCACATTATCATGCCATAGCAGAGCCGTGTTGATGCACAAGTGCATTAAAAAAACAGTGTGTAAAAAAATTTACGCGTGTTAAAAATCGCCCGTGTATACGAGGGCCTACGGGCAGCTTGCAGTACATTCAACCGCACATCAATGGTAGCACTTGCACTACAAAAATCATCCTTACAGCTACGACATAAAGGCGCTGTCAATGTCAAATTGTTATCCACTGTACGTGTTATCTACTACCTACACCCACGTATTCTTCAGGGTTACTGTTTAACTGCTTAATTTATATCATCTGGGTCATTTGACAGTTCCGTAGATAACGGATTGATATAGTCATCGGTGATGAGCATCTTAGGTACCTATGTTTCCGTAGTCGTCAGTGGTCTACATTCCCCTCTTCTTCTTTGTAAGAGAGGTCAGGTAATGATGGTCACTGGTTGTACCTACTCATAGGGCATGCCCTACTTTTCGTACAAGGTAATGATTGTTCATTTATATTTATTACTAATTACTCACCTTTACAAGGTACTACTATTTTACGTGTGTAGTTTATTATAGGTTCTTTGACGTGAATGATTGTATTTTGGTAAAGACATCAGACCAGTCATTCAAGGTTTGATACAATTGTACTTAGGTACCTACCTAAATAACTAAACAACATTTTGTCATTATAACTATTATTTCTATTAGGAGGCGCTAGTGGCTAAGTAATAACAGCCATACGGGTCGATCGACCAGGTTAAGCTACGCTTGCCGCGGTTGGTCCGTGGATGAGTGACCATCTTTACATACCTAGACCCCTCCGTGCCTCGGAAAGGACGTTAAGCCGTTGTTCCCGGCTGTCATTCGTGGATCTTTGACAAACGTTACGGGTCATCAGAAGCCCGAAAGACTGACAACTAGTCTTACCAAGGGGTGTCATATTACCCAGTACCTAACTGGGTTGTGGAGGTCAGATAGGCAAACACTCCATGTAAAATACTGGTATGCAGCTGCATCCGGTTAGACTGGAAGCCGACCCCAACATAGTTGGGAAAGTCTAGGCTGATGATGAACTATTACTACAGTTGTTGTTTTGAATACCTATACTGTGGAGTTTCTCCAGCTATTTTAATTTGACCTTCTACTTATAGCAACATCTCGCTTGTAGGTACTCTATAAATGCAATTTTGGGTCAATTTCACTCAGCGGGCATACAGCGATCTACGCGTTCAATATAATAACGCACTGAGGGTACTGCTGCGGCTGCCGTGGCGTTGTAATGCGTCAGGGATGTTTGGGGACAATAACATTGATGGTTTTGACGCCATTATAAGAAAAAGATGTGCATCCCTGATGTCGCGTGTTCGCGGCAGCACCAATAGTATTCTCAGTGTGTTCACAGATCGGTGGGATTCCCCGATATGGCGGAGATGGATGCAGCTCTACGCTGAATTTTAATTTTAATTGTTTTGTTAATCTTTGTCTGTACTAACACTAGATAATAAGTAAAATTGTTACTAACCTTATGGACATTTGGCTGAAATAAAATTATTCTATTCTATAAAGGGATAGGAGGTGTTTAGTAGGTATCTACATCCAAATATCGCCAAATACATGCCACCGGCGCGGCACATAAACTTGTGCATCTACAAAGCCACATGCGAACTACACAACAAAGACCTGACGTCACTCAAATCCTGCATCGCGCACTTGACCTTCATCTGGCCTAACTTAGTACGGAATTCCAATAAAATAAGAGGCGAAAGAGCTGGAAAGGCATGGGCAGACGCTTTTTCCCAGCTGTGGACTGGGATGATGCAGGCTTAGAGTAACAGTAAGAGGCCAGCTTATCCTGGTTTAGTTACCACTGCCATGTGGCCTACTGTACTTCCCCGATTCAGCCTTTTACCATGAGCTACTATTACATATATGTATGTTGAACAGAACGATGTTTTAAATACGTTTAGCACTAAACGTATTTAAAACATCGTTCTGTTTCAGGCAATCGTTTGAAGATGACAGAGACAGAACGATGATTTAAATTCTTTTAGCTTTTATTGTGTCGTGATTTGTGGTGAGAAGGAGAAATTTATTTTTATAGGCTTGCCCCCTTTATATGGAGCTGATGAACAGGCGAATTTAATGCAGGTGTACTAAAAACCTCTACTTACCTCTTGAGAATACAGGGCGTGATGATAAATGAATAAGGAATATAATTTTCGAGGCGACTTACAACTTAAAGGGCGACTAATTATTTGCTTCAAAAAAAAATAACATGGCAGCGATTAAATATTATTTCTTAATCGCTGCAAAGTCATCTACTGTTATTGAATCATTTGGGTAGGTTAGGTTAGAACAGTAACCATTAACAAGCGAAGGCGAGCGAGCGAAGCGACCGTGCCGCGGCAGCGGCCTCCGAGCGCCAGATCCCTCTATTGTTGGTAAATTCAGTTACCAAAACAAAAATTCGATGCCAGTTTAAATTAAAATAAAGCTAAAAACTGATATATTAATATGCTACCTATTACTTATTACGATACTCCTTATTAGCTGCCAACCCATTATATATGGTACCCACTCTATTTTTTTTTAAAACCTATATTCATTTTACTTAGTTGCCGCATTAAATACATGCCAATTAATAATAATAAGTATATTTATTTTCTCTCACAGTGGTTTTGTAGCACTTACCAGTTTTGAACTATAAAAAATCACATTGTGAGAAGCTGGTGCCTAAAGTAGGTTTTAGAAGAACCTGTATTACAGGTCACCAGGACCCACTCACTGGCATCACACAAATAAACAGACATGCAACATATATTTCTACTAAACAATTAAAACAAAAAAAAAAAAAAAAATGAAAAGCAACAACACCAAACAATGTTTCTAAACACCTCGTATGTCAGTACTGATGACGTGTTCAGAAAGACAGTAGTTAAATATACGTTTGCATAACACCAAATTAGATGCTGAGGATATAAAACTAAAAATCCGTTTTGTCACTGTTTTGCGTACAATTCAGTGAGTCGTCAAGGTCGTGAGTTTAACTTGTTACCTACTATGGGCAAATACTGTTAAGGCAAAAAATGGTCTGAGGTACTCCGTGACATTATTTTATACACACGTAACATCACGACTATAATTTCCCGAAGGGTTAAGGCAGAGGTGTACCTATAGTAGTCAAAGTCAAGTCAAACCATTTATTTCAAATAGGCACATAAGAGGCACTTTTGAACGTCAAAATTTACAAAAAAAATAGAATTGATTCTAGTTGCCCCTTCCAAAAGGTAGTTTCGTATGGAGAAGAATGGGCAAGAAACTCCACCGGTACTCTTTTAAAAATGTTTTACAATATTTTGTTTGAGTACATTAATTATATGATTATATGTGAAGACGATGCACCTAGAATAAAATTACTATACCATAATAGGTAAAACGAATTAAAAACTAAGCAATGAAAAATAACTTAATTATTAGATTATTATGATCACATATTTACAAACATCGTAAAATATGTTTTTCAAAAAAAAAAAAAAAATAATAAGTCAGTGTGTGAGTATGTCACAGAATGTAAAATCAATATCATAAAAATAACAGATTTTACCATAAAAATAGCAACCAGTTTGATTTTGTCTAGACTCTAGATTGTCCTATGGAGCTGGACCAGCATGCTTCCAAGCATTCCTGGACCAGGTACACCCAACTTTCGCCAGTTATGTTTAAGTCCCATGTTATAGAGGGCAAGCCTATTGCCATTAACCAGACACATATACACACTCCAGGCTGCTACTGAGAAATTCTAGATGGAAAAACCCAATAACACTTTGCCCGACCTGGGAATTGAACCCAGGTCATGCTCAGCAGTAGCGCTTGCTCTTTTTCTTATTTTTTTCTTGTCAGGCCCAAATTGACCCGTTTGCTAGGGATAGTCAATGGGTCCGAAACGTTCTAGAGTGGCAAACGGACGGCGCATCGTAGGTAGATCCCTCATAAGCTGACCGACGTCCATTGTAATCCACTGTATACGGTAAGTAGAGGAGCTTTAGTTGTTGCTATGCTTGAGGGGAGTCGTTTGTCCAGCACTGACAGTCTTTCGGCTGAATGACGAACCAGTAGTTTCAGATTCTAAAAGTTAAAAAGAAAATGGTAGATACCTAAAACCCCTTGGACTGTTAGCTTGAAGAGTCAGTAAACTGTAAGTTGTAAAGGATCAATTAAGTCTGCTGCAGGAATGATAGTCATTAGGATATACAAGTTTTTGAGTGGAGACCGAGAATCTGCAATGGAAGCGGAACATCTTGCTATTTGCAAAAAACCATCCCAACAGCTTCATCAGCTTCTCGAAGGCCACTGCTGGACATAGCTCCTGCCAATTTGCGCCACAACACCAAGTACTACGCCTTCCGTTTCCAGGCTATACCAACTAGCTGTCGTCGGTTCAGCTAGCTGAACAGCATCCCACGCGTGTGCTTGCCTATATGTATATACGCCGTGGTCTCTACTCGGAAAACCCATGACTATCTTAATTATTTCTCCGAATTTCACTCTTATTTTTGCTGGGACTTTCTTATAGTAATGGAAAGTATCTTATCTATTCTCTATAACGATACGATCAAAGAAATTACGGTCATGCCCCGTAGAAATCTCTTCAGCATAAATTTAATTGACAGCAATTAATGACTTACCACATCCAACCAATTTCTCTGTGACACACACGATAAATGTGCCCGTCTCTTTCATTCTTTCGTTAATTTTAATAGGCCCTCTCGCTTCTGCGAATTTATCTCACAGAAAAAAGACGTCACTGACCTCAATACTCGCTTGGACAGTTTTACACAGTACTGGAGCATACCGCTGTATTAAATTATAGACTTTATCGAATCGCTTTAAGGTTGGACTTCAATTGTCGAAAGCGTGGCTCTTCTTTTGAAGTGAATATAGCTATCAGTCGCAAAATGTTCAGTTGCTCTGTCAGTTGGCCATCGAACGCTGTTTTGAATACAGTTCATTGTTTTATTTTTTAAATATCGAATGATTTATTATTTTTCAAACTTGTGTTGTCGAGCTGTGTGGTTCTCTTTTTGAGTTTGGATTTTGTTGCCGTTACCTACCTCTTTTGTAAGTTTTATTTTTATTATTTTTATTTTTAGTCTGCGCGGGAGTCTTTTTCGTAGTTCCGTCTGTTCTGTTTTTGCGTGTTTCTTTTTTGTTCATTAATTATTATTTGAATGCGTTTTCATAATTTATAACGATGACAAAAGGGTCTATATAATGGTCTTACTTAGATAATACCTTCTACATTGATTTCAAGTGCTCTTTCAAGTAGGTACTCTAAGGAAAATAACAACATTTATATTATGTACTTATACGTAACACAATTAGGTACCTGTTGTTTAAGGTAAGTACCTACATACATTGTTCCCAAGTGCACTTCTAATTCTAAATCTGCGGGCATGCTTTGTTTAAACAGCAGTCAGTGTTGACTAGCTGTTCTTGATATCAGAAGCCAACAAGCTAACATAAGTTTAATTGATTATTAGGTTGATAACATTACAGTTTCGATTTAGACAATAGACAATGCGTGTCCAAGATCGGCCATTGGGTAAAAGCTGTAAAAGTAGGCTGAAACTAAATGAGTCAGTATTTAAGTTTACACTAAGTACTAATTCTGAAATATAAATGAAGTCATACAGTGTGTATTATTATTAATTATAGTAGGTAATAAGTGCATTATTAATAATGACATTATTTAATTAAATTAATCCTTTCATATAATTTTATAGCCTTGATAGGATAAGGCTTTATCGCTCAAAAGACTTATTAATAAACCGAAACCATTGATGACAGGATGTCCTAAAGATATCTATGTGACAATAGTAGCTTTTGCCAGCGACTCTTCCCGAGTGAAGGTTAGATTATCTCACGGGAACGTACTACCACCAGGATAATAAGTATCCTCATCCAGGACGTCTGCCAGTGTGTTACCGTTTTTACGTGATTGAGTAACAAAAATAAACGGGGTCCCTATGTTGTTTCGAACGCCGCTGTTGCGACACACGCTGTTGCGAATTATTTTTCCACTGCCTCACAGGTTCGAAAGCTCACGGACTCGAATGAAGTAGTCGCGAAAGACGCTGTTTCGAAAAACATTTTCACTGCCTCATACGCTCGAATGCTTGTGATTTCGATTTATTTAGTCATAAAGTGTACAGAAAAGTATTTAATCATTTGGGTTAGGTTAGGTTAGAACAGTGACCATTAACGCGCGAAGGCGAGCGAGCGAAGCGAGCGTGCCGCGGCAGCGGCCGCCGAGCGCCAGGTCCCCTCTATTGTTGGTAAATTCAGTTACCAAAACAAAAACTCTTCATCAATATCCAATTTAACTAAATTACTATACGTTATATTAAATGATGATGTTGACACCGAATTTGTTGATTTTATTTAATTACTGCTTAAATACTTTTCTGTACACTTTATGACTAAATAAATCGAAATCACAAGCATTCGAGCGTATGAGGCAGTGAAAATGTTTTTCGAAACAGCGTCTTTCGCGACTACTTCATTCGAGTCCATGAGCTTTCGAACCTGTGAGGCAGTGGAAAAATAATTCGCAACAGCGTGTGTCGCAACAGCGGCGTTCGAAACAACATAGGGGACCCAAAATAAACATACCAACTTTCAATAGGTACTCAATTCTTTATTCCTCTTCAGCTCTGCTGTCCCTCATAAACATCAAAACTAGGTAGCTACTATATAACTCCCGAATGCCGAAAACTTTTGCCTCATATTATGAGGTGTTATTTGTAAAGACCAGAAACCTATCGTTAGAATGTGTCTTTACAATGAAATTTCAAAAGACAATAACAATATTGATATTTTCGATTCTCGTGCCGCTGCTTTCAAAAGACATGTATGTACTCTCTCCTTTTAATTTTGTATTGCTTTAAATACTGTTTTCTTCAAATAATGTAAGTTTGTGTCAATTATGTGTGTATATTACCTGGCTTGTTTGGTCTCTTACACATTTCCAGCCCACAGAAGCTGGTAGTGTGCCGGAGGGCAGATGCACAGACTTTATAGCTGTAATTTTGAAAACTGTGTAATTTCCTTTTTAATCTGGTTACCATCAATAATATTGTTATTGCTGGTCATGTTGTGCGATTACGCTTTGGGTGACAATCAGGTCAAAACCTATAGTGTGATCCCACTGACATACTGTGATTGTTAGCTGTTGTAGTTGCCTTGTGAATAAATAAATAAATTGCATGCCATATTTGTATTAAATAGATGGTATAAAATAGGAAAAGATGATCAATACGGGCACATGTCGGGCACAGCTAAATTAGGAGAGGAACTGGGCTAAGTAACCTTTGCAATTTCACATAATATAATATTAGTAGGATTATATAAAAGGGGAGGGGGGAGGGGACGCCCTAGGAGGACAATAGTGAAAAAATTGGTGATGTTCTTCAGAAAGGTCAGGTGCTTAGTACTCGCAATCGGCGTGCGTGTATGACCAGATGTATGAACGTAGGCGAAGCAAAAGGAGTATATAAGGAGCGAAGCAAAAGGAGTATCTAAGGAGCGTAGCAGGTGGCGTTCTATAGTTTCTGCCTACCCCCATGGGAAGAAGGCGTGAGTTTATGTATGTATGTGTGTATGTATATAAAAGAGAGCCATTGAAGCTTCTTTACCATCATTTGAGGAGCTCGTGGCTAAGTAATAACAGCCGCATGGGTCGATCCATCAGGTTAAGCTACGCTTGCCGGGGTTAGTCCGTGGATAGGTGACCATCTTTACATACCGAGACTCCTCCGTGCCTCGGAAAGTAAGTTAAGCCGTTGGTCCCGGCTGTCATTACTGGATCTTTGACAGTCGTTTGGGATCGTCAGAAGCCCGAAAGTCTGACAACCAGTCTTACCAAGAGGTATCGTATTGCCTAGTTACTGGGCAGATAGTAGGATAGTCGCTCCATGTAAAATAGTGGTATTCAGCTGCATCCGGTTAGACTGGAAGCCGACCCCAACATAGTTGGGAAAAGGCGGGCAGATTGATTGAAGTTTTTTTACCGTTCTTCTTCATGTGGGCTATTAAACTTTGGCATGGGCAACTAGCTTCTACTTTCTACTGACCGACGCCTTTGACAATTCAAAAGTTGAAATAAATGCTTTGATTTTGAGTTTGAAATTAAGAATAGAATAGGGTGTTGATTAAAAAATCACCTGTCTCGTTTGTGTAAGAGAAGTAGAAGAAATTGATGGTGAACGTGCCTAGTAGAAGTAGGTAAATTCTTTGACCAAATCACAGTAAAACATGAAAACTTAACTAGTTCAAATCGAGTTTATCAATCGGTTATCTATAATTGCAAGTCCTCCAGTAGAAAAATGATAAAACGGTTACATACAGCAGATAACGCTGTAACTGGACGCTGGTCATGCGATAACGATGTTGCATAAAAATTAAATAAATAGTTTCAGATACTGACAACTGTTGCAAGTCTTAACAAGGGGTATGGTACATGACCAGGATTACCTGATCCCTCTTACAAAAAAGAATAATGGAAGAGGGGTCAGATAATGTTCGTCACAAACTGTACATGTATTGTTACCCACTTGTCCAATAACCGGGCTGTAGAGAACAGATAGGCAGTCACCATCTGCCTATCCTTTTCTCACTGGATGCAGCTGAATACCAGTATTTTACATGAAGAGTCTGCCTATCTGACCTCCACAACCCAATAACTGGATAACACGATACCCATTTGGGAAGACTCGTTGGCATAGTTTCAGGCTTCTGAACACACACGTATCGTCTGTCAAAGATCTACGTATGACAGCCGGGGTTAACGGCTTAGCGTGCTTTCAGAGGCACGGTTTTAGAGTTATCATGATTCATTATAAATCCGCTAAAACTTATTATGGATCATTGTTATCTATTGACAGTTCATTTGTTGTGTAAATACGTAGGTACTTATATTATTTAGGTTACAGATATGCTATCTAGTCTGAATGTTACGCAAATAGTACGATATTATTTGCAAACAAACGGTAAATCCTACCTACTTTCCTTTTATTAAGTATTCATTTGTAAAAAAAAAAAACAAAAGTCATTTACTCAAACTAGGCTGAGAATCAGCACTTTTGGAACGTAAAAATTAACTAAAGACTGTCCCCCAAAAACGCCCACCCTTCACCACTTCCTAGTGCTTTAGCTGGGAAGAAGAAGTGGCGCAACAAACTGCACAGCAGCACAGCTGTCTGTTCAGATATTAAACTTGAATCTATACAATAAACACACGGTAGGCGCGGTAGGCACGGTGGGTTGTAGGTAGACACGGCTACATATCAAGGTATAACTTTCCAGTATACGCTGACCTCTCATTGTATAGAAATCCTACACAATGCGAGATCAGCTTATACTGGAAATGTATAACCTGATGTGTAGTCCTGTGTACTAGATCGCTGGCGTGCAAATCGGACCACTTTTAAAACAAAATCCCGATGCTCACGATGACCATATCTGTTTACGGCCTCTTTTTGTGTAGACCAATAAGAAAAAAATAATTTGTTTAAATAAATTTCTCAGGCTCTCTTACAACGATCACAGGTGTCTTACCACTCTTTACCCGGTTTTTTACGGTGACCAGAATTACCTGACCCCTCTTCCATTATTCTTCTTTGTAAGAGGGGTCAGTTGATGCTGATCACTGACTGTACGCCTCCTTCCCTATGATAAACATAGCTTAGTTGAACCCGTTTCCACCAGAGCTATGCTATGTGGACCAATGAACATGATTGGAGGGTATGACACGCATCCAGGGCAACGTAGCATACATAGCACATCTCTCACGGAATTGTAATAGAGCGATAGGTTATCATTTTTTTTTTCTTAATTTTTTTTTTTTTTCGTTTTCAATATTTTTAATTTAGATAACTTAAGTATATTTATTTAGGGTATTAAAATAATATGTACATAAATAACAACTTAAAATTAATTAATAAAAAAAACAAAAACAACAAAAATTTTGACAATAAATTACAACAAAAAGAAGACAGTTAAGCGTCGAAACAAACATAACTATTATTAACATTCTGACCATGATTCATGCGGCAACTGCGTGGCCATACTGATTTGTCCGAATTCCTTTCTCTACGTCAGAAACTGGGCACTTTCTCTTTGACATAGCTTTTAGTGCCACAGCTGGGGCCGATGACGGTTGCGAATTGTATCCTGGTGTCAAATATTATAGGCATCAACTTGAGATAGAAAACCGGTTTTATTTTGGTATTTTGAAGTAAATATAAACCTCGTTTTATGCCTAACCTAGATGTGTACTTATTCAGTGGAATGGCACAATCATGCGAGGGGGGGGGGGGGGGGAGATTTAAATTGCCTCGTTGGTCTAGTGGTTGCAAGCGCTACTGCTGAGCATGTGGTCTTGGGCTCGATTCCGAGGTTGGGCAAAGGTTTTTCTGTCTGGAATCTCTCAATAGCAGCCCGGAGTCTGGAGTAGTGCCCGGTTGACGACAGTAGGTTCGCCCCCTATTACATGGGACTTAAACATAACTGACAAATTGTGGACGTACTATGGGGTAGACCTCTGCCCAACCCTACGGGGAATACAGGTGTTATGTTATGTTGTCTACACGATATGCAGTCGGCATTGCTACATTAGTTAACGGCTCTGGGATTTTTTGATAGGCGGATATCGTGCCGATACGAACGAACAGAATATCTAGACTTGAAAATAACTGTTTCGATCAAGACCTAAGCTATTTAATCAGAGGAAATAAAAATCCACTTAATAGAAAATCATACATTCATTCAGTGACAGATAACGCACAGCCTTAACTGCTGGGTCTATATGTAGAAGCATGCGCAAGAGTTCCTTATACACCATGTTTCATAAAGGTGTGGTCAATTTATGAATGTGGTACAGAACCATCATACTTAAATCAGCCGTCCCAAACTTTTGGATTTAGAAGGTATTGAAGTTTTGTATGAAAGCTGATAATTTTTTTTCGCGATTGGTTTTATAGACAGTGAAATTAATTAGATAGCGACACTGAGTACACCAGCAGCGCAGTAGCATGGAGGGATTTTTGAAAATTAACCCTTTTTAGAAGTTTGTATGGAAAAGTTTGTATTAATCATTTTTGCCGGTGGGTATCCCATCGGGGCGCACGGTTTGTTGCATAAAGGTTTCCTGATCTTTAACCTCCGATCAGTGATTGTCATTATTATAAATAATGTGTTGTTTATATGTTAACAGTCCACTAATCACAAATAGACCAGAGATTCGATTAGTTTTAATTATTACCTATTACTAAGCGTCCGTCTATCCGTCCATTTGTCTGTCTGTCAGCGAGCTGTATCTCATGAACCGTAATAGTTAGACAGTTGAAATTATCACAGATTGTGTATTTCTATTGCCGCTAACAAAAAATAATAAAAATAAAATATACTTAGTTAAAAATTAAAGAGGTCCCCATTCAAGAAACGTGTTTATTGCTAAATATTGTACGGCACGGAACCCTTCGTGTAGGAGTTCGACTCACACCTGGCCCGTTTTTTTAGATCGCATCTTACAAAGATAAAATTGACACAAGTTTCAGTAGGTATTTGGAAAAATAGTGACCGTATGTGCTATATTTGAAAATGTTGAATGCGTTTTGATAAGGCTTTTATTGATACTTACGATTATTTTTTATATGTATCCGATAAATTATACGATACAATACAAACAAAATTATGAGACTATAATGTTAAATAATAGTTATTAATAATAAAATAATTATGACATTTTTAAATAACGGTTGACACATCATTGATAATTAGGTCAAAGGTTAATACGTATTATGTTCCAACTTGTTATCATAAACAAAGCAGAAGACATTATTTTATTTTCCTCGTTCACTTAGTAATACTTAAGTAATTATATTTATGTTTTGCATTACTTTATTGTGTCATAATTTTATTTTTAAAGCCCGTATCACACACGTATACACAGTAGGGTTGAAAAAATATTGTTATCTTTTATTATATTAGATATAGAATAGAATAGCTCTTTATGTTTTTATGTTCACCATAAATATTATATTACAGATATTAATGTTGAAATTTTACATAGGGATGAATGAGATTTTTAGGTGGTTTTCTATTTTTTATGTTTGAAATTAATGACTATAATTAATTCCTATAGTTATGATAATCATCTAAAAAAATTATGTCAAAATTACATCAGAATTTTACGGTCATTGATTTATGCTGATATTTTTACTTATTGAAGTGGTTTATTTTTATTGTTTGATGTTTTTTTTTGCTAACTTTTATTATTTTATATACGTAACGTAATATATACGTAATGACATGATTATTTACTTGTAAAGTATTATATTATTTTAATTATTGTGAATGTGAAGACTATGTGGGTTATTGCTCTTTTATTTTTATTTTCACTTTGTCTTTT
Organism: Tiliacea citrago; assembly: GCA_963921375.1. NCBI lineage: Eukaryota > Metazoa > Arthropoda > Insecta > Lepidoptera > Noctuidae > Tiliacea > Tiliacea citrago. The sequence continues at coordinate 22,302,150 of OY992800.1, forward strand.
ATTCTCAGTTAGTGTTAATCATGGTCTGGCAGTTTGAGTCATTTAAGCGGCCTACCCAAATGTCCTTTCTTTGGTATTGATCGTCGCATCGTTGAGCTCCTTAAGTTCTGAGTAGAGCTGCACGATTACTGACAAATGCGTGCACTGACTGTTCAGGTCCACTCAATCTGTGTGGTTCTTTCCTCAAAAGACCATTTCAGACACCAATCTACATGGCCTTCACATGATCTGACCAAGATTATGTCTGGACTTTAAAAGAGACTGTGACCTCTGAGTTTGTTTCGGCCTTTCTTCTTAGAGTAGTCAGATAGGAAACGCCGACCTCATCTAGTTTTAAAAATATGACTGACGTGTAAAAGTATTTGTACAAACCTACTTACAGAAATAAAAATCATTTATCATTTATCATTTATGAAATAATTTTCTAATTTTAGGGTGATTGTATTTTTTCACAGTTAAGTTCTATATGTGGCCTACCCAAATGTTATTTGGTATTAATCATCGAATCGTTGAGCTCCTTAAGTTGAGCTGCAAGATTACTGATAAATGCGTGCACAGACTGGACAGGTCCACTGAAATCCGTGTGGTTCTTTCCTCACACTTTTCCTTGTTTGACTGGTTAAACTCGAAAAATTTCTACAGTCTTAAAGAATTTATGGATAACAAATTCTCATGTTAGTATTAGGTGAACATATGCATGCTAAGTACAATTCTGGCAAAACATGTAAGATCTTTATTGTAAATTATTGTAACACCATGTATACCATGTTTTATGCAAATAAATACTTACTTACTTACTCAAATTACCATTTCAGACACCAATCTACATGGTCGTCACATGATCTGGCCAAGATTATGTCTGGACTTTAAAAGAGACTAAGGTGGTTTTGGTCTTTATTTTAAGAGTAGGAAACGCCGACCTCATCTAGTTTTTAAAATATGATTGACGTGTACAAAAAGGGTTTGTACAAACCTATTTACAGAAATAAATAATTTATTATTTATAATTTTGGTTTAAACATGGAATATGTACTTATGCATTATTATATTACGAGATTACTGTAAGGAAAAAATATTAGTAACTATTAAAATTTACCTTAACAACCTACCAAAATACCAGTAAGTACTTTTAGTGCAACTTGTCACTAAACTTTAGATTCTCGAACGAAGCAATCTTTGGCACTAACCCAAGAGAACACCAACAATACCTCATATGAAGAACGATAAACAAGCCCTCGTTTTTGATAATCATCCTTATCGACTGTCAAGTTATAAACTTACTTAGAAATTCTAATATTATTGTTTCAAAGGACACTGCACATAATTAAAATACAATGCAGTCTGTTGGAGGTACACATTACAACATATCGATATATATCGTTCCAGTATAACCTGATCAGTCATTGTACGGAAACCCATATATAATGCGATGTCAGCTTATACTAGACGTTTATAACTTAACATATCGTCGTGTACTAGAAATATTTGCGTAGTCAACAAATATAGTCTGAACACGTTCGTTTTATTACCAATTGTAATACTACTTAGAATCGCGCATTCTTGGACGACTGAATAACTTAGGCACGTAGGTATCAGGGAATACGGAAAAATGCTGTCTCGGCGATAGAAGTGATGTCCTGTTTAGAAATGGACAAAAGAGCATTCGTAGGCTACGTGTTGTTTAGGTTTCTGATGGAGTTTAAGCTAACTAGAATTATGTCATAAGGAAAAATATTATAATATAAATAACGGGTGTGATAGAAATCCAGATGAGGTTAATCAAATCATCATAGAGATACGGAGATAGTAACTGATCCTGGGTTTGATTATAATCACTGACTTAAAGTGAGAAAGCGTGGTGATTTTTGCTTTTTCCTTTATGTAAAGTGGTGTTTGCAATTGGTGGTGTCGGTCCACTTGAATCTTGTAGGTCTTTATTCAAAAAACTGAAACTATTGACCTTAACATATATTTGTTTGAGATATCGGTTATCGTGGGGAAAAATAGTGAATTATTTAGATTCAAAGGTGACAACTACACCAAACAGAGACCAAGAGATGCAACAAAAATTTTAGTTCCTTTTTGTAATAGTAGTCTAAGTAAAAAGAATGTTTATCATATTTTATGTGCATTACAATTTTTAATAAATTACCGAAGATCATAAGGGAGCTCCCATTTAAATATTTTAAAGCTACGTAGATGAAAATATTATATTATAAAATATTATATGAAATATTATATATGATAAAATATTATAAAACTACGTAGATGGTTAATAGAGAATTGTTTTTATAGTTTACTAGAATTTCTGCTGTTTAATAATTTAACATATTGTCTTTTGTTACTTAAAGAAAAATATTATTTTAAGAGTTTTAGTTTTGTTATGTCTAATAATTTAACATAAATTTTATTTTGTTACCTAAAGAAAAATATTATTTTAAGAATTTTAGTTTTGTTATGTGTGTATATTTTACTTTAACTTAAAATTTATCATTATTTAAAAATCCTAATAGATATTTTCTCTTATATTTCGTCTAATATCTTAGTAAAATAAGTACCTATTAGGCATTTATGTAAAGTTAATTTGCATGCCCTAAACAGGCAAAATATGGACTGTACCTAAACCACCAGCCTCTAACAACTGGTAATACCTATATTTTCTGCGAATAAATTATTCTTATTCTTCTTATTCTTATTCAATGCGGTCGATCGATGACGTAAACCGTTCAGATTGATCCAGTGTGGTGCTTAACAGCTAGATTACGTTCATCGATTATGTTTTGAGACGATCATATCGATATCGCACACAGTGGTATATTATCGTCATCAGCATCTTTTTCCTGTATAAAAGGTGGAGACGAAGATATGACAATAAATTGAACATCGTTTATTAGTGACGTTCCCAGTCTGCGTACAAAAATTCAACGAAATATTTCTAATAATTTAGTCATTATAATAGCTAGTCAATCCCTCACTACTAATTAGTTTATTTGAAAAAAAAACAGCTTTTTAATGTCAATGTTAGGATTTATTTGATAGTTTCAAAATAATCCTATGCATTAGTATTGCGTTTGGGTTTTGGCGTAGCTTAGCCTGATCGATCGACGTACGGCTGTTATTACTTAGCCACAAGCCCCTTCCTAAACATGTGGAGTAAATAATAACACATAGACTCATCACTAGCATAACCAGCCAGCGACACAGGCCTCCTCTTTGTGAGAGGGAGTGGGGTGTAATCCACCACGCGGACCCACCCACTGCGGGTTGGTGGATGACACATGTCTTCGAATTTTTGGTTCTAGGACATGCCGGTTTCTTCACGATGTTTTCCTTCACCGTTTTGAGAGCAGTAGCGATGACACAAAGTAAAGCGCCTGTCTGGCTACGAACCAACGACCTACAACTCGTAAGTCGCGGCCGCGTTAGCACTGAGCCACCACTGCTCTCCACACATCATTAAGTACCTAATATTCTCCCCAGTACACTCAACCCTTATTTTGGTCTCACCGAATCTCTGAGTTATTCTTAGAATTAAAACAAAGAAGCAAGAGAGGAACAGATGGATCAGTATGACTAATTGACCAGTCCACAATTTGGTATAAGAAAGGTATACTGACTGATGTTTCATATAGTGGTATTTTTAATTCGGTGATAAAGACCGAAAAGATTTTTATCTCGATGTGACGAAACTGTAAAAATATTTTGTGTCAAGAAATGTGATTTTGCACAACATTATGTAGTTGGCGAGTATTTCGTCACCATTGCTCTCAAAACGGTGAAGGAAAACGTCGGAAACCGGCATGTCCTAAAACCAAAAATTCGAAGACATGTGACCCCCACCAACCCGCACTGGGCCCGCGTGGTGGATTACACCCCACTCCCTCTCACAAAGAGGAGGCCTGTGTCGCACCAGCAGTGGGAACATTATAGACTTATTAAGTATTAGTTGGTTCAAAGCACACATTACACAATCAATTTTTTTTATCGCGATTATAGATTTTGATCAAGATTAGAAGATATCAGTAGGTATAATGTTTGACGTAACTGTGGCTTGCTTGGACACGGAGGAAATTCGCATATTCCTAGGCTATCAAACCTTAGGCCTGGCTATCCTTGGGCGTTATGTGCTCGTAATGTTTATGTGCTGTCTTGAACCGTAATGATTTTACACTGGATCAGATAAACCAGTAAAAACATAGATTAATAAATAAATAAAACGAACAAGCCTTACAGTGGCATAAGATGTGTAACATCTGACATCTCACCTTGGTATGTTCCTACCTACTTGCTAATTCCATGAGTATACTAATTCCATGCTATTATAAAGTACTTACTAACTCCATGCTATTAAAAAGTACTTACTTTTTCCATTCTCAAGCTGTCACTTCCTGTTACACACTTGCGTCCCTTTTCATGAAATCACTCCCGAGAGACTTTCCTCTCGCTTTCTAAAAATAAAGATTTTGATGTGTAACATCTATATGTTACCCATCAAGATCTTTTATTTCGGATCCACAGTTATAGCCCATTTGGTTAGTATACACACGACTTAGAAACTAGTGTTAGTACTTACATCTACCAGAAAAACAACACAAACTATTCATTACTACCCCACAGTGGCATGTAGGCGTATCTAATGCCCCAGTGGGGCTGTAGCACCTATCAGCTGTAGTTTTCAGGATGCTGTTGGGGCTGGCACACCTGCGCATAATGGAAGCGCAACGCTAGCGCAAGATAGCGTGAAAACCATCTATTCTCGCCTCTACGAACATGCTGGAAGCACTGCAGTAGCGCGGCAACCACATCAACAGCCTGAAAGCATTATTGTATTGTACACGCAGAGCGTTGTATGCCCTCTGCGTGTAGTTGACCCACAGCCTGCAGGTACAGAACAACTGACAGTACGCCGCATATAGTGCAGCCTTTACTTCAGTCGTGCATTTGCAAATCTGCGAGCCAACATATTGCAGCGGACAGCCAACGCCTTGCGCTCACGCTCAATATCCAGACTGTATTTTAGGTTGAGTAAGTCATCAGTCGAAGTGGCGGTGCTTTGGGGAGGCCTATGTTCAGCAGCGGACGTGTTTCGGCTGAAATGATGATGATGAAGTAATCAATACGTTGTCTTGAGGTTTTAGTTGGTACGAGCTAGATGAACCCTTCCAAGTTTGAATGAATCGACCCACATTCTTTTTTAAGTAGTATAGGATATTTTCCGAACTTGTAAATTGGAGGAAGGGACTTTTTGGTATCGTTTTCGGTTCTAAGAACCAAAACAAAGTACATCCTTTGTTCTGTCCCACGGACAGTGAATCATACGCAGGTAGAAATTGTTTAAGTTAATTAGTTGAGTCACAGTTACTGTGACTTTTAAATGATTAGGTGGCAGTGGCTTGGTTATGAAGGAGGTTAGATTCTTTCCTACAGAAATAAAATGTTGGTTTGTTCCATAGATTTCTAGTACAAAGTCAAATCATTTATATCAAATAGGCCATTAAAAGGCAATTTTGAAAGTCAAAATTTACAAGAAAATAGAATTGATTCTAGGTGACCCTTCCAAATAGGTAGTTTTGTATGAAGAAAAATGGGCTATAATAGGTACAAAGTATTAAACTAGTTTATTATATTGATAGATACATGTTACTAACATATTTATAAATATTGCAACCGTAGACGATTTTTCCTAACATTTTAACAAATAATAATCAGTGTGGACTCTCCTCACAGAATGTATTCTATAATCAATCTGTGAAGCATACGCGGTAGCTCAAGGACTCGAGTATAACACCAAAAAGAGCGAAATAATGGTTTTTAAAGCAGGTGCTATAGGTTACCCAACTATACCAGAGATATCGCTCTGCGGAGCACCTTTAAAGAGGGTGAACAATTTTAAGTACTTGGGTCACTGGGTTACCGATGAGTTGAAAGTTAATAAGGACATTGACAGGGAACGTAGATCGCTGTCGGTACGCTGCAACATGCTGCCCGTAGGTTTGCACGATGTACAGAGGCGGTCAAGATTACTTTGTTTAAATCATTTTGCTCGTCTTTTTACACGTGCAGCCTGTGGACTAGTTATAGTTTGCGTGCATATAGCGATCTGCGTGTCCAGTACAATAACGCACTCAGGATACTGTTGGGGCTGCCATGGCGATGTAGCGCGTCAACGATGTTTGCGGAAAGGCATATAGATGGTTTTGCGGCCATCATACGGAAAAGAAGCGCTTCTCTGCTTGCTCGTCTCCGCGGCAGTACCAACACTATCTTGAGTTTATTCGCAGATAGATGGGAGTCTCCAATGCTGCGACATTGGATGAAGCTCCACGCTAAATAAACTTGTATTGATATTTTCTATTAACACTAGTTTTTAAGATCATTGTTACTAACACTATGGGCGAGGCCCGAAATAAATGATAATAATAATAATGATTTTCTCCTAAAGTAGGTATGGATAGATATTTTATGGTTATCAACACCATAAAACATGTACTATCGAAACCATGATATAATTATTTTTTTTCACGACGAACCCCCTCTTTATGTGCCTAGCCTAGTAAGTTACTGTGTTATGAATTCAGGAAATGATTCCAAAAAAAAAAAAAAAAAGATAAAGAGAGGTAAAGGTACCTAAAAAGTTACCTGCATTGCCCATTGTGTCACCCTGTGTAAAATTTCAACATTTATATCTGTAACTTTTATGGTGTACATAATAAAGAGTATTCTATTCTATTCTATTCTATTCCTGCATTGCTTCGTCTCTACTAATATTATAATTGTAAAGAGAAAAGATTTGATTTTTTGTTTGTTTGCAATACTTAAACTCAAAGACTATTTAACTGATTTTAAAAATTATTTCACCTATATAAAGCTACATTATCAGCGAGTAACATGGGCAGTAATTTATTAAAAATAAGATAATTAAAAAAGAATAGAGATCCCTACGAAAATTACAATAATGTAACCCAAGGTATCAAAAATATACCTATAAGTCATTATTTGGCGTGCGGTTCGAAACCAATAATAAAGTTAGTCATAACATATTATATATTAAAAAAAATTGCAACCATTAGTTATTAGCAAATATATTAGCATCATTAGTTTTCGGAAACTATCTTTTAAACGGGACAAAGAGAGTGTTAAACTTTGCAGGCGAAGATACAAAATCCACGCGGCGAAGTGCTATACCTAAATATTGTTAATGGACTACCAACAAATTAGTCATCTGCTTGTTTGCCATATAATAACATGAAAATACCCAACTAATTATCCCTAATTAAATTATATTAATTTACCCAATTACCTATTCCAACACTACTTACCTATAAGTACCTAATTTGTCCATCAAATTGCAATCATTTTTCTACATTATTATAACTACGCAAAACTTCAAACCGCAAATAAAAACTGGGTCAGCATAGTTAAAGGTCACTGTCTACCCACGTGGGTACCGTAAACCAATAGGTATCTACCTACTTATCAACGTCACTACAATAACGGTACTGAATTTGCACTTAAAAGGAACTTAACGGTCATTGAAAACGGTACATTTTTAAGCATTATTTTCGATACCATTTTTGTTATCTATGTTTTGGAAAATTAATCAATACAAATAGATACAATTTACGTTCCGGTTTGTAATGTCAAAATTACAGCTTTTTACTAAATGCAATATGAAAGCATACGGTACGTATAAAAAAAAAACTTTTTTAAATTTTTTTGTCTGTCTGTCTGTTTGTTCCGGCTAATCTCCGAAACGGCTGGACCGATTTTGACGGGACTTTCACTAGCAGATAGCTGATGTTCAATGGAGTAACACTTTTAACAAATATTATTGTATACTTAAAACAAAAAAATTAGAGATGCAGCCGTCTCATATCTTATTAATTAACAAAAAGAAGAGAAAAAAAATGAATGCACTAAAAATATTATAACCTGCCAGACAAATGATCAAGGAGTTTATATCGGAACCGGCCAAGTGAGTCCATATGTATAACATCTTCTATATTCCGTTGGTTTAGGTAGTTAAATAAAGGTAAACAAAAAACCCCACGTGACGAGAGAGCTGTCAAGTAACCGACTAAACGTAATACCTGGCACTTCAGTTGGCAATCTACGTCACAGTTGTACTCTTCAATTTAGCAACGTTTTATTTCGTTGACATTTTAGAGAACATGTGTTTTGGGCTCTTTACAATAGACACATTAGAAAATAGTATAGTAATATGTAAATCTAACTAAATAATTGTGCTCAAGCAATTACATCTACGAAGAGAAGTCTAAGAATAAATGATAAAGTTTAACATACAGTAATAAAAGAGGAAACTATCGTAATAATAATAATTAAAAAAATAATAAAAAATAAGTTGCAACGTATTTTTAAACAAGAAAGTGTCATCTATAAAACCCTTTTTATGATTTGTTTACCTTTATTTAACTACCTAAACCTATGGAGTATAGATCACAGCACTCGTTCATGAGCCTACACATTCTTGCCTTTTCATGGTATTTATAATTGAACGGTATTTAGTAATAATAAGATTGAACATAATATCACGCCTGTAATCCACGAAGGGTTAGGCAGAGGTGTACTTAAAGTACACCCACATTTCGCCAGTTATGTTTAAGTCCCATGTAATAGGGGGCGAGCCTATTGTCATCAACCGGGCATAAATCCAGACTCCAGGCTGCTACTGAGAAATTCCTGATGAAAAAACACTTTGCTCGACCTGGGAATCAAACCCGGGACCTCATGCTCAGCAGTACTGCTTGCGACCACTAGACCAAAGATTGAACAGTATTTTCGTAATAATCTGACTTTGGTTGTCGTACACAAAAGAATTCCGGCACTCCTGAATATGTAAACAAATAAATTATATCTATTTAACAAAAGACAAATCTGACGTCATCATAACCCTCAAATGCCACTTCCGTTCAATAATAGATACTCGACCAAAATGATCGATACGTTATCGTTCAAAAATAATGTCTAGGTTATTATAACCTTGAACTAATAAAGTTTTAGTAATTATTGTTAATTGTTCAATAATGATTAACGTTCGTTGTGTCTCGTTATTTGTTCGCTATCGGTATTTTCATTTTAATTAGTTTTGATTGGTTAAACATAGATGTTTTGCTACTTATTCTATTGTTGCTAAATGATAATTTGTTCGTAACTGGTTTGACATACCTACAGCAAATTTATCACCTCATCACTAATTAGGTAAATAAATAATACATAAACTTCTTCCATGGCAATCAATCTGCCTAGCCTTTTCCCAACTATGCTGGGATCGGCTTCCAGTCTAACCAGATGCAGCTGAATACCAGTATTTTCCATGGAGCGACTGCCTATCTGACCTCCAAAACCCAGTTACTGGGTAACCCCTTGGTAAGACTGGTTGTCAGACTTTTCTTCTTTGTGGGCTTCTGACTACCCGTATTGACTGGCAACGATCTACTCATGACAATCTTAAACACTTTCCCAGGCACGGAGGGGACTCGATATGTAATGAATGGTCACTCATCCACGAATAGACCGCGGCAAGCGTACCTTCGCGATCGAAGACCCGTGCGGGTACTTTTAGCAAATAGTTAAATTAAAGATCTTCCTATAAAAATGTTCTCGAATTTGAATTGCAGCAGAGCAGAACTTTGAAAAAAAGCACGTAGATACCTACATCATGCTTCCAAATAGCCTATTTGGGAACATGATGTAGTTACGTAGTCGGGTAAAAACTACAGGTAATTTACCTATTTGAAATAAGTAAATTACCTGTGCTTTTTACCCGACCCACCTACCCTAACAAAACAATACAGTAGTATTATACGATCATAAGATTTAGGGCAAAGTGAATATGACCACAGCTATCCGCTGAACATCATTATGAATATGTATTAAATACATTACGTGTAAGTTGTTTATTTAATAGACAAGAAATATTGAATAGTTTGTACATAACAATTTTATATTTTCTTGTTTCATACTTTTTAGACCGTGATTTTTCAGTAGTCGGGCTTTAGTTTTTGAACTTATTTTTTTAAACTTGTGCTGTTTATGTTCGTACAATGCAGGTTACAATGTCCATTCTATTCTCATACAGGAAAATTCACTTCAAAAATTAAATGTAAAAAAAAAACCATCAAGCATTATTCTAAGAATTTAATATCTGTATTCACATGAATCTGCAGTGTTTCCTTAGTTATGTCTGAATCATTGAGGTCATGGGGTTGATGACTAGGAAGATACCTACTGGTGTTAAGAATGTTTGTAATGCGGTATCACAGACTAAACGGACAGAGTGTAAGGTTCATACAACCGCACTATGATAGGTACGCTTCTACAAGCGTGAGGCGCGTCAGTGCTCTGAACTCTGGCTTCGCCTGAGCAAGGTTTACGCTATTCTTGCATTCCTTAAATTTGTAAAACAGGAGGTGTAAATCCTGACTCCGGGCTGCTACTGAGAAATTCCTGGTGGAAAAACCCAATAACACTTTTCCCGACCCGGGAATCGCACCCTGGACCCCATGCTTATAGCGCTTGCGAACACTACACCAACGAGACAACAAGGAATTGTGTACATAAATGTTTCTAGTTATTATATTTTGTCAAAACAATCAGTAAACACAAAAATAGGATTTACACAAATATGACATCGTTCTGGTTATGACATAATATTACGCATGTATTCCCCAAAGAGCTAGGCAGAGGTATTTAAAGTAGCCCATATTTCGCTAATTATGTTAAAGTCCAAGTACCTCATTGAGGGCGAGCCTATACACCACATGCAAATAACAAACAGACAGATGTGAGTGGAAACGCTGGGAGGAGACGCCCTAGAAGGACATATAAAGTGATTTTATTCGTGATGTTCTTCAGATAGGTCAGGTGCGTAGTACTCGCAACCGGCGTACGTGTTTGGCCAGCACCATAATTGCGTTACAAATTATATCAATCATAATCTGATAGATTTTAAAGTATATTGCTAATCCATTGCTTCATTATGTTCGAAAAATTAGTCCGCTCAACAACGTAAATGACGCAATGAATGTTGTTGAACTGTCAAAATAAAACCCCCGATGTAGTAACCCCAGGTAAACCGCAGATGTATGAACGTAAACGAAGCAAAATGATTAATTTAAGGATCACAGCAGGTGGTGTTCTATAGTTTCTACCTACCGCTATGGAAAGAAGGCGTGACTTTATGTATATTTTCTTTATTATCAGCATCTTGCTATAAAATAATAAGAAAATCCATTAATTCCCACCAAATAAAAGCAATTTTATTCCAAAAAAAACTTCAAGGCCTGACACTGCCAATCTCCGAGCCCAATTAAAGAGACAACGCGACTAAAGAGAGTACGAAATAAAAAATCCGGATTTATAACTGTGTCTTAACTTTAACTAACACGAATTTGTCTAAATCCACATTTATTTCTCTCCCCTCATTAGTTAGGCGGAAAAAATAATTTAATTCGCCAATAGGCCCTCCCCCACACACAGACAGACAATCACTAATTACCCCCGGAGTAAGCCATACAAATCGCCGAAAATGTTTACTAATTTATAAAAAAGGCGAAAAAAAAAATTTTTTTTTCACTCTGCAAATGAACTTATTTAGCTCAAGAGGGATTTAATAAAGATTTTTCACGAGTTCTCTCGGCTTCGACGAAGTTTTTGGGGTTCCATTGGACGTGAGTTTGAACGCTTGGTGCGCCTTTGAAAAAAAAAAACTTTTTAAATTAATACTTATTAAAGGACTTGCTTTTAGCGATTAAACCATTAAAAACATTATGTTGTGTCACCCTATGTAAAATTTCTACATCTATCCAAAGAGTATATAACACAACAAAAAAATAAAAATTTGGACGGCTTATACCAAAGTTCAAGTTCAAGTTATTTATTTTATAACAAAAATACATTTGTGTCGAAATATTTACACAGTAGGTACACAAAAGAAGCAACATAACGAATTATAATATAATATTTAACCTCGTTCCTCACCGTTCATCAAAGGTAGAACGTCTATCCAAATACAAAATACTAACTTTACAAACATTAATATTCTTGTGTATACAAAGTCCCTAGCAAAATTCTACAAAATACATTTAATGTCAAAAAAAAATTAAGAATAAAAAAACAACATTTATAAAGTCAAAGAGTACACATGTTTAATTTAAGTTTTAAGATTTTTGTCATTATAATATTCGTCAATGCTGTAATAGGCTTTGTTGATTAACAAAGCCCTGAGTTTATTTTTAAACATGTTCACATTCTGAATATTCTTTAATTCTGCGGGTAATTTGTTAAACAGATGGACAGACTGCACGCGTGACGAGTGTTTGACAACATTAAGCTTTGCCTGCAGAATAGTAGCAAGATCTTTTCTGCGAGTATCTACTCTAATTTTTCTTTCATCGTCTGTTTCAAACTCGTTTAAGTTTTTGTTTAAGTGAGTAAGGAGAACTAAAATATAAAGACATGGTACCGTAATAAAATATATAATAATAAAATATTCCCTACATGATTCTGTCTGGTTTAAACTAAACATGGTTCTTAATGCTCGCTTTTGTATAGTAAAGGCTGCCTTAACATTATATTTATAGCCATTTCCCCAAAATTTAATGCTATATCTAAGTTTAGATTCAACTAGAGCAAAATAGACGGTCGAAGTTGATCAATAGACAAAATATCTCTCAGAGATCGGATAGCATAACACGCACTACTTATTGAATTCGTAATAAAATCTAATTCTGGCTTCCAATTAAGTAAAGAATCAATTTGTACCCCCAAAATTTTTAAACTTTCTACTATATCAATTTTACTGCCTAAGGATTCTACGTTTACTAAAGATTTGTTCCTAACTGTAGATCTAAATATCATACATTTTGTCTTACTTACATGTGTAAGTAAGACAAATGGCAAATGGATTACAAAAAAAAAAACTATTACAAGCAGCTTTAAAATAATTTTCCCACTTTGGAACACAATCTGATCCATTCGACCCTGCTGAATTTTGGCCAGCAATTGAGCATTTGTCATCAAAATATGATAAAGTTATGATAGTTGAGAAAAAAAAATCGCGTCATATTGCAGTTATATGACGCAGTTACAACGTAAGCATCAAAGTCAAATAAAATAAGTAAATCAGTACGGAACCCTCATCCAATCAGCGACTTTACCAACTTTTCTTCCGGCGACTTTTTCAACGGCAACTAATCTCAACGATATTTCTCGTGTCGCAGATTGAATTAGTGCACGACAAACGCACCTCATTTCGATGAAAAAATACGTTAAAATTATTTATTTACCCTCCTGTTTGGCTGTTGAAATAGATGAAAATTCGTTTACACTGATTTGAGAAATACGATCATGTGTATTTCTTAATTTATATTGTACTAGGTACTGTTTTACAGTGTGCTCACAGGGTTAGTAGTCACAGTATGTTAGTTTATAGTCATAGTGTAAAGGCTACCGCAGACCGGCGCGGCGCAACAGTGCTACGTGATTATGGTGGAACAATTTTCATGAAATTAAAAAAAAATATATATAGTAATTGTTCTACTAGAGTCGCGTCGCGCCTGTCTGCGAGAAACCTTTTGTTTGTCAACTTAATTGTCATACTATTTGAAATGCAAAATATGGACTGTGCATATTATAAATCACCAATTGTTAGTCATCTGGTAAAACCTGTATTTTCAGGAAATAAATGTTTCTTATTCTTAATGGCCAATACTGCAATGACCAACAGACCTTTAATCGCTAAAAAGAATTCCCTCGTATCATTGATGGGTTAAAAATATTATTGCTGTAATTAGTCGTCATTGGAATACAGTCCAAGATAGGTTTTTGTCATTCAATCCATTAGTAATTTCACATTTAATTTTTAATTAAAATACAAAAAAAAAAACGCTGAACGAAACAAATCTTAGACATTTTTAACTCCAGCATCGAGAACAAAACATTAAAAAGACACCCAAGAAAGGGGTAGTCTACCTTCCACGTAGACCCAATGATCCTAAATTAACGTCGGAAGGGGCCTAATCGACCATTTTTTTCCCGCCTGATTACGAAAGGCTAATATTGAACCCCCTCCCCCATTGGCTCAAACAAATGTTAACCCTTTATTCGCGCTTACCCCTTTCGAAAAAAAGCCCATAAAATATATCTAATTAAAAAATATCCGCGTCTAAGGACTGACGCTCATAAAGAATGTCAATTAAGCCTGCGACGTTTTTTTTCTTTTGGCGAGTATAATTTTTTTTTCGTAATATTTTCTGTCGTTCCGCGGCCGGCGAGGGTTAAGATAGCGAAATTAGTATCGGTATGAAATATTGAGTAATTTAATATTTGTAAGGTGGGTGGCGACTCCAACCCTTTTTGTTCTGTTTGATGTTCGTATTTTTTTAATCAAGATTAACAACGGGGTGGTGTTTAAATATTATATTTGATATTTTATAATTTGGCGCATGTGTCGTCTATGGGACTTACTTGGTAGGATAGTTATTCTCCGGCATTGTTTTCATTGGCTGTCGTTAATATTACTTAAGTACAGTTGAAATTATTGAAATATTTATGTTGGTAGGTACTAAATTACGTGTCAGTGACGTCACACCTTATTCACTTATGATTTAAAAAGCCACAACTGAATCAACGGGTCTGACGTCACTAACACGCGTCAAGAAAGCTTTCCAAAAAATGTTCTTTCAATCTCAGTTATTTTATGAGATGATGATTATTAAAATAATATTGTGAATAAAGGCTCTTACAGACTCACGCGATATCGCGGGCGCGACAGGCAGTGAAATAGAAATTGTGCTACTAGTGTCGCGTCGCACCCGCGGTATCGCACCAGTCTGTACGAGCCTTTAGTGGTACTCAAAATTGGTTCAATTTGACAGGACTTTTGATTTTTGATGATAGCTCGCATTGTATTGACATTTTGAAATCACCATCTGCCTAGTCTTTTCCCAGTTATGTCTGGCTCGGCTTCCAGTCTAACCAGATGGAACTGAATATCATTATTTTACATGGAGCGACTGCCTATCTGACCTCCAGAACCCACTTACCGGTTAACACGATACCCCTTGGTAAGACTGCATATCAATCTTTCGGGCTTCTTACCAATCGTTACTACTGTCAAAGAACTAAAAATGACAGCTGGAACCAACGGAAAAGCACTAAATGCTTTCGATATGTAATGGATCATAGATAGTCACCCATCTATGGACCTACCTGAGCAAGTGTAGCTTAACCTTCAATCGACCAATGCGCCTGTCATTATTTAGCCACGAGCCTCTTTTTACCCGACTGTGGCAAACCCAAAAAAAGAGGGTTATGTGTTTGACCTGCATTTATGTACGTCCCTATGTTACTTCGTAACTACTAAACGGCTAAACACATTTTGATTAATGTTATGTCGTTAGATTCATCTTTATTGCGCGAGTGTCACTGGGTATATTTTTTTTTTAAATAAAAAAGTGGATTTTTGGTAGCAAAAGATATGTTTTAGAAAAAAATATATCTCCCAAGCCTGAGAGTGGAGGTTCAAACTGAAGGGTTTTAAAAGGTGATTATAAAAATATACACAAATTATATGTTTAAATATAAATTAAATAAGAAATGATAAAAAACTATCCCGAACTTTTGGAGTGAGTGAGTAAGAGGCCGTTATCACCCGTGAGTAAATAACCTAATTTACCACTTTTTACGCAGTTGCGGGTTTTATTTTAAATTTATATTTTGAACTCAATCATACAAAATCAGCTCGGGTCTCACAGACCAAAGTCACCGTTACCGGGTTAAATTCAATTATGGGTCATTGACATTGATCAATGAGGAAAATCTTTTAATAAAAACGTGGTAGTTACATCATGATTTTTAAACTTATGCCACTATATGAAGGTAACGCGAAGGTTTTTATTATTTATTACAAGTTACATCATTAACGCGAACGCGCCAGTCTGCACGAGCCTTTATGATGACGTGATGTACTGGTCTTACCAAGGGGTATCGTGTTACCCAGTAACTAGGTTGTGGAGGTCAGATAGACAGTTGTTACATATAAAGTAGACCCCCAACGTAGTTGGGAAAAAGTTAAGTGAAAGACGTGTTGGTCATAATTTACGCCTTTTTTAAAATTAATTAATATTTTTTTACGCATTTCCGCTGCTAGCCTGCTATGAACTCTTGGAATGTAAGGTCGAGATCTATAAACTTAGTTACTTACTTAGTTCGTTACTTTGATACGTAGGCTTGCTTAGATAAGTTCCCGTCTCCATCTTGGACTTCTAGTTTGACAGTAGACTAGCGATAGTAACGCGTAGCCTTACGTGCTAAGTAACGTATACAGATACCAGCCTTTTTTTTTTGTTTCCGGGGTGGAAAATCCTCTTGGACGTCCTCCGCCCTGGGGCAGGCAGAGGGGTCTGTCAGACTCTTACTGACTAAAAACCATCCCAGTATTCCCTTCCCAAACTTGCACCGGGGAGCGTGGAACACTACGCGCCACCACCTCAGGTCCAGTATGATAGGGGGCGGCGGACGTCCCCGAGTCCGCCGTCCCTGGCCCTGGACACATTTAGGGGGGCCGGAAGTGGGCACTATCTGCCCTCTGCCGACGCCCAGTGCGCCTGCAGCGGGCCGGGTCTCCTTCTGCGACACGACTGATTCGCAGAAGGATACCACCGCGTCCCAGGACTTCTCACTGCCGACCATCGACTCGATCACGGCCGGCAGCGACAGGTCACTGCCTACTCCTGAGATAAGGGCACGGCGTGGCTTCTCGCACAGATACCGGCCTAAGCCAACATACGGTGTTTTCCGGTTTAATTAGAATAATGCTTTAATTAATGCATCATCGATTAATGCATTAGCGATACCTTTTACCCACATCCTATAAGTTGCGTAGTCAGTCCTTTAGCTACCTGACTGGCCAACCGATCATTATCGGCATAATCATGTTCGTACAATCTAAATAATAAATTACAATAACAACTAAATGGAAAATAACTTAATGTCATCCATTTTCGTTATCAATGATAAAATTGCAACTCACAATACATCACTTATAAGAAAAATTACGCAAAAATAAATAATAAGCAAAAGGCCTATGTAAGGATCGTAACAGGTGACGTTCTGTACTTTCTACCTACCCCCATGGGAAGAAGGCGTGAGTTTAGGTATGTATGTATAAATAATAACTTAGTGTCAAACTTGTGGAATTGAATGCAATCAATGATCTCATATCAAAAGCTAAACTATAAAATAAAATAAAATTTGAACTCTGTAAGAAGAGTTTTTCATGATACTAATAAAAGTTGTTACTAGAAAAAACGACCACGAATTATTTTTATCAATATTCGAAAATTGTATAAAGTGAAGTTAAAAATTAATCCATGCCTTATAATTAAGAATCTATCTATAACGTCCCAAACTCATCTATTTATTTCTTTATTAAGGAACTTTTTTTGCAAAAAAACATTGGTTAACAAAAGTACCTATTTAGGAAAAGCATGAAGTACTGCTAAATACATACACAAAATTGGTGTTCATAACATTCAAAGAGAAAAAATATTGAACTAGGAATTAACGCCACAAAAATACTGTTTTTCAAAATTTAATTCACCTACAAATATACCTTTTCCTACCACGAGAAACATTTCCATTACAAACTATATCATACATTGGAACAATCAAACATCTCAGTAGCGATGCACAAACATACAAACACAACATGCAGAACGTCAGTTGATAAACAAAATGGCTGTCACCGATGGTAGGTGGGTGAATAAATAAATACATACACTACTGCATCTAGGACGAACAATGTGGCGTACGTTGGGAACATGAGGATAAGCCTGGATTTAATTTGATGTTTTATATAATGATCTTTGGTGATAGTGAAATATAGCTAGGCCTAACCCCGCGTCCTAACCAAAAGCAATCGACACACGAGTACGCAACCATCGCGCGAGTACGCGATCGTCGCGCAAGTACGCCAGGTCTCTCTTTTTAGGGTTCCGTACCCAAAGGGTAAAACGGGAACCCTATTACTAAGGCTCCGCCGTCTGTCTGTCTGTCTGTCCGTCCGTCTGTCACCAGGCTGTATCTCATGAACCGTGATAGTTAGACAGTTGAGATTTTCACAGATGATGTATTTCTGTTGCCGCTATAACAACAAATACTAAAAAACAGAATAAAATAAATATTTAAGGGCTCCCATACAACAAACGTAATTTTTTTGCTCGTTTTTGCTCGATATTGATAACGGCAACAGGTAGACGCTTGAAATATTAGAAATGTTAGATGGTTGGGCACGCCACAATTATGGCGATAAGTCCCCTCTTTGAGGAGTGGCTAGAGAGGCGCCACGGCGTCCTCACCTTCCGCCTGACGCAGGTCCTCACCGGACACGGATGTTTCGGGAGGTTCCTGTTCAGGATAAAGCGGGAGGAAACGCCCGGGTGTCACCACTGTGTGGAACGCCCGGGTGTCACCACTGTGTGGAACGCCCGGGTGTCACCACTGTATGGATCGCCCGGAGGACACGGTGGAGCACCGCCGTGTACTCACGGTGGCGATCGGCAGCGGCGATCTCTCGCGTCCGGCCCTGGTTCAAGCCATGGTTCGGAGCGAGAGTGCATGGGAGGCCGTCACCTCCTTCTGCAAAGCAGTAATGCTCGCAAAGGAGGAGGCGGAACGCGTGAGGGAGAGGCAGGGTTCGCGCCCTCACGCCCCTAGTCGCCGCAGGAGACGCCCTGGGTGTCGGGAGTCGCAAGCCGATTTCCGGCCACCGTAGGCGCGGGCCTGCGGACGGTGAGCGATGGGTAGCTCGCCGTCCGATAAGGACCAGGCCCGGGTCGACAGCGCGTTGTGTTCCATGCGCGCCTCAAAGAGACGTCAGCACGAATTGACGGGGTCCATTAGGGCCAATGCCAAAAGTCTGACACGCCCTCCCGCTCCCAGAGTGGGAGAAGTTATTTGATAATTTACCACCCAAAAAAAAAAAGGTAGACGCTTGAAATATTCATAGAATATTTAGATAAATATTCACTTTAAAAATAAATAATAAAATAAAATAAAACAAATATTTAAGAAACCATACAAAAAACGTGATTTTTTTGCTATTTTTATAGATAATGGTACGGAACCCTTCATGCACGAGTCCGACTCGCACTGGCCCGTTTTTTATGAATATGACATAGGTACTGGCGCGATCAATCAAGTCGCGTTTGTACTACGTCGTCAATCGCATTGATCCCGTTACGCGCTTGACGCGGCCTACGTCTGACGAGCCCTAGGTAGACTACCTTGCTTAGCTGATTAACTAATAAGTCTACCATAATCTCGAATTCATCACAAATATTTTGTGCTCATACGATAAATACTTTTAAAACATCTCAAACATACACAAACGTATGGAGACCACTGCTTGTATAAAAGTACGTCCGGGTTCCTTCGGGAATATCAATTTTCACCATACTTTTATCTCTCGTTTAGCTTTTCTGTGTTCCAAGAATTAAATGGATGACAGATAGTCACAGAGACTTTTCTTTGAGGTTAAAAACACGTATATGTAACCTCTTGATAACTAATATCCATATGGTTTGATATCATTATAGACCCATTTATTTTAAAACTTTGTTTACGTTTGATGCCGCCGACGGGGAAATAAAGTTGTCAATAAGCCAACAGGATAAAATTGTATTGTGACGCAAAAAAATTGAAGTCATTGAAAGGTCGAAAAATATACCTACCCAATTAAATTTTGTTATGTTCGTCACCGTATTCATTGTATAACGGTTAAACACATAAACATTATTGTAATTAGCATTATATTAGCACTAGCTGCACCTCGCGGTTTCACCCGCGTATGTCTCGATCCCGTGGAAATATCGGGATAAAAAGTAGCCTATGTCTTAATCCACCCTGGATTAAGACATAGGCCCGATGTCAGGAGGTCACCTTCCTCCACACAAAATTTTATCAAAATTGGTCTAGCCGTTTGAGCGTGAAGAAGTAACAAACATACACACACACACACACACAAACTTTCGCCTTCATAATATTAGTGTGATTAGCAGTGTATTAGCATTTAGTTGAAATGTAATAAACATTACAATTCAATGTTTTCTAAAGTTATGTATAAAAGAAGACGCTTCACTTTGTCTTTTTTTAAGTGAAAACATCTTAGTTAATTATAATTCTGTGCCTTAGAAGCATAAAGGCTCGTACAGACTAGTGCGATATCGCGGGCGCGACGCGATTTTAGTAGCACAATTTCTTTGTCGGTGCCTGTCGGGCCTGCGATATCGCGTGAGTCTGTACGAGCCTTTATGCGCGTTCAGCGATTTTTGGTAGAGGAAAAGCTTATGGGCTCGCGTCCCCGACACACCCGCGCCGACATGCTGTAATAAGAGAAGTTAAATTGACCACGTGAAAAGCTTAATTTGTTTTTATTGTCCAATGTTTAAAATGTGTTTTAGATAATCATTATTTTATTGAAGTTTTCACTTTTGTCAGCAGTCCTAATGATTGCCTAAGTCTTTTTTTCATTTGTTGACACGGTTGGCGCAGTGGTTAAGCGATTGACTGCTGCGCTGCGTGTCGCGGGTTCGATTCCCGCACGGAGCAAATATTTGTATGACCCACAAGTAGTTGTTCCGGGTCTGGCTGTTTGTGTATGTGAGTAAATGTTTGTAAATGCACCCACAATACAGGAGAAATTCCAAGTGCTCGGCAAAGTTTTAAAAAAAAATCAGCCTATCGTAGTCCACTGCTGGACGTGGCAAACAGATAAAAAATAAACTGGAGCAATAATGTGCCACTACGAAAAAATTTAGTTCCGAAGTGTTCCGTTGCCTATCTACTTCAATGTAATAATATTATTTGTAATAGCATTAAAATAGAAATATCACAATAGTTTCCGATAAACCCTTATGTTCGCCATTGTATAACTGATAAACGATATTAATAATTATATCAATATACCTAATATTATCATTATACGCCTCATATCAGGGCACTGACAAACATATCTTTGTCAATAACATTAACATTTTACCAAAAATACTTTTAGTATTGTGTCGAGTTCTCAAGGACGTTATTACGAAATTACAAGCGAATGACTCAAGTCAGATTTGCAAACCTAAACTTCTTGAAATGCGGATGCGTTGTATGGAACTTTATCTGACGTTTCAAAACGATGAAACGTAAGATAAAATTATATAACTGTATTTTGCTGAGAGTTATTTTCAGGAAATCAACGGTGGACAGTTTTCTAGGTACCCATATTGGGATAGATTAGTTAGTAATAACCAGGTTTGAACCCTCAGCTTTAGGGACCTGACCCACCCACGAGGAAGCAACTAGCTATCGACCATTTTCTCAAGAAACGTACTAAAAATTGTAGGTCCCGTGTCAGTACAAGAGATACTTACATAATATTAATAGTTGGTCGCTGACTATTCGAGAATAAAATAATTTTCTGGCCCCGAAAATCCCGGGACTGTACTTGGCTAATCTCGGGATTTTCGGGATTGCCACAAACAAGTCTAGTTTGTATTCCATAGTCCGTTGCGCCTTGCCTAGATTATTTTAATACATTACGACAAAAAGCAACTCGTACAATACGTAGGTACCCACTATTTACTACACAGGTACAGTCCTAATAATATGTTTGTCGTAGAACTTAGAAGGGACTTCCCCACTCGGAATACTTTAATACAATACTCTTAAGGTAATTCCACAACGAACCCGATCATCTCATATCATAATATTGTTGCGGGTATTTCCCGTCGGTCGGGGATTCCCTGTACGAAAAAAAAAAAAAAAAAAAAAATGCAAATCAGGTTTTATTTTTTTCATTTATTGTTCTGTCAGTTACGTAGTTGGTAGTACGGGTTACGTAGGCTACGTCAGTGACGACGGGTTACGTAGGCTACGTCATTAAAATTTAAAAGTCAATTATCTTAAATTAAGTATTTCAAATGGCGGGAGACTTTGTTAGACCTACTTTGACCCTATCTTTGTCATCGCCACCTGATATTGCAAAATCTTATACATGTATAAAAAACTGCTTATTCATATCTCCACATTGCTTATTAGGTTAGTACTAAAAGAAACTTAACCAACCATTCCTGGTTCCATATAGGCTTAGCATGAGAACCGTAGAGAAGTGTTTTAAAGTAGATAAAAATTACGCTTCTGTGTAGACAGCTGACAGTTTTCTACGAAGAAAGATAGACAAGCGATTTCTATTCTACAATAGAGTAGAAATAGAAAGCATCATGCTAAGCCTGCTTTTAGAGTTTTAATTTTGTGTAATAAATGAAAATCACCAGTCTTTCAAAGAGCATGGAAGATGGGCTTCTTTGAGGATAATTGATGAAATTATTGTTGCTCTGCTATTATTACTAATATTCAGTTTGAAAAGCCTTATCAAATCCCCCTTAAAGTTTAAACTTTAAGTTAGCAATTACCCATATTTATGGGTCTTGAGATACTTAGCTCAAGATACCATCTTGAGATACTTAGCTCAAGACACCATCTTGAGATACTTAGCTCAAGATACCATCTTGAGATACTTAGTTCAAGACACCATCTTGAGATACTTAACTCAAGATACCATTTATTATTTTATGCCTAGTATCTTGAGATAATGCTTGTGAAGTATTGATGTCCCAATCACCCGTACAAAGGTAATGGGTAAAACTGTGACATTAGAAGGTCAACTTAGAGAGATTAGATAATAACTTATTGAAGACTTACTGGACTTACTTATTGTCTGGAGTCTTAACTGGGGTCATTGCATTATAAACATCACTGATCATAAATGCTGTAGAGCTTCAGACCGTAATCATGTAAAATATATGGAGTAGGTGCCGATATTAACTATTTGCCCATATTTATGGGTCTTGAGATACTTAGCTCAAGACACCATCTTGAGATACTTAGCTCAAGACACCATCTTGAAATACTTAGCTCAAGATACCATCTTGAGATACTTAGCTCAAGACACCATCTTGAGATACTTAGCTCAAGACACCGTCTTGAGATACTTAGCTCAAGACACCGTCTTGAGATACTTAGCTCAAGACACCGTCTTGAGATGGATACTTAGCTCACGACACCATCTTAAGATACTTAGCTCAAGACACCATCTTGAGATACTTAGCTCAAGACACCATCTTGAGATACTTAGCTCAAGACACCGTCTTGAGATGCTTGTGAAGCATTGATGTCCCAATCACCCGTACAAAGGTAATGGGTAAAACTGT
The DNA here is from genome assembly GCA_963921375.1 of Tiliacea citrago. Classification (NCBI taxonomy): domain Eukaryota; kingdom Metazoa; phylum Arthropoda; class Insecta; order Lepidoptera; family Noctuidae; genus Tiliacea; species Tiliacea citrago. The sequence goes on from OY992800.1 coordinate 22,325,426, forward strand.
GACATTAGAAGGTCACTAGGCAACTTAGAGAGATTAGATAATAACTTATTGAAGACTTACTGGACTTACTTATTGTCTGGAGTCTTGACTGGGACCAACAGGCCATTGCATTATAAACATCACTGATCATAAATGCTGTAGAGCTCCAGACCGTTATCATGTAAAATATATGGAGTAGGTGCCGATATTAACTATTTGCTGTCAACTCATATTTATGGGTCTTGAGATACTTAGCTCAAGACACCATCTTGAGATACTTAGCTCAAGACACCGTCTTGAGATACTTAGCTCAACACACCGTCTTGAGATACTTAGCTCAAGACACCGTCTTGAGATACTTAGCTCAAGACACCGTCTTGAGATACTTAGCTTTTTTTTTTCATTACTATTGTTTTTTTTATTTTAGCCCAATTAGAAACCACATAGTCTAATCCCGGGATGAGCCCGGGATCCCGGGAAAAGGCTTCAAAAATCCCGTAAGCCCGGGATTGAAAAACATGCTCGGGATTGTATTCTCTACTGACTATTCACACTCGGAACTCTGTCAAACAAAAACAAACAACTCGTTTTTAGTTGTAAGCTCTACTCGCTTCTCGCTAATCGCTGACAGAAGCCTTATGCTTCTAAATGGGCCATTCACATGACGTATAATAATATATGTCAATCACTCAACATTTTGACAATTCAAATAATTGGAGGATTTCCCTAGAGTGAAATAGGTCTCCTCGACCAGACTAAAAGAATAATTTAATATATTCTAATCGGCATGTCCACACTACGCCCACAGGCGCGCGTTGCTCAAACTATGGCGAACTTTCCACACACTGTGCTCGGTGTGAAAGCGCCGTTCCGATACAGTTGCTATCTTACACAAATATAGAACTACCCTCCGTGTGTCGCTGTATATCGTTTGTGTGTTGAGCGCGTATTTTAGAGAAGAGATGTATTAAAAAAGTTTTTAATAGAAGCCAATTCTTCTTACTATAGCTCATATTGTTATGTTGACAAGATTTGCAAGTTACAAGGTGCTTTTTTGTGGTCTTAGCGACCGCGTACCGGAAGACGTAGCGTTGGGAGGCCGCCACAAGGTAGACCGATGAGAATTAGACTTTCTGAAGGCCGCAGGAATCTGCTGGATGCGAGAAGCACAGACCCGGTCGAAGTGGTGGTACTTGGCAGACGGATATATCCAGCAGTCAGCATCTCAGTCTTTCGGCTGTATTGATGATGATGATGATGATGAGAGCTCTTTGTGAAAGACTTCGTGCGGGGAAATACTACCAGCATACCTATTACTGCTATAGAGGTATGAGAAACAGGGTGTAAAGTTCACGCATCCTGTATAGAAAAGGGAGGTGTTGTGTATAGGGGGCTACGGCCCGACGGTTCATGTCGGCACGTTGTATATATGCTAGTCGCGCGGTAAACTTTGCTTGCGCGATGCAGGATTTTACGTGACGTCAGCGTGATGCGTAGTTGCATGTGACGAACACCACACTGCCGCCAATCAGCACTGCTATGTTCCACTTTGAAGGGTATGGGACACATGGCATGGGGAAACAAATCAGCATCGAGTCTGGTATTGCAGATTTCCATAGTCAGCACTGACCAATTGCCATCAGATGGGCCGTCGGCTTATTTGCCATTCAAACAATCTGCCCAGCCTTTTCCCAACTATGTTGAGCTCAGTTTCCAGTCTAACCAGATGCAGCTAAATTCCAGTATTTTACATGAAGCGACTATCTACCTGACCGCTACTGGGTAACACGATACCCCTTGGTACTGGTTGTCAGACTTTTGGGCCTGACTACCCGTAACGTCGGTCAAAGATCACGGATGACAGCCGGTACCAACGGCTTGACGTGCTTTCCGAGGCATGGAGGAGCCTCGATATGTAATGGATGGTCACCCATCCACGAGCCGACCGCGGCTAGCGTAGCTTAGCCTTGATCGATTATTTGCCAACCAATAACATAAAAATAAATATTAATAAATCCGGATACAATATTCTAAACCAAGGAAAGAATAATGGTGTGTGACTAATAAAATAATGGATTGTAAATTATTCGTGCAAAACAAATTAATGATCTAGATTTAATTTTCATAGAGCATTTAATTGGTTCGTTTCCTTATTAAAATATAGCACAAGGAAGATTTTGTACTCAAATAAACAAAAACGATCAGGAAAATAAGGAAAACTTTAAAATGGCGATGCGGTAAAACCATGTTGTTTAAATTGCTAATATTGTACAATTATTGTCACCAAAAAGAAGCTTGTGTGTGCTGTTCTTTATTAATGATGTTTTATACATCGTTTTTTTTTCTGCAATCGAGCCACCTAACCCAAAAATCCTCCCTGGATAATACCTTTGTGTACCGAAACAGATAATCGTCAAAAAGCTTCGAAAAGCAAAGCCTCCTGAAGAATTAAATTAAAACCGATCGGCTGTTTCATATTCAAAGGGATGCTTTCAAAAGAACGTCAAAGATTATCAATTTTACAAATATCCTCCCCCCCCCCCCACCACCCCTAACGTACGTCTTTTTCTTTTCCTATGAAATAAATCTTTTCAGACACCGCTTGAAGATAGATGTGGATACACCTTAAACATTGTAACTCTATATTGACACTGCACAAAATTGAACTTTACACTATTCTACATAGAGTTAAATTTCGATTGCGTTTGTTAACGGTTGTACATAAAATGTTCCAATAAACGAAAATATGATAACACTGTGTGAAAGTATCGAACTCAACTTTATTAATACTGGATGCAGCGTATTTTCCACTGTCTGTGGTATATCTAAGCTTCAGTTTTGAATGTCGTATGTTCACATACAACCTTTTCAAGTCGGGCAGTTGTCATCAATACCGTATCGTCTGCATTATCGTTATATCGTAGCATTAAGACTGAACCGTTCAAGGGAAAAATTGGTTAATAAATGTTCTATTAAGGTGCTTACACATCCTTCGATGTTGAGGATTTTCTCGTTATTAAATTTTGTTGAGCATTAAAGTGTTGTGTGCACTTATGTCAGTTGACATTTGTGTTTTGTAGACTGGTGATTATTTTACTCATCAAGGGAAACCTGTGTTTTTGTAATGAAGTTCCCTAACGTGGCTTGCGGTAGGATTTGAGAGGTAGAAATCGACACATAAGGAAAAAGCGTTCCTCCATGCGACTTTCTCTCTCTCTCTCTCTCTGTGTCTCTTTCTATTATACACGAGTGTGTGTATACGTGAGGAACATCGTTTCTGACTGGAAAAATATATTTAACAGCATTTACTGTTTGATTAGGAGTCCCAATAAAGTTAGCAAAAGGCTGTGCAAAAGCTGATTAAAAACGTTTTATATGGTATTTTCAGTAAAAAGTACCTAAGCTTAGGGTCAAGACTAAGGGCTGATTTCACCAATGAAACTGAACGCGATCAGCACACTGAAACTGCGTTCAAGAGCTGTCACTATCAATAGTCAACAACAATAATGACACTGACAGCTCTGGAGCGTGAAATTGGCACTTGGTTTATTAGCTACGTAAGTAGGCTATTCCAAGCTCATTGCTTGCTTATTCAGTTGAGATGATTATATCCGCAGAGCACTCCGCATATATCTAAAATCAATTTCTACAGTGTGTGTCTTCATAACGTGCATATAACGAAATTATGGAAACTAAGCTTAATTTTTTCGATGAAAAAAAATGAAAATAAAAAATACAAAAAAAGGATATCTACCTGCTAAGGTAAAGTACGTAGCCGAGTGCAAGGCCTTTCTTTAACAGTTGATAGAAAACGTTGTAATTGATTTATAAGCATGATATTTTTACTTTTAGAAAGCTGATACTCGTACGATAGAGAATAATTTAAAAAAGGGTAGGTAATAGGGACTTTTATTAATATATTTTATAAATTGATGAATAAATACCAAATTTTTGTTATAAAATCACCCTAATTCTCAATTGAGGGCCGAGTTTTTTCTTTATTTTTTGTTTTATGAAGACGCGCCCTATTATTTCCAGCCATTACTGAGTTTGTTTCATCGTGATAGATCGTTCAGTTTTAAAGTTATACCGATTTGTTTACACAGGGGTCACAGCAACGAACAAGAATTTAAAAAATGCTATAAAACATTACAAATCAAATAAAATCAACATATTTTATTTCACATAAACCTACATGAGCACTTATGAAACGTCAGAAGCTAGGTGCACGGTTCCAATTGGTCATTTCCTATGGAGAAGAGTCGGCAAGAATCTCCACTTTACTCTCTAAAAAATCAAAAGTGGGCTTTTACAATGTTTTCAAGTTACAGTGTTAATAGGTATGGGAGGACAGTGTAGGCCCGTCAACAAGTACCATTGAATTGTGTTTGTAGATGTTTTTAAATATTTTTTCCGAAGGTAAAATTAAGCTAAGTTTCCCATCATTACGATATGTGCCGTGTGTGTAGACTCACACTGTATAAATATTATCAATAGCAGGGCAGGGTTATTTATAACATTTTATTGCAATCATTGATCGATACGCTTAAATGGGGAATTCCCCTGACATCATTGTTGATACTATTTTATATCTCGAGGAATCCCGCGTTTGGCAATCATCTTCTATATTTATAACTACATAGCCCTGCCTGTGACTTCGTGGATTAGTGTTCACTTATCTACTAAAGCCTAGTCAGATAATCTTACGATTAATTTAATTTAAAAAAAGACACGTACGTACATCGTTTAAGCTAAGCGGCGTGACAGAGAGAGATTACATTTTATTTATTGCCATATATTTCTATTAATAACTGACCCGACAGACAATCAATTTCGAATTTTCCAATATTCCCGACAACTTTTCCAATTTTTCCTTTCGTAAAAACTTCGTACGGATTATAACGAATATTTTAGCAAAAATTTGCCAAACTGGTCCACCCGTTCTGAAGTGCGCTTACCAACGAACTGCATTTCATTTTTCAGGGATAGAATAGATTATTATGTAAGGATGTAGGTAGGTATGTGTCACTAGGTATTTTTAGGCACGCCATAATAATTTTTTTTTTTATTTCAGTTAACTTTACAAACTTCTACAATATTTAATCTTATGAGATAGAGGCCTGCTTTTAAGTATAAAAAATACCTGTGCTAGGAGACCCCGCTCTTCTAAAACTAGAAACAATAATAATGTAGGAGTGTACATAAAAGAAATTCAACTTATATCTAGGAAGGTGTGTGTGTGCGTGTGTGTGTGAGTGACTGTCGCTTATTTTCAAATTATCGCATGATGATTTGTAAAAGAGTTTCAATGTCATCATAGCTCTTGCATTTTAGCCAGTCTATTACTGTTTTTTTTTTAATTCTCGATAAGTCATGGGATAAATATTTAAAAGTTTATTTGATTTGTTGTACATGGAAGCGGATTGTCTTGTGAACTGTCTTTTTGCATATGAGGTTTTAACCGAGACTTCCGGTGCAACAAGATATTTTCTTCTTTTTTTGTTAAGGCTAGAATCATAGCGAAGAGTTTTATGTAGTTTCAAAGCAGCATGGAGTGCGTATAATAGTTTATAATAATGACATTGACATTTTAATGACAATTACTGTTATTGTGCACTAGGGAAACCTGGATATATTTTATTGACGCATATTAAATTATTTCAAATAAATTAAACGTTTAAAGATTATTTTTCTTTATTTATTCTTTAAATGCCAGTCTCTCTGCAATGTTTGTTCCATACTCCTCGTTTTGCCTATACCAAATGAGTAGGGTCCTTAACAAGTGATCACATCATGTCGTACCTACAGTACACCCTTCGAAAGCAGGAGATATATACGATCATTTATTATTAATGGACGCCTTAGTATCTTGATTGGATGCTCGTTACTACTCAGATTTATTTACGGAGCTCTATCGGTTCTTTATCTTTGCTTCTTCGTGTTTACTCTGAGTGAACCTGTGATGAATTTTTAACATAGATCATTTATATCTTCAATTTTAAGGCTACAATGGATAGATTACGATCTAGGTACACAGATTCAACCTAACCGTGAAAAGGTTTCCAAGATAAAATTAATGGTTTCATAGTAATTTGACTACCTACTACGAATATTTAGAATTAAATGAGGATAATGAATTTAATGAGGTCTTTTTTTAAATTGAGAAATAGCTTTACATTGTGTCACGTGCAAATCACACGTTCCGGTTGCCACGTGGCTGGTGCCGAGGGTCCTCACTTCAAAATTAACTGTTAGTTTTAATGAAAGTAGTTCCTAAATCAAACCTTAAAAACCGGCCAAGTGCGAGTCGGACTCGCGCACGAAGGGTTCCGTACCACTATCTAAAAAAATGGCAAAAAAATCACGTTTGTTGTATGGGTGTATGTATATCCCCCCTTAAATATTTGTTTTATTTTAATTTAATTATTTATTTTTAATGTGAATATATAACTAAATATTCTGTGAATATTTCAAGCGTCTACCTGTTGCCGTTATCAATATCGAGCAAAAAAATCACGTTTGTATGGGAGCCCCTTTAAATATTTATTTTATTGTTTTTTTTGTATTTGTTTTTATAGCGGCAACAGAAATACATCATCTGTGAAAATTTCAACTGTCTAACTATCACGGTTCATGAGATACAACCTGGTGACAGACGGACAGACAGACAGACAGACAGACGGCGGAGCCTTAGTAATAGGGTTCCCGTTTTACCCTTTGGGTATGGAACCCTAAAAAAGGTTCTTTTAACATTTTGTATTGTTAAATTATCAATGTTATAAGGGCAATAACTAATAACATCCGATTCTTTTGTTGCAGACTCCAAAATGCCTCCCACCAAAGACTACAACACTAAACAAACCTTCGCCAGATCTCACTCTAATAGTAAGTATTGTTTCATTATTTTGTCCATCTGCTGGATCCTACCTTAATCATTTTTTAGCGCATTTATAATGTACGCTGCTGAGGGGCTGGTTAACCCCGTTGTGCTGTTGGATAAGTTACCGATATCTAAAGCATCCCTTAACTGAAGTGCTATGAAACGAAAATCAGGCACAAATTCAAGAATTCTGACAACTGCTAATCTATTCTGAAAAATTCTCACTGTTTAAACTCAGGTAAAGTGAGCTTTCCTATTGCTTCCCGTGGGTGTCGTAAACGGCGACTTAGGGACTTAGGTACTAGAAAATGGGCAGCAGCGTTCTTTAGCTATTTTAACACCATACTGCGATCGCCAATCCGCCTGCCAAGCGTGGCGATTATGGCAACCCCCCAATAGAATTTTCTGAATTTTCACTTATGCTACGGCTACATTATCGCGGTAACGCGAACTACACTTCGCGAGCTCTATCTCGCACACGGCTCCGCGTCTCGCTTTATATCCAAGACCGGAAAAACCAAGCAATACGACTCAGTGGCCAGAAACAGTTGATGATCGGTGGCCTATTGCCAAGTAGGTCCTTTGTTCTTATAACCTTGCATGACGTATCTTGCACAGGGAAGACCATTTTGTATTTAAATATAGTCAAGGGCAATTATACACGGTGTACAGGACATCGTGAGCAGTGGTGGCACAGTAGTAACGACCCCGACTTACAAATCGTGGGTTCGAACCCAGGCAGGCGCTTTACTTTGTGTAAATATTTCATTACCACTGCTCTCAAAACGGTGAAGAAAAACATCGTGAGTAAACCGGTATGCCCTAGAACCATAAATTCAAAGACTGACATCTACCAACCCACACGGGGCCCACGTGGTGGATTACAGCCCACTCCCTCTCGAAAAGAGGAGGCCTGGGTCCCAGCAGTCCCAACATAAAAGGCTGGTTATGATGATGATCATAAGAAAAGGAAATCGACGCTAAAACTGTTACCTTCAGAACTTACATTGAATATGCTAACCAGTCTGGATTTGTACCTAGTTGATGGCAATAAGCTCCCGATAACATGGGGCTTAAACATAACTGGCGAACTGTGGGTGTACTACACACCTCTGCCAACCCTTTGTGGGAAAACAGGCGTGATGCTTTGTTATTAACATTTTTTTTTCTCTAATTCCAGATGGTATGACGATGTCAGCAAGAGTCTACCACCCAGCAACGAATCTCATGCCGCTGACACCTCCCCAGTCACCAACCGGAATGGCTCCTAGCTTTGGCGGCGGAAAATACAACCCCTCATCGATGGGTAGGCAGAACAGCAACGGAAAGTATTCGTGATGTCCCCCTCGACTCAGTCCGGACTACGACAGTGGGGGTTTGACACTTCCGAGCTCGGAAAACTCGGAAGGTCTGACATTCAGACCCCATTTTATCGATATCTCGATTAGGTTTTGTAAAAGGGAAGAAAGGTTTGTTCAGACAAGGTAACTTTTTGTTGAAAGCAACTATATTGTGATCGCTTATTGTAAGCTAAAATATTTATGTTATAATTTATGGTAGGTATAGAAATCGGTGACAGAAAGTTGATAATTTTTATTATAGTTATCAGAATTTTCATGGGTATTGTTTAAAGGCTCGTGCAGACTGGCGCGACATCGCGGGCGCGGCAGGCAGTGCGACACTTTCCATGAAGTGTTCATAGAAATTGTGCTACTAGTGTCGCGTCGCGTCGCGTCTGTCTGCGGGAGCCTTTATTCAAAGTAATTATTTTGACGGTGTTAGTATCTAGATAAAATCGGTAGGTGCTTAACTAATTTTTGTTATCACTAAATAATACCATACGTCACTCACCACAAAAAAGTAAAGTTCGCTGACTACCTACGTATTGACAAATGAATTCTAAGTATAAGTACACCTACAAAACAAAAGTATAAGTACACTTCAAAATAATAATGAAAAAAAAGTCTTTATTAAGAGAAATATTTAAAAGACATTATTTACTACATCTGCCAAAATGCACAGCAGTTTCTGCATTAAATTGCCTTCCGTTACAATTTAATGTCAAGCATTATGAATGAATGAAATCGATAACTAATTCTAAGATAATCTTATAATTACAACCTATTGCATATTATATATTCTAAATAATCTGTAAATAATTGTCATTTGTAATTTAAGTTGTATGTGTATATCTAATATCCATATCAACTCATAATACAAAGAGAGACATTTAACAATAACAGAGTATGACAGTGTACTCGATAAAGTGTCAGCTGTGGTTACCTGTATTGAGTGTGCATTACAGGATAATGTATATTAGACAAGTGTTTATTATTGTAAAAGATAATTGTAATGTATCTCGTTGATAATCCTTAAATAAATAAATGAACAGGTATTTGTGAGTTTGTATGTTGGGTTACCTCCTTTTCGGAACTACTGATCCGATTCTGAAAATTCTTTTACTAATAAGAAGCTACAGTATTGCCGAGTGTCATGGGATATATTTTGTGTCTAAACAAGACATTTCACGCGTACGAAGTCACTGGCAGACGCTAATACCTAGAGATGTAAATTAAAAGAAAACCAAATGTATTTTTTCACAATATTGAAAAAAAACTTAGCACCGTCGTTTTTTTTTCTCATTTGGTTTTCTTTTTAGAAAAAGTGAAATGCATTAAATAAAATAGAATAAAACTAAATATGATTATTGATTATGATTGTTTTACTTCAAGTTTTTTTTAGTTTAATTCAAGTAAAGTTATGTTTAAATCAATGAAATTAGAAGATATATATTGAGGTACATATTATTATGAACTTAAAAAATACTTAAACGTTCCTATGTGCTACAATCATCATATAGTCTCACTGTCTCAAGCTCTTGGCAGTCTGCAGTCAATTCAAACAAAACATAAACCAATGGGGAAATCCCCATCCGTAAATGTAAACTTCAATGAGAATGATGAAACATTTACGAGTATGTAATATTTATCAAAAAATAAATGGTATTTCTTTATATCAACCAAAATAAATCTAATATCAGCTCATTTTTAACGATAACCATCTTACTATATTTTATTTTCATAATTTTGAAAAAAACCTAATCTAGAAAAAAAAAATGTTTGTTTTCATGTTTTTTTTCTTTTCTTTTTCTTCTCAGAAAAAAAACCGTATTTTTACAACTCTACTAATACCTAAGTAATAAAAATAACTTTCTCACCTCATCTCTTAGTCTGTTGCTTTTATATTCAGTCGCTATGTCTGGACAACGCCTTAGGCAGGGACAAAAAAAAATATCGTCGAATATTTAAAAAACAAGAAAAAAGATATTTAGCCTTTAAGAATTTAATGTAAATGTTAAGGCTCGTGCAGACTGGCGCGATATCGCGGGTACGACAGGCAGTGTGACGCGCAGTGCGACACTTTTCAAGAAGTCGTGCTACTAGTGTCGCGTCGCGCCACTCTGCAGGAGCCCTTATTCGTAGGTGGTAATATGTGGGCATCCAAGCAAAAAGGTTCCAGTAGTGGGTTATTGAGTCAAGACTAGATTAGGAGGTAACTAGAATAGTTAATTGATAATAAGGATTAAAAAACTATTCAAAAACTGGCGCATTTTTTTTTATCAGAAGTTTGAAGTTGAATCTCTGAAAAAGATTGATTTGAAAAACTATATGAATTTTTAGATAATAGAGCATAATAATAATCAATTGAAATCGCGAAATGCGATTTTTTCACCCAACTTTACAAAACTGCGTATATATCTCTAATTGCGTAACACAGTTTGAATCGGAATCGGAACGATTTTGAAGTATATTGCTAATCCATTGCTTCTTAAGTAAGAAAAAATTGTCTGCTCAACGACGTAAATAACGCAATGAATGTTGTTGAACTGTCAAATTGAAACCGATTACTACTGATAGTGCGTTACGCAATTAGCCCGCAGGACCCTTTTTGCTTGGACACCCATATTTATATTTAACCCAATGGAACTATTGTAAAATATGTGACGTAATTAGGTACCTACATAATTGTAAGGAAAAATAAATACTCCTATAAATTGTATTTGTGCATTTGTTTTTTCCTCAACTTGCTTTAACAATATCCTCAAACTGGCATAGTACATTAAATAACGATTTGTATGTAGTTTACCCTGTAGTATTTCAATGGAAAATCAGCTTTATGACATTACTAGGCTGAAAAAACCTGCACCCAATTGCGTATGACATTTTCTATCACTTTCCGAAGGATTTTGAAGGAAAAGCATAATCCATTGCTTCATAATAATTTGTTTGAAAAAATAGCCGGCTCGATAACGTAGGTTTAAATGTCTGTGTGTGTTGATGTATTTCCATTGGGATTGTGAGCCTGTTACAAAATTACCACGCTGGGTATAAATAATCACACTGAAATTAGTTAACTTCACTAGTTACTAAGTAATTTCTTCCAGGCAACTACTGGATGTAAATGATTTCATTATTAAAACAGACAATAAAGTATATAAGAACTAAATAGGTAAGTTACTTGACGCAAACGAAATGGACGCAAAGTAATGACTAAAGCCGGTCGCATCCAGGCATCCTTTTTCAAACTAGGTAAATAGGTGGAATATATTAGGTACCTACCTAAAGTAGTCGGTACGTTGGTACCTAAGCACTGAAATACACTAAAGGATAAAGGCTCGTGAAGAGAAGAGAGTGAAGATATCGCGGGCGCCACAGGCAACTCGACGCGCAGCGCCTCACTTACTATGAAGTTTTCATAGAAAGTGTGCTACTAGTGTCGTGCCGTGCTGTCGTGTCACGGCTGTCTGCGAGAGCCTTAACATAGTTGGGTAGTACCTACCTACAGTTTAAATGGTCTTTAATGGTGTACCTACGTCAGTAGGCGAAACGGTGAAGGAAAAGATTGTGAGGAAACCGGCATGTCCTAGAACCAAAAATTCCAAGACATGTGACATCCCCCAACCCGCACTGGGCCCGCGTGGTGGATTACAGCTTACGGATCTCACAGAGCCTGTGTCCCAGCAGTGGGAACATTATAAGCTAATTATGCAATGCTATGCTACGTCAGTATGCAAGAGTAGGTACTTAGTTAGAAGCACGTTGATGAAGCAATTGACTTGGAGTGGTCAAAATATAGGAAGGGACGAGCAGACTGTTACCATGAATTCAATATGTATCTACAAGATTCTTCCACCAAGATGAAAATATTTCGTAGATTATTAAAAAAAAAAAACTGCTGTTCCATACATTTTCACCGTGTATGTATTGCACTTTTGTATGAAACAGATTTTTAACCAACGCATTTCTGCGCTAGTCAATAGTTTCTGATTTCTGTCCGTTTAATTCCCCCTTCTACACTAAATATGTGCTGAATTTATGTTATGTAATAGTTTGCGCGTCGATTTCCATTTCTCTGTGTCCCTGTAAGTATACGTTGGTATTAGTAGGTTGAAAAATGTGGATGCACTGAAAGGACTTAGGGGTAGGTAATGTCCATATAATTATATCTTTTTTTAAAAGGTACCTACCTAATGTCATAAATAAATAACGATATGGCATCGCAGCAGAAAGCAGCAGAAGGCGAAGATGGTGGCATGTGCTTGATGGCGCCTGTCTACAGAATTGGTCTGTGTGAGCACACATCGAGTCGAGTGGAAAAAGCAAGAGGAGGCCCTGCAGTGCAGTGGAACAACACAGGTTGTAATATTTCGATAAAAACAAAACTACGCTTAACCCGAGTAGGAAGTGCTAATAGTGTATTAATAGCTTCAAAATTTAACACCACGTTATTTTCAACCACCTGCTAGAGTAGTTTATCAAGTAAGATTTAAACAAATACAACTGAAAATATTGAACATACAACGCCATCTCTCCAATCTTAAGTTTCATAAAATCAATAATTATGGTTTGCAAAATGCACAACAGATGGCACTGTTATTAAAAATCAGTGCACCATTTTGTAAGGTAGGAAGACTGTTTTTTTAATATTTTATAGTTATTCTGAGCCGTGAATAATGGCAATAATTAACTTTTTAAATGTACAGACGCCAGCAGCAAGCTACCCGAAACTGTCAAATTTTCCCAATCAACCTTGAACCTTATGTTGTTGGGCCGCGGCAGCGGCCGCCGAGCGCCAGGTCCCCTCTATTGTTGGTAAATTCAGTTACCAAAACAAAAACTCTTCATCAATATCCAATTTAACTAAATTACTATACGTTATATTAAATGATGATGTTGACACCGAATTTGTTGATTTTATTTAATTACTGCTTAAATACTTTTCTGTACACTTTATGACTAAATAAATCGAAATCACAAGCATTCGAGCGTATGAGGCAGTGAAAATGTTTTTCGAAACAGCGTCTTTCGCGACTACTTCATTCGAGTCCATGAGCTTTCGAACCTGTGAGGCAGTGGAAAAATAATTCGCAACAGCGTGTGTCGCAACAGCGGCGTTCGAAACAACATAGGGGACCCGTGCTGGCGTCTGTACTTACCTAAACTTTTTGCATCTTTTCCAACAATTACTTTGTATGGCTTCATGTATGTGTCTATGACTATTGGTGACCATTCTTAATATTCAACCAATAGGTACGTGGTTGTATTAGTGTTATCTAAACTGTGTAGATGTCGCTACGCTCAATCACAATCACACCTGCAGGTAATGATGCGCAGTCGACGATGGTGCAAGTACTAGCTAGCTTGCCTAGAAGTAACCTTTTCGCTTTAGATTTGAAAATTTCCAGGATATAGGGAGAATCATTTAGTTTATACGGGGTACTGTGTTAAATCAAAATCAAAAGTCTTTTATTCAAACTAGGCTGAGAATCAGCACTTTTCGAACGTCAAAAATTACGACAGTCCCCCAAAAACGCCCACCCTTCACCACTTCCAAAACGTTACAACAAAATACCTATTGATTTATTGCAATTAAATGAAAGAATATTTCAGCAGGTCCTGCAGCTCCTTATGAAAATCTAGTCTATACAAAATGAAACTGGTTGTTAATTTAACTATTATCAATGTCATAAATCGAATAAATTTTATTTTATGAAATTCGTCTACTTTTACAATCTTTGTAATTATGTGAGCACCATGTACTTAACTATCAAATAATTAATTATCTGTCATTGCTTCATTTTTAATTATTTTTACCTATGTTAAAGATAGTAATTTTATTGTAGGTGCATCGTCTTCACACATAAATATATCTATTAATTATTGTAGGTACACAAAATATTGTAAAACATTTTAAAAGAGTAACGGTGGAGTTTCTTGCCAATGATTCTCCATACGAAACTTTTGGAAGGGGCCACTAGAATCACTTCTATTTTCTTTCTGTAAATTTTGAAGTTCAAATGTGTCTTGTATGTGCCTATTTGTAATAAATGATTTGACTTTGATTTGGCAATGGTAACTTAAGTCAGCATTGCCTCTGGTAGGTATTGCGGGTAAGCAAAGTCAGCGGTGGTCACTTAATGGTCAGATTGTTTTCCGGAACACAAAAACTCTCTAACACCAGTATTAACTTCGGTTTCATCATCATCATTTCAGCCGAAAGACGTCCACTGCTGGACATACGCCTTCCCCTAAGGGGGGGGTTTGCCATAATCGCCATGCTTGGCAGGCGGGTTGGCGATCGCAGTATGGTGTTAAAATGCATAGAGAACGCTGCTGCTGCATTCTCTAGTAAGTCCCTTAGTCGCCTTTTACGACACCCACGGGAAGAAATAGGGTGATGCTATTCTTTACGTCCGGCACCACACAGACATCGGTTTAACCATACCTAAATTTTTTCGTGGTTTTATTCATTGAGGGACAAAAGATTACCGGAAACTCGAACAAACGATGATTTATTTTTTTATTTTAAGTTCTAGCGATGATTTTGTTTCCTTGTTTTTCTACCTAACCTAAAAAAATGAGGCATTCCACTCAGAGCACTGATTTCAACAGCACTTGTACGAACAGCACCTGAGCACTTCCACTAACGGCACTGAAACAAAATTTTGATGAGTGCGGTTCGGTGGAACAGTTTATTAATATTATTTTCAGTCTCCGAACGGCACCTATGTAAAATATTTGTTTAGTGATGGGATGTATTTTTTTGTCCAAGGCATTATCAAACAAAACATATCGATGCAAATCAGCAGAACTTAAGTCTCGTACCGGATAATTCTACTTTGTTCACTTTGTGCAAGGAGTAATGTTTTATTTGTATCGCTGCCAATAAACACACATATTTGCACAATATATTTAATGGTAGAATGTAATTGGGCTTAGTCTAACAAATAAATTAATTTGAAATAAAAATACTGTCGGACCACGCACAATAAAGGTTTCCGTAGGTGGGATGAATTTATCCCAAAAACCAACTTAATATTGTAGTTGAAAAATATTTTCTCCCATACATCGATATACGTCACGGTCAATTCTCCAACTGCAAATGTAAATAGGTCGACTATTCCTTTTAACCTGTAAAGCCTACTTGGCTGTGATAGTTTTCTTTTAATTTCGTTGTATATACTACTGCCATGATTTTTTTCACATACCCAAATACAACCATTTAGCTGGCAGAGGCTAAAGTGCAATTTTTTGCTAGAGTCAAGTGTCCCCCACACTTGACTCTAACAAAAAATTGCACTTTTTTGGTTAATGGCAGGTTAAGGTGACGCTTTTCAAAGCCTACTGCCAATCCTTTTACACGTGCAGCCTGTGGGTGAACTTCACGCAAAGGGCATACAGTGGCCTCCGCATACAATACAACATCACGTTCCGGATGAGGTGCGCATCTCTGCTACGCCGGGTTCGTGGCAGCCCCAACACCTTTCTCAGGACGTTGGCTGATAGGCGGGACTCTCCGATCTTGGGGCGGTAGATACGACTGCACGCAGTCAAGTAGGCAGTCCCCAGGACCGGCGTGCCTGACGCAGCTTATAATTTTTATAAGTTTACACTGTTACTAACATATATGGAGCATGATTCTGAAATAAACGTTATATTATTATAAATTATTATTACGCAAACGGATCCCTGAATCGAAAAATGGATTTCACAGACCCGCAATATTTTTGAACGGTCTATCCAACGATATCCCACATCATGGGATAGACGAGAAAAAAATATATCATTTTACGTGTAAGGGACGTACCCTAACAAAATCATTATCATAATCATAAGAATCCATCCATAATCATAATACATCTCTCTAAGTTAGATTTGTTCCCCAATGTCATGATTTCATTCATTTAGTTAGTTGTTTAATAGTTAGTAGTTTTTTTATTTTATTAATTTTTATTTATTATAGTTTTATATTCAATATTCTGCTAAGTTTCATAGCTTAAAAAGAGAAAGTGTTGCCTGTATGTTGGTTGTGACTAGATAAAGGAAAGAATTTGAAAACTGACAAAGAAATAAACGTCTTGACTGTACATTAATATTTGTGTTAAAAATATCTCTTACGACTATACAGTTATTAATATCGAGCACATGCAAACATTACATACGATATATGCACAGGAAATTAAGCACTTAAACATTTTTGACTTCTGTTGGCGGAATTTATATTAGTTACTTGAACATCACAATAAATGATTTTAAAATTAATTACAGCTATTTGAGCAACAATATTACTTACCGATTTTTCGAGTTGAGTTTGAGTCGATTTACTACTCTAGAAGAGTTTTTACAGTTTATAACAGCGCAATTTGGCATTTTTATGTCCTCGACGACACAGCTCGCTACTGGCGCGATCGAACACAAAATAATGTAGTAGCGCGTCAAGTTTGTGGATTCGGTAAATTTCGGGCGCGCTTGGTCGGACGGTTTGTGGTATCTAGCCTACTCTAAATCTGTGGGTAGCATCATCCAAACATCTCAATACTTCGATATAGCACCAGTCAATTCAGTTTAAGAAATCAGGAATTTAAAAAAAAACTAAATGAGGTAACCCTTTTTTCGCACAGCGGTTTGCGGCGTTGCCGTCGTTCTGCTAACGGCGTTACATACTCGTATTTGAATGTCATTGAAATAGTTTCTACTCCAGAGCTTGCTTCACATACTCGTATATCCACCTTTTAATGGGGAAGGTCGGTCAATGCTAATTGTAGATGGCGTGACCATAGCTGGGCTGGGTCCCTATGGCCTATAATAAATTTGATATTTCGTCCATTCATTCCATTTCGTGTTCATTCATGATCATGAGTTTGGTTTTATTTGACTACTAGCTTCTGCCCGCGAATTCGTTCGCGTGGAAGTCGTAAGACACAATATACTAAAATAACAGCCACATTTTTATAGAAAAAGGCCTAGGTTCGATTCTCTGCCTAACCCTTCGGGGAATACAGTGGTGATGTTGTTATTTTTATAAAAAAGTATCTGTATACTACGTTTGTAGTTTTGATCTCAGCAGACAATATATACTGACTCAGGACTATTGACGCGTGAGCAAGTGACGTACAGTTTTCCATGTGAGAAACAGTTAGTCCCGAGTGCGAATTACGACCTAAAACTACGAATTTCCTAATCCACTGGAAGTGTTCGAACAATTTCAATGTTAAATAATTTTCTAAGATATTTTTACACTTATAAATGTTATGTAAAATATTTTGAAACAAAAGTGCGCAACAGTAACACAGTTGTCTTTTAAATGTGATTAAAACGTCTTAATAAATGATAATTTTTAATTAGAGTTATGAGAAAGAAAGATCTACGTTCTTTAAATACGTTTTGTTATTTTTTTTGTTGACTAAAGCTGATCAATAAAATTATTTTGATTGGTAACAAAGTGGTATGATTTTTCTACCTTGGTCGACAAAACCTTTATTTTCACAAAAATATATGTACAAAATTAGCTGCTGGCAGTGTATTGCAATTGATTAGGTATAATTACGCATACATACAATGAAATAGCTTCATTTATCTATACCCAATAATTTTTTGAAACCTGGTACTACTAGTGCCAAAAACCTGCAGTAAAAAGTAGAATGATTATTACTAAAATGAAAGTCACCAAAATAGAGTCACAATAATTAATAGTTCACTATAAAATTTGATTTGCTTTGAGAACAGAATTTAATTTAAAAAAAAATCCACGAGTTGCTCTAGGCCACAATCTAATAATATTACGGTATTTATGAAAATTGTGAACTCATTTAGGAGTATTTAACAATGAGTAATTTTCGCACGAATAAAAGAAAGTCACCTCTCGCCTTGTACAGACGCCAGCTGGTCAAGCTACCCGAAACTGTCAAATTTTCCCAATTAACCTTGAACCTTAGAAATTTGACAGATTGTAGTAGCTTGATGTGCTGGCGTCTGTACTGTTAGCTTTAGCTTGTTTTGGGAAATAGTTACGACAGCGCCATTTTGACAGTTGTCTTCCTTATTCACCCAGGCGAAATTTATGTGATTTGAACGAATTGTATACGTAAACATTTAACTGCATTCATTACGTACTACGACAACGGAGCCCTTTAATGTGCGTGGTTTGACATGCGCTTGCCGTATCGATATGCTATAGTTGGTAATGTCCTAAACAAAGAATACATACGTCCCATCACTACAAACTGTATGCAGGTGCCGTTCGGAGACTTAAAGTAATATTAGAAAACTGTTCCACCGAACCGCACTCATCAAAATTTTGTTTCAGTGCCGTTAGTGGAAGTGCTCAGGTGCTGTTTGTACAAGTGCTGTTGAAATCAGTGCTCTGAGTGGAATGCCTAAAAAAAATCACGACATTGCCGCACCTATTAAATTGTTCTATAAATTGACGCCCATGATAAAACACGTCAGCAATTAATTACAAATTACATGCTTTATTCTATACTACTTACCTATATAATTACAGTCTAGTCTATAGAGAGGTAAAATTTGTTTGTTTGTAAGTTTGTATGTAGGGGTACCTAATCTCAGAACCAACAGTGACAACAGTAACAATTTGAAAAAAAAATGCATTTGATAGCCCAATTCTTGATTTCTTGAAATAGCCTATAACCTTTATAGGCTATTTAATATCACGCTTTGGCCCTTAGGAGCGGAGCAAATAGAAGCAAAGGCAGGAAGAACGCTTAGCGAAAACGAAGTATCTAATAGCGCGGGCGGGCGATGCAACGCGACGCAGTGGGTTGGAGAATAAGAAATGTCACGTGGATAAAGTCGCGGGTAGAAGCTAGTATTACAATATACGCTATTCTACCGATTTGAAGATACAGGTTTAACACTCCATTAATGAAAATCTTTATTTGCTTCTCATGAAAATGGAATTAACTGGTCATTTCAAAATCCGCCTGTCATAGAGGCCTAGTGGTCGCAAGCGCCAAAGCTGAGCGGCGTCCTGAGTTCGATTCCCAGGTTCGGCAATCCGGTGTGGAGTCACAATCCATTCAACATGTTGAACTCTAAACTTGGTAGGTATATAGTAAGATTATTATTAGGCACTTAACTGTACAAGGTGGAAGGGACATCGACGCGTATCCTGTTACCATGGAGTCAGTTCATCATTCTTGACCCCGTGCGTTAAAAATTTTCGTCGGTTATTAAAAAAAAACGCGCCGATGTCCCTGCCACCCTTTATTTTCCTTAAGGTTTTCTTGTCATTATATAATAACGAATGCCTAAGTTATTCATAGGTAACTTGAATTGCTAAATAAGTATTTATATCCATCATTTTATTATCCTGTCCATATCCTTATTTGGAGCCGGCGCAGCATGTCATCTTCCCATACATTAGCCGTTTTCTCAGTCGTTAGACCTACTTCCTAGCCATACGTATCATTTTTCACACAATCCTTCCATTCAGGGAGAAAGAGAAAAAAAAACGCCTAAAACTTGAAAAATAAAAAACAAAAACAAAGAAAGAATTTTCAAAATCGGTCCAGAATTGACGGAAAAATCGGTGAACATACATTTAAAAAAAAACATACAGACGAATATACAGTCAACCTCTTCCTTTTTCGCAGTCGGTTAAAAATCTAAAGTCATTTATTCAAACTAGGCTAAGAAACAGCACTTTTTGAACGTCAAAATTACACAAGACAGTTCCCCAAAACGACCGCCCTTTACCACTTACTAGTGCTTTAGCTGGGAAGAAGAAGTGGCGCAACAAACTCCCCAGCAGCACAGCTGGCTGCTGTTCAGTTAGGAAAACTTGATTACAAACATGTATGCAAAATAATTTACATTACGCAACACAAAACATTAATATTACATTACTGCAGCGGCCTGCAATTCGCCTCGGTCCACATTTTCACGTTCGTCCATCAATGCCTGGTTGCGGCCAAGGCTTGTATAGTGCTTTTCTCAAATAATGCGCGGAAATTCACACAAAGTAAATTATTTATAAATTCCAGATTCGAACGAAGATGACGAACGCTTGTTCGTCATCTTCGTTCGAATCTATAATTAGAAGATAATTTTTCACGCGCCAATGTGTTAATTTGTTTTTTTTTTTAATAAACAGCTTTCTATTTGCAAGCCAGTTCGAAATTTAAATAAAACCTTTGATATGTTACCATTGCCATGTCGCGGAGTAAAAGATCATTCCATTTTTAGGGTTCCGTAGTAAACAAGGAACCCTTATAGTTTCGCCATGTCCGTCTGTCTGTCTGTCTGTCCGTCCATCCGTCTGTCCCCGGCTTAGCTCGGAGACGCTTAGTCCTAGAAAGCTGTAATTTGGCAAGGGTGTACATATTCATCACGCCGAAAAAGTCGTAAAATAAAACCATGAAAAACATTTTTTTTTAGGGTACCTCCCTCGCACGTAAAACGGGGATGATATTTTTTTTTCTCATCTAATACATGGTGTGGGGTATGGTTGGATAGGCCGTTTAAAAATATTGTGGGTCTGTGAAAGCCATTTTTCAATTCTGAGATTCGTTTGCGTAATATTAAGCTTTAAACTGCTATTTTTTGTTAGAGTCAAGTGTCCCCCCCCCCTGCCAGCTAAATGGTTGGTTTTGGATATGTGAAAAAATTCATGGCAGTAGTATATATAACGAAATTAAAAGGAAAACTATCACAGCTAAGCAGGGTTTACTAGTTAACGAGTAATAGTTCACCAACTTAAATTTGCAGTTGAAGAATTGACCGTAACGTATATCGATGTATGGGAGAGCATGTTTTTCAACTACAATGTTAAGTTTGTTTTTGGAATAAATTCATCCTAACTACGGAACCCTTCATTGTGCGTGGTCCGACACGCATTTGGCCGGTTTTAAATTACGCTTTAATTAATATGAGTTTCGGTCTTGGCGGGAAAGTGAAGCGTCATGTTTGCAGTTTCTAAAATTTGTGTTTAGCCGAATATTAATGTGTAATAGTGGTGGATTATTAACCATAAAGTGTTCGTGAACCTGCATTAGTGTAGGCAAATGAAACAAAACAGTGCAACATCACTTTAAGTTATCTCAAGAAGTCCGCGCGAGGTTTCAGTAAAGTGCCACGTTTTTACTGAAACTCAAGGGGAGCGGGGCGGGATATCATCTATCATCTTTATCATGCATTGAATGGAGTTCATTTCATTATTATTTAAACAACTTTGTACTTGTTACCTAATTTTACGTGACACTGGCTAAATGTGCAAACCGCACGAAGAAAAAAAAAAAAATGAGTTTACTAAGTAATATATTTGGCCGCTAAACCACGAGAAATATGGATTTTCATACAACTTTTGGCGGCCGCTGCTCGCATGTATTTGGCCAGTACAACAATTTCGATTTGTCTCGAAGAAGGTTGTCAAAATAGTGCTTGAATTTCCAAGCCGGTTTGAGAAAATTGAATTATTTGACATAATTATGTCAGCACACGGCACTATATCAACAAAAGAAAATCAAAGTTAGGGGACATACTTCGTTCGTATAATTCGTTAACTTTATTGTGCATGCTGTGGTGTCCTATAATTATGTGAAGGAGTACACCTATTTAATAAATAAAGTTGTTTTTCCATTTGACAATAATTATTGAGGTTTATTTTATAAACTTAATTTTCTTTTCTTTCTCAATTGAATAATGTTAGTCAAAGAACGACTGATTGCGTCGTTGGTCCAGTGGTCGGAAGAGATACTGCTAAGCATGAGGTCCTGGGTTCCATTCCCAGGTCGGGCAAAGTGTTCTTGCGATTTTCCATTTGAAGTTTCTCAGTTGCAGCCCGGAGTCGGAATTTGTGCCCGGTTGATGGCAATAGGCTCGCCCTCAGTCGCCCCGTATTACATGGGACTTAAAAATAACTGTCTTGCAAGCATAACTGTATTTTAGTTTTTTGCCACCGGCTTCCAAAATTAAAATTATTTTTCACTTTGTTTTATTTTTTTTGGAAGTCGGTTGTTTTTTTGTGAAAAGATTTTTATTTTTCAATTTATAGTGGTTCAGTTTGTAATTTATCTAAGTTACAATAACCTAATGTCAACTGCTCATCACCTTTTACAAAATATTGCTTTTCCCGATACAGGGACGTTAATTGTTGAGGAGTTCTCCTGGTAAGAACCAGGAGAACTGCAACTCACCATAATTATGCATTTTTGACGAGCATAAATTGCTTAGCAACAATATTAAAGTACCTAATCGAATCGCAACCCGTTAAATACGTATTATTATGTAGTTCCGGTGGCCATCTGTGGTCTTCATCATCAGTTCCACTTCACCAACTGTTGCTTTCCGAGAGCAAATGCACGAGTTACTATAAAAAAATAACCAACTCGCTATAGTGCCTACCTATAAAATTTGAGGATTTCCCTCAATTTCCATGGGATTTCTTCATCAGATTCTGACTTGGTGATGATGAGACCACCTCGGGGGTCCTTTCATGCAAAAAATATTTTTTTATTCGGTTAACAAATGACGGAGAAATCGGTGAAAAGACATTAAAAAATAACACACAGAGGAACATAAATATTATAACCTTCTCCATTTAGTAAGTCGGTTAAAAATGCGGATGAATGTGTTACAAATTCCCTTTATTAAACGATTGTTTAAAACTTTTAGCTGAACGGAGTTTGTTTACTGTGAGCAGTTCTTTTTTGGAACAGATATTAATTGGGCTATATATAGGATCTCTTTTTTGTCCAATTTTCTACCGTTTACCGACGTGCATGTCATCACGGAGTGTCGAGCCAAATTACTTTTAAATCGATTTCTCGCTAATTTTTCTATTTTCTTTTTCTAACTCATTGATAAACTATAATTAATATGGTTCCTAGTAATCGGTATTATCGTATTATGGCACCTTCAGTGTCCTTGTTTCGTTCATAAATTCTTGCAATTCTTTGTAAATCGATATATTCGTGTTTTGCTGCAGTAAGACTTGGGTCGTCGGTTTATAATTCTTTTTTATTAGCTTTTTTCGGATCACTGAATTTATTTTCGCATTTTGTTCACGTTAGAATAACTTTGTACCAGCAGAAAATCGACTAATAGTTTTTTTTTTATAACTCCTTTTTTATTTCTGATTTAATCATCACTGCATGTTTTTTTCTGTTTGTTAATCGTAGAAAAAAAAAATGAAAATAATTAAATTATCTCCCATATTTTTTTAAAATGCTCCCCAAATTGTCCAATTATTTTTTAGATTTTTCAATCAAATTAACTAGCAAGCTAATATTTTTAACAG
The DNA here is from genome assembly GCA_963921375.1 of Tiliacea citrago. NCBI lineage: Eukaryota > Metazoa > Arthropoda > Insecta > Lepidoptera > Noctuidae > Tiliacea > Tiliacea citrago. Next base: position 22,348,884 of record OY992800.1, read on the forward strand.
ACTTTATTATTATTCTCCTTCGAATGATAATACGAGAATATTAATGGTGTTAGATTAGTAGTAGGTACATTTCATAAAAGTGGTGTTTATTCTACGATACATTTTGTACATCAAAAAATCGACAAAAGTATCAAGAAAGTCCAGATAAAAACCAAACAAAATGGTGACGCTGTATTTTAAGCCTGCGTAAGGTCCACATCAAGTTATTTCTGTCATGAGCCTCTTAGAACCTGCACGATAAAAATGTGAAGGAAATTTATAAGTAATAAAAATAAAAAATATATTTTATTACTCAACAAATCTTAAGTTTATTATTAGAAAATAATTTACCCTGTTAATTAAAATTTATGTTTAATAAAAATAATAAGTGACTGAGTAAAACTGCAGTTTAAAAGTGAATTTTGTGCAAGATGGAAGATAATTCAGAATCAGAAAAAAGTGTGGTATATAAAAATATGTGGCAGAAAAGGAAATATTTCTTTAGACAGGTAAATACCATGATTGTTTTTTTTTTTTTCATAGAATTCAGTACATTATGAGTTTATATTAGACACTGCTGTCATCGGTAAAAAAAAACATCGTGAAGAACCCTGGGGGTCTATTCCGAAGCGATAACCCAAAGTATCGGCCGAATGTTCCGCCATTTCTTGACTTCCAAAGTTTCCTTTTTGACTTTAAGTCACATCTTAGTCTTTGACATAGGTATCTCTCTGTCTGTCGTTTTTTTTTTCTTTCGCCATTGTCTGCCATAGTCTGCCGTACTCAGAGACGGCCGAACATTCGGCCGATACTTAGGATTTATGATCGGAGTAGAGCCCCTGGACTTTATAGTTAATATAAGTTTGAAATCGCCAACCCGTCTTGAGAAAGCGTGGTGATCAATGCTCGTGCCTTCTGTGTTTTAGAACAGGCCTTTGCCCTGCACTGGGCCAAGGGGTAACTTGCTCTACCCCAAACGAGATTCTTGTAAAAAGTGACTCAAGTTGATCATCATCATTCTCCTGCCCTATTTACTTGAGATCGGCGCCACATGTCTTTTTCATTCATACTTCTCTATTAGTTGTCATCGCGGTAGTCCCTTTCTAGCCTTATCATCTTTCACACAGTCCATCCATCATTTCTTTGGCCTTCCCCTACTCGTATAGCCATCCACATGCATACTCAAAACTTTCCTGGCGACATTTACCTCACTCCTTCGCATCACGTACCCATACCATGACAACCTTATTCCACACAACTTAAGTAAATATAAGATGGGATATAAAATTTAAGTTATAGGTACTTAAATATAAGATCGATGGACGCAGTCAGCCCAGTTACAACCATTCTGACTGGCCATTATTTTGTAACATAAGCATGGTCACATTTACTGACTCATACCTTGCGAAATATAGGTAAAAATACTTCCTTTTACATTTTTCTGCCCAGCGTTTTACCAACTATTTTTCGGTCGTCTTCCAGTCTAACCGGATGCAGCTGAATATCAGTATTTTACATGAAGTGACTGCCTATCTGACCTTCAAAACCTAGTTACTGGGTAAACCTTGGCAAGACTGGTTGTCAGACTTTCGGACTTCTGATGACCCAATACAGAATACTTCCTATTATATATTTTGTTAAAATTAATGTGGCCTACTCTTGACTTCAATCTTGCCTAGTGGAAAGCGATGAATGAGGTCTATTTATGGTCCAAGATGGAATGCGCGTACCCAGGATAAAAGTATGTCGGTTTCCTCTGCTTTCTCCTTCGGGGAATACAGGCGTGATGATCTGTTACGACATAAACTATGACCTTAATATGCCCCTTCAAGCATGTCGTGAGAGTTTCTGCATTAATTTATACCAAAACAGGTCTCAGGTAGGCACAGTTACTAAGTATTCAATGTACAGGTTTAACGTTTTTCCTTCCTCAAATGAATATTACCTATCAAGTCGTTTTAATAGTAATAATAATAAGCTCTGGCTGCCTCTTCGTCTAGTGGTCGCAAGCGCTTGCTGACTAAGAGGTTCTGGGTTCAATTTCCAGATCGGGCAAAGTGATAATGGGTTTTAAGGGTTCTGTAGTCAACAAGGAACCCTTATACTTTCGCCATATCCGTCCGTCTGTCTGTCTGTCCGTCTGTTGGGGGCTTAGCTCAGAGACTCATAGTACTAAAACGCTGTGATTTGGCATGGGTATACATATTAATCAGGCCGACAAAGTCGTAACATAAAATCTTGAAAACATGTTTTTTTTAGGGCACGTCCCTTACACGTTAAGTGGGGGTGATATTTTTTTTTCTCGTCTATCCCATGTTGTGGGGTATCGTTAAATAGCCCGTTCAAAAATAATCATTTTTCGATTCAGGGATGCGTTTGCGTAATATTAAGCTTTAAAGTGTAATGTTTTGCTGCCAGCTAAATGGTTGCTTTTGGATATGTGAAACAATTCATGGCAGACTACTGCCATGAATTGTTGTAGTTTTCAACTACACGAAGAAAACTATCACAGCTAAGTAGGCGTTACAAGTTAGCGAGTAATAGTCGACCAATTACTTAAACTACCATACACCCACTACTACTATAAACTTTTCGAACATATGAAGCAATGGATTAGCAATATACCTACTTCCAGATTGATAGTGTGTTACCTACGCAATTAGGGTGCTGTTCTCTCAAAATCAAAATATGAATTTCACATAAACCTACATGGGCACTTATGAAACGTCAGAAGCTAGGTGCACGGTTCCAATTGGTCGTTTCTATGGAGAAGAGCCGGCAAGAAACTCCACGGTTACTCTTTTAAAAATAATTGCTTTTTACAATGTTTTCAAACCACAGCGTTAATAGGTATGAGAGGACTGTGTAGGCCCGTCAAAAGTTGCAGGTACTCAACAAAAAGGAAAATGGTCTACAAATCTACAGTAAGCCTACAACGTTCTCATATTAACAAAACATTTTAAAAAAACACTATAAAATATTATTTAAATAATAAAAGTTAGAACCTTGTTTAAATATTGTAGGTATGCAATATTGTCAAATAAAAAAGAAATAAAAATAAATCTCTCTCTAATGACATAGGTGCCTGTCTGTTTTACTAAGGGTACACCTCTGCGTATGTTATTTAACATAATTTGGAACCTGTTATCTTACAGGTATTAGTAAATAACTATATTTTGAGTCAGTCAAAAGGATCTGTTTTTCTACTAAATTATAAGGCAGTTTTATATTTCTTCTGATTGCCATAACTAGGCGGTCAGGAAAATATTTAAATTACCTTATAATGTTATCTCGTATCATCAATTCATCACAAACCGTATGTGAAAAGTATAAGCCTTGGTAATTTTTTATTTTATTTTATGTTTTTTAATTCTGTATGTTCTGCATTTTGTACACTAGTAGTAACTGTAAGAACTACTTTCAAACTGATAACTATGTGAAGTCTGCGGATTTTTCGACGTTACCTTTTAAGGAAAAAGTTAAATTCATTGCAAAGGGAAGGTGTGTACCCGGATTGGATTTAACTAAAAAAAAAAGGTAATGATACTCGTTAATTATATAAAAAGTTTTATGATAATTATTACTGGCTAACAAGTTGTGTACCCACAAATACATTGTATTGTTTCGCTTGGATTGCCTAGCCGTGGGGTTGTCTGAGATCTCTGTGCACGCCACTGCTTCTATGGGTGCCGCTAACGGAGGCTATTAGAATGCATCTTTACAACAACTAGTATTAAAGGTGTTTATTACCTTTTTTTATTCTGTTCCATTCAGATGTTTGTCAGCAGTGGCGGATGGACGTGCTACTTCATTATGGGCATGTCTTTCGGCGCCTCCACGGTGTTCATCCCGCAGATAAGGAAGGAGGCTAACTCATTTGATGCTGTTAGCGAATCAACTGCGTCTTGGATACGTGAGTATCAATTATCATTAATTATTGTGAGTATTAACACCCTTATCCAATTTATATGTGGTCAATGCAGTGTCATGTCTTCTTTTTCCTTAAATTTCTTTTAACCGTTACCTAAGTCTCCCTCTAAGACACACTTTCTGTCAAGTGAACATCGTCGTTTGTGACTAACGTCAATGATTGGAAATAGCATGACATTGACATTTATTTATTTAAGTGAAGTGACCATTGACTCATGACAGTCAAGAGGTTTCATAAGATAATCAAAGAGGACTTAGTCACGGATTGTTGACTATCTATTAACAGGGTGTTTTTACGCAGTAACGTTGTTTCCCTAATTATCTCCAAAAAGGAACATAAACTTTTCAATGTTTCATACTTAAGTCTACTCCTAGAGACGAGTACTATCAGCTCTAAAAGTATTGGTACCTAATTTGTTAGCACCTTATATAGAAATGGTGTGCATCGATAATTATGTAATCGCCAGTTCTTAAGAAACTCTGAATTGAGTAATCAGCACCAATAGGATTACTAAAACTTTCTTTCATCAATCCACCTGTCAAAATAATTATCAACTTGTTTTATCGGATATTCTAAAACAGATAAGGTGCACGACAACTTTCATTATTTATAACCATGTACATAAATACAGCCATTATAAATATTTTAATTGTTAAGATTGTACAATGTACACATAAGGATAACCTGTCCAAAGGCTGTTGCCCGAAGATGAGGTCAACTCTGGTCACGTGAATTCAAATTGTTCAAAAAACAATCTACTATAATTCTTGACTTATCAGCATATTCCCGACATAAATGTGGCAATTTTAATAAAGTAGCATGTTGTCTGAATGCAGCTTTATTATTACCTGTATGTTCTGTACCCTAATAAGCATAAAGGCTCGTACAGACTAGTGCGATATCGCGGGCGCGACGCGACACTAGTAGCACAATTTCTTTATCGATGCCTGTCGCGCCCGCTATATCGCCCGAGTCTGTGCGAGCCTTAAAGCGGTAATGATTTCAACATTTGAAAAGATTCGATAGAAAGATTATGACGAACAATATGAAGTGCTAAGAAGTGTATTTTTATTATATAATATTTAAATTAAAAGAAGTAAAACGTATTTTCAAGTTTCATTTCGGTCTGCACCCATACATGAATATTTTTAACCGGTATACCTTGGTACTCGTATGTAGTTAAATTAAAATTCAACTAGACTAGGTTTATCGACAATTGGATTTTAAAATTAAACGAATTGAATTTTAACTAAGTATGTATAGGTACCTTTTAAGGCCCATCGTCCACGTCACTACTCAAAAGTAACATGTTATAACCTCAAATCAAAATCAAAATTAAAATAAATATTTGATTTCACATAAACATACATGGGTACTTACGAAACGTCAGAATCTATATAAAATATTATGTAACCATCGATGCGGAGCCAGAAAGTTACAGCACTAGTAGTATTTCAATTGTGGTCCGTACACGAGGCAACCAATCACAAAATAGTTAATAACGTGTTAGTAAGTCACGTCTACAACGACAGTCCTTTCAGTTATTTTACCTCTGACGGCGGCAACTCCACAAGAACTTTATTGTAACGACAATAAAGATCACTGTGATTTTGACAAACTAAAAGGACTGTACTAGTGCTGTGACATTCTGGCTACTCGTTGTTGATTTGAGTTTGTGAGGCCGCGTTGGAAAACGCCCTCCGTCGGCGCGACCGCGCGTTTAAGTTCACCGAACTAAAGTGTCATAATGAACGCGTCGATCGTGTATTCGCGCGATGATCGCTTTTAAATAGGACGCGGGGCTACACGCTAGGTACCTTTGAGTAGCGTCGTGGACGACCGGCCTATTGACAAAATTAACAGACACTGCGTCATAGTAGACGGAAAATATCACCCCGTCGTTGACGCACGACTGATTATCTCTGATCTAGCCGGTAAAATGTTACAACTAAAACCTGATTTCTAATAGGCTACTTACCTTCTGCATTATCGAAGTAAAGTTTTCAAAGCGGAGTCAATAAAAATACCTAAAAGACTTTTTTTTTTTCAATCGTCTACCAACCAAATATTTATAAGTTGCTATGGATGGAGTAGAAGTACATATAATTTGGGCTTTAGAAGATATAAATATAGTGGTGGCCACCACATAAAGTCCGCAATTTACCGTCGAATGACGTCATTGAAACTTTATTTGTGAAAGTAAGTTAGTGTTTCCCTAGAGAGCGTTTTTGACACCTTAAAGTCAATCCCAGCTGCCATCATTTTCATGACAGCCATCACTGCGACCGTTATGTAGCGGCTACCGCTGTCATAGGTAGGGTTACTCATTATCATCTCCTTTGCACAATTTTAATTGTAGTGATCAGCATAACATTGTTTTTTCTTTGAATTTTCAGCTGCCATCGTAGTCTATGCAGGATTACCTTGGGTGTTCATCCTGCCAGCCTCCATGAAATACATCGGAAGAAAATATACCTTCACATTTGTCTGCGTCAGCAATCTAATTAGCTTCGTGGTTTTCTTCCTAAGTACTACTGTCGAACAAATCATAATCAGTGAAATTATCAACGGCATTAACACAGGATCCCACTTTACTGTATCAGTCATGATCATCACGGAATATACCTCACCTAAGCACAGAGGTTTATTCTTAACAGTAAAATCTGCTACCCTCTTCTGGGGTATTTTCATGTCTAATGCTATTGGGACCTTTTTCCATTGGCGGAACATTGGAATTGCTGGAATTATCCTCAGTGTCTACAGTCTTTTGGTAGCATTCATATTACCTGAGTCACCATTTTGGCTAGCCACCAAGCAGCGGTATGAAACATGTTCTTCATCACACAGGTGGCTCATGGGAGAAGAAAAACAATCAGAAGCAGATTTAGGAAAGTTGATACATTTTCAGAAGAATCTTAATATAAATTCTAAGTCCAAAGGGTTTGAGTTAAAAGGATTCGTTACTAATTATTACAATATTATATCTTCTAAGCGATTCTATAAACCGTTGCTTTTGAGTTTATTGATACAATCTTTATACGTGTTTTCTGGTAAAGTAGTATTTAGTGTGTATGCTATAGATATAATTGGTAAAATAACAGCAGGTCACAAATTGTCAGCGTATACAGCTATGTTGTTATTAGACGGTGTCACAGTATTCTGCATGTATGTTGGATGTATATTTGTAAAATTGTTGCCTAGAAGAAAATTATTAATAGGTTCCTCGTTAATAGGAATAGCATTTATTTTATCGATTGCTATGTACGCGTTTTTGATTCAATTATCTGTTTTAGAAGAGAATAACTACTTGGCTATTTTTTTATTAATAGGTTATTCAATTGGAGTCTGTTGTGGACCAGTTATACTGACTCAAACTATTTCAGGAGAATTAGTGTCCATAGAATCTAGAGGTCTTTCATCCTGTTGCATAGATTTATGTCTTAAAATACTTTTAGGTACTTTAGTTAAGGTTTCCCCATATATTTTCAAATCATTGGGTACCCACGGTGCTTTCTTATTCTATGGCGTGTCAACTTCTATATTTTTGTTTTTAATCTATAAGTTTTTGCCTGAAACTAAAGATATGAGTTTGCAAGAGATTGCGGAGTGGATGAAGGGGTCTGAGAAAAGTCTTGTGTTGCAAGAAGAAGTTAAATTTTTACCTGTCAAGTAGAAGGGTCAGGACAATCTTGCAAAGATCAATTTTTTGACGGCATGGTTGGCGCAGTGGTTAAGCGATTGACTGCTGCGCTGCGTGTCGCGGGTTCGATTCCCGCACGGAACAAATATTTGTATGACCTACACTACAAGTAGTTGTTTCGGGTCTGGCTGTTTGTGTATGTGAGTTTGTAAATGCACCCACGATACAGGACAAATTCCTAGTGTGGGGCAACGTTCTAAAAAAAAAACTTATTATCATCGCATCTTATTATTAGGAGCCAATGGACAAAGTGTTTTGCCTTTGGAAAAGCCAGTAGACCGAGAGCAGGATACAGCAAGTATAAAAAATTGTAAAACAGTTATTAGTTTTTGTTTACTGACATTATTTTTTTGTTATTTGTTGGGTGTCTGCTAAAGACTAAATAATTAAAAGATTATCTGTCACGAAAGTGATTTGAATTCGCCTTTCATTCCCGAACGCCGTCGATTCACCGAATCCCTCTAAAATGATTACGTTTAGCCTGTGTCCCAACGTTATTTCCATTTGTTCCTTAATCCATGTATCCTTTTTCTACCAGCCGGTCTATTCGGTAGAATGAGCTAGAAGTGAGGTGTCATTCCACCTCCCGAGCTATTCCGTAAAAATCTCACCACGAAAAGGGATTGACACTATTGACAGGCAAATCTTGTTTAGAGACAAACCTCAAAATACAGGAAACTGTTTTGTAATAGGATAGTCAACTGTAAAAATATGCCACAGATTTTCACTATAACCACAGTGTGGCAGTCCCTGGTAGTGATCATCGTGCGGCGCATTACTATTATGTATTTTATTTCATAAGGATCAAGCAGATTGAGCCCTCGTGTTCCTATCCAGTGTCTGTGTTTAACAGTGGACAACTGTTTTTGCTGAAATTAACCAGCTTAGCTAGCATTTTCCCAACTATGTTGGGGTCGGCTTCCAGTCTAATCGGATGCAGCTGAATACCAGTATTTTACATGAAGCGACTCCATAACCCAGTTACTGGGTAATCAAATCAAATCAAAATCGTTTATTTGCATAAAATGTGGTGGGTACAAAAGATGTTATAAGTATATAAAATTCAGTGCAAAGACACATTCCGCCATGCACTGATGGCATACAAATATTTAATGAATGTTAGTCAGTAACATACAACAATAATACTATTATTAATAACATTTTTTATTTAAATTCGAGTTTTAGCTTAAGAATTTTAAGAACAAAAGAACAAATTCTTCCAAGCCAATACCAATTTGAATTAAAAATTTAAACAACACATTAGGTACATAATTAATTCAATAGTAGGTAATGTACGAGTAAGCAAGAAAGCGACGAAGTAACTAACCTACTTACCAAAGTAACATAAATAACTAAGTGACTACATTGCACTCCTGAAGTGGTAGGACTGACATGATACGATACGCCTTGGTAAGATTGGTTGTCAGACTATCGGGCTTCTGACGACCCGCAACGACTGTCCACGAATGACAGCCGAGATCGACGGCTTAACGTGATTTCCGAGGCACGGAGGGATCTTGGTATGTAAAGATGGTCACCCATCCACGGATCAACCGCAGCATGCGTAGTTTACCCTGATTGATCGCCCCGTGCGGCTGTTATTACTTAACCACAAGCCTTTAAATTAACAATATTGTTCTTATTTTACGGGTTAGGAGAGTAAAACATTCTGGTTGTGTTTTAGTACAGTAGTCAGTGGCCTAACTCGAAGTCATGGTATATTCTGGATGTGGTATTTATGACGTTTTATACCTTGGTGTAAACGCAGGTATGGACAAAACAGTTGTGTCGGCGAATCGTTCGCCGGTGAAAGGTCCTATCGACGAAACACTGAAAATTGAATCGTTCTGTCGGCGAACCGTTTATCGGAGAGAATGTCGTAGAACTGTTTATACATAACGTATATTATTTTAAATTACCCTTTTTTATTTGTTTTGACTTTAACTGCAGACATAGATGATAAGGAACTACTTACAAAGAAAATAATAAAAATAGATACTTTTATCGAATTGCCAAATAAATCACATTTTATCCATTAATTGAAAAGATAAGATAAATCCTATATTAACGTTTAAGTGATTCTTCAATCGAACTGCAGTTGCAAAGTGATTTTGTGCATAATGGAAGATTATGAGCTGGAACAACGCGTGGAACGGAAAAATAAATGGGAGAAGAGGAAATACTTCTTGAGACAGGTACATACAATTTTTTTTTAATAATAATTATAGCCAAATGTGTTTTCACACTAGGTTCCTACTTTCTTACATTTCTTTCAAGCTGTTTTATTATACGATCACCATCGATCATTAAGTAATGATTTTTACTGATTCTCAATCTAATAACAGATCTTTGCCTTGCGTTCTCATTAAAATGTTTGATCATTTGAAAAGATTCGAGGAGTTGTTAACAATGAAAAGGTTCGCTTCTATATTGCTGAAGATATGAGTGTATTACTTAAATTAACCAAAAAGTTTTATGAAATTGGGCATAGGAGATGCTATAATGACTTTAAGAAAATAATTTTGTCTTCTATAGTAGGATGGAAAGTCAATGCCGAATGAAGGGAACAGCGTTTTAATATGTGTGAAGATATGCGAGTTTTAGTTTTCAACAACGATGGTTAAAATATAGAAACTGATTAAAAATGGTTTAAATTCAAAACGACTGCCCAAATTTTAGTAAAAGATGCACAACGTGGCGCCACTGCAACACTATCTAATCTTTCAATCCTTGACGTGTTAGAAAGATACGATAATTATTATATAAAGCAAAAATTATTCTATACACTATCATATAATTATCAGTACTATAGGATTAACCTTCGCGGACCACATTTTTTACAAATTATATGTGAAACCCCATTAAATTAGATGAAAAATTTATCCTATGGACTTAAATCTACAAAATGATTATTATTGAACCTGGTCCCGAAGCATCGTCTTCTGCACAAAGTCATTGACCCAAATATGTAACGAAAATGTGGACAAAAATCCATGGCTATAGCCAACCATAATTTGCAAAGTAAATAATAAACCTAGCCAGCAATCAATTATCACGCCCAAGATTTTAATTCAAACCTCAAATTATTTTTTTAAATTCACGTATGTGAACCTACAACGGCACTTATGCAACGTGTGAAGCTAGGTGCACGGCTCTGATTCGTCGTTTCCTATGGAGAAGAGCCGGCCAGAAACTCCACGATTACACTTTTACCGCTATCTTCATGAAACCCCTGAACTACATGTCTTAGAGCCTCTTCAGATAGTGATCCAGGCTCTAAGGCATAGGTCATACTGACCGCTGAGTCTATACCCCGAGTCATGTTGACAACCTCGAATCATTCAGCTGACGGTCATGCGGGACAGTGATATCAACAATCATTCTGTGGCATTCTTATCTGTCTTTTACAACCATATCAGGATTAACGGCTACAATACTCCTGTCAGTATTGATATACGATGGTACTACAATATTAATTAATTAAATGATTAATAACATTAAAGAGTTAACCGGGTACTGCACTATAATATTGTAATATTTTGTTTGGATCTAGCATTTATTTCGCATGTTTCCTTGTCTTTTCCTAATTAGCATAGTAATAAACCACAAGGCGTCGGTCATGGGAATCCACTGCATGTGAGTAGTACATGACTGGTCGATGTAGCGACGCTTGGAGGAGGCCTATGTCCAGCAGTGGAGCATCACCTGCATCATGCACCAGCATCCTTGATGATGATATTAATAACACGTCTTTTATTGATCCTCTTTTTTTAGATGATGATTAGCAGTGGTGGATGGACGTGTTACTTCATCATGGGCATGTCCTTTGGCTCCTCCACAGTATTCATCCCACAGATAAGGAAAGAGGCTAATTCATTTGATGCCGTCAGTGAATCCACTGCTTCCTGGATACGTAAGTAGTTTATTAAGAGTACCTACTAAGGTTACTCGTTATATCGTAAAACACGTCTCAAGCATTCTATCAAAAGGATGGGTAGCAGACTATACTCAGCAGTGGGTGGGCAAGGCTGTCAATGCTGATGATGAAGTACCTAGTTACTAAGAGAGGCAGTAGTAAAAAGTAATCGACAAGCAATATATATATGTTGTTTATATTTGACAAGCAATATAACTTTTCATGTTGTCAAAACATGATAAAAACGTCAGGCGTTTGAAACAAAGAAAGAAATAAATCGTTCGAGTCAATAAAGTTACCTTCTTCGTTGGACTGGTGATCGCGAGCGCTACTGCTGAGCATGAGGTCCTGGGTTCGATTCCCGGGTCGGTCAAAGTGATATTGGGGTTTTCTATCTGGAGTTTCTCAGTAGCAGCCCGGAGTCTGGGTTTGTGCCCGGTTGATGGCAATAGGCTCGCCCCCTATTACATGGGACTAAAACATAACTGGCGAAATATGGATGTACTACAGGTACACTTCTGTTCAACCCTTCGGGGAAACAAGGCGTGGCGTTATGTAAAGTTAACAATAAATGATTAATACATTATTTTTAAATTATTAAACACCTTTTTAAATTATTTTTAATTTTCAGCTGCCATCATGGTGTACTCCGGCCTGCCTTGGACATTCATTTTGCCAATCTTTATGAAGTATATCGGTAGAAAATATACGTTTATGTTTGTCACTATCAGCAATTTGATTAGCTTCGTGGTTTTCTACTTTAGCGTCACTGTAAACCAAATCATTATCAGTCAGGTGATTAATGGCATCAACACGGGATCCCACTTTACTGTGTCAGTTATGATCATCACGGAATATACCTCTGCAAAGCACAGAGGATTTTTCTTGACTGTCAAATCTGCCACTCTCTTCTGGGGGATTTTCATGTCCAATGCCATCGGAACCTTTTTCCATTGGAGAAACATTGGTATCGCTGGTATTATCTGCAGTGCCTATGGATTATTAATAGCAATCGTTCTCCCAGAATCACCATTCTGGCTGGCCACAAAACAGCGATATGAAAAATGCTCGTTCACTCATAGATGGATGATGGGACAAGGCAAGCAAGCGGAAGCTGACCTAGAAAAGTTGATAAACTATCAGAAGAATCTCAGTTTGGAGGCGAAATCTAAGAATTTCGAGTTCAAAGGATTTGTTATTGGGTATTTAAGAGTTATATCATCAAGGCAGTTTTATAAGCCTTTAATTTTATGTTTGTTAGTGCACTCTTTGTATATATTTTCTGGAAAGGTAGTATTTAGCGTATATGCGATAGATATAATTAGTAAAATAACCGCTGGTCATCACATATCACCTTATACAGCTATGTTAGTGTTAGATGGTGTTACAGTATTTTGTATGTATATAGGATGTTTAGTTGCGAAAGTTTTACCAAGAAAGAAATTATTAATAGGCTCATCATTAGTGGGAATCGGTTTTCTTTTATCCATTTCTTTGTACGCATATATAATTAAACTGTCTCTTGTAGTTGAGAATAACTATTTTGCAATATTTTTGTTAATAGGTTATTCGATAGGACTTTGTTTTGGACCTGTTATATTGACCCAAACTATATCTGGAGAGTTAGTTTCTATTGAAGCCAGAGGTTTTTCATCATGCTGTATGGATCTATCTTCAAAGATACTTTTAGGTACTTTAGTTAAAATGTCACCACTCTTATTTAAATCATGGGGTACTCATGGTGCTTTCTTATTCTTTGGTTTATCTACATCATTTTTCTTGTTCTTGATCTATAAATTCTTGCCTGAAACTAAGGATATGACCTTGCAAGAGATTGCCGAATGGATGAAGGGAACTAAGAAGAGTGCTGTTGTGCAAGAAGAGGCCAACTTCTTACCTCCGGAAAAGAGTTAGAAGAAAAACATGAAAAAATTGTTTATGAAGCTAGTCATTATCGTCATCATATTATGTCATAACTTTAAAATTTGTTTGTAAAAAAAACCTTGTTGTTTGTACGAGTAGTTGTAGTATTCTAGAATGTAATAATATTTGGTACGCCTTTCTAAATTAAAATAGAAGTTCTCAATCTGTGTTTGTATTCACTGTATTAACCTTTGATATTTAACTTGTATTTATAATTATATTTTTTTATAAAACAGTATATATTTAACAAAAAATTCCTTGAAATTAAAGCAAAGCTAAAAATATCACTTAATATTTTTTTTCCGCTAAGCATGATTTAATTCAATTTGAGTACAGTCAACAAAAAAAATTGATGCATGGCAAGACAGAAAAATATTTGCACTACAAAAACAAAGGTCCGGTAATATTTATTACTAGCTTTTGCCCGCAGCTTCACCTACGTGGAGGTCGACAAATAGTATCCTATGTCCTAACCGAGGTCATGATCTACCTATGTGTCAGATTTCATCCAAATCCGTGCAGCCATTTTAGCGTGAAAGTGTAACAAACAAGCTCACTTTCGCATTTGTAATATTATAGTTAGGAGGAAGAAAAACCGGTCTATCGACACTCTAGACTCACAAAATGTATTAGGTACCTGCTTAAATAAAAATAAAACTCTTAAGACACTGCTAAAGTTTCTATAACAATATTATAATGCAATCGTGATTCGAAAGACACTTGGCACCGTCTATTATCATAAGAAAGGTATTGTTGTTTTCCTCGGGAACAGTACTTTTTTTCGGGAGGAAAGGTGGCTATGTCCGTTTCTGTACACCTGACAACGTATATGCAAAATTTCAGGATGATCGGTTCAGTGGTTTAGGCGTGAAAAGGTAACAAATGAAATTACTTTCGCATTTATAATATTAGTTAGGATTAAGATTAGGAAGTTAGGAAATGAACTCCATTCAATGCGTGATAAAGATGATAGATGATATCCCGCCCCACTCCTCTTGAGTTTAAGTAAAGACGTGGCACTTTACTGAAACCTCGCGCGGACTTCTTGAGAGAACTTAAAGTGATGTTGCACTGTTTTGTTTCATTTGCCTACACTAATGCAGGTTCACGAACTCTTAATGGTTAATAATCCACCACTATTACACATTAATATTCGGCTAAACACAAATTTTAGAAAATAAAACAAAACTGCTAATATGACGCTTCACTTTCCCGCCAAGAAGTCGTAGTTATTTTAAAACTTTGTCATTTTTTTTTGTGCAATTTCGCCAGCATACTAATTTGTTGACTGTCCAACCAAGATATTCTCAATACAACTGGCCAAACAAGTTTTAGTCGTTAGATCTGAAGTAGTATCCATAATTAATCTTGGCTAAAGTCAAAAACAAATATTAAACCAAATTGTGGTAAGGAGTTCCGTAGGTTACTTATGAAGAAACGCGGTTTATTGGAACGAAGTTCCTTTACGCGGCTTGCGGTAAAGTTGACTGGTAGAAATCGTAATAAAAAACTGTTCACGTCACGTAAGGAAAAAGCGTTACGCCATTTCCATGCGACTTTCTCTCGCTCTCTCTCTCTCTCTCTCTCTCTCGTCTCTTTCTATTATATGCGAGTGTGTGTGTGCGTGGGAATATCGCGTAAGGAACTTCGTTCCTGACGGAGGTCGGGACTGCACACGTTTTTTTTTTTCCTCTATTAAATCAAAAAACAAAACTTAAGGACATATCGGCGGTAGATAATATACATTACATCAAAAATATTTTGACTAGTATCATTAAATAAGGACAAAACAGAGATGAGCTATGTTAATATGGATTGAACGCCAACGACCACGTGACCGCTGTAAGAAACACCTCAGTTTAAAAAGTACAGTCTGTTATATCGTGGGTCTGTACCCAAAAGAGTAACGTGCCAGGCAGAATTAAAAATAAAATAGTAACGTGCCAGGCAGAATTAAAAATGAAATAGTACCATGCGAGGCTGAAATAAAAACACTCGATTTGTATGGAATGTTTTAAAGGTTATTTATTTAGAGTTCGTAGGTATTGCCACATGACATGCATGTTCAAAGAATTGTTGCGTAAAGAGCCTTCTGTTGTGTACAATTTGGAGACGTCATACATCTGCACAGGATTATTTTGAAACTCTCAAATAAAACCTAACATAGAAATTTAAAAAAACTAAATAGAAGTTTATTTTTATTATTCTTTATTAAGGAGCTTTGTCACAATACTGACTATGTCGCGCCATCATACCCAAATTTAGAATTTTATATGATCGTAATATATTTCGTACAGAGTTCTAGCCTCGTCCGACATAGGCTTAGCTAAAACACTATTTGCTTGCAATACCAATTTCAAACTTATTTTGGGAATCAAAACAGATTTCTCCTGAGGCGTTCGGCCCGCTCACACTTGATCAGGATGTGATGTACGTCCTCGATTATTCCAGATGTCTCGTAATTAGGTGAAGGTGTGATACCCATAAGGAACGTAAACTTCCTCGATGGGATGTGACCGGATCGAAGCCTTATGGCAGTAACAATATGTTTTCTATTGAGTGAACAGTTAACTATCCAGGGAATTATTAGAGGCTCAGGCTGAATTGTGTTGTACCAGATACCTTTTTCTCTTGATCTCACATCATGATATTCTTTCCACAATTTATTACAATATTTTTTAACCACATAGAAGTTATCTGAGAAAATTGGTACTATATCTAACGGGGTACCCTCTACACAGGCCCTCTTAGCATAAACATCGACCACCTCATTGCCATGTATCCCGATATGTGAGGGAATCCCCTGCGGTATTACTAATTTAGAATTGTGTTGAAGTTCCATAATCTGATCGATTATTGTATAAGCTATCGGTGTTCCTCAAATTGTCAGGTATACCGAGCCACATGTAAAGAACTCTTGGAGTCAGTTAGTATAAGAAGCTTACTATGACTTATTGATTGAGTGTATGATAAAGCTTCACTAATTGCCAACAATTCAAGATACATTATAGACACGTTCGAGTCAATACTAAAACCCATAGATATATTTTGTTGAGGGTCATAAAAAGCCGCTCAGGAATTATTATTTTCTTTGGAACCATCTGCAAGTATTTTATTTGATAAAAAATTGGATATTCTCTGTTTAAATATGGAAAACATAAATCATTTAAAACCAATGACTGGAATCGTTTTTTTGCTTGATTTACTCCGTTAGTGCTAAAGTTAATGTTTTTAGATAAACTATGTAACTGACCCAATAGTGATACCGAAATATCTCCAAACCCTGGCTGCAGTGTATCCGCAAGTCTTTAAGGTATGCATGGCTTAAAACATCAAAGACAATCACACAAACACAAAGACATCTCAGGTATAAAACCTTCCAGCAAGTTAACAACTGTATAACTGCTTAACAACGATTTACATTTTAAATAAAATTTACCGGCTAAATAGTTTTGCGAATAAATAGGGGCTGGAGACTTAATTTGATACTCATGACATGAATTGGTGTAGATTTTATAAAGCTACCAATGATGCTCATCACTTGGTTTTGGACTTTGTCGATAAAAGTTTGAGTGACCACTATCTCCATACAGGAAGCTAGCGTAGTCCCATACGACGTCGTATTAGAGAAATATAAGCGAGTCTTAAGTGTTTCGGGTGAAAACCCCAGTTAGCTCCAGATATAGCTTTAAGGACATTGACAAATCTTGGTGTTTTTTTGATGGGTTTCATTTATATGTTTGGGCCATCTTAAAGAGCAATCCAGCCAAAGGCCCAAATATTTTACATTTTCTACTACCTGCAAGATTGAGTTGTTGATTTTAAGAACGCCTATTTCATTATTTTTACTCTTTAAAAAAATACAACTCTTAGTTTTTGTTGATGAAATCTCTAAACCGATATCCGCAAACAATTTGGCAAGTAATTTCAGTGAGTTTTGTAAATAATATATAATAATAGTAATAGCTTGAGCTACACTGTCTTTAACGGAGTAAACAACAAAGTCATCTGCAAATTGTGAAACATGGACATGATCAAAACATTTTTTTTTACATAAATCTGTAGTAAAAAAAATTGGCCCGATCATAAATAGTAGTTGGCTATAGGTTTCGGCAATATTTGACTAGCTGTATTGTTTGTATTTGGTTGATTTTTTGTATGCAGATTGGGAACGTCATTAGATATATACGATGTTGTATTGTCATCTCCGCCTTCTAGAACAATAACTACGTGCATACCACTTGCAATGAAGTGGCTACGTGCTAAAAATGAAAATATACAATTTGGCATAACTAATACTTTATGGATTGTGTGTACTTGTGTGTGTAGTCCGAAATACAGAACATAATTATGATAATTTATAACACATTTTTTTTTCGAACGTTTATCTAATTTTCGAACGTTTATCTAATTTTCGAACGTTTATCTAATTTTCGAACGTTTATCTAATTTTCGAACGTTTATCTAATTTTCGAACGTTTATCTAATTTTCCCGCAATACCCTAAAATCTTACTTGACACATTTAGTATTATCATAAATACAACATTAGGGTACAAGACTTTATATTGACATCACCTGTGTTTATATTGCACGAGTTTTTTTTGTGGTTGTTGTTTGTGAGTTTGTTAAAAATGAGTGAAACGAACTTATCAAGGGATAGTTTTGTATGGATTTATTTTTTGAGACAGGTAAGTAATTAATAAATTATCTATTTCAATTTCCAAGATAATATTTACATAATTTAAAAGGTAACAGTCTTAAAATAATGATATATGTATTAAAAAAAAACTTTTTACAAAAAAATAACAACCGACTACCAAAAATAACACTACAAAGTGAAAAATAACTTTAATTTCGGAAGTCTTTGTATCTGTATTTGAGTTTTTTGCCACCGACTTCCGAAATTAAAGTTATTTTTCACTTTGTAGTGTTATTTTACAATAGCCTAATGTTAACTGCTCATCACCTTTTACAAAATATTGCTTTTCCCGATGCTGGGACGTTGATTGTTGAGGAGTTCTCCTGGTAAGAACCAGGAGAACTGGTTCTTAACATATGCATAGTGACGAGCATAAATTGCTTAATCGCAACCCGTTGAATAGGGGGACTTATTATTATATTGTTCCGGTGGCCATATGTGGCATCATCAGTTCCACTTCACCAAATGGTGCTTTCCGAGAGCAAATGTACGAGTTACTATAAAAAATACTCAAATCGCTATAAGTTTGCCTATAAAATTTGAGGGTTTCCCTCGATTCCCATGGGATCCCCTCACTTGATTCTGATTTGGTGGCAATGGGACCACCTCGGGAGTATACCCTTTCAAACAAAAAAAGAATTTTCAAAATCGGTTTATAATTAACGGAGTAATCGCGTAACAAACATTTAAAAAAAAAAAACATACCGCCGAATTGAGAACCTCCTCCTTTTTGGAAGTCGGTAAAAAAAAAAAAAACACACCGCCGAATTAAGAATCTCCTCCTTTTTGGAAGTCGGTTAAAAAGGAAGTGAAAGGAATCATGGGACCAGAGGGCTGGGTTATTTTTTTGCCAAAGAATCAGCATTGCCATACAACGTGGCAATTTTCCTGTTGACAGCGATGCGGTCGAATTTTTTTATGTCCTATGATTAGATATTTTTTTCACCGCGCGACCTTGTAGCGTGCGCACGCGCTTACGTGTCAATCCGTTTCTACTCTAAATAATACATAAATTAATAGACTTTAACTTGTGAAGTGCAGTTAAATACTTGAAATAGGATCAAACTATTTTGCATTGTGGTCCAGTGTATCAATTGTCATAAATGGCTAAAACTCATAAAAGTGTTTAAAACTTGAAGCAAATCAACACAAAGGAACTTGTTATGAGTGATTAGTGAATCATCGACCCGTGCACGCAAAGCCGACTCGTTACCTTTTATGGTCATTAACTACGGTTAAGCTAATGAGTACTGGTATCTATGAAGAGTCTATTTGAACTACATCGTAACAGTCACCGTAGCTTCGACAGCGTACAACGTACCTTGGTTCAACGTGAACAGGAGTCCGCAAGTTGGAATCCCACTGGACGAGTTTCTTTTGTGTTTTGAAAATCCGAATAGAAACATTCTTACTCACTTTTTTAACAGAACATTTTATTTATTTACTATTGGTATCTACTATAAGAAGCTATTAAGCCAAAATCTTAATATGCCTAAAACAACAACTCGCACTCCACCATCAAGTACGAAATCTAATCTCAGTCACGGGCAATCGATTTCTGAACCAGACATTACAGCAACGACCCCGATGGAAACTGTAACTTCAAATATCACTAATAGGAGCCAACGGCCGCGTACTAATGATTCACCTAATAAACGATCTGAGGACCCAATAGCTGAGCTTTTTCGGGAACTAAGAGAAGATTTAATTAGTATGCTTACCGAATGGAAAATGGAACAAAGCCAAACTTTATCAAAGCTGGTGTCCGACATTAACGGCCTAAAATTGAAGTTCTCTGAAATACTTAAAACTAACACTGAGATAGAAAAGTCAATGGAGGACATTAATGCAAGATACGAGGTTATGGAAAAAAATGTCGCACGACTTGAAAAAAGTGAATCTGAAAGCTGTGAAATTATTAGCAGTCTTCAGAAACAAGTTCAAGAACTGCAGCAAACGTCACGTTCATCGACAATTGAAATTAGAAATATGCCACCCAAGGAAACGGAAAACGTGGCTGACTTGATGTCTGTTGTTGAGAAAATTGGAGTTGCTACAGGATATAGTGTTCAGAAGTCCGATATCCGTGACATATACCGTTTGCCTGGTAAACCAGGAAATACCAGATCGATAGTTGCCGAATTTGCTTCAGTCGTAGTCTGAAACAATTATTTGTCTGCGGCACGCGCTTTTAACAGAGGGAAACGAGTTGAAGAAAAACTCAACACAAATAATGTGGGGATGGTAGGAGATCGGAAGCCGATATACATTGACGAACACCTGTCTGCATCGGCAAGAAAGCTTTATTTTCAAGCGCGTGAGTTTGCTAAAAACCACGGGTATAGTTTTTGCTGGATAGCAAACGGCAAGATACTGATACGAAGAAACGCAGATACAAAAGAAACCCATGTGATCAAGACTGAAAAATGTATTCTGGATCTAACACCCAAACAATGACTGGGCTTAGTTAAGTTTCAAAAGTTCCTTTACCTTTATTTCTATATTAGCTTTTTTAAACAATTATTTTACCATTTATTACCTGATGTTTGTGTAAAATATATACCTCATATCCTAACATTTTTTAACGGCAGCCAATACGTCTTACTTTATGAGCGAATACGCTATAACAATGGTTAATAACATACAAGCTATATCAAGCGATCTTTATGAGCTGAGAGTGGCTAATTTTTATGAATGCCTGCCAGACCAGTGTTCAAACATTATAAAGAATCCTACTGATCACCTAAAAATAATACACATAAATATTCGCAGCGTAAATAAGAATTTTGATCAGTTCGTATCAGTTTTAACTACGGTAAAGTTTCAATTTGACGTAATAATTCTCACCGAATGCTGGTTAAAGTGCACCGGCCATGTTCCAACGCTGGACGGTTATACTTCGTACGCATCCATTAACAATCCAATCCAAAACGATGGAGTTATCATTTATACTAAGTCCGACATTCCGTGCGATGTTTCTGAGCCGATTCTTGTAGATGGGAACTGTTTAGTGTGTAGCATAGGTAATATTTCCATTGTCGCTATTTATCGATCACCATCTTACAACGATCTCAGCCGTTTCTATGATAGCCTAGAAGGTATAATAAATACTATAAAATTGCATACAAATGTTGCTATTATTGGCGATTTAAACATCGATATAAAAAATAATAGTACAGACAAAAATGATTTCCTAAACCTGACAGCATCCCTTGGATTTCTACCTGGACATCTCCAGCCCACAAGGAAAGGATACTGCCTGGATCATGTGTTGTTGAAAATATCTGTGCCAGCGACAACGATGGTATTAAATACTCATGTCACTGATCATCTACCAATAGTTTTATGCCTTGGTCATAGAGTTAGCTCTAAAAACAACAAACCAAAAAGCTGGCTTAAACATGATTACGCCACAATAAAAAATGAGCTCGATAATTGCAGTTTTAAAAAGATCACGGATGAAACCGATACTAACGAGGCTACCGATTGCCTTATCTCTATAATTCAAACTGTTATAAACGACAATACAAAGACTTTAAATATTTTATTTTATTTTATTTATTTGGGACAAAAAACAGTTATACATTACAGCATTTACAGAAATGATTTTTAATACAGTCGAAAAAACGTATAACCCACACTATTGTCCACGAATTGACATCAGAGTATGAAAACGAACGCATGTTTAAAAATAAAAATAAATAAAAATTACATATTTAAAAGAAAAACACTTTAAACCGACGAATCGAAAGAAGCGGATGACAAGTGCATCCGTCATTATAGGCGACTTGCAAGAGATTGTGAAACCATTCTTTTGAATTTAGATTGCGACAGCGCGAAATATCAAAATCAAGGAATTGTGAGTTATAGGTTTCTAAAAGTCGGCGGAGAGGGGCTCGCACCCCAGCCTTCGTTCTACATTGTGCAGTGTAGAATAGTCGAGATGCGCGCACCTCCCGCCGAATAACAGTTCTAGGTACAACGTAACACCTATTCGAGAGCTCAGTAAAATTAAATTTGTCATTGCATATACCGTACAGCATCACAACCATAATCAGTAAACGTCTAGAATCCAAGCTCAATATTTTATAATGCTTTAGCAAATCTGCATAGGGAATCTTTGAATGGAAGCACCTGTAATGCGTGTAAATAAATCTGGAAAGTGTACTGTTTTAAAGCCATGGATTACCCCCGGTCTACTACGGTGCATCCGGAATCGCGATAATATGCATCGGAAATTAAACAACAACCCGGACAATGATACGCTTGCTGTGACATACAAGAGATACCGCAACTTTTGTAACACCTTGCTTCGGAAGCTTAAGCGGGCGTACGAAACCATCGAATTTACTAAGGCAAAAAACAATCCCAAGGCCACTTGGAGCTTGATTAATGCAATAGCTGGTAGAAAGAGTCACTCTACAATTCCAGTTGAGCTTCTTAAAATGGCTGTAAATGACAAAAAATCTGCAAACTGTGTCAATCAGTATTTTGTAAATATTGGCAAAAACCTTGCTTCTAAAATATCTAATAAAATAACACTTACACCTCCTAATATGCATTTCCAGGTAAATCAATCGCTATGTAATTCGATGGGTATTATTCCCGTTAGCGAAGAACGAATCGAAACCGTAATAAAGTCACTAAGAGACGATTGCGCCACTGGCTCGGATAATATACCATCAAAAGTTATTAAGCTTTCGCGAAAAGTCTTAGTTCCACCTATTACTCATATATGCAATCTAGCCATTTCCACGGGCATATTCCCGAGAGCTTTTAAAAGAGCAAAAATTACACCGGTATTCAAGAGTGGGAAAAGGGATCGTGTGGCAGACTACAGGCCTATCTCTGTATTAAGCGCACTGTCAAAGGTTCTAGAACGTATCCTAAATAGTTACTTGACTAATTATTTGGACAAAAATAATATCATCTCAAGCCACCAATACGGATTTAGAAGTGGTCTATCAACTGAAGATGCGGTTGCAAACTTTAGCAACAAGGCAATAAGGTTACTAGATAAAAAGCGGAAATGTTATGGAATCTTCCTGGATTTGTCGAAAGCGTTTGACACGGTCTCAATTCCCATTCTTATCTCCAAAATGGATAGCATCGGCATACGTGGACTAACTTTAAGCATTTTTAAAGATTACTTGTCAGGTCGGACGCAGTCTGTTTGTATCGGTGCGGTGGTGAGTGATGAAGAACCCATTAATTATGGGGTTCCCCAGGGGAGTATCTTGGGACCAACTATGTTTCTAATCTGCAAAAGTTTCTAATATGCAATCTTCAAATTCCGAATTGTGACATATTAGCTTATGCTGACGACACGGCTCTATTATCGCACGGAGAAGACTGGATTTCTGCCAAAAAACATGCCGAAAATGGAGTGCGGGTCGTAATACAATGGCTTTCTAACAACCTGCTAACCCTTAATATAGAGAAAACAAAATTTATCCGTTTTTATCTTCCAAACTCCCCTGAGCCACCCGAAGCCGCCAATACACTCAAAGCTCACACCTGTGCGGTGCCAGTGGACTGTGTCTGCTTGTCATTGTCACAAGTGAGCAATTTTAAATATCTTGGTGTCTTACTTGACGAACGACTCGACTGGCGTCCACAAATTGAAGCTCTCACTAGTCGCATCAGAAAACTAATGTATATTTTTAAGAATCTGAGACACAGCGCTGATGCTTCAACGATTTACATAGTCTACACTGCCCTATGTCAGTCATTGTTAATTTATTGCATACCCATATGGGGTGGAACCTATAAAACACTCTTTCTGGTGCTGGAAAGAGCGCAAAGGGCAATTCTAAAGGTGATACATTTTAAACCACGGTTTTACTCAACTGCCAAACTATATGAAGAATGTCAGGTCATGACTGTGAGACAATTATATATTTTAAAAACAGTACTTCGGAGGCATTCGCTACTACCATTGGATGACAAAATCAATAAAAAGCGCTCTGGTGCAGTTGTTTGCCCTGGTGTACTTTGCAGAACAGCTTCTGCTAGTAGGCAATTTGACGCAGTAAGCTCGAGACTGTATAATGCAGTCAATAAAACCATAAATATTTACAGCTTAACTAAACGAGAGGTTAAACATAAATTAGAAAAAAGAAATTAGAAGAAGTCGTAGAAGAAATTGTGCTACTAGTGTCGCGTATATATTTTGGCTGTTGACATCAAAACTACAAACGTAGCATACAGGGAATTCTTATAAAAATAACATAACAGCCTGTATTCCCCGAAGGGTTGGGCAGAGGTGTACTTAGTACGGCACATTTTGCCAGTTATGTTTAGGTCCTATGAATAGGGGGCGAGCCTATTGCCACTAACCGGGCACCAACCCAGACTTCGGACTGTTACTGGGAAATTTCATATGGAAAACCCAATAACACTGCCTGACCGACCTCTGACTCCTCTTTTATTTTAGTATATCTTACGACTTCCACGCGTATGAAGTCGCGGGTAGAAGTTAGTATTTTCTAAAACCTATCCTATCGTATCTTGCTATAAGCTAAACGAACAATACTTAACTGAACAATTTGTTCAATAATAACACTAAAAGGTTTAAAATAAAACAAATTATTAAAAAAAACAAAAATCCCGACTGCAAAACATGAACTGAAAGGATAGAAACAAGATGAACAGTAAACCAATATCCTTAAAGTACCAAAAATAAATAAATGCAGTCGGAGGCAAATTTTAAGGCGTTCGTAACATCTTAGTTGCCTCCGACTGCATTTATTTATTTTTGGTACTTAAAGGATACTGGTTTACTGTTCATCTTGTTTCCATCCTTTCAGTTCATGTTTTGCAGTCGGGTTTTTTGTTTTTTTTAATAATTTGTTTTATTTTATACAATATTTAAACTATTCAAGGTTATGGTTGGAAATGAGTATTTTTATTACCTGATTTAAATAACAGTCTTAGCTATATAACATAAACAAAACCGGAGTTGGGGCTCGCGAACGAAGAGGCGAGATGACCTTGTCGAGGAGGCGCGTGAAAAGAGTTCCTGGAAGGACTTGGGGAGGCCTTTGCCCAGCAGTGGGATATATGCTATAGGCTATATGGGCAAAGACTAAACTAACAAAAAAACAAAAACAGACCTAATTTTAGCCATCTACACACATAAAACACGACATAAATATACCAAACTTTACTAATTTACATTTTACAGGTAAAACATGACGCAAAGAAAAAGAAAACACAAAAAGTACTAGTTGAGGGAAAATAATGAGTGTAAATCATAGTTGCGAAGTTCATTACCGCGATGTACGTTACAGTGTAAATCATAGTGGCGAAGTTCATTACCGCGATGTACGTTACTGCGAAAGTTTACTATCACGACGTTCGTTGTTGCGAAAGTTCTTTACTACGATGATTGCAGCAACCACGCAAAACGGCCAGTGAAATGCTGGGGCAATTTAGATTGCTTGATACTCTAATACGCTTACATGACTGAACGGATGTCTATAACATTTACCACAGATGTACCTACCCTAGAATATTTTGAATTATCAAACCAAAAACTTTTTATAGGTTACTAGCTGCGCCCCGCAGTTTCACCCGCGTAAGTCTCGATCCTGTGAGAATATCGAGATAAAAAGTATGTCCTATGTCTTAATCCAGGGTGTCAGCTACCTCTATACAAAATTTTATCAAAATTGGTCCAGGCGTTAGAGCGTGAAGAAGTAACAAACATACACACACACACTCACAAACTTTTGCCTTTATAATATTAGTGTGATCTAACTTCAATTAAAAGTTCCCTGCAAAGCGTGTGGACTTGCAGACAATAGCTAGCAATTTACTTTTGAAAAAAAAAAAAATCTGGCTGGTTCTAGTGGTCGCAAGTGCGCTGGGGTCTATTTGATAAAACCGATAGGCTACAGGTAACAGGGGACAATCTGACAATCCGACAATTTTGTAAGTTTCCTTCATAGGCTTCTGCTTTATTGAACAGTACCTGTTGTGAAAATGTGTCAATTTTGTATGTTTTAGACAAATATGTCGTATTGTGAGTTAAATGATAAGTAAATGAGCGTGGGATCCTGGGGTCGATTCCCAGGTCAGGCAAAGTGTTAATGGGTTTTTCCAATAGGAATTTCTTAGTAACAGCCCGGAGTTTGAAAGTTGGCGGTGTGATATCCCCGTGCCTCGAAAACCACGATAAGCCGTTGGTCCTGCGCCTGATCTCTCTCCGATCGTGTCGGCTTGCCGTCTCATTGGAGTATGAGAGTGAAGGAACAGAGTGCACCTGCACACACTTGTGCATTATAATATTCCCTGCACCGCGACGAAGCCTCCGCATTTGGTCTGGAGAACTATATATTTATTTATTAGAATAGAATAAAATACTCTTTATTATGTACACCAAAAAAAAACACTTATATAAATTTTGAAATTTTTACATTTTATTATTATTTATTATATTAATTTAACTTAAAATATCTAGCTATCTTCCAATAACATAAGTTCAAAATCCGGCTATCTTCCAATAACATAAGTTTAAAAAAGAATAGATTATACATACTTAATTTATTTTTAATTTTTGTATGTCACACTTACAAAAATATAATATACTAACTTATACTTATAACTTATGTATATAATACTAACTTATAAAGTAAAAACTTTACTAACTTATATAAGTCTGTTATTAAAGTTTTTTAGTTATTTATTTTATTTCACTGAATTCTAGACATACCAACTGATAATTATGATCGACTAAATATTTGCTTGTTATGTTAATAAAAAAATAGGTTTTCCATTTCAGTTACTGATCAGCAGTGGCGCCTGGTCATGTTTCTTCGTGCTGGGTCTCTGCACTGGGTCTCCAACGGTGTTGATTCCTCAACTCCGAAGAGAAGCCAACTCCACCGATGCTGTCAGTCCGGAGATGGCTTCCTGGTTACGTAGGTATTTTTAGTAACTATTCAAGATCATTGGTATTGGTATTGATAAAGGTTAGAAAAGAAGTAAATTGCATAGATTAGTACAATAAAAAATGTCAATACTTTACGATACTACAAAAAAAACGCAAAAAAGAGGATGATTGCTTATGACTAGAGCGAAGTATACGCGATTCACCGTCACCGACCGACTGGAGCCGATTACCTATACCCGATGCAGCGTCACCGGCGCGAGCGTGACAGTTCAATTTCATTCACTGTTCAGAAAGAGCGCAAAGTTTTCAATGGATATAATGACCTGACTAACTTGTCTGTTTGTATCAGGACCACTGCTCTAACCACGGTGATGAGAAATATCGTGAGTCAGCTCGATCCCAGTAACACTATCTAATCTTAACTGAGCTGTGATTCCGCTGGTTGCAGTTTTGCGTGGATGTGACACATATTTTCCCCCAACTTGTTCTTTTTAGGGTTCCGTACCCAAAGGGTAAAACGGCTACCCTATTACTAAGGCTCGGCCGTCTATCTGTCTGTCTGTCTGTCTGTCCGTCTGTCACCAGGCTGTATCTCATGAACTGTGATAGTTAGACAGTTGAAATTTTCACAGATGATGTATTTCTGTTGCCGCTATAGCAACAAATACTAAAAACCAGAATAACATAAATATTTAAGGGGGCTCCCATACAACATACGTGATTTGTTTTGCTCGTTTGTGCTCGATATTGATAACGGCATCAGGTAGACGCTTGAAATATTAACAGAATATTTAGTTATATATAATATTTACTTTAAAAATAAATAATTAAATTAAAATAAAACAAATACCATACAACAAACGTGATTTTTTGCCATTTTTTTTATAGATAATGGTACGGAACCCTTAGTGCGCGAGTCCGACTCGCACTTAGCCGGTTTTTTTTGTATTTGTGTTTTTTCTTTGCGTCATGTTTACCGCAAATAAATGTATTTTCTTTCTTTCTTCTTATTCCACCTGATGCTAGGGAACACAGACAAGTATCTAGGTATTGATAATATTGCCAGTTCATTTCACTTTAGTTTTCTCTAAGTTGAGATTTTTATAGAATAGATCAGAAAATGGCATGGTAGCTCACTTCAAGCTAACTTCACCTTAGTTTTATAGAGAATAGACCGGCTGTTTCCTTACAACATGTTAATTTATTAATCATACAATATTGTGCAACTTTTATCAGTTTCATTCAAGTATTTTCTATTTTGACGGAAACCGATGAAAATACACAGTATTTTTTTTTAAACTAGCTCCTGCCTTCTTCTTGAAAATTCTTGTTTTATTGTTGTTTTTTTCTTGTTTCAGTAATACTGTAGCTTTCCATTAGTGAAGAATTTTCGGAATCAGATCAGTAGTCCTGAAGATTACCCACTAATACAAACTCATTTTTTTTATATTTATTATAATTATATACTCACCATAGATTAATTTATTAAAATATATGCCTGACAAATACATAGTTTTGTCTCAAATGTCATACAGGTTATTTTTATTATTCTGTAACCTTTTGAGTATGACAATAAGAAAAAAAGTGGCCAAGTGCGAGTCGGACTCGCGCACGAAGGCGTCCGTTCCATTATCTATAAAAACGGCAAAAAAATCACGTTTGTTGTATGGGACCTTAAATATTTGTTTTATTTTTTTTTAATTATTTATTTTTAAAGTGAATATATAACTAAATATTCTGTGAATATTTCAAGCGTCTACCTGTTGCCGTTATCAATATCGAGCAAAAACTAGCAAAAAAACCGGCCAAGTGCGAGTCGGACTCGCGCATGAAGGGTTCCGTACCATTATCACAAAAAAAAATAAAAATTAAATCACGTTTGTCGTATGGGAGCCCCCTGAAATATTTATTTTATTCTGTTTTTTAGTATTTGTTGTTATAGCGGCAACAGAAATACATCATCTGTGAAAATTTCAACTGTCTAACTATCACGGTTCATGAGATACAGCCTGGTGACAGATTGACAGACAGACAGACAGACGGCGGAGCCTTAGTAATAGGGTTCCCGTTTTACCCTTTGGGTACGGAACCCTAAAAACCAGTTACTAACGAGTGGTGATGGTTATGTTATCATAAGCATGTCTAGAATAAGGAATTAATTATTGTTCCAAAAATCATTGAGGAAACCAGTTTAAATAAACCTGTGATCAACTTTTAAAGTTGTCTGTTTATTGAGTATTCGCGATACATTATAATAACATAGAAGTTGCTATCACATGCCAATTTTACATCAAAACGCAAAACAATGCTAACTTTTTTCCAAATTATACCTCTAATTTGCAATTAATTTATGAGTCAGTATTGTGTTTTCAGCTGCCGTGTACAGCTACAGCGGGTTGCCCTGGGTGATCATTCTGCCCATCTTAGTGGCGCTCGTGGGCAGGAAGATCACCCACAGCGTAGTCTGCGTTTCCACATTCGTCGGCTACATCATCTTCTACAACAGCAACGACGTCTACATGATCCTCATAAGCGAAATCTTCCAAGGACTCGTCATTGCTTCGTATCTCACCACCACAATAGCCATTATCACGGAGTATACATCCGCAAATAACAGAGGCCTCTTCTTGACCATCAAATCTGCAACATTCTTTTGGGGTATACTAGCCTCAAATCTTATAGGAACTTTCTTCCATTGGAAGAAGATAGCCCTATTAGGATTGGTGTGTTCTATATACAGTTTAGGCACAGTATGTTTCTGGCCAGAATCTCCACTGTGGTTGGCAACAAAAGGGCGCTTTGAACAGTGCGCAAGAGCCCATAGATGGGTAAAAGGTTCGTCAATGTCTTCTGAAAAGGAACTCGAAAAACTTATAAATGATCATCAAAATGTTAGCCACAAAATATCTATAAGGAATCAAGTTATGAAGTCTATTAAAGCAGTGGTTCAGAAAGAATTTTACAAACCGTTGCTATTGTCTATGTTATTGATGGCATTATATATATTTTCCGGGAAATTAGTATGTACAGTGTACGCTATAGACATACTAAACAAAATAACTAAGAATGAGTCTACTGCTTATGCTGGTATGTTAATATTGGATGCAGTGACAGTTTCAACAATGTACGTAGGATGTGCTTTATCAAAAGTATTCAAAAGACGTAGTTTACTACTTACCTCTTCTTCTATTGCAATTGCATTTTTGTTTTTACTATCTCTATATTTATATTTAGTAAAAGCATCAGTAGTATCAGAAAACAAGTATTTATCAATTATATTGTTAATTTGTTATTCAGTAGCAATTAGTTGTGGACCAATGATTCTATCTACAACTATATGTGGTGAATTAATATCTACAGAGTATAGAAGTTTATCTATGTGTGCTTTAGCACTATCTTTCAAGATAATGCTCGGTACGTTTATAAAAGTATGTCCTTACGTTTTTAAATCTTTAGGAATGCATGGCACTTTTCTATTATTTGCTTTGTCTTCATCTGTATGTTTGGTTTTGATATATTTTTATGTACCTGAAACTAAAGATATGAGTTTGCAGGAGATTTCTGATTGTATAAAGGGGTTGAAACCTGTAGAAGAGGCTAACGAATTGATTCCAATTGTGTCTAATGATGTGACTATTGTTTCTAGTAACAAAAAGAAAGAAGAGTCGCTGAATAAATTGCTGATCTTAGTATGATCGTCACATTTTTAGGTAGGACAAGCGTTTTATTCCTTAAATATGATTTACTTAAGTTTACTTGTGCAATACATTATAAGGAATAAGATTTAATTTACCTACATAGTATAATAGTATTGTGATAGCAAATAATTCATTAGAACTTAAGTTTTAGCAGGCGCGTAGGCGTTTCAAAATCATTTGCTTACTTAGCAAAACAATTTTAATTAATAATTATGATAGAATAGAATCTATGTTTAAAGGTTGCGTGTAAATGATTCGTAAGACGTTTATTTTTAGTTAAACAAATTAAAAACAATATAACCCTCGCATTTTTTTTTATTGCAATGACACAAAACTGCACCTCACTTTAATGGATTTTAAAAGTTAGTAAAACAACCCTTAGGCCACCATTCATTGTCCTTCATATTATGGGGAAAATTTCACAGATAACGAATTTTTTTCCTAATTTATAGCTCGCGGCGATATCGCTCCGCTCGGGTTGCCGGTTCAATGCCCGGGTTATCTTTCAAAGAGAAGTGTTCCTTTTCCGTTTATTAATTAGATTTCAACGGAAATTAAGAAATGGAAAAGCGCAGTTTTTGTCGTTTTTCTGGTATGTTTCTGCGAAGATCGCTAATTAAGTTCTGAGATGTTTTGTGAATGATAATTTTTAATTATTATGCTGTTTTAAAGTCGTCAAAATATTGTATTTGTTAAATTCAATTTCATATTTGCATGACACTCTGCCTGCTACATAATGCAGATTTTTATGCGAGTATCTATCTTCTTATCTCTTCTGCTAATTCTTTACTATTAGGTCAAGTTTTGGTCAAAATATTTGCAAGTCAGCGGTTGGTAGCGCAGTTGACTGCCGAAGTTCAAACGAGTAGCCGAACGTTCAGTACGTGGGTACTGAACGTAAGAGACGTGAGAGACAGTAGTGTATCTCACTCACTAGAGGCATCAAGATCCCTTCCACAATAATTTGCAGGGTATATCAACATGAAAGTACATACTCGACATCGAATAGGTGCTGTTACATTATGTTACACTTGTTAACATGTGATTTTGAAGGGAACCGATTACTTTTCCGATTTTTTTTGTTCGAATTTAATTTTACCGAAAACTATTGACCGACGTTTTTTTTGCTTTAAGCATTATTTGACATATTTTAGATCATCGAAGTATCATGTGTCATATGTATTATTTTACCGAACTTTATTTCGCCGATTTACAAAATAACTTTTTGCTATTGGCCGAAGCCTCTTTTGAACTTTTTCATTTGCCATATTTTCACCACACCGAAACAACATTTACGGAATATTATTTGATTACAAATATATAGTCAGTTACTTGATACTGCATTTTCTGCTTTTAAATACCTGCGTCTGATACTATGTCCTGTTATTGAATCATTTGGGTTAGGTTAGGTTAGAACAGTCACCATTTACGATCCCCTCTATTGTCTTTGTGTATGGTGAAATAAATATATGGTAATTCAGAGGTAAAATGAATGTTTGGAAACATAATACTTCGAACAAATGTTATTTCGGATAAGTTTAACTTCGGTAAAAAGTTTTTCGTCCAAATGAAACGTCGGAGTAACGAAAAAAATCGAATTTATAATAGGTCAACTGATACAGTGGCAGAGGTGACTTCGATGAAGTAAAAAAAACCGGCCCAGTGCGAGTCGGACTCGCGCACGAAGGGTTCCGAACCATTATCTATAAACACGGCACAAAAATCACGTTTGCTGTATGGGAGCGCCCCTTAAATATTTTTTTTTTTTTAAAGTTAATAAAAAAAAATTGCATAGCAGTAAAATATTCTGTTAATATTTCAAGCGTCTACCTGTTGCCGTTATCAATATCGAGCAAAAACGAGCAAAAATATCACGTTTGTTGTATGGGTGCCCCTTAAATATTTATTTTATTCTGTTTTTTAGTATTTTTTGTTATTAGTGGCAACAGAAATACATCATCTGTGAAAATTTCAACTGTCTAACTATCACGGTTCATGAGATACAGCCTGGTGATAGACGGACAGACAGACAGACAGACGGCGGAGCCTTAGTAATAGGGTTCCCGTTTTACCCTTTGGGTACGGCACCCTAAAATACGAAACGATAATAGTTGAAAAGTTTTAGGTGAAATGAAATTCGGTCAAATATTTTGTTTATTCAAATATTATTTCGAACCATTTGTTACAAATTATAATGTTATAGTATACAACTTAAAACTAAGATGGGAGTATAAATATATAACCAACATAATTTTACACATAATATAAAAAAAAAAAAGTTAAACAAACACGGACGGCGATCTATATAAATTACCCACATCGATTAGAGAATATGGTTAAATATAACAAATACAACTAAACTGAAACATTTATAGGACAAAAAAATAATAATAATAGAAATTATGATTTTAGGATTGTTATGTACCAAGTTAATTCTGCATAATTTTAAGCGCAATACTTCTAAATTTTCCAGCAGAAACAGCGAAGAACTCAATATCCTGGAAAATCTTATTGAACTGAGTAGTAATACGCCGTAGTCAGCTCACGATTCCGCGTTTGTTCGACAAAAGGTTACAGCAAACAGCGGTCGCACGCGCACACCTCGACACATAGTAGTTCCTTTAGAAGACCTTTAGCTGAAAAGAAAAAGTGGTGCAACAAACTCGCCAACAGCACAGCTGTCCGTTAAGTTTAACTCACTCAGTGTCAGTTCCCTTTTTGTCTAATATTGACCTGCTCAATATTCGACAAAAAGGGAAGTGGGAGAGGGTAAGGCCCCTGACCTCTGCAATTCTTTATTTGAATGTATTCCTGCCATCACTTACTAAATCATCTACCCAAAAGTACTTTTAATTAACTAGCTGATGAAAGAAATCACATGGCAAGCCGATATATCATGAAATACGTGCCGTTTCTTAATTGTGCAGAAGTTAGTTATGATTTGATGCGTGTCTTGATTGCTATAACGAGTCTAATGTTGATCGCTATCGATTTCAAACGGTCTGCTCTTGATTCGGTTGTTTTTTAATGGGTATCAGGGGGCTAGGGGGCTATTGCCAAACTTAAGTGGCAATGGGCAGGGCACATTCCTCGTAGAACAAATGACTGATGGACCCGAAAGGTTCTGGAGTGGTGACCGTGGACTGGAAGATGTAGCGTTGGAAGGCATCCTACAACGTGGACCGATGATCTTGTGATGGCCGCAGAAATCAGCTGGATGCGAGACACACAGAACTGTTTGAAGTGGCGGTGCTTGGGGGAGGCCTATGGCCAGCAGTGGACATCTTTGGGATGAAATGACGATGATGATTAGGGGACAGACACACACACTCTTATAGCAAGTCTTCTTCAAGTTTTCTCTCAAGTAAATCAATGGCTATGCGTCATGCGATTTACCCATTTTAAACTACCACTGTAATCTGTCTTGTATCTTACAAATGATTATGATGGGGTTTTTGCGAAATAAAATTAATGTTTGGCATTTAAATCGATGCCTATGCGATTCGTTAGTGATTCTCGATATTTCATCAAATATTAATTGGGCTGCTAACGCAAATTGGAAATAAGTAAGCTTAATTCATGGACGTATAAAAAACTCGGACGGAATCTCGCTAACAGAAAACTGTGTCACTCAGAGTCAGCCAGCTCGCTGTACGTACAGGCCCCCACGCACACATTCACAGCATACTCACCCATTACGCGTGCAAACGTCAACACAGTCGACACGTTTACGCGGCAAAAAAAAATGTCTTGTGTGGTGAAATGTTGCAAAAGCCGTAGCGATCGGAAGAAAAAAATACACGAATCACGTCACGTCGTTTCATAGGTAAATGAATAATTCAACCACTTCGTTCCCGATTTTATAGATTACAATCAATATTTATTCACCAGAAGAAAATAATTCATCACAAGGCCAGTGTTGCCAATATTCACGTGTGCAAATTACCCTAAATATATGGGAAATTAATATATTTTTTAATCAATTCAATTTATTTAGGTTAATTATTACTAGTTGTTTTATATTCTTTCTACTGGATTTCCTAAAGTAAATGAAGTTTGGCGAAATAATTGGATTGAAAAAATTCGAAATTGTAACTGTCAAAATGACTGGATTCCAAACAAATACAGTGTCATTTGCAGTTTACATTTTGAAACGAATGACTTTTATACAACTAAAGGAGGACGTGTTGTTACATATGCAGTGTTACCTCAAAAGGTAAATTAACAATCTAAGCTAACATGTTAGTGACATGGTATTTATTTTGAAATTACGAAAATGACACGATATTTTTCTTAAAATAAAACAATATTAAGTGGGTAATTTTGGCTATCATGACAACCCTAAATTCACTCACACCTAAGACTGTCGCCGCCATTACGGGACACAGTTTTGTCTTAGCAGGAGTTCCGTCCGACTTTTTTTTTAGGTCCATGGCTTAATTAAACCAACTGCACCTGGCTAAAATTCACTTCTATTACTGACCTTCTTAATTTAAGAAACTACAAACCACAATTACGAAAAATTAAATGCCAAAAACAAACTCCTCCCCAAACAGTCCATTCCCGAACCAGTACCACTCCTTAGGCCCACTATCAATAAAACGCCACGCGGCACTCTCGTGTTCACTGATGCATTTTCTATTATTAGATCCAGTTGATCATATGCTATCAACGAGGTATTGACCATCTCTAAAAATAGCGGTGATCGCAGCATGGACGTTACTCAATGAATCGATTGCTCCTGAATGGGGTTGTGACTTGTCGTGATTCCTGAACGATTTATAATAGTCATTTGAATAAGTGATGGTATATAGGACATTGTTGTGTTTTTGTTTTATAGTTGTCTCCTATGAGAAACCAGCTGGTCTTTTCTGTAAAAAATAAATCTTGGTGTAGAAACTTAGGTGAAGGTATGTCGTTCCACCAGCATGTCGATTCTGTGACCATCTCACCGTAAAAACTTATGTGAAGTGAGCGTGGGGTGAACTCCAGTATCAACCCACCTGATGCTAGGAATGGACCAAGTATTATATATACAGCAGTCATATTCGAGATTTTAATAATATTTTTTATGCTAATTCTGTTGATAATTTTATATTATTTCAAAGCTAGATTGAAGTGTCTAAACATAGTAAAGTTTAAGGACTAGTCCAGGAAAAAATAGAAAAAAACAAAATTGATTTTCTAAATGAATTTCTGTTTTGCTTTTTTTATGTAAAAACCTCTTAATTAGTAATGTTAAGACACTTAAATACTAGCTTTGAAATAATATAAAATGCTCAACAGAATTAGTATAAAAAAATATTATAAAAATCTCGATTATGATTGTAAATGTAATGCTTGGTCAATCCCTAGCATCAGTGAGATGACACTGCCAGCTTACTTCATGCAATATTTCACGGTGAGATTTTTACAGAACAGCACTGGTGATGTAAAAAACTCACCTTGACGGCAGTGCTATTCTGTAACCATCTCACCGTGAAAACTTAGGTGAAGTGAGCGTAGAGTGAACTGTCAGTGTCATCCCACCTGATGCTATGGATGGACCAAGGATTACATTTACAATAATAATATAAAATAACAAATAATATTTATAAAAATCATAATATAAAATTATCAATAGAATTAGCATAAAACATACTATTAAAATCTCGATACTGACAGCTCACTCCACACATTCACGGTTAGATTTTTACAGAATCGACATGCTGGTGTAGCATCAGGTGGAATTACAGCTTACTTCACCTAAGTTTTCACGGTGAGATTTTAATACCAAGATCGACAGATCACTTCACCTGAGTTTTCACGGTGAGATTTTTATCGGAAGATCGGCTGATGTATAATACAGTTTTCAATAAAGTGTAGTGATATCTTGGGAGATATTTCATTTTCTTCTATGCCTTGATTCCAATTGTTTTTTTATTGATGCTGATGACCGATAGATTTATCTAGTTATCATCCTACTGCCCTTATCCTAATCGATTAAGGGTCCGTGGAATATATAAACTATCTTCTTTCATTATTTTCTATTAGCCGTCATCTCTATGGTCAGATTATCTTTAAATTTCACACTATCCATCCATTGTTTCTTTGATCAAATTCAAACCAAAACTCAAAGCATTTATTTCAAATAAACCAATTTTACAGGCACTTTTGAATTGTCAAGGGGTCAGTCAGAGAGATGAAGCTAGTTGCCATTGCAAAGCGTAGTAGGTTCCTATGGAGAAGAACGGGCAAGAAACTCCACGGACACTCTTTTTAATCAAAATATTGTGACAAAGTATTGGTTACATCATTCATGTTGAAATTATACATGTGAGGACAATGTAGAAAGACGTGCACGTTAAAAGCGTCCGTATTATAAAGATAAAAACAAAAACAATTAAAATAAGCCGTGGCAGCTAAGAAATGACCAGTCCCTACTGACGGCGCTCGTTCACGAACATGACGCATGGATCAGCACTGTTTAGCTCAACCATTTTGAAGGGAACTTAATGATCCAACACACACGCCACCATCAGCGAGACATTTGAGTGAGCATGACACACTCTCAGCCGCCAGGGCACATTCAAGTCAATGAAAGCCGTACTCAGTAAATGGTAGGTACATAGTGCTCACACATGTACTATGCAATTATACAATACTAAGAGATTGAATTTATACAATTTATAGATAGTATTTACAATCTTCAACAGCTCCAATAACATATTCGAATGCTAATCAATTAGTTTACGCGCCCTTGTGGAGCAGGACCAGCGTTAAGCCAATCATTTTTGTCAGCGATGTAATCCCCCAACTTATAATATGCTTGGCTACATAGTGTGCGTTTTATACAAAATTTAAATTTCGTTTCATTTAGTTGAAGTATGTGGGGAGGTATTTTATTGTAACATTTTAAACTGTACCCTATGAAGGATGAGTCTACTTTAGCCAGTCTGAAACCTGGTTGAACTAGTTGGTCCCTATTTCTAGTCTCATAATTGAGTCTTTCACCTCTTTTACTGAATTTAGATTTTTCCTTACGTACATGATGTTTTCATAAATAGTTTGACAAGGTACTGACATGATTTTAATATCTTTAAACGGTTTCCTTAGAGAATCGCGCCTGCGGAGGCCATATATTGCTCAGATGGCTCTTTTCTGCTGAAAAAAAATAGACTCGATATCTGCAGCCCGTCCCCATAGTAAAATACCGTAAGACATGATACTATGAAAGTAACTGAAATACACTAGCCTCGCGGTATCTACATTTGTGAATTGACGGATTTTTCTTACAGCATATGCTGTTGAACTTAGCCGTCCTGCAAGAGATGTTAAATGAGGACCCATTGCAGCCTTGAGTCGAGGGTGATCTCAAGGAAAACAGTTTTTCGACGAATTCAAGTTTCTCCCTATTCAATACTAGGTATGTCACAATCACTACTTTTAACATTCGGTAAAGCAAATCTTATTCATTTAGTTTTTTTCCCATTTATTACTAAATTATTAGCAGCAGTGAACCAATTTTCAACCTGCAATAGGGCGTGATTTACGTCTTCAAGATTTGATGCCCGTCTATTTATCTTAAAGATTAAGAAGTGTCGTCAGCAAATAACACCATTTGTGGTTGGTTTTGTAATAAATGGGGTAGATCATTAATGTATACTAAAAAGAGGAAAGGGCCCAATATCGACATCTTCCTCTACTCGTATAGCCATATAATGCGTCAGGGATGTTTGCGGACAACAACATTGATGGTTTTGCCGCCATTATAAGAAAAAGATGTGCATCCCTGATGTCGCGTGTTCGCGGCAGCACCAATAGTATTCTCAGTGTGTCCATAGATCGGTAGGACTCCTCGATGCAATGTGGCGGAGGTGGATGCAGCTCCACGCTGAATTTTAATTGTTTTGTTAATCTGTGTCTGTACTAAGACTAGATAATAAGTAAAATTGTTACTAACCCTATGGACATTTGTCTGAAATAAAATTATTCTATTCTATTCTATAACTCCGTAAAATCATTTGCCTATCCATTTAAGAAAACTCTTCAAGCACAACCGATCTATTCTGCAAACATCTCACCGTGAAAACTTAGGTGAAGTCAGACTTCAATTCACCTGATGCTTGGAATTGACACTATTGTCAGCAAATTTCAGCTAGGCTTTTACGATGAGATTTTTACGGAATAAATCGGCAGGTGTGAGTTGGCAGGCGTGAGAGGGAGGCAACATTTGCGCCCTCACGCCCCTAGTTGCCGCAGGAAACGCTCCGGGCGTCGGGAGTCGCAAGCTGATTCACGGCCACCGCAGGCGCGAGCTTGCGGACGGTGAGCGATGGGTAGCTTGCCGTCCGATAAGAACCAGGCTCGGGTCGACGGCGCGTTGTGTTCCACGCGCGCCTCAAAGAGATATCAGTATATACTGACGGGGTCCGGTAGGGCCAATGCCT
Organism: Tiliacea citrago; assembly: GCA_963921375.1. Lineage (NCBI taxonomy): Eukaryota > Metazoa > Arthropoda > Insecta > Lepidoptera > Noctuidae > Tiliacea > Tiliacea citrago. The sequence goes on from OY992800.1 coordinate 22,388,056, forward strand.
GCCGGGGTTGCGAGTTTGTCCGAAAGGGATATCGTGGCCCTGGCACACAGGCAACTGAAGGAGCACGGGTGGGTTTTAGTCAGTAAAAGTCTGACACGTTACGTCCTCCCGCTCCGCCCAGAGCGGGAGAAGTTATATGATAATTAACCACCCTCAAATAGTGAGAGTTTTGTACATAAACCATCAAATGTAGGATTTAGCTAATATTTTTATCCATTAAAGTGCGATTGTGATAATATCTTAGATATTTATTTATCACTTAGATATTTTATTCAACGCCTGAACTTATTTTAATGTTGATACGCTCATCCGTACTAATTAACATGGCTGATTCATAAGGCAGTCATAGTAGGTATTACATTTCAAATATGGCATTCCGTTACTAAAAATAAAATAATACTTAGGTAAAACAGGGTTCAAACTATTTTTTTTTTTTGTGATCTTTTACACAGCGTAGCATATTTAGCATACATCAAACCTATCATTAGATTATGTCTGGACTTAAAAAGATATCAACAAAATTTCAGCCGATAGACACCGCCACCACCGGCCTGTATCCACTACTGGACATAGGCCTCCCTAAAGCGAAGGGGTTTGCCATAATCGCCATGCTTGGCAGGCGGGTTGGCGAGCGCAGTATGGTGTTAAAATGCATAGAGAACACTGCTGCCCATTCTCTAGTAAGTCCCTTAGTCGCCTTTTACGACACCCACGGGAAGAAATAGGATGGTGCTATTCTTTACGCCCGGCACCACACGGACTTTATCATTCTCCGTAGCAAGAGGCACAGATTGTTCGCCGTGCCTTGGAGTCGAACCGTCGCTCGAGCCCAGTCTCCTGTCCTTCGCACACTCTGCGTTCAACGCTCTCTTGGACGCTAAGCCTCACTGTGATGTGTTCGCGGATGAATGGAAGAAGATCTTGTCAACATCTGGAGTATTGTGAGATGAGCGTATGACTGTCGAGTAACTGTATTCTTTTGTTTTTGTACTTATATAATGTGTTTTGTCTTTAACTGATGTAGGTAATTGGCCTTTGGCCGTTTTATGTTAAAGTAAAAATAAATAAATCATTTATCCTCCACCAATCGTTGACAAAACCCACAAATCCCACAAACGTTGACAAAACTAAATTTTCTCCAATGGCACAAAAAAGTATCCGATCATCAATCTAATTTTGAACTGGGTCACATATAGAGCATAGTTTGCTACTTTGTTCACACACCAATTATTTCGTGTTTGGGCTCTGAGTCATATCAATTGATTTAGAGCTAAATAATTCGATTGATGCCTTTATGGATGTATGGGAACGGGGAGACGGTTCAAGGACTTTTTCTGGTGTAAATTTTATAGGTTTTAATCATATTGTTTTATTTTTGTCGGTAAGCTTAGCACTGGACATTTTTGAACATTTGTCTTCATGGCATTCATCATTCTAGGCTAGCCTATTCCCAACTATGTTGGGGTCGGCTTCCAATCCAACCGGATGGAGCCGAATACCAGTATTTTATGTAGACTGACTGCCTATCTGACTTGGTCAACCCAGTAACTGGGTAACACAATACCCCTTGGTAAAACTGGTTGTCATAGTTTTGGGCTTCTGACTACCTGTAACGATTGTCACAGAGGTGAGAAGAATTTGGGTGCAGTCTCACTCGGCCAAAGCAGCACTTCTAAGAAAAAGTGTTGTATGCATGACCCTATTACACCCCCCCCTATTATTATTTTAAACTATTTAGTAAACACTTTGTAAATTGTCTTTGGTCCCTGACATCAACCAGTGGACAAGATTGTCAGAATACTTAAAGTATTGGATGCGAGGCTTTTGGCTACTTAGTATGTTTTTTTTTTTTTTGACTTTTTTTGTTGTACTGTGCGTTTTGTTTGTGCAGAATAAATAAGTTTTCTTTCTTTTTTTTTTCTTTTCTATTAATAAACAATACAATTCCGAATTACAATAAGCAATTGAAATATTATATTTATGGTAAACAAGTTTTGTTTCTTAGCTCTTTGGCTAGTTTGAGCTATATTAACGGGTCCAAGCCAAGTCAATGTAGCATGTGTGGTGTTTTTATTTTTTATTAATTTATTTTTTAACACTTAAAAAGTTGCTTACTTTTATGGGCTACTATAACATTATTGATTTTTATAACGATAATTTTTGAATTTTATTGTTGATTTAATTTTATTAATTTGGCATATTTTTGTCTGTAATTAGTATTGACTACATTTTGTACTGACTCTGATTGTATATTGAATTATTGACTACATTTTGCACTAACTCTAAATTTATATGAAACTGTCATTACCAACTTTTTTTTTTTATTCTATTTTATTTAGGGACTTTTATAATCGCAATGCGTATGACAGTCCCATCATACCCTAATTACTTATATAATTCAAAAATACACGCTGCTATGTATTATATTCGGGCCATGAACCTAAACAGACTCTTCGCATCATCATCATTTGGTTGAGACAAAATTCTATGGAATGTGCCTAAATCAAGTCGGTTCAACATCAACACCCGAAACACATCATTTCTATCAGACTCATATCGAACACAGTCCATAAATAAGTGATTTAAGTCTTCCACAACTCCACACTCCACACAATTAGGAGAGTTGTTTTTTTTCATCATGTATGCAAACTTATTACATGGAATGTGTCCAGATCTGAGTCTAGGAGCTGTAACAACTAATTTTCTAATTAAATTATTATTCATGAACCAGGGCACACGCAACGGCTGACCCTGCATTGTTTTATACCAGATCCCTTTTCCCAATTAACGTTTATCAAAATACTCTTTCCAATCATCGTAACACTTCTTTTTAAATTTAGGTAAAACTTCTGCATAATCTAGCATTACCATCGTTTCTTTTCCATTTTTAGCTGCATATTTTGCCAGCATGTCAGCCTTTTCATTGCCCTGTATCCCAATATGCGATGGAACCTATTGCAGCATTGCCAAACATGCCTGCATGCATTGCATTGCCAAAATTAATTAAGAACAAGTATCATGTTACCCATGTTTGAACAAATTTTATATTTATCTTTAAAGATCTACGAATGACAGCCGGGACCAATGGCTTAACGTGCTTGCCGAGGCACGGAAGGGTCTCGATATGAAATGGATTTTCACCCATCCACAAACCAACCGCGGCAAGCGTAGCTTAACCTTCCATCGACTCGTGCGGCTGTTATTATTTTCCCACGAGTCAAACATTTTATTTAAAATTCAATGGTGCTTAATGTTATGATTAAGATGCGTAAGCTATGGAAAAAAATAGTTTTTAATTTAATTTTACATTATTATTATTTTATTTTATTATACACATTATTTATTTTAAATATGAACGTAAATGAGGAAAATGAGTATTTATGGATCGTAGCAAGTGGCATTATGTAGTTTCTGCCTTCCTTTGGGGGTAAAAAGGTGCATATACTCACGCCTCACACTAACAAATCAAGCAAACAAACAACAAAACAATGTCTTTTTTTTTTGCGCCTGCCCAAGAAAAATATGTGAAAGTACAGTTTGAATTCCTGAACAGTTTTGTCTTCAGTTATACTTTTATAGGTAGTCGATATTCCAGTTTGAAGTTCTAGACTTTAGAGGTTATGTTCTTGTCAACTATAGACCCTAACCGAAATATAAATATAGAAGTACTTTCTTACCACTTAAAATATCTTTGATAGAAATGCACTACGTATTCAGAATTATAAGTGTAGCTGACCGCGACTTGTGTAGGTCTGCCACGTGCGACGTAAGTAAATAAATGTTCAGAAGAATATTAATTTATTCATATTCATCTCAGCGCCCATCAACATAAGCAGTCGCTAAATTAGAAAATCACAGAAAATCGATGGAAATTTTCAACCAATTATTTTTATTTTCACATTTATATTCTGATGCAGAAATATATTTCAACACCACATGTTAATAGTTTCACCACTTTTGTGCTCTCGAAAATATAGTATATTGCGCCTTTGATTTACTTAATGAAGATATTGAATAATCATAACTTAAAATTTTGATTTTATCTCAAGGATAGCTGAAGCCTAGTGTGTGATTTTTAAATTTCTTGATATGGTTTGCTAAATAATAGGAAAAATACATTAATGACTGGGTTTAAAAAAAATATATAGGTCGTTTCAACATTATTTTTCTGCTATATTTTGTATCGAAGTTGAAAAAAGTGCTTCCCCCACATGCGAGTAGACCATAATTATAATAATGTTGAAAAAAATAAAAATAAAATACCCAAAATTTACAGTTTTCTTTATCAATGTTACCGGCACCCCTCTAAACTACTTTATAAAGAAAACCTTTTGAGATCAGCTGTTCGATGTCAACAGGGTGGGCAATAAATCCAATTATTCGGCAACTAAATTCTGAATTCAACGTTTGGTATTTGGATGACGGAACCCTAGGAGGTGATGTAGACACAGTCTTAAAAGATTTAAGTTTTTTTAAAGAAAATATCAGTTCCATGGGCCTTGACCTTAACTTTTCAAAATGTGAAATATATCTTCCCCAAACCACTGACAGACAGACTACCATAGCGAAATTTAATACAATAGCACCAAATATCAAAATTACGGAAAGAAATTCTTTTGACCCCCTGGGCTCCCCAATTTTTGAAGAATCCTTTCCAACGTTAATTGAGGAGAAAATACAAAATTTTAATGATGTCTCGGAAAGACTTTATAAAATTAACATCCATTCGGCCTTCATACTCATTCGATACTGTTGTTTTGTACCAAAATTAAATTATAGCCTTCGCTCCTCACATCTTTGGAGGCATCCACAACTTTTAGAAAAAGTTGATTAAATTATTAGGAACACACTAACTTCTATCCTAAATGTGGCCCTGGACGACCGATCGTGGCAGCAAGCCACACTTCCCATTCGCCTGGGAGGTCTCGGCGTCCGCAAAATTTCAAGTAGGTATAAGTTTACCGGCCTTTATCTCCTCGGTCCACAGTATACTGATAAATTAACCAGGAGCATTTTATCTTCCTCACTGGTCGATTTTGAGGTACCGTGTTTGACCAACGCTTTGAACACTTGGAAAATGGCTTGTCCCAATACGGATTTGCCCGACAATCCGTCCTCCCAGAGACGGTGGGACGTGCCGCTCTGCAGTGTTATTCAGAATACCCTGATAAACACGTCACTTAATACTGCTGAGCGTGCCCGTCTGCTGGCTGTGGGAGAATGGGAGTCAGGTTTGTGGCTTCAGGCGCTACCGTCATCCACCATACGCACTATGATGGGTGACTCATCGTTTCGGCTCGCTACGTATCTCCGCTTGGGCGCACCTTGTGTTGCTCCGCATCGGTGTCATTGCGGTGAAGCCGTCGACAGTCTCGGACACCATGGCCTGTCCTGCTGCAGGAGCACAGGTCGCATAGCACGGCACGCCAGCATCAACGATATTATTCGTCGAGCTCTTGTCACCGCCGGCGGCGGTATTAGAACCAAACGGATTGGTACGTGACGATGGGAAGAGACCAGACGGCTTGAGTCATAACGTTATTGCCTTGGAAGGTGGGTAGGCCTCTGGTGTGGGACGCAACCTGTGTCGACACCCTTGCGCCATCTCATGTTCCAAGCACGGCTGGCTGTGCTGGCTCCGCTGCTGCGGCTGCTGAGACCCTCAAGCGGCGCAAATACTGTAATCTTATGGGTAACTATAGTTATGAGCCGTTTGGGGTCGAAACGCTCGGGTCATGGGTGCGCGTCTCCTTTTTAAGGAAATTTCTCGCCGACTGATCGACACTTTACGTGACCAGAGGGCTGGCTCGTTCTTTGGCCAAATAATTAGCATTGCCATTCAACGTGGCAAAGCTGCCAGTCTTCTGGGTACGTTTCCGGATGACAGCGATGCGGACGCTATTGGAGTTTTCTGTGATCTCTCCAAAGCCTTTGATTGCGTGCACCATGACATGCTTTTGCGTAAACTACATCATTACGGCGTCCAAAATGAAGCTCTTAAAGTAATAAATTCTTATTTGTATAATAGGTTCCAATGTGTAGATGTTGATGGTGTGAAATCTTCCGAGCTACCAGTTCAGTTAGGTGTACCTCAAGGCTCAATTCTAGGCCCATTGTTATTCTTAGTGTATATTAACGATTTACCATTCTATATAAAGGGTGTCTGTGACGTTGTACTGTTTGCACATGATACCTCTCTTATTTTTAAAGTAGACCGGAATAGACAAGATTTTGACGACGTAAACATTGCACTCTCAATGGTTACGGATTGGTTTACGACAAATAATTTAGTTCTCAATGCCAAGAAAACGAAATGTATAAAGTTTGCCTTACCGAATGTTAGAAATTTAGGTCCCAACATCGTTTTAGATAAAGAGGTGCTTGAAACTGTAGACTCGGCAGTGTTTCTGGGTATAACAGTAGATGCCAAACTTCAGTGGGGACCTCATATATCAAGCCTAGCGGGAAGGCTCAGTTCGGCCGCATACCCCGTCAGGAAAGTAAGACAATACACTGACGTTGATACAGCCCGATTAGTCTATTTTAGTTATTTTCATAAATGATAAATGATAAATGATTTTTATTTCTGTAAGTAGGTTTGTACAAACACTTTTACACGTCAGTCATATTTTTAAAACTAGATGAGGTCGGCGTTTCCTATCTGACTACTCTGCGAAGAAAGGCCGAAACAAACTCAGAGGTCACAGTCTCTTTTAAAGTCCAGACATAATCTTGGTCAGATCATGTGAAGGCCATGTAGATTGGTGTCTGAAATGGTCTTTTGAGGAAAGAACCACACAGATTGAGTGGACCTGACCAGTCAGTGCACGCATTTGTCAGTAATCGTGCAGCTCTACTCAGAACTTCAGGTGCTCAACGATGCGACGATCAATACCAAAGAAATGACATTTGGGTAGGCCGCTTAAATGACTCAAACTGCCAGACCATGATTAACACTAACTGAGAATAAAAGACAAAGTGAAAATAAAAATAAAAGAGCAATAACCCACATAGTCTTCACATTCACAATAATTAAAATAATATAATACTTTCCAAGTAAATAATCATGTCATTACGTATATATTACGTTACGTATATAAAATAATAAAAGTTTGCAAAAAAAACATCAAAAAATAAAAATAAACCACTTCAATAAGTAAAAATTGGAGCAGCTCAATCCCAAGCCTTTTTGTCCTCAATATAATCTTTAACGGTATAAAAAGCTTTCTGACACAACTTACGTTTAATGAATGATTTGAATTTATTAAGGCTTAGATCTTGAACGTGGCTTGGAAGTTTATTATAAAAGCGTATACATTGACATCGGAACGAGCCACCTATTTTCTTGAGCCTTGTTGTAGGTACAACAAATTTATGTTTGTTTCTAGTATTTATATTATGGATATCACTGTATTTTTTAAACAATTTTATATTTTTATGGGCATATAAAAGATTTTCAAAAATATACTGAGAAGGTACAGTCATTACATTAATCTCCTTAAATTTCTCTCGGAGAGAGTGTCTTGGACTTAATTTATAAACTGATCGTACAGCTCTTTTCTGCAAAACAAAGATATTCTGAATGTCGGCGGCATTTCCCCACAACAGAATACCGTACGACATTACACTATGAAAATAGGCAAAGTACACTAAACGGGCTGTCTCTATGTCAGTTAAATTACGAATTTTTCTAACAGCATATGCTGCGGAGCTTAGCTTTTTAGACAGTTTATCTATATGTGGGCCCCACTGAAGCTTAGCATCCAAAGTTAAGCCCAAGAATACTGTGCTTTCTTCAGGATTCAATTCTTCGCCCTTTATCAACACATCAGTTTTCACCTGCCTAACGTGAGGTAGCGTAAACTTAATGCATTTGGTTTTTTTTTCATTTAGAAGTAAATTATTAACATTGAACCAGTGAACTACTTTTGAAATCGCGCTATTTACATCGTCAGTAACCAGCTGCTGACGTTTAAGTTTAAACAAAAGTGAAGTGTCATCTGCAAACAACACTATATCATGATTATCCTTTATGAGGTAAGGCAAGTCATTAATATAAATAAGAAACAAGAAAGGACCAAGAATTGAGCCCTGTGGAACTCCCATTGTTACTATAGATCCGGGAGATCTTTTTCCATTGACGTCAACGCTCTGAATCCTACTTACTCAAGTATGAAGTAAGAAGATCCAGAGCAGTGTTCCGGATCCCGTAGTGGCGGAGTTTCCTGATTAACGTTTCATGAAAAACGCAATCGAAAGCCTTGGACAAATCACAAAAAAATGCCCAAGGCATCGCATTTATCTTCCCATGCATTATAAATATGTCCTAACAGTTCAACACAGTAGTCGAACGACCCCTTGTAAAACCAAACTGTTTGCTATGTAGTAATTTATGTTTATTAAAAAATCTTTGCAATTGGTCCAAAATTAATTTCTCAAAAATTTTACTAAAGGTAGGTAGTACTGAAATAGGTCTATAATTTGTGGGGTCTGATGTACTACCTGATTTAAACAACGGTATTATTTTACTATTCTTCATGAGGTCAGGAAACACCCCACAGTCAATACAATTATTAAAGATAAGAGCTAAAGTAGGTGCTACGATGTCTATAATAGACTTATCAACTTCTACAGAATTACCCCACAGATCTGCAGTCTTTTTTACATTTAAAGTGTTAAAGGTTTTAATTATATCTCTACAGGTAATATGTTCAAAATGAAATTCCGAATCGCAAACATTTACATTTTCCTTAAGCAAAGACTCAGCAACAGAAGGTGATGAGTTTAGGGATTTAGTAGTTGGAACGGGAATATCCGAAAAGAAATTTTCAAAGGCCACGGCGACTTGTGAGTCTGATTTTATTATGTTGTCATTAATTGACAGGCTATAGTCAGTATTTCGGTTCCTAGACCTTCCCGTTTCACTATTAATAATATTCCAAGTCGTTTTAATTACATTACTACTGTTTTTAATCTTCGAACTCAAATAACGCGACTTGGCCATACAACAAACTTTTTTAAATAATTTTGAATAATTTCTAACATACAAATTAAATTCATCAGTGTTTACATAATACCTTTCATTGTACAGCTCATAAAGCCGTGTTCTACTTTTATGAATGCCAATGGTAGCCCAATCACTGAAAGATGCGTTACTATTAACCGAGATAGTCTTGGGAATAAATGTGGAATTAAATTGTTGACAGTAAATATTAAAAAAAACATTATAAAGATGATTAAGATCATCATTAATAGATGGAACTGGTAATTTATCAATGAGTTTACCTTTAAAAGCTTCCAAGCGACGTGCTGTTTTGGGGTTAACAGTGATATCGTTTTTAGCCACTTTGTTGTTTCGGTTTTGGATAGTAATCCTTTGCCCACAGTGATCAGAATCAAGTAAATTTATAATTTCTTTGTGGCTTGGTATAATATCTGTATAAATATTATCTAGACATGTGGCACTAGTAGAGGTTATTCTTGTGGGCTCCAAAAACAGGTTTACAAGATTGTATGACTGAAACAGACTTATTATTTTACTACAAGAACCTGAGTTCTCTAACAAATTAACATTAAAATCACCACAAGTGATAATGGACTTGTTTGAGTTACAAATCTTGTGCAACACTTCATCCATTACCTTTTCAAAGCAGTCATACAATCCTGAAGGGGGTCTGTACACACTTAATACAATAAACTGCTCCAATTCTATACAGGCTATTTCAACAGTCCGCTCAACAGATAGGCTCACAATATCCTTACGGTCTTTAAACTTAAGCTGGTTACTTACTAAAATTTAACAAGAACTGGTGGCTTTTAAGCCAATGTTCTGTTATACAAAGAATATCAATACTGTTAAAATTCATAAATAATTCTACTTCTAAATCTTTGTTCAGAAATCCTTGAATATTTTGATGCACCAGGTTGATACTATTGACTGATTTTAAACTTTTATTTGATTTATTTTTGCAATTCTGTACATTATTGCTAGAGGTTGACTCTATTGTCCTAATTTCTAATTTAAATTATTTTTAATGTCAATTTTTGTTACCAAATTATTGGCTGAATTATTTAACATGTCATCGCATTGCTCAATAGAAGCAAATTGTTTAGCCAAATTCTTGGCTGTAATAGAAAAATAATAAGATAGCGACACAGCTATCTGTCTTTTACAGTATTTAGAAAGATAGTACCTATCCATAAAAAATCTATCCTTTGTCAAATAAAAATGATTACCAACATAATTGTTAGTGTCAATTAATTGAAATAAATTATTATTATAAGTCAAATTATGCAATGTCATATTAATTTCTGATCTAAGTTTGTTTTCTTCCTGTGGCAAACTTTGGCTATATGGGAATGTGAACAACACAATTTTTCTTAAACTTAGGTTGCACAATGATCTATAATATTGGAGTAATTCTCCTTTGTTCACATTACCCCTATTACCTACAAATATTAATATTATAGTATCCTGGTTAAAATTGCATTTTATAACATTTTTCATTACATTACAGACATTATAGACATGACATTATAGAGTGACCTGGATATTTATTTGTCAACAAGTGGCCTAGATCCTTTCCAATTTCATCACAAAATAATACTATTTCTTTATTTAAACTCTGTTTAGGGAAACAGTTAGTAATTGATACTGGCAAACTAGCACAAGACTGCGGTATGGTGGTATCACATATAGTCAATGAATGGTCTGGTGTGGGTTCAATAGATGGCATAGCGTTATGTCCTACTGTATTCTGCTGTGGGGTAAAGCAGCTGACATTCAAAATATTTTTGTACTCCAAAAACGAGCTGTTCGAGCAATTTACCAGCTGGGTGCCAGAGTTTCTCTAAGAGATTTTTTTAAGGATATTGGTATACTCACGGCGGCATCACAATTCATCTTCGCCAACATCTTATATGTTAGGCAAAATATACACTTATACACTAAAAACAGTGATATTCACAATATTAACACCAGAAATAAGGATAAATTACGTGCTCCTTTTCACCGGCTTCATAAGGTTCATAACTCATTTGTTGGACTTGGTATAACTTTTTATAACAAGCTACCCTCTTCTTTGTTAGATTTGCCTTTTAATGCGTTTAAAGTTAAAGTTAAATCCAATCTTTGTTCAAAGGCATACTATTCTATCAATGACTACTTAAACGATAAGAATAGTTGGTCGCTGTGATTAACTCAAGACAATGTTCATGTTCTTTCTCCAGAATTAGCGTACCTACTGACAGGTTATATGAGTTCATATAATTGTTTATTTTTATTTGACTGTCTAAGTCAATTTATTTTTATTTATTAGTGACTCTAAAAGTGAACTCATGTTTTTTTTATGAGTTGTATTGCAATAAGTGGTTAGCTAGCGACCTAGACAATTGATTATATTATTCTTGCCTGAGCAACCGGCAGCAAGTTCGTCATGCTCCCTTAGATGTCACTGCTTGCGGTAGCGTCGGGGGTCGGGTTGCCTCCTTCCCTCAAATATGGCGAAGGGGGTGATGGCTGATCTTTGCGTTATGCTCGTGAACGGGTGCTGCTTGTGGTGACTGGTCGTCTTGCTGACCATGGTTTTATTATTGTTATTAATGATTAACTGTTTTTTATTTTACTACGATGGTGCTAGTTTATCATTTTGATTTCGAGTTGCAGCTATAGCTTTGTGTGGGCGGGTACGCCCATTATGCCTGGAGGCTTTTATTTAGGTACGTTCTGTTTACGTTATTTCTGCTTGAGTATAGTTTTCGACGATTTTTATGATTTTTTTTGGTATAGTGGCGTGTGCTAGCTAACATAAGGCAAATAATTTAATGTTGTGTTGCGTAATGCAAATTCTTTTACATTTTATTGTATAGATTCAAGTTTTATATCTGAACAGACAGCTGTGCTGCGGGGGAGTTTGTTGCGCCACTTCTTCTTCCCAGCTAAAGCACTAGGAAGTGGTGAAGGGTGGGCGTTTTTGGGGGACTGTCTTATGTAATTTTTGACGTTCGAAAAGTGCTGATTCTCAGCCTAGTTTGAATAAATGACTTTTGATTTTGATTTTGACGAGTACTTTGACGCTTAAGTGTCTTTTTTGTTGTAATTTATTATGTTGTAATGTGAAAATAGATTAGTTTTAAATTAAATTAGTGGCCACTACAATGTTGATTATATTTTTTAATTATCAAACAAAATTAGTGTCTTTAAAAAGATGATCAAACGTCAGTCTTGCGTTATTTTTCGGAAAACTTGTTGCAAATATTAGTGAATTTCCAAGAATACTTAATCTATTTGAAAAATCTGTTTCCGCCAGATGCAAAACAAAAAACTCGACATTTAAAATCACAAATAATTTTGTTTAAAATCTTTTCCCTTTCTCACATCCAATGAACAAAATTGACCAAAATCAGCCGATTTCGTGCACGGCCCGAAAACGAATTTAAAGACGTGTCATTCAATATAAATCGTATAACGTTGTCAGACTAGCTTACCTTGTTCTGGAACTATCACTGTGTACATTGTTTTGGTAATAGGGTGTGTAGTAAATGTTTTGGGATAAAAAGTTTACTTTGTTTTGGTAAAATTAATTGTACCTATATGTTCTAATTTGTACCTGTTTTGTACCAATACGATGGATACAATGTTATGGAACAAAGGTTGTTAACAATGAAATGGTGCCTTGACCGTGTATACATCTTTTTGGGGCTGACTTTACCATCGTAGGTACGCACACAAGTATGATAGAGAATTAGTTTTCAAAGAGCGATTGTTGGAATAACAACATAGGTATTGTAAAATATTCATTCAACCCCCATTTTATGAAACAAAAAACGAAACACAAAAAGATTGCCCCAGGTGAGGATCGAACTCACGACCTTAAGATTATGAGACTTACGCGCTGCCTACTGCGCTACCGAGGCTTCAGGAGTGGAGCGCGAAATTAGCCATTAGTATGTGACGTCATCTATTTTTATCAGTCAAGTGTGGTTTGCAAATAAAATGACATATTCTTGGCAATGTGGTTTCAGTTTTTCACATGATTTCGTTGCTTCGTGTGTTCAACTTTTCTTCTAGATTGTTAACTACCTACTGATAACATGCATTTATTTAACAACATAAGTAAGTAGTTGGTATACCACCTATATTAAAATGGCTACCTACCCGAAATTGCCATGACATAATATGGTCTAGGTTTTAACCAACTTCAAACAAAAAGAGGTTATTAATAATCGTGATTGATTGACTTTTAGCTATCAATTGAGTTCAAATAAATAATAATAAAAGACTAAAATAAATCTTTTATTTAAAAATATTCAAACCATTTATTTTATTTGATTTCCAAACAGATGATCTACATAATTTCCTCACAAACCCCTCCTGTCCTCCAGTTGCTCCTGAACTCCAAAACTGTGTTTTTGTGTTTTTACACAAAAAAATCAAACAACCAAAAAAAATATCAAAAACAATCATTTCAACACTGTTTTACAATATCAAAAGTGAACCAAAAAAAGGCTAAAATGTTATGTAAAATTTGTACGGCCACCGCACAGCACGGCCCGGCGTCGAACCGCAACTATTGGTGGACGGGTGCAATTGACAGCACACCTCAATTTATGGCCCCACTGTCTACAGTGCTAGGCCATGGACTGGCCGTGCTGGATGTGGCCTGGCTTGTTAATGGGGCGGGGGTTAATAAAATAACAAAATATTCACGTTTTAAGAAAAAGTTAAATTATATTAAAATGTCAGGTCTTGTCGAGAGTAAATGGAAACTATTTAGGAATAATAGCTATGTTTTGGGAAAAGATTAAGATATATTTGGTTGGTTATAAATTATTTTTAACTCAACGCTTTAAGGCTCGTGCAGACTGGCGCGATATCACGGGCGCGACAGGCAGCGCAGCCCTTGTCGCACCTGCGATATCGCGCCAGTCTGCACGAACTATTACGTGCTGATTTTAATGATTTCATACATGGTCTTCGGTTTTCTCCAGAGAACGTCATTGCGAAAGAAAATAAATATTTCTAAGATAAGTTCGCTTTGTTCTATGGAACAAAGCGAACTTATCTTAGAAATATTTATTTTCGACCTACAAAAAAAATACCTACACCCCCCCCCTCCCCCCCACCTGCCTGGTTTAAATACCTACTATTTTAACATGACTACAGTCAACTCTGTAAACACCTAATACTCGTATAGAGTATTATTATGTTTCCTTAAACAATATTTAAATACAAAGTAAAAATTGAAGAACTGTACGTGAATGAAATAAATAAATAAAATGTATTTAAAAACGTAAATTAGTAGTAAAAACAATCATATTATATTAATTTAATTACTGAAGCCGTATCCAGCATCCCTATAAGCACAAACAGAGGCAGTATTTAATTAATTCTCCCATTGGAATACTCGTAGTGTGAATTCTGACTGCAACTGAAGTCCACGGTTATTTTGTTTTGTCGTTTTAATTAATGCCTAGTCGCGTATTGGGGCTAGCTATAAATAGATTATAGCGTAGCTCACTAGTGGGTGACTAGTTTTATAGTTATGATAACATTATGTTTTAGAAATAAGTTTATATACATGGTATCCGGTAAAGAATGGATAACTTTGAAATAGCCGTTCTAAAAAATATAAAATTAAAAATATATCCCAAGAAGTACCTACCTACGATTAAAAAGCAAAAAAAAAAAATTACCTTATTTTACATTCTTCTGCACCACGATTAAAAATGAATGAATTCCATCGGTTATTTGTTGTTATAATATTTAACGTTGAATATTCTGACAGAGAGGCAGTAAATAGTGTGACTAGAAATTTCCTTAACAAAGAGTTCCTTTTGTAACGAAGATCAGCACTAAGGAATGATTTCTGAAAATTCACCCCCTACTGGTTGAATGAAGGGGTAAACAGAGGATGAAATTTTCGTTCATCATTTTGGCTGACGGGAAATATCATCGGGCTTGTTCAAAAATAAAATGTAACAGAATTTAATCAATTGTTTTACTCAGAAAACAAAAAGGAAGATATTTTTTTTACATTGGAACCCAATACTAAAAATAAAATAGCACAAAAATTTATTGATTGATATAATCTCTATCGATGCCCAGTTTCTTAACGTAATCTCTTGGTACAGTTGGTGACCAGCATTACTTGACCCCCCTTACAAAGAAGAAGAATAATGGAAGAAGGGTCAGGAAATGCTGGTCACCGACTGTACGTTTTTCAGATATCCACAGGTGTTTTCTTAAACCTACATGTGGCAAAAGGGCAGAGAAATAACCAGATGAATCATTATTATCTTGCCCATGTCCCAATTTTCCAAATTTCAATTTCTAAAATTACTTATTTTACATTCTTCTTCGCCACGACCACAAATTTAATTAAATTAATTTATTTATGTTAGACACAAGTGATCCATAATTTTGTTAGTGAGAGTACATATGAATGAATTCCATCGGTTATTTGTTGTTATAATATTGTATGTAGACTATGCCGACAGAGAGGCAGTAAATAGTGTGACTAGAAGTTGCATAGTATTTTTTTCAAAAACATCGTATCTTAGGTAGGTACTACTTGGGATAGAACGGCCATAAAGTCTATTATAAATGCTGGACAACCTGTATATATTTTTTTTATTTTTTGTTACAAAAAATGTAAATATACAGGGTGAAATTAAATTAGGTAGCGAACTCTGCAGACGTGATAGGTATTGATATTTATACACGATAAAATAAAATAAAATAAACTTTGATGTTTTTTGAGGGTCACATTCTTCGCAACTACCAAATTTAAACTATACAATTTAGACTAAACTCATTTCATACTATATCCATTCGTGTAACATCACACATTCCTCTTGACATTCTCATGAAATAACCAGAAGAATATCCTGTTGTAATACCACCATTGATCCGAGGTCTATACTTACCCACAATAGCTACCTCGAAACATCTACTTTTACACTCCAAAAGTTATCCAATATTTTTCCGTTATCGTTCAAAAATAATTTACAAGTAATTTAATTAATGAACCTCCCTCTAGCTATCTATCTTCAAGCCAAATAAAAAAAGGTTCTCAGCAGAATCCACGAATGAATAAATCATTTGCTAAGATAACCAACAAAATAATTAGGTATGATGCCGAACGGCGCCTTTTTTCTTAATTAAAAATAAATATCAAATGAAGACGTAATCAGGAGGATGGCAGTTCGATTCGCTTGGAAATTAAAATGGTAGATGCGATCTTTTTTTTGGGTTGGAAGTTCTGTACATTATTAAACAGAATCAGACAATGTGCAGTAAGTACTTAATGTAAAATATCTTATTTCTTATTTGCTTTCCGCCATTTCGTTCGCGTGTTTTAACATAAAACATGTCCTATGATATTCGGCAATATCGGTAACTTCACATTAGTGAAAAAAAAAATGAAATCAGATCAGTAGTCTCAAAGATTACAACCAAAACAAAACCAACCAACCAAACCAACCAACCAATACCAACCAACCAACCATACCAATATAAAATAAGCCCTTTTTAGGGTTCCGTACCCAAAGGGTGAAACGGGAACCCTATTACTAAGGCTCCGCCGTCTGTCTGTCTGTCTGTCCGTCTGTCACCAGGCTGTTTCTCATGAACCGTGATAGCTAGACAGTTGAAATTTTCACAGATGATGTATTTCTGTTGCCGCTATAACAAAAAATACTAAAAAACAGAATAAAATAAATATTTAAGGGGGCTCCCATACAACAAACGTGATTTTTTTACTCGTTTTTGCTCTATATTGATAACGGCAACAGGTAGACGCTTAAAATGTTCACATAATATTTAGTTATATATTCACTTTAAAAATAAATAATTAAATTAAAATAAAACATATATTTAAGGGGGGCTCCCATACAACAAACGTGATTTTTTTTGTCATTTTTATAGAACGGAACCCTTCGTGCGCGAGTCCGACTCGCACTTGGCCGGTTTTTATTCTGAACATCTTTGCGTTGTGGTATTTTCAGTAGTTTACAGAATATTTTTTAGTTCTTTTATAGGACAAAAATTGTATTCCTAATCAGATGCCTCTTTACAGTCGATTTTTTTCTATTGCCTATTATATAAATATCTCGTTTACTTATCATCTAAATCTGTTCCTACGCTGGCGCAGCTTTTATTAAAAAATTGAGTGCAAAGATAAGCATCCCTTATAAGACACTACCATTTTTTGTCTAACAGAACCCTAAAAATAAAATCGCACCTAAGTCGCGTCGCCATTTTGAAATTGATTTTTCATTAAGAATACTAACGAACTTAGGGTGGATTGAGATGCTGTAT
Organism: Tiliacea citrago; assembly: GCA_963921375.1. NCBI lineage: Eukaryota > Metazoa > Arthropoda > Insecta > Lepidoptera > Noctuidae > Tiliacea > Tiliacea citrago. The sequence goes on from OY992800.1 coordinate 22,405,376, forward strand.
TTTTATCTTAATTTTCATCTGTAAACAGCCTCAATACTGAAGATGGTATTTATTAAGGAAAATGGTCACTTAAAATGTTACTAATTTAAAAAAGTATCTGCTAGCCTATTGAAAAATAAAAACATAAATATAACTTACACACATACATAAACTAACGCCTTCTTCCCATGGGGTTAGGCAGAAACCATAGAACGCCACTTGCTACGCTCCTCACATACACCTTTTGCTTCGTTTACGATTATACATCTGGGGGCCGATCGCGCTATTTCTCAACGTAATTACTTTTCGAACGGAACGTTTTTGGTTTTGGTTTAGTTTTGGTTTAGCTGATGTAAGAAACGGTATCGCGCTATTTTTTGTGAGAGTATTGTTCGATGGATCGTTCCTCCAACGTAACTTCCAAAGTAAAGGTAAATCGTTTCCGTTGAAATGATTAGCGCGATACGAAATGTGTCTAACGTAACGTTTTTGGTTGTGGTATTAACGTTCAAAATTAGCGCGATCGGCCCCCTGGTCATACACGCACGCCGGTTGCGAATACTACGAACCTGACCTTTCTGAAGAACATCACCAATAATGTCACTATATATATTTCTACTCCTGATGTTTCCTAATTAGATTACTAATTAGGAAACATCAGGAGCCAATATATATTATTATATTATCAGGAATTCATTCAATAAATAATAATATTTTTCGATTCGGGGGAGTGCAAATTTTTTGTTAGAGTCAAGTGGAGTTGTTGGTTGTTGTTTTTGGATATGTGAAAAATTCATGGCAGTAGTATAGTAGAGTGTTAAATAAATTGCATGCCATAGCTTAGGGGTAGATTCAGTATCGATAAAGGAACCCAGGAAACAAAAATAAAAACAAAAAAAAATATTGCAAGATCAACCTAATTTAGTACCAACTAACTTAAAATAGCAATCGATTAGAATTTAAAAAAAATGTTTAAATGCTTTAATTACTTACCTACTATCGAACGCGTTGGTTAATAGGTAGTATTAAATTAGGTTGATCTTGCAATAATGTTTTTTTTTTCCTTAGTTCTTTTATCGATACTAAACCTACCCCTAAGCTATGGCACGCAATTTCTTTAACACGCTGTATATAATAAAGTTAAAAAGAAAACTATCACAGCTAAGTAGGCTTTACAAGTTAACGCGTAATAGTCGACCAACTTACAGTTGCAATTGCAGAATTGACCGTGACGTATATCGATGTATGGGAGAATATATTTTTCAACTACAATGTTAAGTCTATTTTTGGGATAAACCGATCCCAACTACTGAACCTTTCATTATGCGTGGTCCGGCACGCAGTTAGCTGGTTTTTTATTAGTCTAATACCCCACTTTCATATACTGCCTGAATGATGCAATATTCGGCACAATGATAAGACACTTTTCGGCCCCATTCTTTTGTAAAATAACAAACATAAATTCTTCCACAAAACCCAGTTATTATTGCAATATTTTGTCGTCTAAATTAGAGCATAAAATTTTTACATGTCGGGAGGAGTCTGGTGGCTCACTAGTGAAGTGAATCAGATATGAATCTTTAATTTTCCAAATTTATTAAAACGCTAAGCGAACTCTGCGTTCAAACAGCAATATTTTTAACGACGGAGGTTAGGTCTAGTGATGCGCTGAACTGGTGGAAAAACTATCGATGTTTTCGGTTGTTTGTTAAATAATTATGATGACAACATTCTAAACTTTGTTTTGGAATTACTTAAAGAAATACAATATTTCAAATAAACGCTTTACTCAATAATCATGAAAACTATTTCAAATGTACGTAGTAGGTACCAATTAACATGTTCAATGGGTTCGTATGTTACTTTACTTTATCTTATTTTATTTTATTATAATGAAGTTCAGTACCTATTGATTTAAATCTGCTATTCCTATTGACTTCTTCAAGCGTTCTAAATTGAAAGTGAATCATTATCAATGAAACAATTGATTGCTAATCAAGAGAACTTACTCATCGATAAAAACGAAAGTCACGTACATGATGACTGCATCGACCATTCATTCAGCATCACCCAATTATGTATTACCAAAACATGGACGGCGCCACTCAATTAAAAAATAATAAATGCCAATAAAACGATGACACTATATGGTACAGAGATGATAAGATACAGAAATAGAGTGCTCAAATACGTATTTGTACTAAGAAATGTATAAACCAACTAACACTTTTGTGTATGATATGGCGGCACTGGTTGTAAAGACAATATGTCAAATACCTGTCAATTTCAAATCCAGTTTATTTTAGGTTAGTTATTTATTTCACTACATTTAAGAAAGTATGACGGTCTACAAGAAAGACTTGCCTATCACAACCGAATTAGAGCTTGTTCGACATCTATGACACCACATTAGTGTAAAGTAAATTTTTAACTGACATTGAAAAAGAAGGAGGTTATATATTCGTCTGTTTGTTTTCCATCTATGTTCACCGATTTCCCTGTCGATTGTGGACGAATTCAATTTTTTTTTTAATGAGTATTCTTGCGAAGTGTTCCCATTGTCACCAAGTCAGAATCTGATGAAGGGATCTCATGGAAATCGAGGGAAATCTCCCCAAATTTTATAGGCACACCTATAGCGATTTGGGTATTTTTTATAGTACCTAACTCGTGCATTTGCTTTCGGAAAGCACCATTTGGTGAAGTGGAACTGATAATGAAGGCCACAAATAGTCATTGGAACTACTTAATAATAACAATATAACGGGTTGAGATTCGATAAGGCACAAAGCATATTTTGGTGAGTGGCAGTTTTACTGGTTCTTACCAGGAGAACTCTTTAACAATTACTGCGTCAGGCTGCAATATTTTGTAAAAGGTGATAAACAGTTGACATTGTAACTTTAAATGACTATTGTAACTTAGATAAATTACAAACCCACTAAAAAGTGAAAATTAAAATACTTTTTGTAAAAAGTTTAAACGTAAATAATGATGGAAAATTTTGCTGAAAGCTCATTGGCACTCTATTTTCTTCTCACTCCATGTTCAATACCGAATGCATACAAATATGTGATGTAAAAGATATGTGCACAATACTATCGGATCAATTCAACATGACATCATCGTGGCTATGCAAACTGTTATATATATCTATAGTGATTCAATTATTCTATATTTATGTCAAATTGATTGCTCACACGGTCGTGTCGTGATAAATTTTGAATTAGTTCGCCGTTTATTGAATGGAACTGGTATTTTACAGTGACTGATAGTAAGGTATATTATTGTTTTGTGATAGTTCGTGGAAAACTGTTTTATAGCAGTGTAAGCTGGACAAAAGACTTTACACACATCAAAAGACATTCGTTTTTGGTGAAAAAAATATGAATTTCAAACTGATTATTTTGTTATTAGTGTGTTTCGCCCAATGTGTATGTTCAGTGAAAAGACTCATCAAGATGTATTTTGCTGAGAAGAGATTAAACGAAGGGGACTCCCTTTTACGGTGTTTTTGTCAGTCACCGACTAAAACACCAGGTGATCCAAGAGTGGTTCCATTCTATTAAATATAATTAATAAATAAAATATATTTTACAAAATTACAGTGAAGCATTTTAATTTAAAGAGAAAATATCGACACTGGACTACCCCATCCCTACGGCTGGTACGCGATAGGAAATTAAAATTTTCCTCTTCATTTAAAAAGAAGCAGTGCCCCAGGCTAACTCCTTAATGCGGTTCTACATCTATTTCAGAATATACTTTAATACCCATCGATGTAGCCTCAGCTTTATGTTCGTATACTGTTTATGCATAGTCTATTTAATAGCCTGTTTTTGAGGTGAATGTTATTTTGTTTTCATTTTTGAACTAGCTGCTGCCCGCAGCTTCACCCGCGTGGCTTTTTCTAAAATAAAAGTAGCCTAAGTTACGCCTTATATTATCAGCTATCTGCCAGTGAAAGTCCCGTGAAGCTGTTTTGGAGATGAGCTGGAACAAACAGATAGACAAAATTTAAAAAAATTATGTTTTTGTAAGTACAGTATATACATTCATAATTATGCATTTAATAAAAAGCTGTTATTTTGACATTACAAACTACCACAGTATAGATTTTGCAGACAAAGAAGATCACAATACTTTCCAAAAAAATAAATTACAATCTTTTACACAATGATAATTTATATCGAATTTGTTTTCTGACAAAAAAAAACTGTATTTCAGAAAAAAATTATCCATACAATTATAAATTAGTAATTTAAAAAAAAATACAGAGAATTAAAATACAGATAAATAAATTAAATTATTACAATTATATGGACCTATAGTGTTAGTAAAATCTTATGCGCTATGTTAGTCAATACCCATCACAATATGCATCCATTTGTTCTGAATATGGCAGTCTGCACGAGATACAACTGTCTGCAGGATACTGTTGCTACTGCCTCGCACGCGCTGCAACAGGGAGGCCACTTTGTTCCGTATAACCGCATGGAAGCCGTCCGTTCGCGCCTCCGAAAACATTCCTGACGCACTACAATAGCGAAGCAGCTACATCAGCATCCTGAAGACGTTGTTGTATTGGACACGCAGAGCACTAGCAGCCCGGCGAGTAAAGGTTACCCACAGATTGCTCGAGTATAACGATTGGCAATACGCCTTGAAAAGAGTAGTTTTCACTGCCCTCGAGCAGCGAGCAAACCTGCGTGCAACCATATTCCCCCTGACTGGGTTAAGCTGTGCTCGCCGCGGTTTGTTCATGGATGGCTGGCCATCCATTACACATCGAGACCCCTCCGTGCCTTGCTCGCAGCTGTAATTCGTATAACTTTGATATTCGTTACGGGTAGTCAGAAGCCCAAAAGGCTGACAAACAGTCTTACCAAAGGATATCGTGCTACCCAGTAACTGGGTTGTGGAGGTAAGATAGTCGCTCTATGTAAAATAATGGTATTCAGCTGCATCTGGTTAGACTGGAAACCGACCCCAAAATAGTTGGGAAAAGCCAATGCAAATGATGACGTAGATTTTTCTCAAAAATGGTGAGTCACGGTAATGGTAGTTCAAGTAGGTATCTAGCTACCTTTGATACATACACTACCCCTCAAAACCAAAATACTGATAATAATAATGACGCAGACATAAAGCACAAACTTATACAGAAAAACAAAAAAAAAACACGGTTTTTAAAGTCTTAGCAAAGCTCTAAGACCAGACGAAACTTAAACATAATTCAAGCATACAATTTTAGCCGAAAAAACGAATTCAAACGTTCTTTTGCTGAACGAAACTTAAAAACCCATGCCTCTAAAACCATTTAAGACCTTGAGATTTCAGGAATAAGGTTTAGATTTCGGTGTAAAGCAAGGTTTCTTTGAAAACGTATTCCTGCTTCAATTAATTTCTTGCAAGCCGTTTTACGTTTTCAATACAGTGGGACCTGCATGCAAGTTTATTATAAGTTTGGGAACTCGAAGTTGTAGACTTGTCGTTGCATTTTCTGTGGGTTATTGTGTGTGAATATTGGTGAAATTAAACAGGGTAGGCAGGTGTGTAGGTATTTATAAGGCATACACCTAGATTCCGCCATTTTTATTTAAGCCCCAGGTTTTAGAGGGCGAGTCCAATACCAACAACCACAAAGACACTCGACAGAAAACTCGCCATCACATTCTCTTACCCGACCTGGGTATCGAACCTCTGCTCAGCAATCGCACTTACTAACAATAGACCGCTAATGTAATGTGGGTGTACAAAACATCGCTGCCTAACTCTTCAGGGAATACAGGTGACGTGATATTAGGTAAATTGAATCCAATTTAAACACGACATTATGCCTCTTGTTTTAAATAACCTAATCAGTTGTAATCATTGTTGTTGGTTACATAATATCAATATTATATGTATATAGGGGAAATACGATAGAAGCTCGTGGCTATATAATTACAGCCATAAGGGTTGATCCATCAGGTTAAGCTACGCTTAACGGGGTTGGTCCGTGGATGGGTCTTTACATACAGAGACTCCTCTGTGCCTCGAAAAACACGTTAAGTCGTTGGTTTCGTCTGTCATTCGTGGATCTTTGACAGTCGTTACGGGTCGTCAGAAGCCCAAAAGTCTGACAATCGGGGTATCGTATTACCCAGTTACTGGGTTGTGGACGTCAGATAGGCAGTCACTCCATGTAAAATACTGGCATTCAGCTGCATGCGGTTAGACTGGAAGCCGACTCCAACATAGTTGGAAAAACGCTAGGCAGATTGATTGATATAGGGGAACTACTGATCCGATTCCGAAATTCTTTAATTAATGGGAAGCTACTGTACTGCCGAGTCTCATAAGATATAGGATATATTTTATATAAAAACAATAAATTTCACGCTTACGAAGTTTCGGGCAGAAGACATAAACAAGGTTGTATTTGGAGTTGTATTGACTACCTATCTTGGCATTGATTATTGTAATTTAGTGTTCCGCAGTATAAATCGAAGTAGCACGACGGTTCAGTAGGTGTCAGAGCGAAGCGCGGTTGATTGAAGTTCGCTCGCTCTATTGCTTCCGTAAGAGAAGATAGTCACAAAATTGTACGGAGTGGATAATACCATCTAATTTTCATTTTCAGTGAATGGCAAAACTTTTTAGGCATTTCTACCACAGCAACAACTATTGTTAGGATTTTTTGATAAGAGTGTGGGTGTTGTATCCTGACTTAGATTCCTAATCTATACGCCATAGTTTTATTATTGGTGCCTACTAAGATTGTCACAATAACATACTTACCCTGAATCTCTCATACGAGTCTAAATATATTTGTGGAAGGACATTGAATTTGATAAAAGTGAAGAACAAAATCATGGGACAATACTGACACAGTTAGAAACTATATCGAACATAGGTATTTTAACTCTCCCAGTAAATTAAAGACAACAAAAATGTGCTATCCATCCTCTCAAATCAAATCAAAATATTTTATTTCACCTAAACCTACATGGGCACTTATGAAACGTCAGAAGCTAATTGCACGGTTCCAATTGGTCGTTTCCTATGGAGAAGAGCCGGCAAGAAACTCCACGGTTACTCTTTTAAAAATAATTGGCTTATACAATGTTTTCAAATTACAGTGTTATAGGTATGGGAGGACAGTGTAGGCCCGTCAACAAGTACCAGGTACTTAACAAAATAGTAAATGGTCTACAAATCTACAGTCTATTAAGCCTACAACGTTCTCACATTCACAAATTAAAAAAGAATCTACATTAAATATTACGAAAATAATAAAAATAAAAACCTATTTAAACCAAATGACATGATTGTCATTACAACTTTAACAAATCTGAATTAATATCCTACCCACTCTCTATAGATCCAACGGCCCGAAGACAAGCATCTTGGCGGATAATTTGATTTGTATTTAATTAAACAATGACATCGATTCGTTGACGGAGGCACCTCGAAGCCTGCCTACCCTATCGGAATTCTCGTTAAGACTGATAGAGGTCCGTGTAGTTTGTCTGTTTGTTTACATTAAATATTGAAATTAGATGTCGATTGGATTTGTGGAATATTTTGTGTATTCGGGTGCATTTGTGCCTCCAATAATGGATTTCAGGATTTAGTGTTTTATAGATGTGTTGAAATTTCTGTACCATCGAGCAAGTTCTGTGATCCACACTATAAAGCGCGAGCGCAGTGTAAGTTCAAATCTGGGCCAATGTGACAGTGTGACTTTTCAATTCATATGTACTTTGTGAGTTTATCATTACGGTGTCGTTTCAATTTTGTATAAAAAGTGTGGTTTTTACTAACATTAGGTTAAGACCTTTAATAACAACTTATGTATCTTGTAATTTGATCTGAAATAAATAAATTACTGATAGTACCTAATACCGGTAAACAAAAAAAAACCCAACTGGTTGCCTGAATAATTAATTAAAAGACAGAATAAAAAAAGTGTTATAAATCATTTGAAATATCGTGATGGCCCAGGCCTCGCCTCACATGCACGAAGTTGTAAGTTCAAATCCGGACAAGAACCAATGTGACTATTTCAATTCATATGTACTTTCTGAGTTTGTCTTGGACATCACTAACATCGGTGAGGTAGAAAATCGTGAGGAAACCTGGATTTATAAGATAAGATAAGATAAGTCTTTATTTGCCTTAAACATGGTATAAAGTTGTTACAGTCTAGAATGTCCACATGTTTAGCTATACATAATCTTGTATTTTATTTATGGATACATTATAAACTCAAATAATTATTTACACTAACTAGGTACTAACTACAAAAAAAAATACAACACAAAAAAATTAAAAAAAACACTTAAGCGTCGAAGTACTCGTCCGCATCGCTGTCATCCGGAAACGTGCCCAGAAGACTGGCAGCATTGCCACGTTGAATGGCAATGCTAATAATAATAATATTATAAATAATCTTGTATCAATTGCATGCAAATAATTAATAAAATGGAGATTAATTGGTTATACAATAATAGTCATTCGGATCATACTTCACAAACATTTTCATTAATACCTTTACATACATATTTTATATTTTCTAGTTAAGGAAATCTTTAATGTCATAAAAGTTATGTCCATTTCAGCCATTTATATAATTTGTTTTTAAAAGAGTTAGTATTATTTAATAATTTGAGTTCATTTGGTATTTTATTGTATATACGTACACACATCACAAGGCAGCTTTTAGCATACTTGGCTGACTTAGGATTATCCTTTAATAAAAGTCTGTGAGGATCCCTTATAGTTATTTATAGTTTATATAATTCTGGAATCGCCCACCCGTCTTGAGTAAGAGCTTGATGCTCGTGCCTACTCTGTATGAGAGAGCCTTTGCCTTGCAGTGACAGAATAATAGGTTGGTATTATATTATACACTGTTTTATACAATTTAATTGTGCGCGTAATAACTTTAAGCTTATGGTATACTTATGAGATTGATGTAAACGAGTTGACTAGGTATGTCCTCAGCACGCTCACAATACTGTTTCAAAGTAGTTGCAAATTAGCTGCCTGTATACCAAACCAAAAGCATGTTTGACTCAACAGTGTAGGTGGAAAGATCCTCATCCTCCAGCGAAGAGGGAGGATCCGAACAGACGGGTTTTGTGTCTGGTGGGCTACTATACCTGACGGTTGTTGTTAGGTTTCTGTAAATTTGCTAATTGCGCGATGCAGAGCAGAAACGCACAAGCGTAGTCCGTATGTGGCGATGTAGATGCCGTCTCAAGAAAGATGACGTTTAAAGGCTCCTGCAGACAGGCGTGACGCGATTTTGGTAGAACAATTTCCGTTTTCATAGAAATGGTTCCACTAGAGTCGCGTCGCACTGTCGCAACGCGCCTGCCCGTGGGAACCTTTAAGAAAACAAAAGAATAATATCTAAAAACAAATAAACATCGTGTATTGTATCTAATCATCGAATTATTTCCACACCTGCTTCCCTTCGCTTGCAAGTAAACCACCTTATGACAAAAACAACACTACCGTAATAAACTATACCCCACTAAGCCAGAGCTCTGCTTACCCCTAAATCATATATTAGCGGTAAAATGAGACTAATGCGAGACTTATAATCAAAGAAAGAAATTTCTGGCTAGCCACACGTGATAATAAGGGAGCGGTTACAGTGGAGTGGAGTAGCGGAAAGATTTGCAAATAAAATGCCTGCTTGAATAACCGGCTTTCGATGGACGAAGTAAAACGGGAGACTATTTGTAAACCTACGTTGTAATTTTTATGGTGTACGTAATTAAGAGTACTCTATTCCTGCCTGTCTGTCACAGATAACTATATATTAGTCAGAGACTGTTTGTTCGTTTGCTCGTCTGTCTGTCACAGGGCTGTATCTTTTTAACCGTAATAGGTACCCAGTCTCTTCTTTACCAAGGCAAGTAATTAAAAGAATATATAACAATTATACAATAACATTATTGATGATACGAAACCTCCTAATGCGCGAAATCAAACCAGATAGTAATTTGACAGGTGGAAATGTCAAACTCCAAATTGAAAACACAAACAACAAAGATTTCAAATGTGAAATTACTATTTGGGATTAAAAAAGGAAGTTTATAACCTACTTCAGCGATTACAATAAAATTGTTCTCGAATAAATCGCTGATACACCCGCTACCGCCTCCACCATACCCTCTACCTCCCAAATAAAGGGGAGGCACTACCAGGGTGGACATCAAAGCGTTAAGTGCTTCTTTTGCTCATCGAATCCCATTTAGGCCGGACCTACCCTCGCGATAAATAAGATTATGTTTGGTTATACGTTGTTTCTCGGTTTTCTTATAGCTTTCAAGTAATGGCGTTACTTAGTTTTTGACTTATTTAATGGTGGAAGGTTATGGGATATCTAATGGAAGTTATGGGGACTTGATTCTCTTTGAATTCTCAATGGATTTGGTGAGAAGTATGATAGATTTTGAAGATGTGGAAATGTCTCTATTGATTGCCAGAATAATTAATTAAAAGGCAGAATAATGAAGTGGCCTCCTTTGTCTCGTGGTCGCAAGCACTACTGCTGAGCATGAGGTCCTGGGTTCGATTCCCAGGTCGGGCAAAGTGTTGTTGGATTTTTCCATCAGGAATTCAGTAGCAGCCCGGAGTGTGGATATGTGCCCGTTGATGTTGGTTGATGGCACTAATCTCGCCCACTATTACATCATCATCTGCCTAGCCTTTTCCCAACTATGTTGGGGTCGGCTTCCAGTCTAACCGGATGCAGCTGAATACCAGTATTTTACATGGAGCGACTGCCTATCTGACCTCCACAACTGTGACTGGGTAACACGATATCCCTTGACACTGTAACTTATAACATGGTTAAAGCCGACTTTTTTTAAAAGAGTAACCGTGGAGTTTCTTGCCGGCTCTTCTCCATAGGAAAAGACCAATTGGAACCGTGCACCTAGCTTCTGACGTTTCATAAGTGCCCATGTAGGTTTATGTGAAATAAAAAAAAAATGATTTTGATTTTGATTGATTCTTGGTAAATTATAAATGCTAAATGATTTATTTCTGTAAGTAGGTATGTACGAACACTTTTACACGTCAATCATATTAAAAAAAAAAAACTAGATCAGGTCGGCGTTTCGTATCCGACTACTCTGAGATGAAAGGCCGAAACAAACTCAGAGGTCACAGTCTCTTTTAAAGTCTAGACATAATCTTGGTCAGATCATGTCAAGACCATGTAGATTGGTGCCTGAAATTATCTTTTGATGAAAGAACCACACAGATTGAGGGGACCTGTCCAGTCAGTGCACGCATTTGTCAGTAGTCGTGCAGCTCAACTAAGAACTTAAGGAGCTCAACGATTCAACGAACAATACCAAAGAAAGGACATTTGGGTAGGCCGCATAAATTTCTCAAACTGCCAGACCATCAAACTGCCATACCATAAAAGAGATAGGACTGAGATAAGACTGATAGAGGTAAGACTGGTTGTCAGACTTTTGGGCTTCTGACGACCCGTAACAACTGTCAAAGATCTACAAATGACAGCCGGGACCAACGGCTTATCGTGCTTTCCGAGGCACGGAGGAATCTTGGTATAAACAGATGGTCACCCATCCACGGACCAACCGCGGCAAGCGTAGCTTAACCTGACCGATCGACCCGTGCGGCAGTTATTATTTAGCCACAAGCTCCTCGCCCACTATTACATGGGACTTAAACATAACTGGCGAAATGTGGGTGTGCTATAGGTACACCTCTGCCTTACCCTTCGAGGATTACAGGCGTGATGTTATGTATGTATGTAAACATTACTAGCGAAATGTCGGTGTACTCCAGGTACACCGCTGCCTAACCCTTCAGGGATTATGTTATGATAAGTTATAAAGGCTCCGTGTGGTGCCGGACGTAAAGAATAGCACCATCCCATTTCTTCCCGTGGGTGTCGTAAAAGGCGACTAAAGGACTTACTATAGAATGGGCAGCAGCGTTCTCTATGCATTTTAACACCATACTGCGATCGCCAACCCACCTGCCAAGCGTGGTGATTATGGCAATATAATAATGTCCAGCAGTGGACGTCGTTTGCCTGAAACGATGATGATGATGAAGTTATAATGAAGTGGTATAAATAATCATTCAGACAAAATACAGATCAAACAACTCCAAAGATTTAATCTAGGCAGAGTACACACACAAAAATAATTCCTACAAACACAGCTTTAATAACATAGCAGCACAAATGATTTATATTTAGGAAACATTGCGAGCGAATAATCTAAAAGCCATAAGCTTCCGACGAAAAATATTCTCGTATTCACGAGTGGACGTGGAACGGAACGGTATAAGCCTTGGTCTACAATCGCGAGGAATGCCTAATGAGGGAAATTAGGAAATTGTTGTAGGTGTTCCTAAGGGGTAATGCGTTTGGCTACACTATTGCTTTTAATGGTGTGTTAAGTGTGAGCCAATTTAGTCGTATCGAATACATGCAAATAGTATGCTAATAAAGAAATAACGTGGTATCATATCCAAGAAACCACGGAAATAAAAGAGCTTTATTTCAAGTTCATCGTCATTGGTAGCCTCGTCCCACTTACTGTTGGGTTTAGGCCTCCTCCCTTTTGTACCATGCTTCTCTGGTCTGTGTCAGTCTCATCCCGGTCTTTCCCGTGATCTATAGGTCGTTCACCTAACTGCCGTTCTCTACCGTTCTACCGTTTCTCGGCAACCATTCAGAGCTCCTTTCCACCTGCCATTACCACATCTAGCAAAGTGTCTGCCCACCTCCATTTTAGAGCCGCTACCCTTACCGCTAGTTGCACGTACTCCAAGTCCATTAATTTAATTCCCCATTAAAAGTAATGCTGTCCACTTTCTGATACGTTACGTTAGATAAATTTAATGGATTTACGTGCAACTAGCGGTTATTCATTTCAAGTTTGTGATCGTTAAATGTTCCCATCAGTTTATAATAAAGCCATGTTATATCAAATATCGTCAAATATGACGTTTCGAAATGTTGCCAATACTTATAGCGTAAAATGTTTATGGAGGATGATATTCTCACAGCATGTATGTCTATTTTTATATTCCTGTTTAGTTTATCATTATTTTTCTTTATGTATGCTGTACCGGTACAGCGTCCTATTCGGCGCCGGCTGTCGCTGAAAACCAGCGCTGGGGCTCTGTCTTGTATAGGGTCGCAGCATAATGCTGAGTGATAGCCGTTTAGCGTGGATGTGACGCATGTTTCCCTCAACCTTTTCTTATTTTTGTGTTTATGTTCTTTTTTGCGTCATGTTTACCGCAAATAAACGTATTTTCTTTCTTTATTTTTCATATCGATCTCAATATCAATTAGCTCAACAGACCACTTCTTTAACCTATTAATTGACATGCACATAATTATCTCAGCACTACTAATTTCAGCTCTAGGAATTCCTAGTAGTTTTCCGCCGTTGTACACCCCGCCGTATCTAAAACCAAACACTAATCCTTCTATATACACATTAACGGATCTGTGAGGCGCAATCCGTACAGTCGTACAGGGATTTTCTCTATTCGAACTGAGTCGAGCCATTCCTCTCTGAAAATACAACATTTAATTGAATATGTCCGTGCGTGTGTACTGTGCTTAATTATTTTTGAATTTAATATTTATTTTAATGATACGATTTGTTAAGTAGTATGTAACTGTACTTAGACCTTGGGAGCAGATTTGAATTCTTAATTTGGCTGAGTGTGGGCAACTACCTTCAGCTTTCTAACTGACCAACCGGCGACCCCTTGACAGTCAAAAGTGCCTGTAGGTAATTGATTCAATTTAGATAAATGCTTTGAGTTTGGGCTCATGTGAATAACGCAGAAACAGTCAGACAGTCATATTTACTAACTGGATTTTTACGTTTAATATAATAGATATATTACGTTAAATAGTAATTAGTATTTATTTATGTTTCGTAGGAAGAAAAAGACAATATTTAAAAAGTGTTCAACTGATTTGATCATAGGTCTTAGGGGGGGCTGGCTTGTGGCTAAGTTACAACAGCCGCACGGGTCGATCGATTAAGTTAAGCTACGCTTGCCGCGGTTGGTCCATGGATGGGTGACCATCCTTACCTACCAAGACCCCTCCGTGCCTCGGAAAGCACGTTAAGCCATTGCGGCTGCCCCATTTCAAAACTTAGTAAGGGACACTTTTTTACGTACATCGTTTTATTGCATAATCTTGCTATCCTGGACCAGTTTAGCAGTGTGAGTGATGTGTCGTACTAGGTTTTGAAATGGGACAGCCGATTGGTCTCGGCTGTCATTTGTGGATCTTTGACAGTCGTTATGGGTCGTTAGAAGCCCAAAAGCCTGACAACCAGTCTTAGAATAGAATAGAATAGAATACTCTTTATTATGTACACCATAAAAATTACAGATATGAATGCTGATTTTTATTTTTTTCTTATTTCTGTTTCTTTTTTTGAATGTTGAATTTGTTGTTGTTGTCTTACTAAGGGGTATCGTAATACCCAGTAATTGTATAGTGCAGGTCAGATAGGCAGCCGCTCCATGTAAAATACTGGTATTCAGCTGCACCCGGTTAGCCTGGAAGCCGACCCCAACATAGTTGGGAAAAGGCTAGGCAGATGATGACCATAGATCCTAAATAGACGGGCACAAAAATGCTTTTTAATAATTAGAATAGTTTTCAATTTTTTTTTTTGTCTCGGAACGATGTGTATCCAGTGATTATTTTTCACCCTTACTTGGATTCAAATCACTACGTAGCATACAAACATCACAATACTCACGAGTCTTCCACGATTCCCATTTTCCCTGAAACTGGCAAAAAATACCCTTCAGTACAATATCCCATCAATTCTCATATTCCAGATCATTACACCCATATCGAAAAGAGCGCCTATTATCTTATTAGAAATTACTGCTGTACACGACAGGCGATTATCGACCTTATTACATGGGAGTGCGAAGGGAATGGGGGTGATATTCCAGTGGAATGGAAGAGTCGTTTATGTAGCATGCCGTTGTTATTTGTCTTATCGGGCTACTGTTAGCTGGATGTGGTTTGAGAAAAATTGTGTGATGTTGATGTTTTATTTGTAAGTTCGTTAAGATCTATACGAGAAGCTGTAAACGTACTCATTAAACGGTTATATCAAAATTTATTTCAATTCAACCAATTACAGGCACTTTTGAATTGTCAAGATGTCAGTCAGTCCGACGGATGAAGCTTGTTGCCCATTCCAAAGCGTAGCAGGTACCATGCATGCATAAAAAAGTACAAGAAACACCTACACATTTCCAAAACCAAAAACAAATTGAGTGTATCATCTTACAATAGTTACCCTTGATTAGAATTGCTTTCACGATAGGCAGTCATAAATACAATTTCTTTGGCAATTCAAGTCTACAGTATAGCTAATAACCGACCTCGGTCCAACCGACCACGGCTTGAGCGATTCTACAGGGTCATGGGTAGTAGTTCCGCAGACGTGACTCAACATCTGAACATCATCATAATCTGCATAGCCTTTTCTGAACATGTTGGGATCGGCTTCCAGTCTAACTGGATGCAGCTAAACACTAGTAACCCAGTATCGATACCCAACCCGGTTTTTTTTTTTTGGGGCTACGATCATAGTTGGTGGAGTTATTTGAAATATCAGTTTAAAAAACAGTTTTTTTTTTTTTGTGAAAACTTTTCTGAATTTTGGGTATCGTAATTAACACGATTAAAAAAAAAAACAGATTTTCTCAACTCCTACTTCAACTAACCATACTAACAGTTTTTTTTTATCATGAAATCAATTTGTTTTTGTTTTTACATTTGTCGATATCGATCCTCATCACTCCTGCGGAGTTTCGCTAGCTAATTTAATTTGTCCCCGTATGTCTCGAGACAAGAACTACATTCTACTCAACACGCCACTTCCAGTGTCACTAAGTCTCCATTATACATTGTGTGAATACGACTGTTATTACTTACTATCTGCGCACAACACTCCTTGCTAATGGTATTTCTTTACCATCGTGCATCGATGCCGTTTTATGGGGCATGTGGCGTTATTATTTTGATAATAATTACTCTTAGACAATAATCTTCTGCTGGCTGTTTGGATGAGGAAATGTGTAGTTTTGAAAAGGATAATATTGAACATTATGTTGTTCCTATGGCACCATTGGTAAAATAGCTGTGAGAAATAATTGAGGGTCATGAGTTCGAGATCTGGTGATCAGCAGTTGCCTACAGAGAGTTGTATTTATATTGACAGTTGAAAAAAGAAAAAATCCAACTGAATATTGAAATTTAAAGAACCCCATGATCAACGTGTCCTAATCAAAAAAATTAAGGACTACGTTGCAACAAGGGAGATGTGAAATAAAAAATTTTGATTTTGAACAGTCACACTCAAAACCCCTAGACTATCAAGGCAAAGGCAGTAATTATTCTGTGATACAGAGTTATAAATGGTTGAGCTGAATGGTGCTAATCCATGCGTCATGTTCGTGAACGGGCGCCATCAGTAGGGACTGGTCATCTCTTAGCTGCCGCGGCTTATTTCCATTTTTTTTAA
Organism: Tiliacea citrago; assembly: GCA_963921375.1. Lineage (NCBI taxonomy): Eukaryota > Metazoa > Arthropoda > Insecta > Lepidoptera > Noctuidae > Tiliacea > Tiliacea citrago. Next base: position 22,421,932 of record OY992800.1, read on the forward strand.
AATCTTTTTATTACGTACGCTTTTAACGTGCACGTCTTTCTACATTGTTCCCCCATGTATAATTTCAACATGAATGATGTAACCAAGATTTTGTAAACATATTGTGATTTAAAAGAGTGTCCATGGAGTTTCTTGCCCGTTCGTCTCCATAGGTACCAATTACGCTTTGGAATGGGCAACTAGCTTCATCTTTCTGACTGACCAACTCCTTGACAGTTCAAAAGTGCCAGTAATTAGTTTATCACACTTAATATTATAAAGGCGAAAGCGCGAAAGTTTGTGAGTGAGTGTGTGTGTGTGTATGTTTGTTACTTCTTCACACTCAAACGGCTGGACCAATTTTAATAAAATTTTGTATGGAGGTAGCTGACACCCTGGGTTAAGACATAGGCTACTTTTTATTCCGATATTCTCACGCGATCGAGACTTACGTGGGTGAAAGCGCCGGGTGCAGCTAGTTTGAAATAAATGCTTTGAGTTTGAGTTTGAATACAGAGTAGTATGTTATTATAATTGAATTGAATTAAATTGAATGTCACTCATGTCATGAAGCGTCAAAGTCTATTTTTGCTTTTACACCAATGTGGTGGTTAGACATTTTTGACTCTAACTGTTTTGTAAATAAATTAACATGTCCTATCTAAGAGAGCCGGGTGATCTGTAACTCTAGACTCCTACGTCAGACACCTTTCCATATTTAAGACTGTGCATTTTATTAACCAGTGCCTGTAATGTGATGTTAATATAAATAAAGATTCATGATTTAAAAAAAAAACCTTCGTGAAGTTTCAAATTTCTCGGAGCTTTTTGTCAAAAGTTTACACATAGAATCGTACCAAAACAAAGCAAACCTCCGATCCTATGCGTCATCGGTTCATATCCCTTGGGGTGTAATGCCAATATTTTCCAATATACTGCCATAATCGACTGTGGTATCATTACTGTCTGTGCAGACATAAATTAATAGACGTTTCCTTCCCTTCCTAGGGCGGTAATAAGGGAAGCTGGCCGGCTTCGATTATTTGTGGTTTGTCGATGTTTGTAATGAGAAGAAATGTTATTGTGTGTGGATAGAGGTTCTGGGTGATCTAAAAACCTAATATCAACTTTCTTGATTTTTGTGAAAGTCACTAGAATTTCGCCAATATTACGGTCTTCATAGACCATCAAATGACGGAGTCACTGAATAGTAAGGGTTGGACCGTATCTGAAAGAACTTGAAGCAAATTTGAGATTGATATTTGAGGCATTTCTTGGTTTTTGGCGGAGAAAAAATAATTGATTTTTCTGTGATAAAAATGACTAGAGGATATAAAATTCAACGGCGTTCACAACAACATGTACATCATCAAGTCAGCCGAAAGAAGTCCACTGCTTGACATAGGCCTCCCCCAAAGTGGGAGTGGGTGTGGTTTGGCATAATTGCACGCTTGGCAGGCGGGTTGGCGATTGCAGTATGGTGTTAAAATGCATAGAGAATGCTGCTACCCATTCTCTAGTAAGTCCCTTAGTCGCCTTTTACGACACCCACAGGAAGAAATAGGGTGGTGCTATTCTTTACATCCGGACAACAGCAGCAAGTCAACTAATAATTATTTATGCACATTATGGATATCACGTATTTCATAGCAAATTTCGGTTAAATAAAAGAACAAGGCACCTAACTATGTAATTTAAAAAAACAGCAAGTGAGTATGAGTTCACTAATAAATATTACTAAAAAAAAACAAGTTTATAAACTTTATGGTTTCCCATAAAATAATCAATCTAATAAATGGCAAAACGAATGAAATCTAATGAGCAGCAGTAAAACGCACAATTAGCTTCTGCCAAGTCGGGAAAAATCCATTAATTCCGTCGTTAAATCTTATATCAGTCACCCCTAATTAAAAGTCACCCCCTGAAACTGAGGTATCACTTTTGAGTACCTTAAAGTGATGGCATGTCGGTTGCCAATTGGGGAGACCATGGTTCGATTCTTAGAAAGGAAAGGAAAGAAAGAAAGATAAGTTTATTTGTCACAGGCACAAGTGCATATCTACAAAAAGATAATTAACTCGAGTAGGTAAGTAACATTAACAGAAAAATTAAACAAAATAGATCTACACATAATCACGAGCACAAAACAGGAATAGTGGGCAGCTGCACGTCATGACTGTAACAAGAAGGCTTCCACTCAGCATGATGCTGTGCTAGGGGGGACCCACAGCACAGGCTTCTGCTATGAAGTGTCAAGCAAATTTATATAGTATGCTGGGCAACGCTGTCACTTAGAATTGCCCTGCACATCAACTGCCTTGAAAATGATTATGGTAAGACCCCAGTTATCTTCAGTTTCCTGAGGTTTCTGAGTATTTCTATTTACGACTTTACTCACATGCATGTTCTTTATTTAACCGAATAGCATTTTTTTTTTCGTAAAACTGTCTTTGGCCACTATTTTCTTAATCGTGGTTTTAAATTGAACTGTGAACTATGATCAATAGTCTTAAGCATTTCAAACATTTAACCATGACTTAGGCACACAGCCACAATTACGTAGCTGCGTATTGCTGTTGCTGTGCTGTTGCGTAGTTGCGTGCTGCTGATGATTTTGGACAAATACCATGTCCAGTTAAATTGGACATGGTCCTTGTCCAAAATCATCTTGCCCGTAATCACCCTGGGCAAAAATATCACCTCAGTAGCATTAGACTGACTCACAGAAGGGAGGATACGCCATTTTGCTTAATGCCCATTGCTTACGAGATAAACTTCGTCCCGAGGGAGTGAGATCTGAGGAATCAATGCGGTGAGGACAAGAGGGGTACTGTTTATTCTCGAAAGTAAAATTTAGGAAGATAGTAAATAAGCTAGTGTTTTTACGATGTATTTTGATGTGGTAATAGTTGGTAGGTGTGTTTTTATGTGCGGGACAAGGTTGGTCTATTTTGATTCTAAATAACAGAGAAGTTTAAAAATGAACGTTTGAGTGCCTGACTTGCTCCTTGTAGAGATATTTTATCAAAATGTGTGTCTGTTGTGAAAGTTGTAGGTTGATACCTATACCATTTAGTAATTCATAGTGAGGTTGTTTTTATGGTTTATTGCAACAAATAAAATGTACTTACTGAAAAGTAATCAAATAATGGCTTGTATTATTTCAAACTGTTTGCCTAGGATACAGGTAGGGCTATGAGTAATAAGTAATTAACGGTAAATATTATTACTGACAGGATAGGTTAATAATTAATTTTGTCACTTGAAAAAGATTGGTTAATATAACGCTAAGGTAGTACTCTCTTCGTAGAATCTTATTGAATGGCTGTTTCATGAAATAGCCATTCAATAGGATTTAACGAACTTAGAGAGTTGTATTGCTGATTCTAATGATAATAATTCTGTAAAGCCATATTTGTTACATACAACCTGTTACTGACCTGCAAATTACAAAAAACATAAGAAATTTGAATTTCGCGGGTAACCTTATCGCAACCCCCTTAATCGAGTTCCAATAAAAAAAAAAAAACAACAAGCACCAAAAAAACCCGTAAAAGTCTGTAAACATTATCATTTCCCTATCGAGTTCTTCTCACTTCCCCTTCACAGTAACCGTTAGTATCCCCCTCGGTAGTAATTTCGTCACAGATGTTTTCTATGCTAATTCTATTGTTTTTTTGTTAATTTTTATGTTCTTCTTCATGCTCGATTTATTCCGTTCGTCCGTTCGTTTAAGGATTAATGATAATGCTTCTCTGGGTGGAAACCTTCGGCTTAATTTCTTTGGAGATTGAAAGCTGTCTTGAAACAATTGCCGATAAAAATTAATGGTTGATAATTAGAATTAATTTAATTGTTAAGGTTTTTTTTTTTCATTTTATTAGTTATTTGTGAAGCTTTTACATAATTATATTTTTATATTAATTAAAATGACCTAAAGAACTATTTAGTTACCTCTTCAACTAACTGGCATCCTAACCAAAAGTTTATCGATCTTAAATGTATTTATTGGCCTTTAATATTTTGGTAGGTAAAAACCTACCAAAATATAATATACCTACCCATCATAAAATTCATCTACACAAAACATATTTTAACACTCAAAACATAATTTAGAAATGGCAATCATAACGTTCTCTTTATAAAAGTATTCGAAATTCAACCTTTCAAATATTGAATACTTCTCCCACCCTTTAAAATCCATCTCTCGAATTAACGTTTAAAAAATACTGGCATAAATAAAAATTCGTAAAATGCAAGACGCTGGGGACCGGGGTGGTTTGAAATTCGAAAGTTTTTGTCTCGGTACGAATTCATTTCGGCTAATATTCGATTTTGATTTCGACCAACGTAAGATGACATTCCGTAACGGCAATTTGATCACATTCATATCATTTGCGAAATAATTTTATTCTTTTTAGTCCTAAGAACGGATTTTCTGGACATTTTCTGAATTTTCAAGCTATTTTCCGCAACAGTTGACCAAAACTGATATTTAATGACTTTTCCACTGTTTGTGGACAAATTGAATCCTTGTAAACAATGTGCACTATGTAGAATTGTAGATTCTTTAGAGACTATAATGAAGTTGTCGTCGAAGTCGAAATCGAAGTCGGAATCGAAGGATTAATTAGGGAAAATTCAAGCAGAAATAAAGAAACATCGCATCGCATTTTTTTTTATATCTAATGGCAGAATCAAAAAAAAAATGCAGTGCCACAAAACAGTCACAGATCTTCCTAAGTTGGTGCATTACACATCGTTGCCCTGAAGCTAACTAAAAAATTTTTAAGCTGTCATTAATTCGGAGTATAATATTCACCCCCTGCCCCCCTCTTGGGATTGGGGGGCGATTAATCTGTGTTTAATGTCGCCCCCAAAAATATAAAAAGTAGCTAATCAACAGATTGGCAACGTTCTTCGCCTGAGGGTGTGTGAAGGATGCTTTGTAGTTTTTTTTTAAAGGTTTCCAGATTGATTTGGGACCATATGTTTATTATGTTTTAGATTCTATTTATTTAAAATAAATGTTTAATAAAAGGCACTTCAATTTTGTTTGTAACCTCTAAGTTTTTGATGGTCGTGGTAATGGCAGGTGGAATAGAGCACTTAAGCTTCGGTTTTCTAAGACAGCAGTGGCCGCCACATAACGGCCGCAGTGACGGCCGCCATGAAAATGATGGCAGCGGGGTTTAACTTCATGGTTTCAAAAAGCGCGCTTTAGCTAGGAAAAACACCAACTTACTTTAATAAAAAACGGCGGTCGCCGCCGCTATTACAGTGTTCTTAAAAAATATGAAATTGAAGGCCATTCACAAGTTTCCGCTGTGAACACTAAAATAAAAACGATAAAAGCTAACTAAGCTAAGGTAACAAAATACCTTTAACATAAACTAGTTTATGGTAGTTTCCTTCTACCATCTACTGTCCACACTACTGTTTCATCCTAGGGCAAAGGTTAGCGTCTAACAAACTAAGCTAGCTAACCTTATTATTAAAAAAAAAAACTTAAAATCCATTAATCTAGGACCGTAACTATTTTGAAATAAATAAAGAAAAATAAGTATATTTGTCACAGGACGTGCATCCAAAAAGATAATTAACTCAAGTAAGTAACAGTCCGGTCTTGCTTTCAGGAACTGCCACAATTCATAACTAGGATATGGATTGTATTCTCCAATATCAGCAGTGCCTATGCGCAAAATCAAAAACTTCACAAAAATATCAGAGATATAGAAACATCATGCAATGTCTTAAATAAATACAAAAAAAAAACCATAAAAATTCAAGACATTCTCTTTTTTAAAATATCGACGCTAAACAATACCATCCCTAATAAAAAAAACATGGCCGCCGAGGGATTAAAAAGAGAAAAATTAACATTTAAGACAAACAGCAGTTCGACTTGCGATCTCTCAAGCGTCTATCAATAATTAATCAGCCATCTCGTCTCGAAATTAGCCACCATTTGAGGGTTTAACAGAGTCTTGTGCAAAGAAGAAAAAACGTATTTTTTCAGCAAGAGAACCCTGAGGGAAATTTTATATAGGAACTCGGTATCGACTAGGGACACAGCGATGTAAGTGGACTAGATGTGGCATGAGTATAGTCAAAATAACATAACAAACCACCAAAGAAAAAAAAATAAGAAAAAGAAAATACGTTTATTTGCGGTAAACATAACGCAAAAAAATAAAAACAACAAGAAAAAACAAAGTTGAGGGAAAATATGCGTCACATTCACGCAAAACGGCCCACGCCACACGCACGCCGTGGCATCACGCCTTGGTTCCTCGAAGGGTTGGGCAGAGGTGTACCTGTAGTACATCCACATTTCGCCAGTTATGTTTACGTCAAATGCGATGACGGGCGGGCGAGCCTATTGCCATCAACTGGGCAGAAATCTAGACTCCGGGCTGCTACTGAGAAATTCAAGATAGAAAGACCCAATAACACGTTGCCCAACCCAGGAATCTAATCCAGGACCTCATGCTCAGCTGTAGCGCGTTCTAGTAAAAATAAATATTGGCATAGTCCAGTATTCGTAGAAACTTCGTTGTTTTACACTACAGGCCTATTATTGACTCTCAATGAATCACTTATTCTGCTGATTACATCTGTTCCTATTTAACTTTCAATGCAATGATTTATTTATTTATCACATCACAAATTTTCCTTTGCCATTACAGATGATAAATCTAATGCGACGAAGTAACCAATAATAAATCTACAGATAATAAATCTAATGCGACAAAGTAATGATTATCCTAACATAATAATCACACTATATTATAAAGTCGAAAGTTTGTGAGTTGAGTTTGTGTGTGTGTGTGTTTGTTACTTCTTCACGCTCAAAAGGCTGGACCAATGTTGATAAAAATTTGTATGCAGATAGCTGACACTACATAATAAGAGGCTACTTTTATCCAGATATTCCTACGGGATCGAGACTTGCGCGGGTAAAACATCGGGGCGCAGCTAGTAATTATATAATTGTGAAAGTGAGTTTGTTTGTTTGTTTCGCTTTCACGCTAAAACGGCTGAACGGATTTGGATGAAATTTGACACGGGTAGACCATGATCTGGAAAATATTACTTTTTATCCCAATATTCCCACGAGCTCGAGACTTACACGGGTGAAACCGCGGGGCGCAGCTAGTTATTTATAATTTAAACAATGCAAAACACACAAAGTCTAACCAACGGAGTAGATCTTAACATAACGCTTAAAATCACCTGAATTAGATCTAACGTATCCAGTAACTTTATTCCTTCAAACGACCCTCCGCGATGAATTAATGAAAAATGAAATCGACTTGGCAAAATTTAATTTTTTCCCAGCCCTGGACGTTTGAGGGCAATCTGACTGGTGATCAAACCAGTGCCCCGTAACGATGCGATTTCAATGCTCTTTAATATTGATTGCTTGTTTGATGTCAGATAATTTTATTAGCTATGCTAATCCAACTTGAAAATTATTTGCGATGTTATTTGGTTCGTTGCGAGTTGAATTTTTTGAAATTGAAAATGTCTGTGTGTTATGTTGAAGGATTTGGTATTTAGGAGACCTATGATATTATATAATATATAATCAGTCTTTAATGTTCCTGTGAGAGGGAATGGGCCGTAATTCGTCACGCAGGCCCAGTGCGGGTTGGTAGATGTCACATCATGTCTTCCAGTTTTTAGTTCTAGGACATGCCGGTTTCCTCACAATGTTTTCCTTCACCGTTTTGAGAGCAGTGGTGATGAAATTAAATACACAAAGTAAAGTAGCCTGCCTGGGTTCGAACTCACGACCTACAACTCGTAAGTCGCGGCCTCACTGGGCCACCACTGCTCACTGGGCCACCACTGCTCACCGCTCTCGGATATGAATTAATTAGGTTATAAAAAAAATACAGACGAATTGAGAACCTCCTCCTTTTTTAAGAAGTCGGTTAAAAACAAGGCAGTTTCGGTTCTAACTTACCCTAAACACAAGCAAGTGCATATAAGAAATTATTATAACCAGACCTACCAATTAACAAAACCATCCGACGACGGCGGCGTAATTAAATTAAATGATATCTATTTGCAAGAATTGAAGTTCGTGTTTTTTAACAGTTTCTAAAACAATTCGCTAAAACTAGCATGCAAAATAATTGAAGAACATTATAAAGTGATTATTTTGACGGCACGGTTGGCACAGTGGTTAAGCGATTGACTGCTGCGCTGCGTGTCGCGGGTTCGATTCCCGCACGGAACAAATATTTGTATGACCTACAAGTAGTGGTTCCGGTTGTGGCTGTTTGTGTATGTGAGTTTAAATGTTTGTAAACGCACCCACGATACAGGAGAAATTCCTAGTGTGGGGCAACGTTTTATTAAAATGAAAAATATGTAAGCATTACCATGAAATATAGTTAGGTTACTAGCGCCCATTGAAAGAAAGAAACGAAGAAAAATATTATATTTGCGACACGCAAACGAAATACAACAATAAAAAAGAACATTAATTAAAACTAACAAAATAGTGAAAACAAAAAGAACACCTGTGCGAGGCTAAAAAGGCTCCTATCTCAGCACGATGCTGCGTTATTTGAAAAAAAAAACAATAACACAACAAAATTTCAAAAACGAAGTCATTATCATCGGCAGCCTTGTTCCACCCACAGCTGGGTATGGGCTGCTCCCTTTTGTCCCATGCTTCGCTGGTATGTGCGAGTCTCATCCAGGTCTTCCCCGTGAACTTTTGAATATCATTCACACCTTTCTTTTTTTTATCTCTCAGCCAACGCTTCTTCTACCGCCTCTCGTCAGCCATACATTAGAGCCATTGTTTCCTGAGACTGCGGTGGTCGCCACATAGCTAGCGGTGTAATTTAGCGGTGAATTTCCTGAACAGAATAAAATAAAATAAATAAATATGAATATGGCCAAATATTAATTCTGGATTTCTATTATTTGGATAGCTTAGAAGACACTAGTGATCCAACTAACATTTTGGTCAAACTTGGGTTATGAGCATTTTGGCTTCTAAGAAACCATGACCGATGTTAAAAAAAAAATATAACTGCATTATATCTTGTTAAAACTACATTAATACCTGTGCACAAAAGATTTGTAAAAATACTTTAGTACACAAACTGGTCCAAGTGACACAAAAATGTTATTTAAATCCTTTTCTGTAGATTCATATAACAGGGAGAGGTATGAAGATAGTTGCAACTTCATGATGGGTATCTTGAATTTGTTTAAAGTTTACGATACTAATAATAAAAGTTTAAATAATTTGTAGTAAAAGTTATGATGATTATAAATTGTTGATATATATATATATATATTACATTAAGATTTTTCAACAAAAACATAGTAATAAAAATATAGTTCAGATAATGTAAAAATAATAACTGTGATTTTGGACATCTGACCTACTATTGTTATCAAGAATATAATAATAGACTATGTAATTTTTTGCACTTTAATTATTGTTTAACAATCCATTAAAGTGATCATAACTTTATTTTGTTTTATTCAACGCAAAATTTATATTTTGATAAAGTTTTTATTAATCATACTCATTATGGTATTACAATTAAATTCAAAACGTAATTTCATATAATTTGGGAAGGAATTAAGGTAAAAAATAATTTAAACGTAACTTGTGTTTTGATTTTTATTTCATGGCATAAAAATAACAAGTGATCCAAGTGCAAAAATAGTGTGAGAAATTCATTTAGCCTTTAAATTAAAATTTAGATTTTTACTTATTCTATTATTTGAAAAAATCACAAAACAACATTAAAATATGCACGTAATAAGCAAATGCGCGTTTTGCTTAATATCTTGAAACTCATAAAATGTCAGTTGGATCACTTGTATTCTAAGCCATCCAATTATAAGACAGATCAACAAATTGGCTGACCTTCATGAATCTGTCTTATTAAACCCCAAATCTACTGAAACAAGAGTTCTTTCACCTTTTTCTATTCCGATCTCAATTAGGAGTGTCGTATTTTTTTTTCCGATTCGTGCTAATTAAAAAAGTCGAGGGCGGAGTGCTTTCAATAATGGCAATTAATTTTAATTATATGTTTATTTTTGGACACCTTTTTCTATCACATTAACTCAACAAGATTTCCTTGTAAAAAAAAAAAAATTAGAAATGGCTCGTTGTGCTGGAAAGTAGTATAAAACAGGGTTCATTAACCTCAACCTTTGACTTTAAGATATTAAAAAGTGCGATTGATCCTGCTTAATAAATCTCATGACTCATGAGAACTTGATTACGTTTTTTACAATTTTTTTATCCGTGTTTTTGGTTACAGATCGTCCCCCTCTTTTACTCAGTCGACCCCATAAAAGTGGGATTTCCGCTAAACAGGACTGTGATGATCCTGTTCAGCTAAAATTCAGTATTTTTATTTCCTGTTGACTGCCGCGTTGGTCTGGTGGTCGCAAACGCTACTGCTAAGCATAAGGCCCTGGGTTCGAGTCCCAGGTCAGGCAAAGTGTTATTGGGATTTTCCATTAGGAATTTCTTAGCCCGGAGTCTGGATTTGTGCCCTATTGCCAACGGCCGTTGGCAATAGGCTCGCCCCCTATTACATGGGACTTAAACATAGCTGGCGAAATGTGGGTGTACTATAGTTACACCTCTGCCTAACCCTTTCGGGATTACAGGCGTGATCTTATGTTAACTTCCTGTTTTACTGAGAAAAAAATTTAACGAGACAAAAAGAAATGCCACTAATTAAAAAACACGTGCCAACAAACAAATGAATCAAAAACCACACCATCGAACTCAATACCTAACCACCTAACCACATTAGACGGAAGCCTACAATCCTACCATCCAACCACCTCCGATGCGGCCACGGGCGGCCGAGCGCGGCCGTCACAATGACAGGCCGTCAACAGGCCGTCACGATGCCGACCGCGCACAATGCTCGCGTGTCGCGTGACACAATCGGAGACGTGACCCGTTCATGTACAGCTGGTTGTTTAGTTGTGGTGCAATTTAGTTGGTTTTAATACGACTAGCCAAAAAGTAGTGTTGTGTTTTAAGGGTTCATGTGAGTTTATTTATTCCACCATAACTTCTAAACGCCTGGACCAATTTTGATGTATGTATAGTTTATAGTGATTGCATTATCCCGGGTCTTAAAGGATGTAACTATGAAGGAATGTAATATAGTAGATAGCTATCGTACATAAATGAAAACCTAAAAAAAATATTTTTGGCATTGATTAATTAAATTTAATTAATAAAAAAAACATACAGGTGATTCTTTTCATTTCCGTCATTTATAAAAAAAAAACAACATTGGAAAGGAAGGCAAGTAGGCGTTGCTGAGCTTAAACAATAATAAACTTGAAACAATCATAAGAATAACGCAGACGTGGACAATAAGAAGCCAGCTTAATGTTAGCGAGGCGTTCACAATAGAATTGCGTAGGAGAACCGATCTACCCCTTTCCCTTAGAAAAATGTATTTTTTTTGTTTTTTGTTTTTAAGTGACGCCTCTTGTAGCAAGGGTAACACCCACAGCTGATCACGTTTGATTTAGGATGTAATGGAAAGTTTACTGCCGTCTACTAAGTTTTCTTTAAAAAATGCTTTAAAATGCTGGTTTGACGTAAAAATAAAACTACCCTTTTTATTTTTACCCTACTGCGGCGAAGCCAAATAAGGAGGGTTATTATTTAAATGCGTAGCTATCGTGTTTCTGTTTCAAACTAGGATTGGACAAAATTAGGCAAACAACAACAAAACATCACGCCTGTATTCCTCGAAGGGTTAGGCAGAGGGTACCTATAGTACACCCGCATTTCACCAGTTATGTCCCAGTAATGGGAGCGATGGGGACGTGGACACTCACGGTACGACTGGTCCATAAATTCAAGGTCGCTCAGCGAACTATGGAACGGGCCATGCTTGGAGTCTCTCTGAGGGATCGAATCCGGAACAAGGTGCTCAGGCAGAGAACCAAAGTTGTCGACATAGCCCACAGAATAAGCAAGCTGAAGTGGCAATGGGCGGGCTATATTAGCCGTAGAACTGATGACCGTTGGGGTAGATGTGTTCTTGAGTGGAGACCGCGAATCGGCAAACGTAAGGTAGGACGCCCTCAGGCGAGGTGGAGCGACGATCTTTCCAGGATGACTGGTGGCAGCTGGATGAGAGTTGCCAAAAATCGAGCTGAATGGCGTGCAATTGGAGAGGCCTATGACCAGCAATGGACTGCTATGGGCTGATGATGAATGGGGGCGACCCTATTGCAGGGTGCTCCTGAATGCAAAATTCCAGAATGGAAAAACCCAATATCACTTTGCTCAACCCGGGGCTCGAACCCAGGACCTCATGCTCAGCAGCAGCGCTTGCAACCACTAGACCAACGAGGCAGTCCTAGAAGAAAATGGGCAGCTTTCTATTTAGAAACATTTGCATTGACATTTCACCTACAGTATAAAGTTAAATTTGTTTTCCCTTAGCAAAAAATAAGCCGATGTTTTATATGGGGGACATAAAAAGGTCATAAATACAATATCATACCAGAACTGTACAAAACTACTTGTACTAATAAAAATAAAAAAAAATATTATTATGCATGCCGTAATTGTTAGAAAATAATGAACTGTGTTCAGCAATAAAGATTTGATTATTATGTTTATTTTTTATCTTAATAACAATCTTATTTAAAAAGTTAAAAAAAAACCTGACACACCAAAGGGTATATTCCCTGAAGGGTTAGGCAGAGGTGTAACTAAAGTACACCCAGATTTCGCCAGTTATGTTTAAGCCCCATGTAATATGGGTTGGGCAAAAATGTAATACCTCAAAAAAACATCATCCTATACTTGAAACAGGTAGGTACAGCAATCTAAGCTTCCATTCAATAAAACAAGAACAAGTCACACTCCGCATCGGTCATACATCGCTAACTGTATTCAAGTCATTTGAATTGTTAAATAGTGGACAAAAGATCTAGATGCTATTGGGTTACCCGACTATTATCTGGGTCAGTAACCAGGAAATGGAATAATGGGTGACGAAACAAAAGTAACGTTATCGGGTGTTTTTGAAATGAATTGTATTAAAGGTGATGACTTTGGATATTGAAACGCTGTTTTTCGAACATATCTATTATTAGTAACATACAATAAATGCACTGTTATGAAAAAGTTATCTGTAACTAAGTTATAAAAACAAAACGATTTGATTTTTGCTTCTAATGGTTAAACTCAAAAACTACTGTCGTGATTTCTTTGATTTAATTTAAAACAATGTATTAATTTAATACCGAATTATAATATTCACTGTGGCAACACTGTCAAAGTATAAATTATTAACGTTGTAACAAACTTTTAAATGTATTTTCATTATGGCAACTGAATGTATTATTTTACTTTGGCAATACAGAAATAACGGTTATGATGTTATCGTTATTTCTGAGTGGGGGAAAAGTCATTTTAAAATAGAAAAAAGTAGTGCAGGACCAGTCGTCGTTTAGTTGTGAAATAGTGCAGTTGTGGGGAATAAAGTGTTAGCAAGGAAAGAGTGTTTTTCATGAAACTACTAATTTCACTGACTTGAATTCAACTGATTTCACCAATAGTACGCTACATTATCAGCGCGTAAAATGAGCAATAATGTAACCCAAGGCTTGCCTATAAAATTAGTTATTTAGTGTTCGCTGCAAAAACTATTGATGATACATTAAATAATGTAGGAACTACATGTTTGTAGTACTTATCATTACCCAAAAAAAAGTTAAGTCACAATAACCATTTTTTATTCAAATATTATATGTCAATCAAAACACGGGTAGAATCGAAAGACAATGACATTTGTATCATGATATGAATAAATTATTTATCCAACTAAATAGTTTCATAATGCGCGGAAGCTCCAACAGCATCCTAAAAACATTTTGTGATAAGGTGGACAGCCCCTTTATTAGGCACTGGGTGCGGAGGCACGTGCCAACATGTGTTGAGCCACGTAGGTTTGGTAGTTTTTAAGTTGTCGTTACTAATTATATGGAACATGTGTATTTTATGTGTGATCCGAATTAAATGAGAATATATATATATATATATAATCAAGGTTGATTATGTACTTATGTGTAAATTATTATTTTTTTAATTATTCGAATCTGACTTTTTGTTTAGAAGTTACGACGGGTATAAAATGCTAGAAGTAAGAAAAATGCCGCGGTGTGCGCGAACAGCCATACGCTTAGGCTTATATTTCACTAGAACACTATGGTGGCGCAACCATGGTCGCGCTGCCAGCAAAATATACACAGCTTTATGGCGGGTATCTCACCAGGCGTCCGACCGATTGTGCAACCAACCATACATTTTTTGGCAGCGCGACCATGGTAGCGCCACCATGGTGTCCTAGTGAAATATGGGCCTTAATCTATTAAACTTGTCGAAAAATAATAGGCCCGTTTTGACATTTAACTTGAATCGATTTGCGATTGACCATCGCGACGTAACTAGTGAAGTAACCATATGACTTTGTACTCGATACTCACGACAAATCGATACAAGTTAAATGTCAAAACGGGCCTATTATTTTTTGACAACTAGTAACCTACACATTATATTTTTTTGTGTGTAACATATAGGATTTATTACTTTTAATCCCGGTAGTACATGCCCGTGAGATATTTTCCGACATACACGCCGGTGAAGCCGCGGGCAAAACCTAGCCTATAATATAAAACATGCAAAGAAAAGGCAGTCGCTCCATGTAAAATACTGATATTCAGCTGGATCCGATGAGACTGCAAGCCGACCCGAATTTAATTGAGAAAATTCAAGTTAGATGATGTTAATGCCGAAAACCAGGCCCAAATGGCATATCACTAAACGGTTTCAATAAGAAAATTAAGTTCAATTTAACAAATTGTCTTAAGAGTCTATACTACCTCAGCGCCACCTCACTCTTTATCTCGCTCGCACCTACTGCTGGGAGAACACTCCAAGGCACCGAAATTTTAGTTTATTTATTTTTACGGTGATAATAATGGTAATTTAAAAAAAAATAACATAAGACCTGCTTTATAGTTAGTTCAGTTGATATGCAAAGTATAATTATCTAATTTTAAGTATTTTTTTAAAGCGAGCAGTTTATTGTTCGGTTTGGAGGTAACTTTGGATTTTTTTTCTTTAAAGAAAATTTTATGGAATCGTGTTTTTGTCAAACATAGTACTTAACATCAACTTTACCATATATTTATTTCAAAATTAATGCTGCAGTATTTTCGACATACCGGAGGATCATGCTAAGCCATTTGAGGTAGTATAGGCTCTTAAGCGAATGGCGAAATTATCACAATTTGGGACTCATTATTTACCTGAAAGATATTAGGTAAGGTGCAGATGCAAGATCCAAAGAAATAAAAACTGTAGAGCTGTATTAAAATAGAGTGCATACCGCACCACCACAGGAAACATAATTCAGCGATCCGGTTGTCAAGCCCTCACTGATAACGCTGGGTTCCTTCCTCCATTACCATAGAGCCTAAGGTCACACGTCTGCATACCATCAGAAATGACATATTTTCTAACTGGAAATATGACATTATGCCCTTTGCCGTCAAGTGCATATAAAATTTTTGATTATTATGTAGTAGATAATTATGTATCAGTCAAATTAGATATCAGACAATAAATAATAATTTGCAATTTTCCCCAATTTCATGATTATCAAAAACAATATGTAAATTAACTGTATATATTTAAGTTTTTTAGTACTTAATTGCAATTTCAGAATTTTATTATACCTATAGATCTTGACTCACTTTTGTAATTTAACATGACGTACCATCTAAGAGAGCCGGGTGATCTGTAACTCAGGATCCTCCTACCTCAGACACCTTTCTCTGTTTAAGATTGTGTATTTTATTAACCAGTGCCTGTAATGTGATGTTGAGATAAATAAAGATTTATGATTATGATTACCATTTTCTGTGGGTTGGCAAGGAGACTGTATGGTGAACGGCATGGCGTACTTAAAAGAACTTTCGCATTGCATTCGAATATCCGTCTCAAATATGTCAGAAACTACATTATTGACAAGTTCTTGACATTGATTTTAGCGAAGATGAGATTGCAAATTGAATTTGAACGGGTTTTAGGTAGGTATACAAGAATTGACCTTTTAATAAA
The DNA here is from genome assembly GCA_963921375.1 of Tiliacea citrago. Lineage (NCBI taxonomy): Eukaryota > Metazoa > Arthropoda > Insecta > Lepidoptera > Noctuidae > Tiliacea > Tiliacea citrago. The sequence goes on from OY992800.1 coordinate 22,438,079, forward strand.
TGAATTAAATCAAGTACGTAAACACCAAGATGCTTGCCTAATATCTTTGATTTTGGAGCCAAAGTTCTCAAATATTTCCCATGAATGTGTTATTAATTCGTGTCGCACTGTTACTTCACAAGTGTGCAGATGACTAAACTCTGCACATGAGACATTTTTATTATACTTTTCCGAAACCCAGACAAGCGCTTTACTTTGTGTAAATAATTTCATCGCCACAGCTCTCAAAACGGTGAAGAAAAACATCGTAAGGAAACCGGCTTGTCCTAGAACCAATAAATTCGAAGAAATGTGACATCTACCAACCAGCACTAGGCGCGTGGTAGATTATGGCCCACTCCCTCTCGAAGAGAGGAGGCCTGTGTCCCAGCAGTGGACTGATTATGCTTATACTTTGCTATTTCCTAAACACCACTTGGCGTTCAAAAAGTTTTTGGTGCACTAACTTCTACCTATAAAATGCAAATACATAGAAAACTACTAAAAGTCCTTAGCAAAATAAACAACACAGCATCGAAAAGAATCGATCTCAAGTAATCTCAACCCACTAAATTATGAAGCTACCAACATAAAAAATATCCGCCGAGGCATTGAAAGATTGAAAAGGGGAAATCACTTAACTTAGGCAATTTATTGCTAAATCTGGCCCGTGGGAGAGCCGTGGTCAGACTAACAACATTAGGTGGTGGAAACTTATAAGCCGGTGGAGATGTGCCCGGTTGGGACCAAATTGATGCGGCTCGGTTGGGGCGATTTTTTTTCTGAGAAGGGATCTCTCTATTGATTTAAATGGATTTACGAGTTTGGGTTTTTTTTAAAGGGTGAGATAATAGACAGACGTTTTATTTAGCAATCAATCAATGTAACATTTCAGAGACAATGTTTAAAAGGTGTCGACAAAATCTTGCCAAATATAAATTAAAGCCATATAAATGATGTAATTACTATATTTGTTGGGTTTTTGGTGGTTTGGATGTGTAATTACACTATTAAGGCTAGCGCAGATTGGGGTGGACCGCGCCGCAACGCAACGCTTTGCTTAAGTCCTCCTTCATCACTTTCGTGCATTTTCTAAGAACCAACGCACACTACAGGCGGACGAAATTTTGGATGAAAATGCGTTGGGCTGCGGCGGCCTGTTGCTGTTTTAATATGCGCTTGGCTTTAGAATGTGAGATTCTTCAAGCAGGTGCTATATGAGGCAAGTGCTATAATCGAATGAATACTGCCCAAAATAATATTACTCAACTAGAGCAGTACCGGTTGTGTTTTACATAATTATGTAATAAGCACGCTCACCCGAATTAGCATGCGGCAATCGAATCTGGACTCACTCGTGACAGCAACTATTAACAACCACTGAGATAGTAAAATGAAGTTATTTACCACCATTGGAAGGCCAGTTTGTATACAAAATATCATTCCAATAAAATCTTATTGAAATCATTTTTATTTCAGGAGTACACCCATATAAAATTTACACCAGATTACACATTATTCATTTTTAGCTAGAATACTAATTTCCCTAAACGAAGAAATAGTTTACCTCGTTTATGGCCCTCAGTATTCCATTGTCAAATTTATGTATATATTCGGTTCATAAATGACGCCTGCGACTTTCTTATGACTGCGTAAAAGTCATCTACCTTGCTTTCGGCATGCTGAGTCTGCCGGACGCACTACACCGCCACGGCAGACTCAGCATGCATCTGAATGCGTTATTATACTGAACACACAACTTGTTGTTAGCACGCTGCGTGTATTTGTACCATAGGACACAGGTGTAAAGATTCCGGCAGTATGCGTCACAGGGTGATTTCCCTTGGTTTGAACATTTCGTAAATCGTCGTGCCAGCATACCTATTACTTTTGGCAGCGAGCGAACGTCTTTGTCTTTCAATGTCCTCGTCATCTTTAAGTTTCTCAGTCAATTATGATCTAAATATGTGAAACATTTGACAGATTCCAATTTATCGTTGAATAGAGAATATAATTATATCTGGTATTATGTAATATGCTGTTGCCAAACATTTTTCTCCACCGAATCTAATAATTGATTACCAACCAACCAATGGACAACATTGTCAAAATGCTTAGGGTATTGGATGCGAGGCTTTTGGCTACTTTGTATGTGTGTTTTTTGACTTATTTTGTTGTACTGTGCGTTTTGTTTGTGCAGAATAAATAATTTTTCTTTCTTTTCTTTTTTTTATTACCCAACATTTTTCCAAAATTACCCGTACTCAAACAAGGTCATCTCAAAAACAATCTCCGACTGATTCGAAGATATTTTTTATCCTCGGACGCGTGCCCGTGCGTGCACGTCTTCTGCCCAATTTGGGGGTAGTGGCAAATCGTTGGCTATTGACGGCCTAAGTGTTATCAAACCCTTCGGGAATGGGGGTGGATTTATTTTTCCGCATTAGTGTCGATGTATTTGTGAGATAAAGTGGTTGTTCGTGCTTTTTTGTGTTGGGTTTTAAATATTTATGTAGGTGCAGTGTTTGGCTGTATGGTTATAAAGTAAAATTTTGTGCGGAAATCGGAACGTATTACGCAGCCACTGCAGTCATGGAGCAAGCTTATTAATCAATAAGAATCTCTCATTTTAGGGTTCCGTACCCAAAGGGTAAAACAGGAACCCTATTACTAAGGCTCCGCCGTCTGTCTGTCTGTCTGTCCGTCTGTCACCAGGCTGTATCTCAAGAACCGTGATAGTTCGACAGTTGAAATTTTCACAGATGATGTATCTCTGTTGCCGCTATATTAACAAATAATAAAAAAACAGATTAAATTAAATATTTAAGGGGGCTCCCATACAACAAACGTGATTGTTTTTGCTCGATATTGATAACGGCAACAGGTAGACGCTTGAAATATTCACAGAATATTTAGTTATTATATTCACTTTAAAAATAAATAATTAAATTAAAATAAAACAAATATTTAAGGGGGCTCCCATACAACAAACGTTATTTTTTGCCGTTTTTATAGATATTGTACGGAATCCTTCGTGCACGAGTCCGACTCGCACTTGGCTGGTTTTTTATATTTTAAAATACCGTAACCTATTCAGCATTTATTGTCCCTACAACAGGAACTCGGGCACCTACCTACTATGCGAGAGGGGGTGTGCCGTAATTCACCGGGTCGAGTGCGGGTTTGTAGGTATCAATATTGTCTTGCACTTTTCGGTTCAGGACGTGTCGGTTTCCTCACAATATAAGATGCAATGGGAGAGTTACAAGCTAAGATAGGTTTTTTTTTTATTTGTAAACATCTTTCCTCTCAGTTTCTGTGGAAGTGATTTCATAAAAAGGGACGGAAGTGTGTAACAGGAAGTGACAGCTTGACCATGGAATAAGCAAGTGTTTTTAATACCACGGAATTAGTAGGTACTTTATAATGGCATGGAATTAGTGTACTCATGGAATTAGAAACTACTCTATAGATTGTAAATAAATTTGAAATTTGACCCCCTCGGTCAAATTTCAACCAGTGGGCGACCAGTAATGAATAATAATTATTGGAAAAAAAAAAAACGTATTTAGCATTTTCAAATTTTGAGGTTAATTTCTGTCGCTGCTCAGTTGCTTATTACCAAGATGAGATTGTCAGATATTACACATCTGAAGGCTGGCTCGTTTTTTTTTTGTTATAGTAATACGTGAGAAAATATTATATTCGATGTAGTTGGTCTAGAATAACAGTCATCCCCCAATACACCTATACATGCTATCTATGTATACTTGTATAGGTAAGTTCAATCGTTGATAGCAAGAAAATACATATTATCCAGTAGTTTATTCCCCAAGTATCATCACACAAATCACAAAAAAACCATAAAAACAGAATGACCTGCCAAAAGTGATGGTGTTGTAGCAAAACAATATGCTCGTATCTATGAACATCACCTTATCGGACTGAGGGTGAGGCACTGACGAATAAATATACAGATAAAACTAAACTTATTTTACCAAACGTCGAATAACATGGCTGAGTGTCACACCGATGTGTATGTTTCTGTAGTTATTACTATTTTTATTAAAGTAGTATTTTAGTCTTACCAAGGCGTATCGTATTGACCCAGTAACTGGGTTGTGGAGGTTAGATAGACAATCGCTCCATGTAAAATACTAGTACTCAGCTGTGTCTGGTTAGACTGGAAGCCGACTCCAACATAGTTGGGAAAAGGCCGGGCAGATCATTTTATTTAAGTATAAATTATCAGACATTTTAACCGACTTAAAATCTGAACAGATTGTTAGCTTCATTACGAAAAAATAAGTATTGACTGTAGTAATTTTTTAGAAACAATGATAATTATAACAATGCCAATGTAACAGCACCAGTTTTATCATAACAATAGTGAACATATTTGATTAAATTCAGAATAATTGGTTCGAAATTATATTGAAAGATAAATTAGATAAGATTTTTCTTCCAAAAAGCAACACCTTTGAATATTTTTACAATATTTATTACGTTCGATATTTCTTTTCTTGTTTTTTGGCCAAAAAATAAAGTACAATAATAATTAGCAATAATCCGAGTTCATAAATATCACCACTTACTATAAAAAACCAAATCCGCTACTCTACGGTCTGACTGCACTATAAAGTGTGGACGGCCGGGGGCAAGTGGGTTAAAATGGAATACAGCGCAATAAAACACCCCTTCTCTCCATAAATATCCGAGTTCGGAAGTTGCTCTGTTAGCGGTCGGATATTTTTTCTCTCCGTCCACTCTATTTTGCGGATACTCAATGGGGTGTCCTTATTTATTTGTTTCGAAAGTATCGGGAATTTGTGAAGAAATACGGGATATGTTTATGACTGTGCAATTGTGTAGGTATTTTCTTTTGAAGAAAACAGTCAAGATTTTGGTTTAAATACGTACTATTTGATCGTTATAAATTATGACACAAAAATGAAAGATTATTCATATTCAAATCTTTATTTGCATTCCATAATGTTTAAAGATCTAGAAGAAAAATGGGTTAAAGCTAAGATACAATTACGGACCCTGTAGGGCACAGCAAAAGTATAGAATTTATTATGCATTAAGTAAACCCTAGGTAGGTCCTGGAGTGGAGACCGCGTATCGGCAAGCGTAGTGTAGAACGCCCCCCAGCTAGATGAACCAACGAGCTTAAAAAGGTGGCTAGGACAGACTGGATGCGGAAGGCGGAGGACCGGGTATTCTGGCGCAGTCTGAGAGAGGCCTATGTCCAGCGGTAGACTGCTATAGGCTGAGTTGATTGATTGATTGATTAGGTATACTATGTATAAGAAGCATCTTATGAATTTTAGAGCCGAAAATGCTATGTTACAAAGATTTCATCTGTACTGGATATCTGGCAAGCATTGTTGCTCTGTATTGAAAAGACTTAATTAAATTGCGTAGCTTTTTATTATACTGCATAAACATCATACAGGGCTTCATGCTGAAAAAGTAATATTCAAATATAAAGTAGATAAATAAAAACGCTTATACTTCAATGGAAATTCCTATCTTATTCCATCATATTTCGTGGTCATTACTTCCTGTTCCGGCGACCCTTCGAGTTGACATTCAAATTGCCACTATTTTTCACAAACATGTTTTATTATATTGCAAGATCCCAATAAAGATATAAAAATATCGTCTCGGAAAGCCCATTGGCCCTGGGCATTGTGTAAATCTGTCTCAATAGAAAGAAGGGATATAGCCATTTAACCCTCTCCTACCCTCACGAACAAATGTATTTTTTTTCCTCCCAATATTCGGGGAAAAGGAACAGTGGCTTTAAATTAGAAACTTTGTTAAAAGTTTTCCCCTGATTTGTGAATGTGGCTAATTTAAAGTATTGAACAAATTTAAATATTCTTTTTGTTGAAATGGTAAGGTGTGTTTTTGTAAGGTTTTAATTTTGATTGCATTTTGTTCAGGTTTTTCCAATAAACCCTTTTTTGTTATTTTATTAACTGTTTTCTTTATTTACTTACATAAATACCTTTGGATGGTTTTGGTACGTAATTGTTTGATGCAGTATTTTTACTAAAAGAGCCCCGGGATTTACATACTACAGTGAGGTTGAGACAAACAAAGTATTTTAAACACCTCAAAATCCACCTAGCCTTTTCTCTACATGATAGGGTCGGCTTCCAGTCTAACCGGATGCAGCTGAATACCAGTATTTTACATGGAGCGACTGCTCCTCCACAACCCAGTTACTGTTTTACACGGATACCCTTAGTAAGACTGGTTGTCAGAGTTTTGGGCTTCTGACTACCCGTAACGACTGTCAAAGATCTACGAATGACAGCCGGGACAGCTTAACGTGCTTTTCGTGGCACGAAGGAGTCTCGGTATGTAACGGATGGTCACCCATCCACGGACTGACCTTAGCAAGCGTAGCTTAACCTTCGATGCGGCTGTTATTACTTAGCCGCGAACTCTTCCTATATCTTTCAAACCATGTTTAATTTAATTCTAAAACTCCGTCCTCAAACAAGAAGACTTTAATCAGTCTCAGTCACGTATAAAATTAAGAACCGCAATTCCAATGAGCGCATCGGAACACCAATAAAGACAGAACGAGTGAAGAATGTTCGCAATTTAAATTTTTGATTCCAACTCCAATGGAATGCTCGTGACTTTCAAGCGCTGCAATATCTGAGCCCTTTTTAATAAAGTTAGACGTTATATAAGAATAAATTCGCTGAAAGCGCTGCTAGTGACAGGGGCACGGAAGTCATAAACCACCGAAGATGTTGATTGAGTGAGAGAGAGAGCAATTACAGGGTTATTGGGAAAAATTGCTAATGTCACCGATAGGAGGAAGTAAGCGGTTCTGTCACTTTTCAAAGAGTTAATTAGTCATTGGGGCTGGGAAATTAAGGAAGTGATCGAAAGGGTGACTTTAGAATTTTATTGGAGGAATGTATAATTTTGTTGCGTAATTGTGTTTAATAAAACGATTTTCTTGCCATTGACGCGAGTCTTATTTCGTTACTATACAGGGTACATCATACTTTACCCCCATGCGTTGAAATTTCTCGTCGGTAATTAAAATAAAAAACAGCTGTTTCCTACAGAAGTGTAATACCTACTCGGTCAAAATGTATGAAAAAGCGTTTTTTTTTTTAACCGATGAAAAATTTAACGCAGGGAGGTCAAGAATCCATGGTAACAGGATGCGCGTCGATGTCCCTTCCACCCTGTATACATAAATTCATTATTATGTGGATCGATATTGTACAATCAATTCTGAATACCTAGTGAATGTAGCAATATACGTTGAGTTGTAACAAACAAATACTCAGACTGGGTTAGAGATAAAGAAAGGTCCCTCATTTCTTATCCAATTCCAAATAAAGTAATTTTTTTTATGAGGAAATATTTTTGTCTATTCTCATCACAAAAGCTTCTATTAAGTATAATTTTAATGATATTTTTGGATATTTTAGTGACAGTAAAACAAAAATTTTACCCAATTCGTCAAAACATTTTATCCAATAAATTCCTAATAATCATAACTTCTAATAATATTGAACCCACATTGAACATAAAGTAGCACAGGCAACGTAAACAGGTGGGCACCAAACACAAATACAAGTAACTCTAACAAAAGAAAAGCCCGGCTTTTATAAAATTAAAAACGCAGCACAAGTAATGATATTAAAATTCAACGCTTGCGTTGTGGCCGTGAAGTTAACGGTAGAGAGTGCGGAGCGATAATTGTACAGTGCCTCTATGTTCTTAATGTCACTCGGGAAACTTCGTGAGTCGTCGGAATTCTATAGGTCACACGGAAAATAAAACAAAACAACAATAAAGTACTTAGTTCACAAACAATAAAGTAGTTAGTTAGAAAATATACATTATTAGAAATACTTTAGTGATAGGTACTCGTAGTAGAACGAACAAATCTATCCTCGAAAAACTACGCATAAGAAATAGACTATCCAGGATCTGTTACCAAAGGAGAATAGAATAGAATACTCTTTATTATGTACTCCATAAAAGTTACAGATATAAATGTTGTTGTTTTACATAGGATGACATAATGGGCGGTCTTATCGCTAAAAGCGATCTTTTACAGACAACCTTTGGATGGATTCCAGGGAGAAGGAGAGACAATACTGCAGGTAGTCAGTGGTGTACCATTTACACAATTATACAATAAATACATACATAAACAAAGCATACACTTATCTATATAAATATATAATATACAATAATAAACAAGAGTAAGGAACAGTATTCTGTAATGATGATGGTTAAGGAGAGATGAAGTGTGTGTCTTTTTTTTTCTCTCGGTTATTTTGGTTACATTGCCGCTCGTGAACCAAATAATCTTGAAAAGTTGGTGGGATGGGCAAAGTAGAAGAGAAAAGACCTCGCGGCCGGTCGTTTAACCGCTCACGCTCGCGCTGGTGTGACCAAGCAACTGCCCTCATAGACTCTCTGTTACGACTGACCTGAGCGAAGCCGAGAACTGAACGAAGTGGAAGAACATCATACATAAAGCCACGATTGCCTTTCAGGAACACGACCTTCAGTAATGAAGAATGCGACCAAGAAGAAGACTCGTAGTAGAGCTGCGCTTTATGAAGCAGCTCATCCAGGAAATATACTAGGTGTACTTATTTACAGGGTGCCTCTGGTATTGCAAATATCCATAGACGACGGATTACCATCAGGCGGCCTATAGGCTTGTTGCTATCTACTGGACTTATTAAAAAGCTACAAGAAACTAATGAGATTAAAGACTTTATTTTCAATTTATAAAGTGCACTTTATGATTAACTCTCTTCGGATTTTTTTATTATATTTAATAAAATTAGTAGTTAGTGTTAGTAGGTAATAACAAGTTTTCTGTAACTCTCCTACGCTTCGATAGCTCGTAGTTATTTAAAAAGGCACAAAAAAAGACTTCCAACTTTAAATGATAATTCATGATTCTTCATCTTTGATTTCAAATCGCTATCTTCACGGCCACACCTAACGTACAGTGCAAACGGACATAATATTTGTTTTAAACAGAGCCGGCGTGCCCACGTAAACTTATTAAAATATTTCCAGTTATATTTAATTAGTGTTTCTGTGCCATTCGTCCCCTTTCTCCTCTAGCTCAGGTGTATCGCAGATTCGGCTTTGGCTGTTTTTTATTAGAATTAATTAATTTCGGTAATTATGTTTTCTTTTAACCTTATTAGGAAAGGTAAAAAACTTTCATTATGGGTTCATTGCTGTAATTTTATTTCTATTTTTAGATGCTTTTTGACGATAAAGTCCTATTTTTATTTGTTCTGGAGAAACTGAACGTACCTATGCACATACAGACAAAAAGGCCTAATTTAAAAAAAACGACCCTTTTCAATATGGCTGACTACCAACGCTATAGGTACATATAAGTTTATTTTTAATTGTATGATTCTACATGATCATGATCATTATTAATAAAAAAATCACAATCAAACAATTTTTAAGATGATGACCTGCAGGGCACTGTCATAAAATGGCAATCGATCATAATACCTTTCATTTTGACATTCGTTGCTCGATAGGTTTAAAAAATGCGTTTGCTCAACAACTTAAATAACGCAATGAACGCGGCTACGAGTATACTGTCAAAATGAAAAGCATTGCGATCGAATGCTATTTTATATTTCACAGATTAACATAAAAAAGGGTTTAAAAAATATGAAAATCATATCCCTCTTCTTTTCCAGATATAAATGAAACATTACTAAATGAAGATATGCAAGCAACGAGTCACCAGTTATTATTTGTGGAGCAACAGAAATTCCCGACGGCACAACGGAATCGTACGTGTAACTTTAGAAAAATGTAAAATAATGTTAAAATTTACAAATAAACAGTGCGCTGTGGACATGTATATGCATTAATAAGAAGCAAACTGGTTCCGTATACTGTTTTAGAGTGGTAATTATTTTACTAGCCTTGAGTAAATAGCATTTCTTAAGAAATTATGTGCCATTACTTCAATGAACTTATTGTTGACATCAAAACTACAAAAATATGTTTAAAAGTGACAAGTGCGTCGTGATTTTCTATTCTTTATTGCATTTCTAAATGTTTTTCAAAGCCAAAAGTTATCTGTGCAAGAGGTGGTGCCCAGGAACCAAAACTAATAACATTGAACTTACCTAGGAATAGAAAGCGATATCTCGCTGATTAATAACGCGCCTAATAGCACACGCGCGCGCATATTATCACAATCACTTTTACGTCTTATGGATCAATAGAAAACAATAAAATATACTATAAATTCATCAATAAAAGCAAAAATCTGGGATGATTTTTAAATTCATACAATACATCAAACGACTGAAATATTTTGTCTCGTTGAAATTTATTTTTGTCACATCAATAATTATCGACAATATGTACAAGGATAAATAAATGATAAATGATAAATGATTTATTTCTGTAAGTAGGATTGTACAAACACTTTAACAACACACACACTTTTAGAAGGAGTATTTCAACTGTAGACAAAATAATAATGTCGTGTATAACGTAATGACTATTTTAGCGTCTGGAAAATTAGGGTAGTATAGAAGGGCGGAGAAGAAGCTTTTGGTGTAGAAATTATGTAAATTTATTTTCATAAAATATTTTATACAATAAATCCACAAAATTTTGATAAATTTTTCATAGTACTTATGAAAAATTTATCAAAATTTTGTGGATTTTACGTACGGAAATTATCAAAATTCTAAATCATTTAATCTACTCGATGCGCGTAAATAAATAAGTATTAAAAGTTTATACAACCACATCACTAAATCAAATAAAAAAATACTAAATTTAGAGCGGCCATTGTTATTTACATCTTCGGCAAATTTAGTAACACCAGGATTTAGAAACTAATGCTCGTAGATTTTATATGAATTATTTTTATTTTTCAATTTACGAATATTAATTAACAAAGTCGTGTTTCTTCTTTTTCGTGTGATTAGTGACAAAGTTTTTATGCCGCCGATGGGCCTCTGACTTGGCTTCAGATGTCATTGAGAAATATCTATCAGGCATACCGGTTTCCTCACGATGTTTTTCTTCACCGTTTTTTAAGCAAGTGATAATTATGCAATACGCACATGAATCTGAAAAGTCGGAGGTCTATCTTGGGTTCGAACTCAACACCTATGACTTGGTAGTCTAACGGTCACAGCACTAGGCCATCACTGAACTAACAATAACAAAGTATACAGTGCATTACATATTCTTTATCTCTTTCAAATAGAAAATTCTCTCTACGCAACCCTAAAAATACGAGAAAAAGCAAAGGTACAATAGGAGCGCAGGTCACACCTGCGCGCGTATTATTTCATAATTTAGAGAGCGGACCGCAAAGCTAATGATGTTTTTATTTTATGTTACATTACGGTGTGATTGAGGACCTGCATAGGTCGCCCCGCTTCCGCATAAAGGTGTAAAAATTGTGTAATTAAATTAATGTTATTTGCATGTGTACGATGTTTGTCATGCACGTTTATAATGCTATGGGTATCCTTTTCTAATGACCTATGGGCCTCGCTGAAACTTGTAAATATCTCACCGTATAATGATGAACTTCTTTAGTTTATAATCGATCGGTATTATTTCCGTTAGATTCATAAACTGTCGATTTTTTTTTATCTGCAACCAACCATTTACAATCTAACGTATTATTTTTCGATAGTTTATAATCTATTCATGGGAACCCGGAAAATTGTGAACTGGTATCAAACTTGTTTGCGACGTAACGTACCTTGCGCTGATACTAAATAGCCTGCCTAGCCGCGAACAGCTTGATAGTAGCGCTCGCCGGCCGCTGCCGTGGCACCGCTCACTTCGCTCGCTCAGCTCGCACGCGGTTGGTGACATTTCTAACCTTTTTTTTTTTTTTTTGTTCACGGGGTGGAAAATCCTCATGGATGTCCTCCGCCCTGGGGCGGGCGGAGGGGTCTGTCAGACTCTTACTGACTAAAAACCACCCCAGTGTTCCCTTCCCACACTTGGGCCGGGGATCTTGGGATCTGTTATTACTTCCGCAATCCCCGGCTAGTGCCGGCCCGCCTCTGCGGGCCACCTCAAGTCTGGGGGGGGGGGGGGGGGGGGTGAGGTGTTAGACCCCCCCCGCGACGTCTGAAAGGGGCGCGCGTGGAACACTACGCGCCGCCACCTCGGGTCCAGTGTGACAGTTCTAACCTAACCTAACCCATTTCACCCAGTTCTCAATTTTTCGACAGTTTAAATCTAACGAAAACGAAAATTATTATAAATTAACGGTTCTCACAATCTTACGGTGACATAATTATATAAGGTCACCGTGACCATGGTCGCTGAGTCGTAATAAATAATGATGAATACAGCTTATTGCTGGTCGAAGCGACCATGGTCGTGAAACAGATTTATATCCGAGTATGGTTTTGCTCTATGATGGACAACGCGTTTAACATCCAGAATTTGTTATGGTGTAAAGAGTATTCTATCTAGATCTACACCTAATATTATATACGCTTAGTCATCAGTTCGCGTTTGATAAAAGTTGACCAATCTTCCATACTTGGTCCACGAGGCGCACCATTTTCTGGAAAACACAGGGATAGTACTACCTTAATTCTAACTGTTACATAAACAAAGCATCTACACAAAAAAACTTAGAACAACCTCAACGACTCTTTCAAAATAACTTACTTAGAAAAGAAGAATACTTAAAAAAGTGGTGGAGTATCAAAAACGCATCAAAGATCGCGCGAGTACCATCGGGCGCAAACGCAAATAAATGAGCTTAAAATTTAAAATTATAATGGGATTGTGTATCCGGTGACACAAATGTGTGGAGTTTGTTACTAACGACTTGGGCTGAGACGACGAGCTGACGGACAGAGGAGTGGAGTCGATTGGTTCAAGTTTTTTTGGAAAATGAGAAAATCTTTTTTTTAGGGTTTCGTTGGCAATTTAAATTGAGTGAGCTGAGAACTTACGTTATCAGTAACGTTCATGCAAATGGACACTATTCTTAGTTATAACATACTATCTGTCACGTAAAATAATAAGTTAAAGTTAAATTGCTTATTAATCTATTAGGCTAGATTGTAATAAATGACTAAGAACTTTAGTTCTTATTAACTTGACAAATGTCATTTGAACCATTGATTATTCATAAGAAAAGAATACTCGAAACGACAATAAATATAATCGTCAAAACCGTTGAGGCGAAGGTTTTACGGGAAAAAGGAAAAAAAAGTAACTTTCTTAGGTTCCTGTAATTGTTATAAGAAGACATGTCGTGAGGCCCCAAATAAATTGGGATAAAGACAAGAGAATGATTAAGACATTAGTTCATGTATCGTACAAGTCTCAGGGCACGCAGTCATGATGTCAAGGCGTCTCATAGTTTACAGAACAACACCACATTTGTATTTTGGAAACATCTTGTAATCTTCACCTGAGCAGATATGTCCCTTGTTTTGTGTGTCTATCTTGCGTATTTTTTCACTACCTTCTCTTAACGAATTATTTATTTGATAAAATGATGGGGATGGGTTCAGCACAGAAGTTGGTAGGTATCTACTTTCATACTTAACATAGCAAAGTTACGTCATAAGAGCTGTCTTCAAATACCAATAGGTACTAACTTACTGTTCATTCAAAAAAATGAACTACTTTCGCGACTCCACGCCACCCCCTGTCGTATAGTTTTACCTGCCATCTCGTGGCAACTAATTGTGAGTGCGGATAAAGTATGGTGTGTAAGATGGCCTTAGTGGGGCGATTGCATCACCGCAGTGTGTAACTACCCTATGCGTCTGCTGCTCGTATTACGGCACTAGTTTGAAAATAAACTCATTTTATTACAATATAATTTTCAGCAGGGACAGATTTGCAGAAGGGTAAAAAATTACGTTTGGTATATTTTATGCTCTCTTTGAGAGCAGTGGCGACCTAGTGGTAACGGCCTCGACTTATGAGTAGTACTCACTGGGTTCGCGTGGTGGATTACGGCCCACTCCCTCTCATAGAGAGGAGGCCTGTGTCCCAGCAGTGGGAACATTATAGGCTCATTATGTATGGTCTCTCTGGAAATAAATAACGCAACGAATGTTATTTAATTGTCTAAATGAATGGAATTTCCATTGTAAGTATGTAACGCGATTACCCGCTGTTTGTGACATACAACATAACACCACGCCTATAATCCCCAAAGGGTTGGACAGAGATACGTGCAGTAAACAGAAGAAAAAATGAACCAGTCTTACAGTTGTTACATATGATGTGTAACATCTGACATCTCACGTTGGTAATAAGCAACTGAGCAGCGACAGAAATTAACCCCAAAATTTTAAAAAAGCTAAATACCGAAATATTTATTTGAATAATTATTCATTACTAGTGGTCGCCCACTGGTCGAAATTCGACCCCCTCTACTTACAATCTGTATAATAATTACTAATTCCATGCTATTAAAAGTACTGATTTATTCCACACTCAAGCTGTCACTTCCTGTTACACACTTTCGTCCCTTTTCTCGAAATCTCTCCCACAGAAAGCGCGAGGAAAGTTAAAGTCATAGTATTTATTAGTGTGATTTTTGGTGATACAGTAGGTCTTATAGTTAGGTTATGGTTTCTCAATAAACTACACATTATATATACACTATTTAACAATAAGAATTTAAAATAGATATTACATACAAATTAGTAAACATTTCAATATTTAGAATTGAATATAATAATAATATTAATAAAGTGTGGAGGTCGAGGCTTTTTAAACGCTAAGACCCTCCACAATCGCGAGATATGCAGTCTCAGGGAATATTTCCTAGAAGCCGACGTGGGGATGCATCGAGATGCGGTCGTGGTGAACAAGGGCCCCACCCCGCTCTCCTTGGCTACAGAGAACTGGCGCAAACCTGTAGTGCTTGACACTAACTTGCAGGGAGGTATGGCAAAGTAAGGAGCTTTACGGACGCTTTTTCCGGGCCCTACATGAACCCGATGTAGACTTTTTAGCGTCCGTAGCCTGGCTGCTTTTCGGTGACCTCTTTGGGGAAACCGAAGGTTTTGTCTATGCAATTATGGACGAATTTATCAAGACGAAGAATTACCGGAGATTTATTGTGAAGGACGGCACGGTTGACGTGTGTCGGGCATGCCACCGTCCGGGAGAATCAATCCGACACATTATCTCCAGGTGTTCTCGTCTAGCTAACGAAGAGTACTTACATAGACACAGCCTTTTAGTCAGGACTATCCATCAGCAACTTGCTCTGAAATACAGCCTTGTGGAATCGGAGGTGCCGTTCTACAGGTATGTGCCCGAACCAGTTCTCGAGAATGGATATATCACATTGTAAGGAAATCCTATACCTACAATGCTAGATCAGCATATTCCGGAAATGTATAGCTTGTTGTGTAGCTGTGTGTACTATGAAGAATGGTAAAAAATGTTACTAGCTTGTTTAGTTCAATGCTTTGGTAATGTTGTACTCGTATATTAATGGACTTAAACAACAAATTAAGCAAATAAATATTTTAATTAGTTAGTCGCTCTCTCTGAACACGGCAGCATCAATGGCTTGTATGAACACATTACAGCAGCGTGACTTAAAAACATGCGGCTAAGGAAGACGAATGTAAGTGCAGTTTCAGCTACTGCAGTCTGAGGCGGGTAAGATGGCGCAGTAAGGAGTTTGGTTAGGCGCAGGTAGGCTTAAAACATAATTCAGAGGGCAGATTAAATATTTAGGGTCTAGGAAATTAAATAATAATGCACAAAGTGAAGGCTTGAGGTCTTGGGTTCGACTACGGTTGGGAAAAGCGATATTGGGTTTTTTCCATTAAGAATATCTCAGTATAATTGTAAATTCACGCCTGGGGAACACAAATGAAAGGTCTAAGTATAGTGTTTATTAGTACACCCATATTTCGCTAGTTATGTATATCTTTTGTTTAAAAAAGAGGCGAGTGTATTGCCATCTTCTTTCTTATTCGTAGTGACTGACCTGTAGGTTTAGCATAACTCTTTATATTTCTACTCTACTGTAGAATAGATATCGCTTGTCTACCCTTCTAGGTAGAAAACTGTCAACTGTCTACACGGAAACGTCATTTTTGTCTACTCTTCCGTCGACAAAACGCTTCTCTACGGTTTTCGTGCTAAGCCTGCTGGTGTCAGAGTTTTTATGCCACCCATGGTCCTCTGACTTGGCTTCAAATGCTGTCGAGAAATATCTCTCAGGCATATGGCGGTTTACCCCAAGATGATTTCCTTCACCGTTTTTTAAACAAGTGACAATTATACAATTCACAAATAAATCCGAAAATTTAGAGGTGCGAGCCTTAGGTTCGAACTCGAGACCTATGACTTGGTAATCTGACGGACACACCACTAACCTATCACTGCTGCCAATGCCATAACCAGGCATAAATATAGACTACGAATTGTTATTGTGGCGACACAATAACACTTTGCCCGATTCGCGAATCAAACCCAGTACCGCTCGCCGTCCGATAAGGACCAGGCCCGGGTCGTCGTGTACCACGCGCGCCTCAAAGAGATGTCAGCACCAACTGACGGGGTCCGTTAGGACCAATGCCTGCCAGGGTTGCGAGTTTGTCCGAAAGGGATATCGTGCACACAGGTAACGGAAGGAACACGGGTGGGTTTTAGTCAGTAAAAGTCTGACACGCCCTCAGAGCTCCGCCCAGAGCGGGAGAAGTTATTTGATAATTTCCCACTCAAAAAAAAAGGACCTCGTGCTCAGCCGACCAACAAAGTAGTTACTTCTCACAAAAATTGTTGCGAAACTTGAATTATTCTCAGTGACTTACTTTATTACTGACAAGAAAAACCGACATTTCCGCTTACCAACAATATCGCCAAATCAGTCGACAAATAAAGTCATTCTAATAACAGTTACCATAACAGCAGTTATTAAACATATATTATCGACAAAAGTACGGGGTTCTTTCCCGGCTGAGGCAATAAATGTGGAAGTGGGCACGGCGCGTGAGTTGTGACCACTGCATCGCTCCATTAGTGATTATTGTACAAGTTTTCGGCTAACAAACTGGACGATCGTAGATGTAAAGCTGGAAGAAGCGACAGCATGATGTCATTAATATTTTCCGTAATTTAAAGGGAGCAGTGGTGTCCCAGCCGCGACTTACGAGTTGCAGGTCGTAGGTTCGAACCCAGACAGGCGCTTTATTTTGTGTAAATTATTTCATCACCACTGCTCTCAAAACGGTGAAGGAAAACATCGTGCGGAAACCGGCATGTCCTAGAACCAAAAATTCGAACACATGTGACATCCACGAACCCGCACTGGGCCCGCCTGGTGAGAGGAGGCCTATGTCCCAGCAGTTATAGGCTGATTATGCTAAAGGGAGCAACGTAATACCATAACAGCCAGTATTCCCCAAAGGATTAGGAGAAATGTGGGTGTTTTAGGCATCATAAATTTGCATCCTAGTTTCGCCTGTAATGATTAAGTGCCAATTTCACCAATAAAACAGAACGCGATTATCACGTCTAAATTACGTTCAAGAGCTGTCAGTGTCAAAAAGTGGAGTTTCTTGTCCATTCTTCTCCATACGAAACTACCTTGTGAAACTACGACTGGAATCAATTTAATATTTTTGTAAATTTGGACGTTCAAATGTGCCTTATATGTGCCTAATAAATAATTTAACTTTGACTTGTGACAATATTCCACAACAATGATGATACCGACAGCTTTTGAACGCGGTTTAGATGTGCTGATCGCATTCAGTGTCATTGGTGAAATCCGCCCTAAGTAACTGTGCTAAGTAGCGAACCTATTGCCATTAAGTGAGCACAAACCCTAACCCGGGCAGCTCAACGCCAGCTGTCGCTGAAAACCAGCGCTGGGGCTCTGTCTCGCATAGGGTCGCAGCATCATGCTGAGCGATGGCCGTTTTGCGTGAATGTGACGCATATTTTCCCTCAACTTTGTTCTTTCGTGTTGTGTTTTTATTTCTTTGCGTTATGTTTATCGCAAATAAACGTATTTTCTTTCTTTCAGCTACTGAAAAAATCTTAATGGAAAATCCGAATAACACGTTGGGAATAGAAACCATCTTTGTTACATTTTTAGTTATTGAGATACTATTTTAAACAATTAGAAGTATGTTTGCACAAAACGAAAAGCAAACCAATATTTCCAGTGCCAACTTAAACGCACCCTCGAAAGAGTCATATCCAGCTCCATTACATCACGACCACCGGACACAACTCTGCCAAATTCTTTGTACGTATTTACTTCTATTATTTATTGCTTTTGTATCGACTGCGCTCCGAGCGTGCCAAGCGCGCTATTACTTCGCCAGTTAAGCCACTTCCAGCACTCGTGTTTCTTTGTTCTTGTTACAAAATTAACTTTGAGTTTTTGAATTAGACTGCCAATTTTGTTTTCATATTGAAATTTGGCTGGCAGATCCTGTCCTGGATTATGTGGTATTCAGTGGCTAGTGGATAGGAATCTGTGAATTGAATAAGTATGTTACAGTCAGTGCCCTGCATAACCCGAGCCCTCATCCATTCTTCTTCTTTGTAAGACGAAGTGACGGAGTCAAGTAATACAGAGTACTGACCGTGCGATAGCTAAAGAATTTTGTAAAAAGCAGAAACGAAAGAACAATGAAACATACTCTGAGTTTGTTTCTTCTCGGATAAGTCGCATAGGAACAAGGGGTCTACTCCGAAGCGTTAAACCGAAGTATCGGTCGTTTTATAACTTCCATAGTTTCCTTTTTTGACTTTGAATCCATACCCGACTTAAAGTCACATTTTTGACTTTGGCTTATCTCTTTGACTGTCGTTTTTTTTTCTTTCGCCGTAGTCAGCCATAGTTAGCCGTAGTCAAGCAACGGCCGAACATTCGGCCGATACTTCGGTTTAACGTTTCGGTGTAGACCTTATTTAGTTCTAAAATATAATTTATCCACCATGTAAAACTTTTATTTATATCAAAATATGGAAATAAATATAATATAATAAATAATAGTGATCATAATGTAGTGTGTAACAGTGATAATCATTAATAAATATTTTATCATTTGTCATTATTGTACGTAGGAACTAGAGTTACTTTTATAGTTTTGTAAACTTTTTACTGATAGGGCCAAACCTTAGATTTATCATCGTATTTAGACTATTTATTCTTTAATTAGCAACATTGTAGGCCCTAAAGTTTAAAATCTTAGGAAATGGGCAGTGTTTTTTTACGTGTCCTAAATGTCTGGCTGTGTCATCAGGAATCTTTTTGATTAAAACTAACCGGAGTTCCTCAAAAATTCAAAGTTCAATCATTTATTTAAAGTAGACCCTAAATGCACCTTTGTACGTCAAAATTTACAAAAGAATTGTTTTTAGACGCCCCTTCCAAAAGGTAGTTTCGTATGGAAAGCATGGGCAAGAAACTCCACCGCTACTCTTTTATGTTTTACAATATTTTGTATCCGAAATGTCGTGATAGCGCAGTGGTTAAGTCCTCCTCCTCCATGGTCGAGGTTGTGGGTTCAAATCCTGGCAAGTACCAATGTGGCTTTTTCAATTCATTATGTACTTTCGTTAAGCGTAGCTAATTCTAGTTTACCTACGGCCTTACTGACATGATGAAGGAAACATATCGTCAGGAAACTTGAACTTATAGTTGATATAATTTAGCTTATAATATTGACTCAAACGTCATCGTAGTCGAAGTTTAACACCAAGTCTCGTTTACACCTACTTTTTTCTATATTTTCTATCTAATATAATGTATTTATTGTATATGTAAATGGTACACCACTGACTACCTGCAGTATTGTCCCTCCTTCTCCCTTTAATCCATCCAAAGGTTGTCTGTTAAAGATCGCTTTTAGCGATAAGACCGCCCATTGTAAAATTTCAATATTTATATCTGTAACTTTTGTGGTGTACATAATACATGCGACCCTCCATCCTGCCCACACTACTCCAGTCCCCCTGATTCCAGCTGAAGAAGTTGCTGAAGGGACATAAGTCTGAAATAAAGACCCTTCTTCCCGTTCTTCGGGTTGATCGAAGGTTAAGCTACGCTTGCCAAGGTCAGTCCGTGGATGGGTAACCATCCATTATATATCGAGACCCCTCCGTGCCTCAGAAAGCACGTTAAACCATTGCGCGTTGGTCCCGGCTGTCATTACGGGTAGTCAGAAGTCCGAAAGTTTGACAACCACTCCTAATAAGGCGTATCCGTATTACCCAGTGACTGGGTTGTGGATGTCAGATAGGTAGTCACTCCATGTAAAATACTGGTATTCCGCTGCATCCGGTAAGACTGGATGCCGAACCCAACATTGTTGGGAAAAGGCCGCGCAGATGATCCATAAGTCTGAAATCACCAACCCGTCTTGAACAAGCCTGTTGATCAATGCTCGTGCCTTCCCGGTCTGAGAAGAGGCCGTTGTCCTGCAGTGGATAAATAATCCTAATCCTAACTTCCTATCTTATATTATAAACTCGAAAGTAAGTTTGTTTGTTTGTTTTTCACGCCTAAACCACTGAACCGATCATCCTGAATTTTTGCGTATACTTTGTCAGGTGTACAGAAACGGATATAGGGTACCTTTCATCCCGAAAAAAGTACTGTTCCCGAGGAAAACAACAATAACGTTCTTATGATAATAGATGGCGCCACGTGTCTTTCGAATCATAATTGAATTATGTTATAGGTTATATTTAATAGCACTTTAAATTTTTAAAAGCCGAGTACAACTCGAAATGATCAGGTCAAATTCTAAATTAACGCGAGCGAAGCCGCGGGAAAAAGCAAGTAAATATATAAATAAAAACTTTACACATAAAACATAACATCACGCCTTGTTTCCCGGAAGGGTTGGGCAGAGGTGTACCTATAGTACACCCACATTTCGCCAGTTATGTTTAAATTCTATGTAATAGGGGGCGAGCCTATTGCCATCAACCGGGCACACATCCAGAGACTCCAGGCTGCTACTGAGAAATCCGAGATCGAAAATATTATGGATAAAAACTTTATTAATTTCAAAAACATGGTACATCATAAAAAAATAGTAATAGGTTGCATAATTATGAGCCATAAGTGCTAGATTTTTTACAAATTCCCTGAACCCTACACTGGGATTCCCTGTGTTGTGGAGTCCAGTCTCTTCCCAGGTAACGCAAAAAATTTTATATAAATATAAACGAAGTATAATTAAATTGGAAAAAATAATAATTAAAGCAATAAGTACAGTGGGACAGTAATAGACTGGTATCATTTTGTATCCAACTACCGCTGGCAACCCTAATTCAGTTTATTAACTAAATTAAAGGTAAAATGGCCCCCAATACGCCAAATACCCCTACGTTACTCAATCGTAGTGTAATTCGAACAACATGTGACGTCACGGCCCAATACCTCACAATATCAATCCTGTATTTAAAACCAACTCTATTTGCTATCACTATCATCCTTATAGCCAATAGAATAAGGTAGAATTTCATGTGTTATGTTGCTAATGTTAGTTGTAAATGAGATGCATTGCTCGTTCATTGGTTTGAATTCGAATTTCGAATAATGTTAAGGATATTGTAGACTTGGGTTTTAATTTCAGATTCTGATGATGTTTGCTCGTAGGCACGAAAATGTTTATTTTTCCAAAGCATTATAGAAAAATTTTATTTATGTTTTTTTGAAATTCAGGGGAAGGTATATATGCTTTGTTAGGGTGACTCTTTTACCCCATCGTGATTAGTTTTATCAGCAAGTTAGCTAGAAGAGCGATCTAATTACTCAGAGTACCTACTACGTTACGTATAAAAGTAAAACGTTTTACGAAACGTTAAACTACTATTCATGGTCTGATCTACCTTTTCAAATTCTGACTGACCGACTCCTTAACAATTCAAAAATGGCAGATTTTTTTTTTATTAAAAAAAAAATTGGTGAGGGACTGCTGACAAAGTGAAAATTTAATACACAGGCCATTGCGCGTCGCCAGTCTGGCACAACACGTAACATTAGCATGTCGGTGACGCGAACTCATAAGTTTTGCCCCTACCAAAAATCGCTCAATGCGGCTAGAGAAGTTTTCCCTTCAATAAATGCTTTAAGTTTTTTTTAAATAATAGTAAGAATCCGTACCGTGAGTGGATGTTAGGTACGTCCTCAAAATCGATCGCTTACGACCGGAATGATTACAGTTAGATGAAAATCTGTAAAACTTATCAGACTGCAGGCAGCTTTAGACCTTTTCTTGTTTTACGAGTATTTATCATTATTAGTATAATCTCCACAAAAAATTGTCGCCTGAAAATCAACTAGTAACCAGTGTACATTGCACTTTATCGACCACGCAATTGTCCGGTCGACCGGCGGCCGTTCGATGTCCGGCGAGCGACGATCCGGAATGATCCGGGACACGTGGTGTATTCACTGCTACGAGTATTCCGATATCGATACGTGTTGAGATGAACTGTTGGTTATTTCGGCAACGATAATACAGGCTGGCGATTTAGTCACCTGCATCCGTCAGGGGGATGATTTTACCCGTCATAATCAACAACTTTCGCTACGAAACTCACATACGAGTCGTAAAAAAGAAACTTTTCATACATGTATCGAAATAGTCTGTCTTACGGTTGAATAGAAATTTAATTGTTAAAAAGAGCGACTTTTAATAAAAATTAAAATATTTATTTATTTGATTTTTTATTTAAGTCCATAGACAACATTATACGGTACCGAATCACTGAAATCAACAAACTAACCTTTTTTACCATCCTTCGTAGTACTTACTTATCAGATCACCAATATTAATATTACATCATGTTGAGAGAAGTTTAGGAAATTATGTAATTATTATAGATTTTTATGATGACATCTTTCTTCTTGCTTTCAGTGGGAGTGATTTCGTGAAAAGGAACGGAAACGTGTAACAGGAATTGACTGCTTGAGCATGGAATAAGTAAGTACTTTTGAATAGCATGGAATTAGTAAGTACTATATAGATTGTAAGTAGGCGACCACTAGTAATGAATAACAATTATTCGAATAAATATTTCCGTATTTAGCTTTTTTTAAAATTTTGAGTTTAATTTCTTTCGCTGCCTTATTACCAAGGTGAGATGTCAAATGTGACTTTTGAATAGCATGGAATTAGTAAGTACTTTTGAATAGCATGGAATTAGTAAGTACTATATAGATTGTAAGTAGGCGACCACTAGTAATGAATAACAATTATTCGAATAAATATTTCCGTATTTAGCTTTTTTTAAAATTTTGAGTTTAATTTCTTTCGCTGCCTTATTACCAAGGTGAGATGTCAAATGTTACACATCTTATGCGACTACTTTAAAGCTCGTTCGTTTTTTAGGGTTCCGTACCAAAATGGTAAAAAGGAACCCTTATGGTGAGACTGTCTGTCTGTCTGTCTGTCACAGCTGGATATCTCAAGAACTACTAATGCTATCAACTTGAAATTTGGAATAGGTTTAGATGACGTTTACCCCACTATTTTGCATAGAAGAAAGAAATTTAAAAAAATATATCTTTTTTTTCAACAGGGCCTGAAAGGGGGTCGTAAAAATTCGAATGGAGTCTACTAGGGTATGTGGATTATCATATGAAAGAGAGTTGTTTGCACATACTCAAAAATTTTTTTTAGGCATCATAGTTTTCGACTTTAAATGAAAAATGTAAAAAAAATACCGTTCCCCCTTATGTCCGAAGTTTACCTAGAGAAAAATCTGAAATTATTCTATTTGATAGAAGTTTATGTAAAGATTATAGAAAAAATAAAACGATGTCTCTAAATAGCATAGTTTTTCAGATATCATCAACATCATATATACGTACAGTACCCTCGGTGCGCGAGTCCGACTCGCTCTTGACAGGTTTTTTTTTTTGCAAATCTAATAATGAGTGTCGTAGCGAAAGTTGTTTAGTATGGCGGGTAGAATTATCCCCTTGACGGATGAGTGAGTTTCATGAGTGATGGGCTGGCCATATTTGCCAAAGAACTAATGGCCGTTAAGGTAAAAATGTTCTTGATTAAAAACGTACGGTAAGACTAGGTGGAGCTACGATCTTCGCAGGATGGCTGATGGTAGCCGATTGCCTCAACGAACCTACAAACCGTACCTTACTTACATTCAAAATACTCTACTAATGCAACATCTATCATAAACAACGACCACCCATCCAAAATTTTACCTTGACCACATCACCTTAACTTCCTTTTCCACCCTTACTTCTCTAATCACATAACATACGACCGTAATATACCTACAATAGGGTTGTCCATCACTCAAAACGTACAGATACGAGTGAGGACACGACGCAGTAATTCCATTCTCCGATATATTTGACGCAAATAAATTATAGTTAGTCTGACAACCCTTGGAGACATGCAAATCGAGGGTGACCCGTCTTTTGGAGCAGGTTATTTATTTATTTTGTGATATAATGTTACTGCGGAATAATTTTGTTGACTTTTGACTACTGGCTTCGCATGACGCTTTATATTTCTAGTCTACTGTTGAATAGAAATTGCTTGTCTACCGAAAATGTTCTACTGTCTACACGGAAACGTCATTTTTGTCTACTCTTCCAAACGTCGACAAATCGCTTCTCTACGATTCTCGTGCCTGCTGGTGAGGCAAATGTAAACTTTCTGAGATGTTATTAATATTCTGAAAACAATCAGAGCACCAAAGCAGCACTTACATGTAAGATAAGCAAACTAAATTAAAATCTTAAAGCTATTTATTATTTTATTATAATATTAAAACTTTAAATAAGAAGCAGGTTTATCTTTTTTATTGCAGATGAGCTGCTGCCCGTGGCTTTTCCACGTGGCTTTTTCTAAAATTAAAGTATAGTTATCCTCAGTTATAACATCAGCTATCTGTCAGTGAAAGTCCCATCAAAATTGGTCTAGCCGATTCAGAGCTTAGCCGGAACAAACAGAGAGACAAAAAATAAAAATAAAGGATTTTTTAGTCAAAAATACCGCTAATACTTTCAAATGCATCTAGTAAAAAGCTGTTATTTTACCATTACAAACGGACTTTAATTTTATTAATTTGAATATATTGTGCTGAATGAATGATCATCAATCCCTCTTGCATTTTGACTATGATAATAGCACTATGAGCATCAATGCTAGCAGTTATTTGACAGAGCATGATGGCATTGGGCTATCACGAGCTGAAAATCTATTTCAAACTGTTTAAGCAACTATAGATTGAAAAAATTAAGGGTATTGGTAATTGCAAGCTTAATATTAAAGTCTTCATCATAAAACACTACTGATATTTTTATAATAAGTATGTTTATGTGACAGCCTTCGGCAAATCAGGGGATGACCCTACGTCGCTTTGGGGCACTTATGAAACGTCAGAAGCGAGGTGCACGGTTCCAATTAGTCGTTTGCTATGGAGAAGAGCCGGCAAGAAACTCCACGGTTACTCTTTAAAAAAAAGTGGGTTTTTACAATGTTTTCAGGTTACAGTGTTAATAGGTATGGGAGGACAGTGTAGCCCTGTCAACAAGTAAACATAGAATTCATATTAGCAGGGAAGTTTAAAAACTAAAGACTTTGACATCATAAGATTAATATAGTTTTAGATAGATATACCTTGATATAAACGTGGAGACGACAATATGACAATAACTTCAACTGCGTATATCTAATGACGTTCTCAGTCTGCACTCGAAAATTCGACTAAATATATCCAATAGTTTAGTCAACTAGCTTTAGCTAGTCAAAGATTAGCAAAACCCATAGTCGACAAACCACTGCTATTTAGTTTGTTTAAAAAAATATCTTTTTTAATTTCGATGCTAGAATTTATTTGATCGTTCCAAAATACTCATATGCATTCGTACGAGTAGTGCCAGTGGTTTCATTTATTGTCGAATTGTTGTCTCACATTGTATCTACATATATAACAAAAAATATAATAAACAAATTAAGTGTTGTGCTTTCCGTTGGGAAGTGTGTCGTTACGATGCACGTCTTCAGACATAATGGATTAATCTAAATCTTCTTCTATATGTTTTCTTTTATCCTTCAGGTGAGCCTTATTGACTTTCGTTATCAAACTCATAAATGTTCAAAACATATTAACAATAATCGATGAATTTTCTTAGATCTTTGCCGTAAAATTTATCGTCAACATGTTTCTGTCTGTGAGGCGTGCACTTTTGGATTTTCCAAAATTTTCTTTTTACACGAATGCAACAAGGGGATCGAAACGTCATGTCTTCATGAAATAGTCATATTTCTCAGAAATTATAAGTTTGAGAAATAGTTAGGTACAACAACAACAGGGCTACTATTTGAAAAATACGTAAGAACTTTTGAATTTTACCTTACAAGCTATCTTGTAGAATTTATCTTTCCCTTTTAAGGAAAATGTATTTTGGAGCAACCCTAAGTTTGTAAGAATGTAGGTACCTAAATCCAATTTGTACAAAAATTGTTTCACTATAAAAATATTTTAACTTATCCAAAAAATAACCAACTTATTTTCAGGTAAAAAGTAGACATTTTTTTAAATCCACTTCTAAAAAACCGGGTCGTGAAACCATCAATTCAGGGCTATCTCTAGACCCGGTACCGGTACTGACCCGGTTATCCTTAAGTCCACCAGTCGCCTTTCATTTATCACACCCGATTACCAACCCTTGCTACGTCACTACAGAGGGTTTGGAAAGAAAAATGAATGTCAATTGGTAGGTAAATACGTAGTGGATTGGGTAAATTGGGGTTAGACTGTTCGGTAGTGGACAATGGGGATTGATAGATTGATTGATAAATGATATTTATTTCTATAAATTGGTTAAAAATACATTAGATATCTCTTTAGACTAAATACAATAAAATTATTAATACAAAGATGACGCAACTAACTATTTTAAGTATTAAATTAAATGAGTAACTAACTAAATAATATTATACAAATAAATGCAAAAAGCAATAGGACACTTAAGCGTCGAAGTACCTACTCGTCCGCATCGCTGTCATCCGGTAACGTGCCCAGAAGACTGGCAACGTTGAATTGCAATGCTAATTCTACCTCTTTACACATCAAAAATTAAAAGTGTTTTAAAACTAGATGAGGTCGGCGTTTCCTAACTGACTTTTCAGAGAAGAAAGACCGAAACAAACTCAGAGGTCACTGTCTCTTTTAAAGTCCAGAGGGCTAATTGCGTAACACACTATCAGTAGGAATCGGATTCAATTTGACAGTTCAACAACATTCATTGCGTTGTTTACGTTGTTGAGCAGACAATTTTTCTAACATATGAAGCAATGGATTAGCAATTTACTTCAAAATCATTCCGATTCCGATTCAAAGTGCGTTACGCAATTAGGGTGCAGATGTGTGTCCGTGTTTGAGATGGTCTTTTATGAAAAAAACCATACAAATTTGAGTGGAGCTGTCCAGTCAGTGCACGCATTTGTTAGTATAGATTGAAAAAGATCGATTGGTCTTAAGTATAGGGAAAAAGTAATGTCAACTTTTTTATGGTAGTTTAATTTTCCCTGAAGTGGGGGCTGGTCTGTCTACAAGGGCAAATGCAGAGTAGAACCAACTATAGATTTCCTAAAGGTAGTTGGGTAGGTAATTGATACATATTCATTTTGTTTTCTTTTAGTAAAGAGTACACAGGTATTTAATTTTAAACGTATAGTCTCTTTGAGTCTTTGCAATTTTTTATTATAGGGATAACAATAAACTTTGTGAATAATAACTATTTGGATTAGATCTGACTGCCTTCCTGGTCTAGTAGTTGCAAGCGTTAGTGTTGAGCATAGGTCTTGGAATTTCTCAGCCAGCCAGGAGTCTGCCTAAATCTTCGGGAGAAACAGACGTGAAGTTATGTTTTTTTAATTAAAAGATACCCAAACAAGAATGTAAACACACACGTTCCTGCTAATTTCTTACATCGCACTTTACACCTTTTATTTGTTTTTTTTAGGGTTCCGTACCCAAAGGGTAAAATGGGAACCCTATTACTAAGGTTCCGCCGTCTGTCTGTCTGTCTGTCCGTCTGTCACCAGGCTGTATCTCATGATCTGTGATAGCTAGACAGTTGAAATTTTCACAGATGATGTATTTCTGTTGCCGCTATAGTAACAAATACTAAAAACCAGAATAACATAAGTATTTAAGGGGGCTCTCATACAACAAACGTGATTTTTTTGCTCGTTTTTGCTCGATATTGATAACGGTAACAGGTAGAAACTTGAAATATTCACAGAATATTTAGTTATATATTCACTTTAAAAATCAATAATTAAATTATAATAAAAAAAATATTTAAGGGGGGCTCCCATACAACAAACGTGATTTTTTTGCCGTTTTTATAGATAATGGTACGGAACCCTTCGTGCGCGAGTCCGACTCGCACTTGGCCGGTTTTTTACCTGCTGTTTGTGTATATTTAGTGCTTTTTAGTCTGTGCTAAATAAATGTATTTTCTTTCTTAAAAACCGTATTCTGACCATAATTCTGCATTTCCTAAGTGCTTCCAAATAGAACTTCTTTTCTCTCTTTAACCCTTACAAAACCTATTGTTTCTCCAAAATCCTTTAACCATCCGATACAAAACATCGGAGGCTCACATTAGGAAGCCTCCCAAAGGCTAACATTAGGGAAGGCCGAAGGGTGTACATGACCGATGGAGCCAATAAGTCAGCGCGTATTAACACCCTATACTTTAATGGGTCACATATGAATAATGGTCAAAGGAAATTTCGTCTATTAGAGAGGATTTCGTGATTTCGATGATGTTTTGAAAATGTGAGGGAGTGGAGTGTTGTCATGTGTAGCATGTTTGGAGAGTCTGTTATTATTAAATAATGATTTTGTGTAAATATCTGATGCTGGTAACGACGATAGCTGTTACTAAAATAAGTGTAATTAAGTTTGTAAGTGGTTATTTATTGTATACAAAAGATTACACAACTAATTATGTACAATAGGATCTAACGAAAAAAAAAAACAACATTAAAAAAAAGTAAAGTAGTAATCGACTTATATAATTAACTAGTTGCTGCTTGCGGCTTCACCTGCATGGCTTTTTCTAAAATAAAAGTAGCCTAAATTACTTCCTATAGCATCAGCTATCTGCCTGTGAAAGTCCCGACAATAACAGCCGAAGATTAGCCGGAATACACAGACAGATTGTTTTTTTTTTTGTTGTGTTCTTAAAGATTTAATAAAATCAAATCAAATTCTTTATTTCAGACATTTAGTCCACTTTGTTAGTAACAATTTGACACTATGTTAGTAAGAACTTTAGCATAAATAGAAAAATACATTTAGGACGATTCATTTTGGTTTCGATTGAATATCCTACTAAGAGGTTATTCGATCAAAGCCCGGACGAACGCCTTCATAATTGGAGAAAAAGCTGTTATTTTGACATTACAAATAGAAAAATCAATTTATTTTTTTAGATAAATTGCAAATGTACTCTCATTTTAATAATTGTAATTGATAAATTAACGATTAATGTAAGAAATGTTTTAATTTAATTTAGTTAAAATAAATATTTCACACCTGTTCGGGTTACCCAGTAACTGGGTTTTGGAGGTCAGATGTGTAGTCGCTTCATGAAAAATACTGGCTGCATCCGGCCAGACTGGAAGCCGACTCTAACAGTTGGGAAAATGCTAGGCAGATGATGACCTGTTCGGGTAGGAAATGTTCTAAAGAACTTTTGATATATGTATCACCTTATATATTAATATTCAATCACATAAGTAATTTTAATATGATACCTACTAAAATGAGGGAGATTAAGTAATTTTAAGACCAGGTTTTCCGCCTTTAGGAGTTCGGCCGTAATTCCGTCATCACAGTCTTGTCGTTTTTGAGCCGCTTCAGAGTCACCCTAATCTCCTACAAGCTGACGTCCGGGATGTCTTCGGTGTAGTGTCGGTGTCAATCTAGCTCTTGGATTGTTTGCCAGATTCGTAGCGGGGTTACTCAATTAATCAACTCAGCCTATAGCAGTCCACTGCTGGACATAGGCCTCTACCAGGCTGCGCCACAACACCCTGTCCTCCGCTTTCGGCATCCAGTCTGTCGCAGCCACCTTTAAAGGTCGTCGGTCCATCTAGCTGGGGGGCGTCCCACACTACGCTTGTCGATACACGGTCTCCACAGTAACGGGGTTACTTTTTGACGTGTATTTCTGTCCATAGGATCTCTTGATCTCTCTCAAGCTTGGTCTTTCAGGTTTGGCGAATACGATCCTCTCATGAGCGCACGAGTTATGCAAGGATAAATAAAAGGCATACTCGTCAACGATAGTAGCACGCAGGCTCTGGGGCGTTACTGAGAAATTAATTTAAAAAACCGGATAAACCTGGGAATCGATTCGAGAAACCCACGCTCGCAACAAAATCGTCAAGTCCCTAAGTAAGAACGATCTAATTTGCAGCTACAATTCCTGCCACGCAAAACTAAAGACAAACACAACCCTCCAAATGATCAACAACACGAAAAATACAAACAACTATCAATCACTAACCACATACATATACGGCTAACCCTTTACTGCCCATCGCATCGTACGTCATTTATTACTCGCAAATCCTCCAAGCTCCTTCCTTGATATCTCTTATTTATTGTCAAAATGCCAACTGGGATGAAGCGAGAACTATTTGTCATTGACAAAGCTTTTCGGATATGTGCGACCCTTGGATATTGGGAGTCTTGGGGTTGAGTTGGATGCTGTTACATGATGTTTTGGTATTCGGATATTGTATTTTTTTAAAGGGTCATTTCTGTAGTGTTTCGTATAAGTGGTTCCATAGGTGGGTAGCTAGACTTAGCACCGATAATTTGACGTATCGTAACGTTAACCTGTAAAATGTAAAACTTATTTATTATAATTATTATGACATCTACATATTTGACATTACTTTTAAAATATTAAAACATTTTCATTTTTATTGCTATTTTTAATATAAATTATTATTTTAAATGAATGGAATTGTATTTAATTTTAATTTTATTAATTGCATTGTAATCTGAATTAAAATTATTATTGGTACTCGTATTTTTATTTCATTGCTAATTACTAAATGTGTAGGTACATGCTATAAGTATAACCAAGATGTAAAATCGAAATATTTGCACGGCTGAAATGCCGAATATAGTGAAACCCATTGATCTTAATAACTTATATGTTAGTTACCTATATCCTTGCAAATAAATATTTCATTCATTCAACCCATCTTCTTCTTTATGTGTCGATTTGACCATCAATATTGCCCAGGTGGGGTGATTGCCTATTTATCTCCAAGATGTATTTATTTATTTGTCTTACCAAATGGTACCGTGTTACCCAATAACCGGGTTGTGCAGGTCAGATAGGTAGTGGCTCTATATAAAATACTGGTATTCAGGTGCATCCGGTTAGACTGGAAGCCGACTCCAATATAGTTGGGAAAAGGCTAGGCAGATGACGAATTATTTATTTATTTATTTGGAAAAAATATAAACAACATTATAGACATACATCTTAGTTATTGCACAGGTCAATTTTAATTAAAAAAATATCAGACAGAGATAAATTGGCAGCCACCTCATCATAAGATTATGAAATTGAAAAGCATCTAGATATAATAAAAGCTGCCCCACATTTGGAAAAGGCTAAGCTGATGATTCCTTACTGTGGATCAAACCAATTTCGTCGTCGATTTCGTATATTATTATGACATAATTGTTAACAGCTACCTCCAGTAAGGTAGGGGTTGCCGATGTCCTATTTCTCGATCAGATAAGACGTGTATTTAGGTAATGGCAGGCTGGATATTGAACGTCAGGGCTCGGACGGGAGAAGGCGTCCGGTTTTTGAACGATTGTCATCTGTTGATGACCGGCAGGGTTGGCACAGCTAATACTCATAATGTCTGTTGAAGTGATATTTCGTTAACAAAGATAAATAATAATTGTGATGTGAAACAATAAAATCGCAGTTTTCTTTTGCTTTAAGTGGGTGTAGTTGATATAACTCTATCTAACCCTTTGGGGATTACAGGCGTGATGATAATTATGCTATGTTTTCTATAGGCTTGTTGTTTGGTTGAATACAATTTTTTTTTTCAAAACGTTGCCCCACGCTAGGAATTTCTCCTGTATCGTGGGTGCGTTCACAAAGATTTAAACTCACATAAACAAACAGCCAGACTCGGAACAACTACTTCTAGGTCATACAAATATTTGTTCCGTGCGGGAACCGAACCCGCGACACGCAGCGCAGCAGTCAATCGCTTAACCACTGCGCCAACCGTGCCGTCAATTTGACTGAACATTAATCAAAAATCCCTAGTTTTTTGACAAATTGAAACGCTTATCTGCTCATGGAAAAAATGGTGGAATTTCTGAACTTTAAAACAGATAAATCAATCTGCAATCAATCAATCTGCCTAGCCTTTTCCAAATTATGTTGGGGTCGGCTTCCAGTCAAACCTGATTCAGCTGAATACCAGTATTTTACATTGAGCGACTGCCTATCTGACCTCCACAACCCAGTAACTGGATAACACGATACCCCTTGGTAAGATCCACGAATGACAACCGGAAACAACGGCTTAACGTGCTTTTCGAGCCACGGGGGAGTCTCGGTAAGTTAATATGGTCACCATCCACAAAACAACCCCGGCAAGCGTAGCTTAACATGATGGATCGACCCGCGCAGCAGTTATTACTTAGCCACGAGCTCATTTGTAAAACAGATAAATGTTTAAAGAAGATATCCATAAAATGGCTACAGAACTTGAGGGAAAATTGACGTTAAGAACACCCAGAAACAATAGACTCTTCTCATAGACCAATCCATCCACCGATCCATTACTGATCAACCTTTCTAACCAGTAAAACGCCTCTCCATTAAGAAACCCCACACGAACCGGTTCCACCCGATTTACTAAACCAAACCCGAACCCTTTCAGTTTAAAAAACAATTTATTTTCCACGCCAAAAAAAAAGAGCCGAAGAATTTTCGCCGATAAATATTTGTTGTTGGAAACCCTGGAATTGCTGGCATGTCATGTCCGAGCCCTTTTCAAAAGGCCTGTCAACTCCGTAGGGTGGCGGTCAGTGTCCCGGATTGTGTCTGTTGCCAGAATTATATTATTTATTGATATGCTTGTACGTGTGTTCGTAAGTAATTTTGGCAGGAGGATGTGATGTCTTCCTCTGTGGTTAAAGTTTGTTTGTGTGGATATAACATTGTCTGTTTTCTTTAGAGGTGATGTCGGAAAACGTGAGGAAATATTCTATTTAAGTACAAGGATTTTCACAAGTGCGTCATTAATTTTAACGTTCATGATTTAAAAGTAACAATCCCGAGTGCTCTTATCCAAAGGTAGGTTAAATAATGCAAAATCTTCAGAAAAAAGTTATGGTGGAATAAAGAAACTCACATACCTTGAAAACATTACACTTCTTTTTAGGGTTCCGTACCCAAAGAATAAAACGGGAACCCTATTACTAAGGCTCCGCCGTCTGTCTGTCTGTCTGTCCGTCTGTCACCAGGCTGTATCTCATGAACCGTGATAGTTAGACAGTTGAACATTTCACAGATGATGTAGTTCTGTTGCCGCTATAACAACAAATACTAAAAAACAGAATAAAATAAAAATTTAAAGGAGCTCCCATACAACAAACGTGATTTTTTTGCTCGATTTTGATAACGGCAACAGGTAGACGCTTGAAATATTCACAGAATATTCAGTTATATATTTACTTTAAAAATGAATAATTAAATTAAAATAAAACAAATATTTAAAGGGGGCTCCCATAAAACAAACGTGCTTGTTTTGCTGTTTTAATAGATAATGGTACGGAACCCTTCGTGCGCGAGTCCGACTCGCACTTGGCCGGTTTTTGGATAGTCATGTCAATAGCCCCATTAGTAGCTTAATTCTATTATATCAATGCATTTTACGTAAGCTAGACGTAACCCTCTTTCAAGTTGGGCTACAGTACCCGGTTCTGAATACTCTGTGTAAGTATGTGAGTACAATGCACTAAACTGCCAAGCAGCAAAATACAACGACTTTTTACTCTCATCCATTCCACAACCGACCTTCAACACAGACACAACCTCCCAATATTTATGAATCAACTCATTAACTTTGCATTACCGTTAACACATCACTCAACACTACCAATCAAAGCCGATACACAAATAAATTATGGACATCACTAAACGCTAGTGAGGGGCGTTCGGCATCGATGTCTGCGGTCAGGATCGCGTTAGGTTTACATTATTAATGATTCATTTAGTTCA
This sequence comes from Tiliacea citrago, assembly GCA_963921375.1. Lineage (NCBI taxonomy): Eukaryota > Metazoa > Arthropoda > Insecta > Lepidoptera > Noctuidae > Tiliacea > Tiliacea citrago. The sequence goes on from OY992800.1 coordinate 22,472,412, forward strand.
CACTAACCGGGCGGCTCTGCTGATCCCTTTGGGTTTTGAGTAGGGGTGGGGTAGTTGTTGTGGTTTGTATCGAAATATAGTTTGTGATGTTGTTTGTTCGATGAAGCTGTTCAGTTAGTAATGCAATTAGATTATCTAATAAAAAAACGTTTATGGAGGATGCTATTCTCACAGCATGTATGTCTATTTCTATATTCCTGTTTAGTTTATCATTATTTTTCTTTACGTATGCTGTACCGGTACAGCGTCCTATTAATTGTTTGCTGCACCGTAAGACGTCCTTACGTCAGCGCCGGCTGTCGCTGAAAACCAGCGCTGGGGCTCTGCCTTGTATAGGGTCGCAGCATAATGCTGAGTGATAGCCGTTTTGCGTGGATGTGACGCATGTTTTCCCCAACCTTTTCTTATTTTTGTGTTTATGTTCTTTTTTGCGTCATGTTTACCGCAAATAAACGTATTTTCTTTCTTTTATTTATTTCTTTCTAATTTTGTTTCTACGTTAGTTCACGTTAACATAGTAAATGTGATCTAACATATAAATTAAATGAACCCAAGTGTGTGATAATAATTATTTTATTGTATCTATCTCATGAAACGCTCGCCATTCGATGTAATTAATAAAATACTATAGGTATTTGATTGATTTTGATAAAAGGAAGCCGCTTAGTACCCTCTACCAAAAACGAATATTATGAAAACAGTTATTCCATATAACTTACTACCGACTAAGAAGTTTTTTATCCTTCCATCGTTATCGATAAAACGCTTACACTCCATACACAACGCACCACATCCCTAAACTGATGTTTAGTCAGTGCAATCGGCGATCTGATTAATAGTGCTCCCGCGAAATGTTTAATCTTTCGAAGCTACTCGAGTCGGGACCCTTTGCTCGACGACGAAGCAACAACACATATATTATGCATTAAAACTATCGATTGTTTACTTAATAACACTATAATGTGTCAGAGTTTAGTGTAGATCTTGATTATTGTTAGTAAACTTTGAGCTGTAACTAGATTTTTAGGTTATTTCTAATGTTTTCATATAATATTAGAAATGCGACAGTGAGTTTGTTTGCTGCGCTTTCATGTCTTAACTACTCAACCGATCATCATGACATTTTGCATACACGTTGTCAGAGATACAAAAAAGACATAAGGCACATAATACACATGGACACAACTTTCATCCAGAAAAAATAACTGTTCCCGAGGGATAGAAAATGACTGACAAATTCAACAAAAACGTGAGAAAAGCCGCGGGCAAAAGCTAGTACCGTATATGTATCTAAGTTATAAACTGACATATCCAAGAATCAAACATTGAAAGACATGATGACATCCAACAACCCGCACTGGGCCCGCGTGGTGAAATACGCCTCATTTCCTCTCAAAAACCGGAGGCCTGTGTCCAAGCTGTAGGAACATTATAAGCTGATTTTTTTTTAATATTATGTTCCAAATCCAGTATTCTTCTGCATAGACAGTCAATCGTATTACCCAATTTAGTACAAAAAGTCTTGTAGACACGTGTATTAAGTTTCAAATGATTAGACAAACATCTCGGCGTCTTGTTAGCGTCGGGATCAAACGGCGGGGAGCGCCAAACATGGGGTATCTTCGGCTACCCCTCTTGAGGTTGGGGGGCGGTAGGATAGCGCTTTTGTAATGGGGAACTTTTTCTTTTCTTTCTTTTTCGTATCGACGATACATCTATGTTGCTTATACTTTTGGGCCCAGTAGGTCACATCATTTATTGCGGCATCAGAGGCAAAGAAACCTTTTGAAGATGACTGAAATAATTTATACAGGGTGGCAGGGACATCGATGCGCAACTTGTTACCCGATTCAGTACTTGATTTTGAACACCCCTGCGTTGAAATTTATCGTAGGTTATTTAAAAAAAAAATGATGTTTTTGACCGCGTAAGTATGGCACTTTTCTATGAAACAGCAGATTTTTTTTTTATAACCGATGGTATATTTCTACCCTAGGATCTACAATCATGTACTGAATTAACGGTTACAGTTTGCACGTCGATGTCCCGCTATCCTTTTAGAGCCATTTATAATCTACGTCACCGAGAATCTTTTAGGGAACTATTTAAAAGGATTAATATTATGACGGTACCTTGTCAATTCATTTATGAAAATGTTATATGTAAGAAAAAATATACATCTTTTTAATAAAATAATTGATAGACTAATTAATAATTTTAATAATTAATTTTACTAATTTTAATACTAGAAATAAAGATAAAATAGATCAACCATGTTTCAGATTACCTATCTAAAATACATATATCTTTTATGGGGTACTGTGTTAAATTTTACATCAATATACCTTGTGGTATACCTATTGCAATTAAATGAAAGAATTTTTTTAAACTCATATTATAAGTACACTTTGTGAACAAGCATATTATTACAAATTAGAGGATTATATCCAAGATAAGAATGCTTGTAAACATGCTGGTCCAGCTCCATAGGAAAATCTAGAGTCTAGACAAAATCAAATTGGTTGCTATTTTAATTGTTTAATTTATTATTTTCATAACATTTTTCATTTCTTTTTCATTCTGTGATACTGATTGCCTTAACTCACATACTGAACTATTGTATTTTTTTAGGAAAACGTATAATGTTACAATGTTTGTAAATATGGAGCACCATGTATCTATCACATAGTTAATTTATCTGTCATTGCTTCATTTTTAATTCTTTTTGCATATTGTGTAATAAAGTTACTATACAATTTTATTTTAGGTGCATCATCTTCAGATAATTATAATTAATGTACCTATTCAAAATATTGTAGAACATTTTAAAAGAGTAAGGTGCATTGTCTCGCCATTCTTCTCCATACGAAACTACCTTTTGGAAGGGGCGACTAGAATCAATTCTATGTTTTTGTAAATTTTGACGTTCAAAAGTGCCTTTTATGGTGCATATTTGAAATAAATAATTTGACAATGACTTTGACTGTTTAATGGATTTAAAATAGGTGTGACATAATAACAAATATTTATGATAGGATGTATATAAAGTGTCTTCCCTAACAACCTGCTTGAACCATTTTCTACGAGTTTTCATTGACAAAATGAAAACTCGTTGGAAACAGCTCAAGCCATCTCCCATCCCATCTCCTTGAAATGTATTAGAATTGTATCAACCTGGTACAATTGGTTGGCAAAGGTATTTTGTTGACATGTACAATGGACGTGCGTTTTTTGTATGTTTAGGATGAGTCAAAGCAAAGTATCGTCGTTTAAATACGTTGAAGTAATATTCCGTTTATTGGAAGGAAGTTCTTTAACGCGGCTCGTGGTAGGAGTTGACTGGTAGAAATCATCACGTAAGGAATGAGCGTCATGCGACTTTCTCTCACTTCTCTCTGTCTCTTTCTATTATATTTAACATTTTTAACACTGAGCTTCTAGATACACCTACTAGATGGCTCTGTATTATAAACGCATATTAAATTCACACTCTCTCTTTGACTCTTTCTTTGGACAGCCGTTATTGCCTGACCCTTCACCACTTTTTATGAATCCAAAGATTTTCCCGTAAACGTAGAGCGCCATCTTACCGCTCCGATTTGTTCAGACAATCGGGAGTCTTACCAATGTTTTCTTTGTTCGAACCGCGGCAAATATTTGAGCTAATTATACGCTTGATTTAACACTCGCGTTCAATTTACAAGCATTTGTCTTTCCTAACAATGGCTGTTCTGTGTTATGCTGAAGGGAATTTTATCGCGCTTTTTCGGGTTCAGTTTTCATGAAAATTCTACGGGCTTTTTGGGAAACTGTTTCTTTTAAATAATGAAGAGCTCTTTTATCAGAGATAGCTACGTTTCTGGGAAGTTCAATATCGTTTTACTTTACATATATAGGTAAGATAGTTGTCAAATGCGATCCTTTGCAATATTAAGACTCGATTAGTGCGAGAACTATGGATTTCGTGCTTGAGGCGACTATGGGGTCAGGTTGACTGATAAGCAGTCAGTTTCATCAATCATAAAGTAAATGTTAGCATTTTGTTAGTGATTTAACTCAAAAACTCATAAAGAAAGTGCATTTGTTAATACACATAACATAGAACCAAACCTTTCAGAACAAAGAAACGTGTGCAAAAAGCCTGGAAAGTCTCAGTTTTAATATCTTTCTTTTTTATTTTAAAATGACGTGCGTTTTATTACCGAAATAAATCCAAAAATAATACCAAAATTCAATATACCAAAACACTAACCCTAAAATGCCGCATCATTTGTCACAGTAACTTTCAATAAGGGTACAATGTACCAACTTCGTATCATACCTCAAAAAATATTCCAATATTATGATTTATGACATAATACCGAATGGCATGTGACTATTTGCGTCAACCAATATAAAAAGATCCCTACATTTGTGATGGATACGGTAGAATGTGGGTTTTAGTTCGTTGGTTTGTATTAAGATAAATATTTTTTCTCCCCTAAGGTATGCAAAAATGTCGCTCAGATATGCTCCGTTCGGGATAATACTAAAATAGCGGGAAGCAGTTTTTGTTCATATAAATCTTCAATAGACTTAATACACTGGAGTGCTATTGGATTTTGGTGAAAAAAGGGTGAAAAAAGGGAATGAAATGTTTTATATTTTTATTATGAAGCCGTAAATAAGTGGTGTATTTTGGAAGGCTATTTAATTTTGTATGCATTTCGTAATGAAAACGTAAAAATGAAAATTACGCCGTCACCTTTTTTATGACAATTTTAAGCATTCTTATACTTATGATATCGATCTATCTTTTCAACCAAAGAAAATTACAGCATCTTTGTTTATTGTTAAAATCTCTAAAGCCTAAATACAATACCCAGAAATTAAATAATACTAAGAACATGACAATAGCGTTAATTGGTGTGCTATTTGTTCAGACTTTGAATCATTATAATAAGACTCAAGTATTAATCTTTAGAAGCCAATAATTAACCAAAACTAACACATTTTTGAGTAGCGGTTTGTAATATTTCAGAAAACGACTTAAGGAAATGAATAGTGCTAGTACCATTTGAAAAATCTTATACTCAAGCTCTGTATCTGGATCAGCATTCAATTCTACATTAAAAAAATGAAACGGCTAGGGTCATTTTGTCATTTGCGTGTGATGTAACGACCCCAATCAAACTAATAACCCAAATCTACTGCCATCATCAAAAATTATATTCAAAACAAAACAACACTCTCGATCACTCTCTAAGCCTACAGTTAAAATATTACATGTACCATACAAATATAAAGCGAATATGTGCGTTATTTATTAGGTGCGAAATACTTTGATAAATCACCACCTTCTCGAGGGGTACAAATGTACCCCCTTCGCATTGTAAGGGTTAAAATTGCTCTGACTATAGAAATGCGAATGTGTATAAGAAATATATTGTAGTATTAGAGACAAATATGATTGAAGAAAATTGGTGTGTTTCATATTTGTTATCAGTTGATATACAGGCTTTCTTCTTTTGTTTGTTTTTGGGGTAGGCAAACTTCCTGGTTATAGGGGAATTCATACTATATTCCATACATAATATAACATCATACTTGTATTCCTCGGAGCGTTACACTGTTTGTCCACCACCACCCGTCAACGGGCCGTCAATGTGAAACGAGATTATTCGAACTGAACGTGACGTCCCGGGAGGTATGCGGTGGACACGTGACCATAGTACCTACCTAAATGTATGTATCCGCCGTCATCACGTTCTCGTTGACTGTGCCGGTGAAGAAACTGCCTTAGGCAGAGGATTTTAGACCGTTTGTCCATCACCACGTCAACGATAACGAGATGACGTTGCCGAAGTAGCGATACATACATTTACTATGACCGCGTGTCCGCCGCACGTCCATGAACGGGACGTTTGGTTCGAATAAACTCGTTTCTCGTTGACGTCCGTTTGACGATGGCGGTGGGCAAAAGCTGTTACGGCACTCTTAATACGCCAGTTAAAATTATGTTTCACGTAGTAGGAAGTGAGCTTATTGCCATTAACTGGGCACAAATTCAAACTCCAAAACTCGATCACACTGTGCTCGACCTGGTTACGGACCCAAGGTCGTCAATGTTGAGTAACAGCCCAGAATCTGGTTTTGTGATCAGTTGAAAGCAATAGGCTTACTCCTCATTACAAGGGAGTTAAAAAAACAAAGCTGGTGATTTGTGGGTGCACTACTGTCATAGTTTTTTTAACTGAACACGTTTGTCTTTGACGTCAAGCAATTTATCAATGAAATCCAATGGACCCTCTAAAAATAACAAATGACAATCAATATTTCTCAATTTTCACACACACCTACTTCCACCTACACAGAAACCCACAATTACAGACGAAAACAGTGCAAATAAAACATCAATACACGATGATAAAGTACACAAAACACAGGGTACCACCCCTCGGGGACAGGGGGTGCTCTAAGAATAAATGCCCTACATAAACCGGAGTGCTAGAAAATGTACGTGAGCGTTCTTAGCACACCATATGCGGGGATTTATATGGAGCTGTTAATGCGAACTATCGGACTTTTGAACTAAAAACTTTTAACGTTTTTTGGTAGGGGAAAAACTGATCACCAACATGCCCGCGCCCACATGCCGTAGTAGCAGTAAGTGACGTTAAATTGGCCACTAGAAAAGTTTAATTTGCGTATACTGTGCATTGTTTATAATAATAATAAACAATGCACAGTATACACAAACTAACCTTGTTCTCGATACCGGTGGGCTACTATTTTTTATATTTTTAAATGTTTTTATGTATTTTTTAATATTCTAATATTTAAAAATATAATATATATGTATATTTAGTGAAACAAAAGAGATAATAATAATTATTCAAAAATTACAAGGTATAAAAATGTGTACAGTTTTGCTTAAATGTAAATAACATTCTTATGAATTACGTGCCTGAACTCGGTAATCCTGTGTTTCAGGCGAAAAGTACTAAAATAGTCTTATAAAATTAATAAATACCAAAAGTTGACAATGGAAATTGTGTTTTGGATAATCATTATGTGAAAACTTCTTTAGGCGCGTTGAGCGATAAATTTTCACTTCTATTGGCATTCTTCTATTAGTATCCCCTTAACTGCCTATGTTCTTTTTTTTTATCTAGTGACATTTTATTTATTTTTCATTAAATGTTTAATTTTTTGTGAATAATTTAATTGTTTTATATAATCTAATTTAATTTTAATGTTTTGTTATCTGATCAAAGTTATTGTTATTTTAATTAATGAATTGAACAGTTTTTATTTAATACTTTTGTTTTTTAATTGTTATACTTAATTGAGTTTAATTATTAATTTGAATGTTTTTATTATTTTTAACCAATTAGTCATAAGAAATTATAATTATAATATTTGTACGCCGTTGACTGCAAGACATGCCGCTCATTTTATTAATACTGACATCTATTTTTTGTTTACCTATGTTCTACAAATAAAAACATTTGAATTTGAATTTGAGGAAAACTGTAGGTTTAACTGTAACAAACAGTATTTATATGGAGGAGGAATTCTTGGAGTCAGATTATGGATACAATTCAGCTTTGTCTTGTAGATGGCAACTTTTCAGCGATATCTCTGCAAAACGATTTAAGTCTAATAATAACAGCTTCAGGTTCCAGTTTTATAAAATAAATTATCTAGTAACAAAATATTATATAGCAAAAGCTAAGATTAAACCTAGCATAATGGAAAACATCGTGAGGAAAATAATTGCTTTAATATGTTTTACAGTAATTTCACTCCTACGCTATAAATTGTATCTTTGACTGTCTCTTTCGAACTGTGTCCAAATAAACTTTATTCTTTTTTTATTTCTACCTTTTTATCTTTCTTTCTATTTCTTATTATTTTCAGGGAATACTGTTGTGACCAGTAAATGGCGTTAATTAGCCACAAAATAACCCGTACGTCTCGTTGGTGCAGTGGTCGAAAACGCTACTGCTGACCATGATACCTGGGTTCCATTCCCAGGTCGGGCAAAGTCTTATTGAGCTTTTTCCATCAGGATTTTCTCAGTAGCAGCCCGGAGTTTGGATCTGTGCCCTGTTGATGGCAATAGGCACGCCCCAACATAACTGGCGAAATGTGGCTGTACTAAGCTACACCTCTGCCTAACCCTTCCGGGATTGCAGGCGTGATGTTATGTTATATAAAATATCCTAATTATGATATACTAGCTGAGCCCCGCGGTTTCACCCGCGTAAGTCTCGATCCCGTAGTAATATCGGGATAAAAAGGGTCTCAATCCAGGGTGTCAGCTACCTCCATACAAAATTTTATCAAAATTGGTCTAGCCGTTAGAGCATGAAGAAGTAACAAACATACACACACACACACTCACAAACTTTCGCCTTTTTAATATAATATTAGTGTGATTTTCCCTGGAAAACTTCATAGTAATATGTAACAACAGCTCTATATGAATACCGAACGTCTCGTTACAACGACGGTTTTCTGTGGCGTAACGCGCGAGTATCGCATTATATCATTTATAAACAAAATGTGTTAAAATAAATCGCTACGTCGCGCCAGGAGCCTCAGATACGCGGTTTTAATGGCCACACACGATGTGTGTATATTTGATGTCGCGGTTTATTTGAGGATCATTTTCGAGATGATTTGAGTACGAAATGAAAACTGTTTCTGTGGTTTCGTTGAGGAATTTTTGTTTAGGATTTAAGTGAACCTATACTATTATCAATTACAATAAATATTATAAATATACCTACCTACACATCATGTAACAACTTAGAAACGAAGTAAGTGTACCAAATTAAATGAGAGACAAATTGCAATTAAATGAGAGAAAATTTAAAACACATATTAAAAGTACACTTTGTAAACAAACCACAACATGCTGCTCCAGCTCCATAGGACAATCTAGAGTCTAGACAAAATCAAACTGGATGCTATTCACACACTGACTTATTTTTTTTAGAAATACATACATACTTTTACGATGTTTGTAAATATATTATGTGAGCATCATGTATTTATCTAATAATTAAGTTATTTATCATTTCTTAGTTTTTAATTCCTTTTACCTATTATGGTATAGTAATTTTATTCTAGGTGCATCGTCTTCACATATAATTAATGTACACAAACAAAATATTGTAAATGAATTCTATTTGTATTCTATTTTTTGTAAATTTTGACGTTCAAAAGTGCATCGTATGTGCCTATTTGAAATAAATGGTTTGATTTTGAAATTTAAAAGGTCGATGCGACGCAACTCTACTCAAACAATTTCTATGAAAACTTAATGACAATTGTTCTACCAGAATCACCGTCGTATCACGCCTGTCTGCGGGAGCTTTAAATCATCAACACTTAAAATACTCTTACATCGGATGCAATTATCGTACTACCTTTTGAGGTGAATCCAATCTCAACACAAGAATATTTCACAGAAGGAATACCTATTAAAAATAAATTTCAATATTTTTGATATTCCGAATAAAGCTTATTAAGTTCACATGTATTTTCTTTAACGAATGTAATGGGCGGATAACCGTTTTATGTTAAAGTAAAACAAATAAAGCAATATGAAAGATAACTAAAACCAATTAACAATCACGCGTCCATCAGAACCACCCTCAGGCCTTAACATAATGACACCCGCCCGACACGTTCCCGGTCGAGACAATGGCTGTAGCTACAATTTTCTCCCGCATCCTGGCGCGGTAGGTACCACAGTGGTACCTGCAAGGTACCTAGGTGGTACTAGGCGGTTCGACAGGCCACCCGGAGCTAGAAAGGTGCTCGGCACTGCGATAGGAAATTGTGCGAAAGCTTAGATTCGTAGCCGTGGGCACTGCCCATCTGGGCGCCCGGGATAGAATAGGGTGGATAGGACGGGTAGTTGCAAATTGTTTTAATGGAAGGATTTTTTCTGTTGTCAAATAACACACAAATCAGCATCATCATCATCTGCCTAGCATCATTTTCCCAAGTATGTTGGGGTCAGCTTCCAGTCTAACTGCCAGGGTTGCGAGTTTGTCCGAAACGGATATCGTGGCCCTGGCACACAGGCAAATGAAGGAACACGGGAGGGTTTTAGTCAGTAAAAGTCTGAAACTCCCGCTTCGCCCATAGCGGGAGAAGTTATTTGATAATTTCCAACCCCAAAAAAAAAAAAAGTTTCCAGACTAACCGAATGCAGCTGAATATCAGTATTTTTTATGGAGCGACTGCCTATCTGACCTTCACAACGCAGTTACAGGGTAATATGATACTCTTTGGTAAAACAGGTTGTGAGACCCGGGGGCCTGACGACCTGTAACGACTGTCAAAGATTCACGAATGACAGCCGGGTCAAACGGCTTAACGTGTTTTCCGAGGCACGGAGGGGTCTTGATTTATGTAAAGATGGTCACCCATCTAGGGACCAACCGCGGCAAGCCTAGCTTAACCTGATCGAGGGACCCATGTGGCTACTATTTATATACCCTCAAAAAAACACAAATTATTATCACGTCATTATTTAAATCAGTATCACGCTTCCCTAAATGGGCAGGCAGATATGTAGTAGGTACATTTTTCATGTTAAGGATTAGTCCTATGTATCTAACAAGAGGGCAGTCTATAATCATTAACTGGACATAAACCCAGATCCTGGAAAAAAAATCGACACAATAGTTACACACCAAATGACAGTAACATAAATTATATGTTTTTGATTTTCTGAAATCTTGTTACATTCCATGGAGGCTTTATTTGCCATAAATACGAGGCTTTATGGTCCTAAGAAAAAAATAAAAACGAAATATCCATGATTACAGCAGTCAGTGAAAGAAATCTTCCATGTCCACTTTGCTCGCTCGCTCTGAACCCTTCAATATAATTTTACACTGTTCACTTTACGAAAAAATTAACCCAACCAGCCGATATATTCTGAAAAAATCTCACCGTGTAAACGTAGGTGAAGTGAGCTTGAAGTGACTTGTTAACAGTGTCAATCCCTCACTGACAGTTCACCCACGCTCACTTCACCTAAATTTTCACGTTGAGATGGTTACAGAATAGCCCTGCAGGAGTCTTATCCACATCATTCCATCGCAACATTCAAACACCAGAGGCGTTATTACAGGTCGGCACTCGGCGCTCACTATTGAATATCGGACAAAGAGCTCTAATTGTTCGTGTGCTGACATTGCTGCAATGCGGCTCTGGAACTCTGGACACTCTCTCTAATATCCACAACTGGAAGCTCCATAAATTCTACGTCTCCAGGAATGGGGGGTAAATAGTTTTATGGGTCTGGGAATTGGAAGAATGGGATTTTGATTTGTTTTGAAAGGGTCAAAAGTCTGTTCTTGAACCAATTATTTATTTGTCCGTTGAACTACATAGGAAATTACGCTTTGGACCATGCTCAAGCTTCAGCTTTTACTGTACTGATACCTGTTAGTATTTAAATTGAAATAAATAGTTGATGGGCGACCAAGATGGCGACGTTGGTCGTTGTGACCGAAGTTACGTTCTTGGTCGCCCAGACTTACATTATATTAGAAAACTGTGGTCGCTGCGACTATGGTCGCGGTCGTGGTCACCCAGTGTGCGTAATGGGTACTCAAACTTCACCGAACGAATTCTTCCCCAAAGAAACTCTATTACTACTGAATTACTTTATTCTAAAAATAGATATTGTATTAACAATGATTTTCATCGTCAAAAGGCACACGCGTGGGTTAAGTAGGGATTTGGCAAAGTTCCGACCTCCGTTCAGGCGTTTAGATATTTTTATGGGGCGTCTTTCCAGGTAGTCGATTATGATAATTTACCAAGTTATGGTATTTTTTGGTAATGGATTACGTAATGAGTGCTCTATTTTAAATAATCTAGGTACGAAAATAAGGCCAAAGTAAGGCTCGCGACCCAATCAATGGTCGTGAGCGAATATTGGATGTGCCCTGAAAAATAGGACGACAAATCGACCAACCAGGCCAACAGTCCGTCATTCATATACGTATAGTTATGCCACTTTTTCTTTCATGAAAACCAAGAGGTCAGTCCCGAACCAAGAACTTTTTTAATAGGTGAGTCGCGGTCCAGTCAGCTTTGGGAACCCTGGCTTAGATATTTACGGTTTTCTATACCCTAAACTTATAATTTATTTTCTAATCTACTTAAATACACCGTTGAGAAACTGTATAGGAACACACAGTGGGACTTGATTTTTTTTTATCAAGGCTAGTCCTTTCCCTATCTTTGCCTTGCAGTGGAGAGAATTATACGCTGGTATTATTATTATTATACAACAAACTTTATTTCAAAGAGCATCTAATACGCGGTGATTAACACTGTTAAGTTAAAGTTATGCGAACTATCGCCCGATGTCCGCTCTCAAAGAACTTAGCCACACATCACTTAGCATAATAGTGAGATCAAACGGGCATAGACCAAACAATGCATAGAGTTGTTATAAGTTCATTGGTAATTACTCGCATTATAATTCATACTGATCAGTGAAGAAAGAAGAGGAAGAGAAGAAGAAGAGAAGAAGAGTCACAACATCTGTTTTTTCTCTGGGAATGACAATACAGGAAAAAAAAATGGTGGCTCAATATCAGTAATGGAACTCATTTTGCATTATTTGTTCAATATTTTTATTTTCCCGACTTGAAATACTAATAAAATACCTAAAAACCTACAAATCACAAATCGCGCAACACCGGCGTCGGCCGGCAAGTCACCATAAAACCTGCAGTTCCAAAGTAAACATCTTCCGTCAACAATAACTTTATTTTTTTGAACTAAGACAGCAAAATAAAAAATATAATGTTTAATAAAACTCACTCAATTTTAATTTTTCAAAATTTGCGCATTGGTTAAACTTTTTCCTGTATTAAGAGTTATTTGGCAAAAACATTTTTGCCAGTCAACAAAGTATCATCGACGCTTTATAAGCAACGTAACACACACACACACGTACAACGTAAGCTAGTCTTTCACATATAATGCGGCATCGTACCTACCTACACTAGAAAAAAAAACAGCTAATAAACTCAAAACTCAAAGCATTTATTTCAATTAAACCAATTACAGGCACTTTTGAATTGTCAAAGAGTCGGTCAGTTAGCCAGAAAGTGGAAGCTATTTGCTCATTCCAATATATAGATCTCTATGGAGAAAAACAGGCAAGAAACTCCAAGGACACTCTTCCGCAAGTTCGGGCCCCCCGCTAATCGGACGTCCCTGTCTGTCGTTAATTTTAGATAAATAAACAATGAAATTTATTGTTTTACGGAAACCGTTATTGTCGGTCTATAACAACGAATTATGCAAACCGGTGTACATAGTTAGCTTTGTTATTAAATATACTATCATATTACGTGTATATTTTGTAGTTTCTATTTGTATTTTTCTTTAAAATATTGTGTAATATTGTGTAAGAAGAAAATTTTAGGTTATGCATGCAACTTACCAACTTTCTTTCAAAGTGTTTTCGAAATCTGCGCACATACACTTACACCATTTTTTCCCACTATAACACATTTATTTCCACATACATTCACATACATTTTTCACTTGTAAACACAATATTTACTTTACTATAAAATAATTACGCTATCATGGAATTCGCGAATCCGCCATTAGTCACGAGCGAGTCATTGCTTTATAATTTTTTTTAAGTTTTCGTTCCGTTCGCAAACAGCTTCTAAATATCCAATAATGAAGCCAGTATTATTGGCATGAGGTTGGTATTGCGTTTCTAAAACGCTCCAATCAAAAAACAGCGGAAATTCAAATGTATTTTACATGATGCACATGGTGTATCATAAACAGTTGGGGGCATTGAAATAACATGATGCACACGTGTGCATCATAAACACGCGAGGGGTTAAATCAAGATATTAAAAAATCCTGGGTACATTATTCTTGGCGCTTCTATATGTGAGAACAACGTAAAACAATAAATTATTTATATACAATTCAAAATATAAGATTAAAAGATTACAAATAAGCCCTGGCAGGTAAGAGATGACCAGTCTCAACTGACGGCGCCCGTTCACGAACATGACGCGTATGGATCAGCACCATCCAGCTCAACCATTTTGTAGAGAACCGAATGATCCAACACACGCGCCACCATCAGCGAGACATCTTAGTGAGCATGACTACTGGACTACACTTACCTTAGTTATGTATTTATTCGCTAAGTTAACAATGTGTGTTCTTTTAGAATAAATACAGAATCTTTTAACCCAAATAGCTCTAGTAGATATAAAGGTTGTGAAGAGGCTCGTAGCTAAGTAACAGTGACAGCCGCACCAGTCGATAAATCAGGTTAAGCTATGCTTGCTGCAGTTAGTCCATAGATGGGTGACGATTTTTACATACCAAGACCACTCCGAGCCTTGGAAAGCACGTTAAGCCGTTGTTCCCGGCTGTCATTCGTGGACCTTTGACTGACTGTCGTTACGAGTCGTCAGAAGCCCGAAAGTCTGGCAACCAGTCTTACCAAGGGGTATCTTATTACCCAGTAACCGGGTTGTGGAGGTCAGATAGGCAGTCGCTCCATGTAAAATACTGGTATTCAGCTGCATCCGGTTAGACTGGAAGCCGATTGCAATATATTTGGGAAAACGCTAGGCAGATGTTGATAAAGGTTATGCAGTTAAAGAGAGACAGGAGTCGTTATTTTGTTTTTTCATCACCGACTTGAAAAATAAAAATCATAAAAAACATAACTTTTGAGCTACAATAAGACTATGTATTTAATCGTTATCGCACGTGTGAAAAATATTAATTTGCAGTTTGCACAATGTCCTACTTATTCCTTGCATTGTTGCACTATCAAAGTGAACTTAAGAACTAAGTTCAGTTCAGGAATAATGGTAGTGAGTAATCCTTAAGAAAATACAAAATACATTGGACAATATAAGTGCGCTTTTCGAGTGAGATGAAATTAAAAACTTATTAGTAATTTATTAATTTGTTTAACATAGGTACAATAATTATAATGGTATATAAAGATAACAAAGAGTGCGCTATGCTATACAAGAGGGCGTACAAATGTTTTTCATTAAGTAATCAAGCCAGCCAAATCTAAATAATAAAATAAAATATGCCTGGACAAAAAAACAGTTATAAGGCACACATTTCATAATACAAAATAATGAATAATAAATAGCAATATAAATTAAAGTCAATAAAAGAGAAAACAAAAATTAAATGCCACATGGCCCATGCCACCTCTGTTTCCCTCGCCAGTCTGCAATTCCCGCCCTGAGGCCATATTTCTCTGCAAAGGTCTGTACAAAGGCGATACGTGGCAGAAGCATTGCAGAAAGTTATCTATCCTATTTGTGGTTAGTTGAACAATAGTCTATTACAACTAATAACATGGAGTTTGACTAACGTGTGGGATCAAAGCGTATTTTGATTTCTGACTGACGTTCTTTACAGTTGTGTTTTTGGAGTTGGCTAAAGCTGTTTTTCTGAGTGATCTTTGGTTAGAATCAGCGTCAAAAATAAAGGGACAAACAGGCTGTTGCAAATTGATTAGAAAAACTATGAAAAAATATTAATATATAAATGTCAAAGACATCAAAGTTAACGTCATATTCATTCTGTTCATTAATTTGTAACAGTATGTTGGGCTATTTTTTGACGCTGACATTACAAATATTTCGTACTTGCCCGTGATTTCACCTGCGTGTTTTTTTAATACAAATAATCAGGATGAAAAGTAGCATATGTCTTTCTCCAGGTTCCAGGCTACCTATCTGTCCAATTTCATAACGATCGGTTCAGTGGTTTAGGCGTAAAAAGGTAACAGACAAACTTAAACAAAATCAAACTGGATGCTATTTTAATTTTAATTGTATAATTTATTATTTATATGATATTGATTTTACATTCTGTGATTACCTTAACCCAGACACTGACTTTATTTTTTTTAGGAAAACATACTTTTACGATGTTTGTAAATATGTGAGCACCATGTATCTATCTCATGATTAAATTATCTGAAATTGCTTCATTTTTAATTCTTTTTCCCTATTGTGGTACAGTAACTTTATTCTAGTGCATTGTCTTCACATATATGTAATATTATATTTGTAAAACATGTTTAAAAGAGTAACGGTGGAGTTTCTTGCCCATCCTTCTCCATAAGAAACTACGCTTTGCAAGGGGCAACTAGAATCAATTCTATTTTTTTTATAAATTTTGACGTTCAAAAGTGGCTCCTAAGTCCCTATTTGAAATAAATAATTTAACTGTGACATAGCTGTTTTCACATTAATTTATCGTATGGATTTATTGGAAATTCTGTGTCCCAGCACAGCTGACAGGCGATAACCGACTCATTTCGCATCAATTTCCTTTAATTTTTCAACAGCCCCAGGCAAGTAACCTCTATAATAAAATCCACGTTATAGATTTCATAGGGAATCACAGCGAGGTAACAATTTTATCGAAACAACTGTAAAATCGATACGCCATGGTCAATCGATGATGGTGTGTTTGGAAATAATGGTATGAAGGTAATGATGACTTGGGATGATGTTAGTATGGCTTCAGGCGTTTACTGTACGTGGAACATTGTGCATGTGTTCGATGTGATAAGCTGTATAAGATTTTTGTAAATTCTTGAGATTGTCAAGTTACTTTTTAGGGTTACGTAGTCAACAAGGAACCCTTATAGTTTGGCTATGTCCGTCTGTCTGTCTGTCTATCTGTATGTCTGTCCGCGGCTTATCTCAGAGAATCTTAGGACTACAAAGCTGTAATATGGCATGGGTGTACCTAAAATAACATCAAATTAAAATGAAATGAAATTACTTATCCTGTAAATAGGATAGCGGATTTTTTTTCACGCGTTATATTGTTATATCTGTGGAAAACGTGGTTGATTTCACATTTGTATGGGTAATTGTTTGTTTTCCCGAATAAATAAAATAAAAATATTAACAAAAAAAAGCGAGATACAGTAGACACGCCATTTACGCCTGTAATCCCCGAAAGGTTAGGCAGAAATGTGCTTATAATACACCAACATTTCGCTAGTTATGTTTAAGTCCCATGTAATAGGGGGCGAGCTTATTGCTATCAAACAGGCACAAATCCAGACTCCGGACTACTACTGAGAAATTAAAAAAAAATGGAAAAATACAAAAACACTGTCTGGGAATCGAACCTAGGACGTCATGCTCAGCAGTAGCGCTTGCGGCCACGAGACCAACGAGGCAGTCAATTTTATCATTTTATTATTACTCTGTAAATTGCTGTGCCCTTACAGGGTTCGTGTCAGGAGTTGGACCTATTGAATGTAACATTTCTCTTACCACATGAGTTTAATAAAATATTTCAGTGTGAGATAAATTATTAACTTTGCAACGTTTCACATGTAGACTCATAAGTGCTTCGATTTGTTGACCATTTTCTATTTAGTTTATTTCCCAGTAATTGTTGACTGACCTAAACTGTCCTCCCATACCTATTAACAGTGTACGTAGTTTGAAAACATTATAAAAGCCGATTTTAAAAATGGTGACCGTGGAGTTTCTTGCTGGCTCCTCTCCATAGGAAACGACTCCATAGCTTCTGACTTTTCATAGGTGCCCATGTAAGTTTCTGTCAAATAAAATAAATTGGATTGTATTGAATTATTTCCAATGATTATAATTATGTATGAAAAAGAGTAAAATAATGAAATAATTCTTCAAAATACCACTAAGTATAGCTCGTCTCTATCATTTTCTCAGTTTATTATTGAACCACTTCCAAAAATCACTACGTCAAACTATTCCCATATAAAATCACATAGTCCCACAAACTTTAACCCTACACTTCCCACTTAACCCACTCTGAACAAAACTTAACCTTCCAAAGTTCACTTGACATAAAGGTTACTTATCGAGGGGATGCGGTTTGATCGACCTGTGGGAAGGTCAAGGTGAGAACGGACAAGTATTGGGCGTGATCGATGGGTTCCCAACCGTTGCGTCGTAGGTAGTAGGGGAGACCGGGGCTGGTTGCCTATAGGGGTATGTAGACTAACTGCCAAAACTTTTCAGCAGTACGAGTTTTGGGTCATCTAGTTACATTTGAGAATGCATCTCGGTACACTCCATATTTGTGCAAGTATTATTTAATTTCTCATCTATAATTAGGTACTTACTGCTTTCTTATTTATTATTTTAGCCAACCCACCCCATGCCTGTGGTCTACCCCAATCCTTGGGTAGTTCGACTAAGATTTCTTGTTCTGCAGGTACCAGTATATAACAATAACAACGAAAGATTATGATGTAGATGTTAATTATTATTTTAGGCTAATATTTTTTTATCACATAAAGTCATTTTTGTACAAGTCGTGCCCCTCGGTCTACTCCTTGAGATGCAATGATCTCTGTAGCCCCATGAAACATGAGGCTCCAGGGGCTAGTGCAGATCTTTGGGTTCATTCGAGTAATCGCGTCCAGACGCGATTACTCGTCGGTGCATTTCATTCATTAATTCAAGTAAATATTAAAACTCGAGAAATATACATATACAAGAAGCAACATAAATAACGAACAACCTCGTAATCACTAGTAACCTCGTCATTACGTTCCATACATTTATGTTTTCATAACTCGTGAAAATGTAGGGAACACCAGATTTTTTTTTCGCGATTTCAGGTTTGGTCCCATAGTAAAAGTTGTTCGTAATGATGAGTACAATGACTCATTAAGAGGTTGTGCGTTATTTCTGTTACACCTTGTATATTAAAAACCAAGTTAGTCAACTAGCCCCAGTCTCCCCTGGTAGAATTTATTGGGATAAGGGTTAAAGGTTTGATGTAAGGGATGAAAGGTGCTGATAGAGTGTTTTGGGTAGTTTTATTGGGTTTTAAGTCTGAGGAAATTGGTTGTTCAGTTTGTTGTTACACTATTTCAGATTGACATTGTGTGAGAGTTTTCACGTAGGTAATTAAGGGTTGAATTTGTTTTGTTGTTAGTACAAATATCAATCAGTTTGTTCAGTCTACGGAATCCTCTGTTATTAACCGACTTCCAAAAACGAGGACGTTCTCAATTCGGTGGTTTTTTTTTGTGTTTTTTACGCGATTACTCCATTAATAATGAACCGATTTGGAAAAATCATTTTCGGCACTAAAAAGTGAAAAATAAAAAGTTTTACAAAAAAAAAAAACCGACTTCCAAAAAAACACTACAAAGTGAAAAATAACTTTAATTTCGGAAGTCGGTGGCATAAAACTAAAATACAGTCCAAAGACACCGACTTCCGAAATTAAAGTTATTTTTCACTTTGTAGCGTTTTTTTGGAAGTCGGTTATTTTTTTTTGTAAAAAGTTTTTTTGGTAGTCGGTTCTTATTTTTTTTTGTAAAAAGCTTTTTATTATGCTTCAAAGTCACAACTCTACTTTTAACGCAACTTTTGTTAATATATGTTTAAAAAACAGTTAACAAAAATGCTGTTGGTGAAATGTTATTATATATATTTTTTTTTTTAATGACAACACTTGTAAATAAATTTTGCTGTTTGTCGGTAATTTATTATCATAGGTGAATGTTCAAGTGATTGTTTCATGCTGTTATTATAATATTTTTGATAACTTATGTTCTATGTAAGTACATAATATTGCGTTATTTGTTAGATTATTTTTTAAGATTCACTTACCTACCGTTTTTACTAAATCCATAACATCATAACATCACGCCTGTAATCCCCGAAGCGTTAGGCAGAGGTGTACCTATTAGTACCTACACCCACGTTTCGCCAGTTATGTTTAAGTCCCATGTAAAAGGGGACGAGCTTATTGCAATCAACCGGGCACAACACCACCAAATACAAACCAAATACCAAATTGGAATAGGGTTATAATAATGATATAATAGTATTCATTAAATTCTTTAATTAAATAAATTCTATTGTTTGAAAATTTTGCACGCCGTAAGGTACAATGTGTCTGAATATTTATAGAAAATCTTATCTGTATTGGCCAACATAACAAGCAGATATTATTATTCCTATTTATATTTCTATTATAGGATCGGAAGTCTTGGTTACATTCAATGTGGCAAATGGCAACGACGGGAAGAGACCAGACGGAATGACCATAATGGAAGGTAGGTAGGCCTTTAGTGTCGTATGCAACGTGTGTTGACACCCTTGCGCCATCTCATCATCCTAGCACGGCGGGCTGTGCTGGAGCGGCTGCTGCAGGTGCGGAAAACCTCAAACGGCGCAAACACTCCAATTTTATTGGGACTTATATGTTCGAGCCGTTTAGGGTTCAAACACTAGGGCCTTGGGGTCCGAGTGCCCACATAGTTTTTCCAGACATCGCCAAGCGGTTGGTCGATTCATCACGTGACCAGAGGGCTTGCTTATTTTTTGGCCAGCGAATCAGCATTGCAGTACAACGTGACAAAGGCAATGCTGCCAGCCTTTTAGGAAATTTTCATGTTGACAGCGATGCGGACGAATTTTTGGTGCCCTATGATTAATTCCCCTCCTTTTTTATATCATCATCATCATTTCAGCTGAAAGACGTCCACTGCTGGACATAGGCCTCCCCAAAGGGGGGTTTGCCATAATCGCTAAGCTTAGCAAGCGGGTTGGCGATCGCAGTATGGTATTAAAATGCATAGAGAACGCTGCTGTCCATTCTCTAGTAAATCCCTTAGTCGCCTTTTACGACACCCACGAGAAGAAATAGGATGGAGCTATTCTTTACGTCCGGCACCACATGGCACATTACAAATAACATTTAGTTATTCTTCTTCTTCACAGCCTTTAGGTTCATCTTCATTTCTTACCAATAGTAATTATACAATCATCATTTCAGCCAAAAGACGTCCACTGCTGGACATAGGCCTCCCCCAAGCACCGGCATTTCGACCAGTTCTGTGCTTCCTGCATCCAGTGGATACCTGCGGCCTTCACAAGGTCATCGGTCCACCTTGTAGTAGGCCCACCAACGCTACGTCTTCCAGTACGCAGTCCCACTCCAGAACCTTTCGGCCCCATGGGCCATCAGTTCTACGAGCAATGTGCCCTGCCCACTGACAGTTAAGTTTGGCAATTTCTCGGGCTATGTCGGTTACCTTGGTTCACTTGCGGATATCTTCATTTCTGATTCGATCACGTAGAGAAAGTACCAAGTACAGTTCTCTATTGCCCTTTGGGTGACTTTTAGCCTTCTGATAAGGCCCATTGTGAGCGGACACGTTTCAGTGCCATAGGTCATCAATGGCAACACGCACTGGTCATAGACTTTCATCTTGCGACAATGCGGTATGTGGGACGAGAAGATATTGCGTAGCTTTCTGAACGCTGCCCAGCCGAGTCAGTTTCGACGATTGTACTGTTTCTCGAAGTTGGGCCGACCTAACTGGACAGTTTGTCCTAGGTTAAAATACTCGTCCACAACTTCGAGTGTAGCGTCTCCGATCTTCATATGAGTGGGTGTTACATGTGCATTTGACATGACCTTTGTCTTGTCCATGTTCATTTTAAGACCCGATATAAGTTATTTCTGACTAAGTATTGTATAAATACTTAGTCAGAAATAACTTATCAGATAAATATTTTCATCTGCAGTGATATACCGTCACTTCATAATAGATACACAATGCAAACCTAACCAAAAACATTACTAAAATAAGTACCTAAACAGCGATAATCCTACAAACCCTAAACTCTTCCCAACTTCTTTATAAAACACATAACAAGTGTCGGTACACGACGTAACCCTCAAATGCTGCGTGGTACAAAAATCCCCCACGCTCGGTTCGCACCTGTTAACGTATCAATAACAGATATCCCGGTACGGGCCGTCGAACGTCCCAGCACAGGGCTGAAAAACGATAAGTCGGTGCAGGGTTGACTCTGCATTTTCATGAAATTATTTTGGAATTTGTTCCAAAAAGTTTAAAACGACGAGAAAAATGATGTGTTATGATAGCAAAAAATTTATAAAAAAAAAACTGTTTATGTAGTACTGAACGAAATTAACAGTACTGTTTAATCTTCTGACACAATTGGTAACATGCCGTTTGCCCAGCAGTGGGATGGGGCAGGCTAACAGTAACACGATTAATATTTTGTCACGAATTATGAAGATACGAGTATACATGCTTACCTGCGTCATCTAAACAATCCTATTAAGTTGAATCTCAGTTGAAAATGGTTTTAACCTTACGTAACCTTACGTTGCGGTAAGGTAAACTTATTATTTTGGCTACTAATGACCACCAAAACCACTTGCTTTTGGTGGTCATTAGTAGCCAAAATAGTAAGTAGGTACGTTTTTGTCTGACCTTATGAATGAACGAAAGAAAGCCGTTTTATACCCGAAGTTAGTTCAGAATTTAGTTGAAGCTGTAATCTTCATCATGAAAACATCAGACATCATATTGGTAACAATATAATCACACCCTTTTTTCAACGCCACAATTTCCAAGAAAATTTCCTAACCAACAATAAAAATGTATCGGAAACCAATCAAACTGACAACCCTATTCCTGAAGCCGATCAACCTGTTGCGCCAAACATTCGATACCCTTCAATGGCATGCTAGACAAAGACAGCACGATTCAACCGGACCTGCGTGCGAGTGAGTCGGGACAAGTGTGAGGGGCCCACTTGAGCCCACACGTTCCAATGGTTTCAGCGGACCTACAAATATATGTTCGAACTTTGGTGTCGATGAGATGGGGCGAAAGATGCTCTACATTGAATTTTATTTAAATAAATTAACTAACACATCTGTCAGCATACGTACATACTTATTATATATATAGGAAGAAACAGTTTTAAGATTGAATTTTGTTTTAATATTGAAGAAGATTTATAAACAATTACAACAAAGAGCCATCCAGGCGGTGATACTCGTATCACCAAGTGAAGTACAAAAATGTCACAGAGAACAATTTTATCAATCTGTGCGTAATTGGCTTAGTAAAAATGTACAAAAATTTGTCCAGGCTTAACCAGTGCTGTTAAACTTAACATAACATCACGCCCGATACCCCCAAAGTCCTCAAAGGATTGGGCAGAGGTGTTCAGACTATTATAGTATACACACCCAACATTTCGAACAAAATAATTATCACAACATCTTCCGAACATCATCATTCATCATTGATGGATTTAACATTGATAAAACGAATCACGTTAAAGACTTCTTCAAATCAAAAGTCTTTGCACGTATCTTTTTACTTCAAAATCCAAGTTTCAACGAACTATTCCGAAAACCCTAAAAAAATCCTGTAGCAGAGCAACTTGCCAATCACTATACCATCGGGAAAAAAACCACAAAAGCGTCGTAAAAAAAGAATACTTCGGCCGTCCCGTTCCCGGAAGCTATCGATGTCCGGAGACTAGGGCCGTCCCGCGCGGGACTTTATTGAACACCGGGATCGCATTTGCATATCGACAAGTGATTTTAAATTCTCTCCTGTGTCCCGTAATTGATATCCGGGGTTTTAAACGGGAATTGGAGGTGATTTTTTAACCAATGTTGAGCTGAATTTGTGATTTTTAAATGCTGCTGCATTTTCCGGTTGATTATTTTTTGTCGGTGAATCGGAAAATGTGTTGTCTTTGCAAAATTTATTGGGAAGCCATGATACTGAAAATGCATAAATGATTTTAAATGTTATAATGTAAGGCCGCGGGTATCCGCTGGATGCGGGAAGCACAGAACCTGTTGAAGTGGCGGAACTTGGGGAGGGCCTATGTCCAGCAGTGGACGTATTTCGGCTGAAATGGTGATGATAATGATGTATATAATGATGTAAACATACAAGTCTGATGATCAACTACGACAATGATTTGAGTTCGTCCTTATTCTTAAACTAGCTTTTGTTTTTCGCTTAACCCGCGTTGAAACATCGAGTACTACGAGTACGTACCTTGGAAGTCGGAAATTATTTCACAAGAACGTTCTACCACAATAAGAAAGTGTCCTATGTCCAAACCCAGGTCTACCTGTGTACTAAATTTCATCGAAATCCGTTCAGCCGTTAAAGTGTGACAACGTAACAGACAGAGTTACTGTCTCATTTATAATATTACCAGCTGTTGCCCGCGACTTCGGAAACTAAGGTTTGTATCTACTAGCAAAGTTCTCATAATCATTCATTAAGAAAAATACACCATGAAAGCAATAACGTTAAACATTGTTAACAAGAATTATAGTTCTTGTGATCAGAAGGCCTTTTGGACACGTTCCAGATCGCTGTAAAGACATTACTTACAAAGTTTTGCTGCGAATTGAATTTTATGCAAAAGTAAAGGAATAATTTGTCGGTAAACTGTGGAAGTTAATGAAAAAAAGATGCCGATTGATCCAAAACTAGTAAAGGAGTATTTTAAAGTCCGAAAAAAAAACCGTTAAAAATGTGTAGGCCGATATTTGTAAACATCACTTAGCACGTAGTTTGGCTAAGCGTTATTCATGTCTGTTGGGTTATTTAGAAATAATAGCCGATCGTTAGCACAACAAGAGATTTATTCTCAACAGAAAAATTTACAAAGACAGACTAGCAAACATAAAAGTGAACCGGATACAGTAGTAGTGACAGAATTCAATTTTGATAGGTTTGGCTTTACTTATTAACAACTATCACTATCACAGTCGCACAACTGTTAAACTACAAGTGCAAGATAAGGTAATGCACGAGCAATGTAACGTTTATTTATTTATTTTATTTTAAATAGAACGGCCGAAGCCAATTACACTATTTAACCCAAGAAGCCTAATCTACGCTTGCGAGGCGTACACGCATGCGAAAATTCTTTGTCTCTTACAAACGGTTGAAGCTAGCGCCACGTACTTTTAAGCCAATTCAGTGACTGACGGAAACTAGCAGAAGGTGCCTATGTCGCTAAGGTAAGTCCCGCCATTTTTGACTTATTAAGGTACTGCACGCCTGCGAGACATAAGTTTATGCTTTGTGTAGCTTTTAACTGGACAAAATATAAGCCAAATTCTTGTAAAACCTACTGATTCATGTAATGGAACTACAGGCAGGAGAACCAGAGCTCAAAATATGCAAATTCTGCGCTTTTTGCTCCTACAGAAAAAAAGAGAATGTCGAAATTAGTGTGCTATAAGCGCAAAAAGTCAGTATGTTGCGATCACAAAGTTGATGTCTCTGTAGATTGCTCTAAAATTATAGCGAGTCATTAAAGTCTGATAACTTTTAATGTTTAATCTAAGAATAAGTAAATAATGTTAAAAAATATTAGATTGTTTAAAAATGTTTTTGTTTCAGTTGATTTTCAAGAAGTTGATTTTTTTAGTTTGAATATAAGCATAGGTTTTTGTTTTATTGTAATAAATAACTGTGATTGTAGTTTTTATTGATTAAACTTTGTTTTATTATTAGTTTATATCCCAACCTTAATTATCCTTCGATAAATAGAACATAAGTAGGTATATTTTAGCCTACCGGTTGTTATTTATATATGTCCGCCTCTGAGACGTATGTTAAGGCTGTATGTACCGCTAAAATAGATTAGGCTTCTAGGGTTAAACAATAAATAATTTATTTAACACAGTCATGCATTCTTCTCACAAAAATTCAAACATTCTGACAGTATCATCTTCTATTCATTCGCTAACATATCAAGATCTGTGTATGAGTTCAGGAGGGGTTAATAACGGCTAAAGTCCGAGGAATAGGTGACTTGGAATGAGCAACAGTACGGCAAGTTGGAATAGTCAGTAAGCGGTGTTTTCTGTCACGACAGTAATTGCCTGGGACAAACAGATTGCAGATTTCATTATGCAGATCAGGAATCTAAGAGGTCTAACTATAATTTTTAATTTAGCATGCCTGAATTGGTAAATACAGTGGACTGCGCATTCACTTGACATCTGGAAATACATATATGTACTGTATTTAGCAATAAATATTTGAATTTGAATTTGGAATATCTATAATCCCGAAAAGAATTTTAAATATTACTGACATCTGATTGCGCGACTGTCTTACTCCTAGAGAATTGAAACTTAAGCAACCTAACAGGAATTTTGTGGGATACAAGAGAGGAAAACACCCTTACAGTAAGTAAGTGCTTGTAAAGGTACCTAAGGAATGCTTTTTGAACTTATTCTAAAGTTAACGCATACTGCTTCTCAAAAGGATTCCATACGCATGCACTAGACTCAAGTATAAAAAAATAAAAGCATATCGCTCTAATCAATTATCTCCAAGCTTAGCTGGTAGATCGGTCATCGCAGTATTTCGAAGCTTTTCCGAAATTAAGACGGGGACGGTTCCCAACATCGATTTTGAAAAAGAAGAATTATATAGTTAACCCTCGCTTTTGAAAACCATCACCAGCGGGTTAGTAGCGTAACACATGATCAGTACCTATGGGTTTCATTTTGACAGTTCAACGTTGTTGAGCAGACAAATTTATCAAACATTATTAAGCAATGGATTAGCAATACAGGTACTTCAAATTCTTACAGATTGTGATTCATCATTTCAGCCGAAAGACGTCTACTGCTGGACATATGCCTCCCCAAAATAGGGGGGGTTGCCATAATCGCCACGCTTGGCAGGCGGGTTGGCGATCGCAGTCTGGTGTTAAAATGCATAGAGAACGCTGCTGCCCATTCTCTAGTAAATCCCTTAGTCGCCTTTTACGACACTCATGGGAAGAAATAGGATGGTGCGGTATTGGTTTCAGAAAACCTATTAGATTTAATCTGATGTTATGAATACTTTGGTCAGCCAATCACAATTATCACAAATGAATACTGACTTATAATATTCCGAAAGAACACAGTGTAGGCATTATTAATTCAAAATATTAATTATAAATTCAGATCTCAATATTACCATTAATATAACGGTAATTACTTTTGTAATACGAGCGCAATCAACCAATATTAACGTAAAGCGATCCCAATGAACGGTGAAATATTAACGGCCGCCTGTCACACCGGAGTGTAATGTGGTCGTTTATTTTATGGGCGAGCAGATCATGTATTAATTGATAATTTTTGTTTCATATTGCAAACTTGTCGGCTTGCTTAAAGACTTATTTCGAGATCAAGTATATTGTATCGTAACTGTACTACGCTTGAGATTTTCTGAGTTTAAATTAATGTTAAGCTTTTGTTTTTTTTACTAAGTTGTTTGTTCGATGTCGAACGTAAGTCATTAGACCGACTACTAATCAAAACACTTCTAACACTCGAGTCAGTAGGTCCATTTCTACACAAGAATGAAAAACTGTTCTTTAGAGAATGATAAAGGGCCAACTTATTTTGAAGTAACTTAAATTCCATCCTGATGACTCTAATTTGCGAATTATGAAAGATTTTAAGGTGATTCCATTGTAATGTTATTTCAAATGATCTGGTGAAGAATTGTATACACTCAAATTATACAACCAAAACATAATGTGTTTGTTCGTTACATCTAAACTAATATTATAAAAAAGAAAAACGGCTGAACGGATTTGGATGATCTTAATCCAGGTCATGGTCTACTCATGTAGCAAATTGGACATGGATAACTTTTATTCTGATATTACCACGGGATCGAGACTTTTACGGGTGAACCGCGGGGCGCAGCTAGTTATCAATAGGTACTTTCATTAAAACAGAATATACACCGTCACAATATTGTAACGGTGTAACAGCCCCAAATATCTGAAACCTCGTTCAAACATCACTGTCGCTTAAAGGAGCGTTTACAAAAAAATCGCGACCGACCGAAAATTAAATAATGAAAAAATATAGCCCCCACTTCCCTTGTACAGATGAAATTTGATTAAAAAATCACGATTATTACGCGACCACCCCATTGTGGAATTTGAAGACACCCTTTACACACCAGAATAGGCAAACCAAGCAAATTTGGTCCTTTGAGCTCGGATATAAGGACCAATTTTTCGATGGTAGCAGTAAACGTATCGATGTATTTTTCAAACAGTCGATCTCCCCCCACCGCCCATCCTTCAGTTGAACCCCCTTTCAATAATTTTTCATCGTTTTGATCCGGTCTCTTTGCGGCCGCCTCTTTATACTTAGATTAACAAAGTTTTTAAATTAAATTCGGCGTAACAAATATCGGCTTTGTTCATGAACGAGGTTTTTTTTATTAATTTTTCGAAGACTTATTGATGTTGGTTTGAACGAATGTCTGGTTTGTTTAATATTACAGAGTATTTTTTCAAAGTTAAATGTTTCAGAACCCTTTGTTTCTATAGCTACCTACTGACTGAAATTAAATAATTTCATAGCATCTATCTGGTTATACCGTTGTTAGTTATTCGCCTATATTAACGTGAATAGATTTTAGTCAACACTAGCTTCTGCCCGCGACTTCGTTATCGTAAAACTTCTTGTCTTAACATAAAAAAATATATCCTATGAAACTCAGCAATAATGTACTGTCTTGCTAAGCGTTATGGACTTATCTGAAATTTTTAGGTATTTTTACTTTCTTGCTTATTTTGCACCATGGCAACACTATTGAGGTACATACATGACATACACACATAAACTCATGCCTTCTTCCCATGAGGGTAGGCAGAAGCTATAGAACACCACCTGCTACACTCCTAATTACATACTCCTTTTGCTTCGTTTACGTTCATACATCTGGTCATACACGCACGCCAGTTGCGAGTACTACGCACCTGACCTTTCTGAAGAACATCACCAATATGGTGATTTGAGGTACCGACCTACAAAACAAAAATGTCATGTCCTTGCATTTACTTATTCAAAAGCACGTTTCCAGTTTTAATTGAGTGATACAACACGAGAAAGTAATATCTGCATTTTCTGATATTGTTTTTCTATTAAAAGGGAATATATTAATTATGAGCATAAATAAAACAGTTTTTTATCTAAACAATCATATACTTACTTGCAAACTTTATCACAAAAGCATTCAACGAAACACGATTTACCTTTCCTGTAAAAAAAATACATTTGCCAGATAAGACTCAGGTATACGGTTAGCAGGGCAGTGTAGCTTCACTAATGTAAGAATTTTCAGAATCGAATCAGTTGTTCTGAAGATTATCCCTTACATACAAACTCACAAATTCCACCTATATACAATAGTAGTACCTTTACATGACTTTACCAGTGCATTTTCGCAGTCAAAGTTTTCACCCCCACTAATCCATTCCCATTGTTGCATCAGAAGCCAATTTTTCATTTTCCATGACAACGACAAAAAAAAACATTGACCATAAACCAGCATTTTAATATACTATCAAAGGGAGCTATACAAAACAATACACATATTAGGCACCCTTGATGTACTCGAAGCTACTTTTGAAGATCAAAGCGTAATATCGGCGACCGAGTCAACAATACGATGCATGGATGCACGAATGCATATGCATGGAGCATCGTCGCATGGAATATGTATGAGGGACGAATGAGGTCGCGGGTGTGTGTACGGCTTTATGCAGTTATTGAGACTTACTTTTTGAACTGGTTAACTTTTTGTGATAGGTGGGATTGGGAATGGAAACGTCTTTTTAAAGTCCAAGAATAAAAAAAGCTTTTGACACCATATTTGTACCTATCCTTGTGAGTAACCTGAAAAAAGCAGGAATAAGAGAATCCCAGCTGAAGTTGCTTAAAGACTAGCTGTCTTCTAGAAAGCAGAGGGTTAGGGTGGGTGAACTGACCGGTAGTGACGCTGAGGTCACACACGGCGTTCCCCAGGGCAGCGTACTGGGCTCCACACTATTCATGGTGTATTTAAATAATCTCTGCAACATGCATATCAATAATAAAAAAGTTATCTCTTACGACGATGATACCGCTATCGTTTTCTCTGGCAACTCCTGGCAAGATGTGAAAGTCAAAGCTGAGATATTATCGTACCAAACCAACTCAAAAATAGACCGTATTAAATCTTTGAGGCAAACACTTACGAAATATAACATTTTACTGCTCTTTTGAAAGACTTGCTAATATTACCTCAAATGTAATAAAATGTCCTAGAAAAGAATTCCTAGGAAAATAAATACGGCTTTTATGGCAACTCCCTTAAAAGTAAAGGTAAGTTTCCCAATTATGTTGGGGTCGGCTTCCAGTCTAACTGGATGCAGCTGAATACCAGTATTTTAAATGGAGCAACTGCGTATCTGACCTCCACAACCCAGTTACTGTGTAATACGATACCCCTTGGTAAGACAAAAAAGTACCTAAAGGTAAATATGGCAAAATTGTGTGTGCAATTATTTGTTTACTTTTAAACCCAAAAAAACATCTCAATTGTGCTATCCGTGAGCACTTTTTTGTATTTTGTATTTTGAAATGGATACTTTATTTATCTTATTTTGATCGTGATACTGAAAAAAATCACATAAAACGGTTAGATTTTCAAAACCAAAGGCTACCAAAAGAAGCAATAAAAACCAATCAACCAAAGAAGCAATTAAAATTCATGTATTTCAGGTACCACATAATGACATAACCCATATTTTTTTAAATCTTTAAATTGTTGTTGTTGTTTCAGCCGAAAGACGCCCACTGCTGGTCATAGGCCTCCCCAACATTTGGGGGGGTTGCCATAATCGCCATGCTTGGCAGGCGGGTTGACGATTGCAGTATGGTGTTAAAATGCATAGAGAACGCTGCTGTCCATACTCTAGTAAGTCCCTTAGTCGCCTTTTACGACACCTACGGGAATAAATAGGGTGGTGCTTTTCTTTACGTCCGGCATCACACGGAACAAAAACGGATCTTTAAATTATTTAATGATAAACACAAAATCACACATAAATAAGTATCAACACACAAATGAGATAATGTGTAGTACAATTGAATGCACAAAATATCAGCTGCAAAATATTCATCCTCTCACTTACACCACACCCTCTAAACAACAATACTTCGAATAGTGACAAACCCTTTGATCTGCTGATTACTAATGACAATCAGTGGCGATGACGATCAGTGGCAGTCGTATTCAATCACCGATATGGGTATTCATGACGTTGTGAATTTGTAATCGGTTTACCCTCCCGAGTGTAGGGTTGGTAGCGATAAAAGTTTACTGGAGAAGGACTGATTTTTCTCGACTGTTATTGTAGGTACATAAGTTGAACAGGGTCAAATGAAGTCAAGTAGCGAACGCCACAGACGTGATCGGAACATTCATCAGCTGCCTAAGCTTTTCCCAACTATTTTGGGGTTGGCTTCCAGTCTAAACGTGTGCAGCTGAATACCAGTATTTTACATGTAGCGACTGCCTGTCTTATCTCCTATATTACCCAGTTACTGGGTAATAAGATACCCTTTGGTAAGACTGGTTGTCAGACTTTCAGGTTTCTGACGATTCGTAATGACTGTCCAAGATCCTCGAATGACAGCCGCGGCCGAAGGCTTAAGAGGAGGTTCCCTATTTTTATGTTAATTTGCATTAATACTCTGAAACATTCACACATACAAGCAAAATGAAACTTGAGTATATGATTTATTGGATCTTTTTCAATCCATGTTGAAGACAGTTACGTAATTGTAATATTTTCGCTCAATAATTTTTTTATTCGAAACTCATGTCTTTTTTAAGGATAATTCTAAAAAATAAACAAGATTGTTTAGCTTCTATGTCTAAAATAAATATTCACAGCAAGAAAATATAGTTTATTATCCCGACACAAGATATTTTTTCTCTAGATCAATTATTACTTTAGTTATAAACGAAATAAGAAATGAGACTTACGCTATTTAGTTTCGTGCTCGAACACGACCAAAGTGCGCACGCGATATTCAACATTATTACTGATGTATTAGCGTTTAGCAAATAACGAAGTGGCAGGGTGCGAGGGACGGAGCTTGCGTTCGAAATTTGATTTAGACTGCCTGCTCTTAACGCGCTTTCCGATGCGCGGAGGGGTCTTGGTATGTAAAGATGTTCACCCATCCACAGACCAACCGCGGCAAGCGTAGCTTAATCTGATCGATCGACCCGTGCGACTGTTATTACAGTTTGTTCCCCTTGAGTTACACCATTTTGTGTTACACTGTTACCCATTGGGATAAAAATTACCGATTAGTAACACTGTAACTCAAAGCCACATTTATTTTCCCCTTTGAGTGACAACGTAACTAAACAGAACGCGCTGTGTTCCCGTTAAGTAACACCTTCTTGGGTAAAATCATTGTTAAAGTACATCTTGACTTAATACAAGGTTATTTATGGAACTAGTTAGAGTGGGTTTTTTTTTTTGTTATGGTTAGGTTAGGTTAGGTTAAAACTGTGAGAGAGAGTGTGGCAGAGTGTGCCGCATGGGAGGGGCCTCGCCGTGCCCTCATCTCAGGAGTTGGCAGTGACCTGTCGCTGCCAGCCGTGGTCGAGTCGATGGCCGGCAGGGAGGAGTCCTGGGACGCGGTGGTGTCCTTCTGCGAAACAGTCGTATCGCAGAAGGAGGCTGCGGAAAGGGAGCGACAGATCTCGTCCGGTCACCCAGCCCGCAACAGGCACACCGGGCGTCGGCAGAGGGCAGATAATGCCCTCTTCCGGCCCCACTAAATGGGTCCAGGGACGGCGGACTCGGGGACGTCCGCCGCCCCCTATCACACTGGACCCGAGGTGGCGGCACGTAGTGTTCCACGCGCGCCCCTTTCAGACGTCACGGGGGGGGTCTAACAACTCACCCCCCCCCCAGACTTGAGGTGGCCCGCAGAGCCGGGGATTGCGGAAGTAATAACAGATCCCAAGATCCCCGGCCCAAGTGTGGGAAGGGAACACTGGGGTGGTTTTTAGTCAGTAAGAGTCTGACAGACCCCTCCGCCCGCCCCAGGGCGGAGGACATCCATGAGGATTTTCCACCCCGTGAACAAAAAAAAAAAGGTTAAAACTGTGACCTCCTACGCACGAGCCGAGCGAGCGAAGCGAGCGGTGCCGCGACAGCGACCAGCGAGTGCCAGAAACGATAAGATTAAGTGTATAGAAAAAAATATGGAAAAAAGAAATTATTTTTAGCAGGCTATCAACTAATTAGACAAGGTTTATTATAAAAAAAATGTGGTTAAGTTAGACTTAGTTCTGTAACTCTTTGGGACATTTTGTTCCCGATATGTAACCCTTTTACGTACTACTAGCCTGCAGTGTAAATGAATGGGGAAAAAAACGTGGCATTGAAACAAAAAACAAAGGGTTATTACTAAGCCACAAGATCTAAACATTATGAACAAAAAAATATTGATACGACGATTTTTTTGGGGTCAACAACCGTATTTATTGTATTTACTTGAAATATCAGTAAAAAAACAGATTTTTTTTTGGGTAAACTTCATAGAAGTGATGAGTTATGAAATCTAAATAAGACATAACAAAAAAAATAGACTAATAGCAGTCATTGACACCAAAATAAATGATCATCAAATAATTTTTTTGTTTCATCGTGTTAAGATATCGATACCAACACGTCTGCGGAGTTTAATTTGATTTGACCATGTAGAATCATCATCCGCCATCATCCACCATCATCCACCTTGCCTTTTACCAACCATGTGGGCGGCTTCCAGTCTATCCGAATGCAGCTGAATACCAGTTATCTATCCCCTATGTTGCACCTACCATGTTTTGTCTCTGCATCACCCTAAGGTTGACTAGTAGGAAATGCCTCAGGCATTAAGTCCGCCTTTGTACAGTAGTTTTTTTTACTAGTGCATATAGTATTAATAGATAAATAAATACCAGTATTTTACATGGAGCGACTGGATTAAAGAATATCACGGCGATATTCCCCAAATGGGTAGTTTATGTAGGTATGGTGAAATGTAGGTATAGGTCTCATAGTAAGGTGGCGACCTATTCCTATAGGTTTAAACTGGGCACAAAACTAGACTTCAAACTACAAAGTCCTTATGGGAAAAACCAATATCTAACAATAAGCTCTAGCTTGGAAACAAACCAATCTTGTTTTTTATTTTATTAAATTTTCCCTTTTTTTTCTAAATTTTTTATTTTTCAATGACTTTAAGGTCTGTGAGACAACCCTGCTTAGAGACCAGTGCTGAGCTGGTACAAGGGTACTTATGTCTAAGTGCAATGAAAGAATTAATGCTGTTTAGGTGCATAGCTTATGATTATCTTGTTAGTCAAAGAGTCATAATTTTATAGAACATTATCATATACGAAGGGCGAATTTAACCAATGGAAGTGAATGCTATCCGCAGAATCTAAACCACCTTCAAGAACTGTCTGTGTCAATATTTCACAATAATGATGACAGTGACAGAAAGCAAATTAGATGAGAAAAAAATTAAATGAAATTTCATTGAGAAACGGGCTGTTACTGAGAAATTCCTGAAGTAAAAACCCTATAACACTTTGCCCGACCTGGGAATCGAACCCAAGACTTCATGCTATGTAGTAGCGCCTGTGACCACTGGATATACGAGTCAGTCAGTCAAGTCTATTATTTACAATTAGCCATAAGTAATAAAGTCGATTTTTAACATAGGTACCTACTGACATACAGTAATTTAAACTTAAATTCATTTGAAAACAAAACAATAGCTTAGGTAACATTACCATTGCTGTATTAAATAACTTGAGTGGTCGTATCGTCCAAAATGGCCGCTTCTTATCTGTAATCGAGACAATAAACCACTTCTATAGAAATAGAGAATAAAACATCATCATATCCTGCACGATGAGAGACCAAACTTGTATGAGTATTAATGTTTAGGGTTCCGTAATTTAGGGCCAATACGTCTGTCCTAACTGTTGTACCAGCTCAAGGATACTGAACGAGAGACAATAGAAAGTTGTATTGTTATGACGCCTGTGGGCGTTTAGCAGTCCTGAACGAGTAGATACATATTTTTTTTGTGTTTGCTCGTTTTTCACTCGTCTATTTTTATACCTTCTGTGTATATGTATATAAATGTCCTGCTGTGAGGCAGTAATAAGCTTGTATTATTATATTACTACTAAAATATCTTATTATTTTGAAACAATAACAAATTAAAAAATATTGACAGCTTGCTACCATTATTAACAATGAGTAGTTAAAGAAAGAAAAGAAAGAAAGAAAATACATTTATTTAGCACAGACTAAAAGGCACACAATTTATAATACTTCCAGCAGATTAAAAAAAAAAAAAATATAATAAAAACCCAAACAAGTAAAAAAGTGTAAAATGCGGTGTAAGAAATTAAGTGCGCCTCACGGCTGCGCCAAAAAGGCCCAGTTCAGCAAAAAACTGCCAGACAACTAGTGCCTGACGCTGGTTTTCAACTGGACCTAGTTGTTATTGACATGCCACCAAGAAACGATAATTTATGTGAAATGAAATCGTTTATTCTGAAAAATAGAATATCGGAATCACTTTTACATGTCATATTCAAAAATAAGCTAGATGTAGTCGACATTTCCTATCTGACTACCCCTGAGAAGAAATGGCGAAACAAAGTGAGGAGTCAAAGTCTCTTTTAAAGTCCAGACATATTCTTGGTCAGATGTAATGGTACACTAACTTGTCCTTGTTCAAAACAATGGTGCATCTACTACTTACTAGATTATTTACAAGTACCTACCGTTCTTTATACGATCGAGTATTTAGTATTAAGATTAAGTTGTATTTCTCATGTTAAGTGAATTGTATTATTTTTGAAGAATGTCCATAAAACTTTTTTCGTTTCAATGATGTGCGGAAACATTGCAAAATTATATAAGACCTGCCATACAATTGACATATGGCTACCAAAAGTGCACTAATATAATTAAATACTGTCAAAATAGAATAAAGAAATTATACAGAACCAAATCTCCTAAAACAGTTCCAACTGCCACGAATCAGTGAAACAAACGGCAATTACGAACTGTCTTTTTAGTAACAATCTTGATCTGTTACTTTGTATTATTATTCAGGTTTCAACATTTGGACACCGTATTATAGTTATTGTCAATTTACCTGAGACATTACGTACAACATGTAATAAGAAGTCGCCTAGTTTTAAATGGTCAATTTTTATCTTGGTTATACCATAGCAGGATTGACTTAACTTTCATTTGAATTACTCATAACACTATTGAATATAGGCCTCTTCACAAGCAGCAAAAGCGAAAAGCATTAAAAAATATGATAAATACATGTCTCAAAGGGGCTCGTAGATAAAATGTTAACAGCCACCCGGTTCGATTGAAAGTTAAGGTACGATTGCCGCGGTCGGTTCGCGGATGGGTGACCTTCCATCACATATCGAGACCTCTCAGTGCCTCCGAAAGCACGTTAAGCTGTTGGTCCTGGCATTCGTAGATCTTTGGCAATCTTTACGGGTCGTCAGGAGCCCTAAAGTCTGCCAACCATCCTTACCAAGGGTATCGTGTTATTATTACCTAGGAACTGGGTTGTGGAGGTCAGATAGGCAGTCGCTCTACGTATAATGGTACTGGTATTGAACTGCGTTCGGTTAGACTGGAAATCGACTCCAACATGTTTGGGAAAGGGCTCGGCAGATTGATTCGTTTTATGTATCATTCTAATGCTGGATGCCACTGACATACGGTGGAGGAAAATATTGTGAGAAACCCTGGAACAAAAATGTCAAATCGGCAATCTACCTTCAGCAAGCGTGGTGATCAATGCTGATGAGAGCCTTCTCTGGTATGAAAAGAAGCTTTTGCCCTACAATGGGACAATTATCGGCCGGTATGTGTCAAGAGGAACAGTGGTGGCCCAATGCTAACGGCCTCGACTTCCGAGTTGTAGGTCGTGAGTTTGAACCCAGGCAGGCGCTTTACTTTGTGTAATTTGATCACCACTGCTCTCAAAACGGTGAAGGAAAACATCGAGAGGAAACCGGCATATCCTAGACCAAAATATTCGAAGACATGTGACATCTACCAACCCGCACTGGGCCTGGTAGATTGCAGCCCACTCCCTTTCGAAGAGAGGAGGCCTGTGTCCCAGCACTGTGTAAACATTATAGGCTGAATATGCTGTGTCAAGACAAAGGAAAATAAAAGTTCTGGAATTTCTACGATCCCTATGACTTATCTTTACATATCAATAAATTAAAGTCCCTTTTCGTGTCTGACTGCGTGATTGCGTTGCTCTTCTAAACTGCGCAGCGGATTTTGACACGTTTTCCACCTCTTTTTTTTTACATTTATTCCGGAAAGTTTATGAGCTTATGTGTATTTGTTCAGTAGACAACACACTACAGTAGTAGTTTAGGTGAGGTGACACCGTCAATCAAAACACAATTGAGTTTCTCTGTTATAAAAGATTTATTTTTGATATTTACATGTTTGTTCAACACTAATTACATAAAAATATAACATTCAATTAACTATAAAAACCTTACCTGTAATAGAAGAAGCGAAATTTGAGGCTATTAATTACAATATTAATTCCAAACAAACAAGTAGAGACGCCAAGCACATCAAGCTACTACAATCTATCAAATTTTAATAGATTTTCAACTTTATCCCTACAGTATAAGGTTCAAGATTGATTGGGAAAATTTGACAGTTTCGGGTAGCTTGACCTGCTGGCGTCTGTACATAACTTTATAGTTTTCACTATGGTTTCAATTCAACCACAGATTAACTAAAGGCTGACGACATTGCGGTGTGCCTACCGTAATGGCGTAATGGCGCTAATTATAGCAAGGCCTTTATTTGAAATAAAGAAAATATAATTTCTTTACATGTATACCTCGATGTTTTGTCGACTCGTACCTAAATACCATGGGAGGCATAGAGGCGGGTCGCAAATGAGTAATATAATAATAGGCGTAAATTCATACATGTTTGTTCGAAAGATATTT
Source organism: Tiliacea citrago (assembly GCA_963921375.1). Lineage (NCBI taxonomy): Eukaryota > Metazoa > Arthropoda > Insecta > Lepidoptera > Noctuidae > Tiliacea > Tiliacea citrago. Next base: position 22,510,213 of record OY992800.1, read on the forward strand.
AAATACAGAAACTAAATTTCCTCACACTTCCATCAGACCGAATAACGTCGGATCTCATCCAAACTCCCATAATCTCATTTACACCATCGATTATAATACAAATCGGCGAATTTAAATTTCTTCCCCACCATTTACTGTAGGGAAAATATGAGAAATGTCATAAAAAGCAATATAGGGTGTTCATAAAGTGTTGTCGATACATAAAAATGTTGGTTATGAAATATATATTTCAATGTGAGAGTTCCCGTCGCGATGAAATGTTTCCGTTGGCAGAGAATAATATTATAGAACTGCAAATGTTGGTAGTAGAGAAGAAATTATGTTTTAAATTTTGGTAGTTAGATCGTTTTGTGACTATAGAAAGGTAAATTAAAGCATTTGATGTTTTATAACTGCTGCTCTCAAGTCAGTTTGAGCTAAACGGTGATAGATGCCATTGGTAAAATATTATTTATGAAGTCTCATAGCATGACATTAAAAAAATCTGATTATTATTAGCTATCAGAGAGGCATTTCGCATATTTTTATGTACGTTCGTATTTTAATCTCAGTCTCAAACTGTCAAGAAAGTCCTCTTATTAAATGTATTATCTTTCTTTTCTTAATTTTCAACATTTTTAAAGAGTTTTGACAATTATTGTAGATGATTCAGCGGCTTTTGGACATTTTTAATTACGGGAATTGAAAGTAGTTCATTTTCAATATTATACTTTTCATTTAAATTCTTTACGTTCCTCAAAAGTTTTCCATACCAAGCCTGCTATTTTCTTTCATAACATACTCTGCCACCACCCTAGAATCTCAACTCCGTACCAAAGTCTGGAATATTTTATCCGGCCCGGAAACGGATATTGCAGCGGGGCCGATGTCTCAGTCGTTCCATTTGTCAAGTTGCCCGTTTGATAACAAAGAGGGCGCCACAAAGAAGTGTGAAGAATTGCAGTCGAGTGACAGTTTTGTTTGTCTGTTTGCATGCGTGGACGATGTTTTTTGAATGTTTTGTTGATATATATTTTATCTTAAAGGTTTTTTCTTAAGATTTTTAATGTGAATTTTCAATTTCAATTTTTTTTGGGTTGCTAAAAGAAAAAAAAAATATCAACACAGACGAGAACATAAAAAATCGAAAATCCCAAGACTTATCCGCGTAAAATATGGCGAATGAATATAAACGTCTTCAAATACGACGATATGGGGTAGTATCGGTTGAAATATGTTTACAATAACGGTAACTTAAAGATACACTGCCACTTTGGGGATGAAAGAAGGGGGTGAAAATATTCAATGTTTTTTTGCGCATTGTTCAAAGTATTTTCTGTGAATTATGTCTGAGGAGCTTGAAGTTTTGGAGTTCGTTTTAATTTCGCGTTCTCTGTGTTTATAGAGAAACTCAATACCTACTATGAAAAGTCTGCCTGTCAAGCGCGGCGATTATGACAACCCCCCTCCAAAATGACCAGCACTAAGTGGTGGTGCTTGAGGGAGGCCTATCTCCAGCAGTGGACGTCTTCCGGCTAAAATGATGATGATGATGCAAAGTATCTATGGTGCTAGGCACATGCCACCTGCAAACGAGTAAGCGACTAGCTATTAAAGATTGTCTCGCTCAAGAAACGTAGAAAAGGCTAAAACGGGAACCCTATTACTAAGGCTCCGCCGTCTGTCTGTCCGTCTGTCACCAGGCTGTATCTCATGAAACATGATAGTTAGACAGTTGAAATTTTCACAGATGATATATTTCTGTTACCGCTATAACAAAAAAATACTAAAAAACAGAATAAAAAAATATTTAAGGGGGCTCCCATACAACAAACATGATTTTTTTGCTCGTTTTTGCTCGATATGGATAACGGCAACAGGTAGACACTTGAAATACTCACAGAATATTTAGTTATATATTCACTCTAAAAATAAATAGTTAAATTAAAACAAAAACAAATATTTAAGGGGGCTCCCATACAACAAGCGTGATTTTTTGCCGTTTTTATAGATAATGGTACGGAACCCTTCGCGCGCGAGTCCGACTCGCACATCTCCGGTTTTTTTGTTACTAGCTCTACTCGCTTCTCATTAATCGCCGGCAGCGCGGTGGGAACAGTCAGCGATCAACTATAATTTTAAGTATCTCTTTTACTTACACGGGTACACGCGGTGGGTGCCTTTTGATATGGAAAAACTAATCTTAGTTACTTTAAAAATAACCATTTAAGCTTAATCAATTGTGCAATGATCTTTCTTCAAAGAAACTAAATAGATTTGAAACGGCAAGATGAAGCCAAAAACATACAACAAACACTCGGCTAATATACAGAAGCCTCCACCTGAACTACCTACCAATAACCACAACCAACTGCACAATACTTTACCGAACAATTCAAAAGACATATCACAGAAAAATCTATTAAAGCACACACATGCACACATTCACACTTCTTTCTACACACAGTGTCTCTGTGTGTCAGGGGGGGTAGGGAGAATGGAGAGAAATCTTCAGTAGATGGATGCTCTAATATTCAAATGGAATACGGAACTATTATTGTAGGAGCTACTGTCGATATGTATGTAGTGGGAGCAGTCTTGATGGTTGAGGAAAATAAAAATTGGGGAATCAGTTTTGTTAGTGATGATATTGTAGATTTTATGTACAACTTTTTACTTTAAATGTGGTTTAGAAGTATTTTTTTCAATCAATCAATCAACTCAGCCTATCGCAGTCCACTGCTGGACATAGGCCTCTCCCAGGCTGCGCCACAACACCTGTCCTCCGCCTTCCACATCCAGTCTGACCCAGCCACCTTCTTAAGGTCGTCGGTCCATCTAGCTGGGGGGCGTCCGACACTACGCTAGTACTTAAGTATTTTTTTTATTATGCAGTAAAAACTAGTAGATAATGATATTATATCATGCATAATTATGAAGTCAAGAACAAGAAAGAGATAGAACGTTTAAAACCAATCATTTTAATGAACTCAGTAAAGATAATTTGAGTTAATGTATTGCTCAATTTTTATAAAGAAACCTGTTAAACCATTGAACCGTCAAAATACGCTTATCAGTCCACGCAAAGTCATCTCAAGCTACAAATAAACACATAATTTAATATCAAAACACGACACATTACACATAACGCAAAATAAATCAAAACAGAACCTAAAATCTAAAACTCCAAGTCAAAATGAGCTGTCAAAAGTTATGTGCCCCGAGGCGGCTTCAAGTATCAAGAGTGTAGGGCGGCGTAGCGGCAACTTCTTTGCATACTTCCCGGGAAGCGCGGGTGTTGGTGTGCGATACGTCACTTATATTATATTGTCTGCCTACACATATTGCTTGACTAGTGAGGGGGTAGTATCGATGGGAGTGATGTGGTATGGTGATTATATCGATGTAGTAGTGTAAGAGTGAGAAAATTATGCAAACTGATACCCATACCGGGATTCGTTGGAAATGGGAAAAGGATTATTTTTAATACCAAATAGCTAACTTATTTGTATATATTTGTACTTAGTTAGAATTCAGATAACGTAATAGTCATCTGGAAATTTTTATAAGCTTTTATTTCTTTTTACATGTTACATCTAATGCGTTTTTACAGCCAGATTTAGTAACAACATAAATACGACCTGAGTCTCCACCCAAATAAATAATGAAAAACCATCGATAGCCAAACTACCCCCCACAATCTATCGATACATCCCAGCACTACGAGATATATCAGCTCACTTCATTTACCCGCGTTGCCGTATCTTTTGTTTGCTATATTTTTCACAAGTACAAAGCGAAATCTGCGCTTGTCATATGTTTGACAGACGACGGGGTGAAGGGGGGTGTAGAGGGGGGAAAATAGGGGTGATAAGTTGTTATTTACTGCACTTGAAGACCTATAGATGCATAGTTTTGTGTTTTTTGGTGAGCTGGAAACAAAACACCCTGTGTATTGTTTTAAGCTTGATGGGTTCTGAAGAAAAGAGTTTGCAGGTAAATGAAAAACAGTTTTCAGAATGAAAATCATAACAAAAAGAAAATTTTATGTAGGTATGTCATAAAAAAATGGTTTAATGAAAACATCATTAATATTTTCAGATTTTTGTAGAATAGCAGACTTTTCTGAAAAAATGAATAGTAAAAATTATGACAAGATTGAAACCACGTTGATGCTTGCTTTATTAATTTTAATAAATTTCATACGTAGATAGCGCAAAACTTACTCATTAAAAATCATTCATTTGTTCTGTGATAGAGAAGATGCTATATATAGCCTTTAGAATTTTTTCTCTAGTTCGATGTTGTATATTTACGATCTGTCCTATGATATGACATCGTGAAACAAATAAAGCCTCCGACACTCAGCATTTACGAATACATTTCGTATTTAAAAGCAGTGAAGAGTAGGAACTGTAACAATTTGACATAATATATAGTGGTATTAAGTATCCCCCCCCCCCCCCCCCCTCGATACAGGCATCGCGCTTTTAGACACCTTTCCAATGGAAGGTGTTATGTTGTACTTAATAAGGGTGTTGATAATTTATTGGGTAAAAAGTTTACCCAGTAACTGAGATAGGCAGGCGATCCGTGTAAAATACTTGTATTCATCTGCATCCGCTTAGACTGGAAGCAGCTCCGGGTGCCATAGTTGAGAAAAGGCGAGGCAGACTATGATGAGGATTTATATTTTTAATATTTTGGGATCAATAAGTATATTGCTTGTGACCAGATATGGCTGCCAGAGGAATGATAGGCATTAAAACGAAATGAGTCCTTGAGTCGAGATGGAGACCACGAATCAAAAGAGAGATCATAATTTATTACAGATATGAAAAAGCCACAAGGATGGTCAGGATGGGAAACGCTTAGAGGAGAACCGTACGCTGTGGTGCAATTTGGAGAGGTGTACCTTTATCAAGCAATGGACTGCGTAAATGAACTAGTAATTTTTAAAGTAAAAAATGCCTTGTTATATGCTACTCCAATTTTCTTTGGACTAGCCTAACTGCAGTCATCATCCAAAATTTTACTCAAAAAATAAAACCTTTTGTAAAATTGTATATTGGAAAATTCTGCCTGCCTATCAACTTCGTACATCACACCATCCAAACGGCTTCGCCTGAAATGTACATAATTTGATTAATTTTCGACTGGCACAAAATGCGAGCTGTAATTAAAACTAGTGTAAGTGGTTGCCGCGATAAGGGTAGTTTCGGGGTGTCTCCCCGCTTAGATGCGGCGTATCGGCTTTCGTAAGTATTGTCTGCACGACTGTCCAGAGTGCGGTGTTAAAAGCCTACTTTTGGAGAAATAATTGATGTTGCTTCTTCTCCTTAGCTTGTCGATGGCAATCTAAATAGACTCGGCTCAGAATTCGGCTACATGTTTGGCTCTCTTCACTAGAAATGAAATGAAATGAAATCGTGAAATCGTTTATTCTGTAAATAGGATATCGGAATCACTTTTACACGTCATATTAAAAAGTAAAAAATAAGCTAGATGTAGTCGACATTTCCTATCTGACTACCCCTGAGAAGAAATGGCGAAACAAACTCAGGAGTCAAAGTCTCTTTTAAAGTCCAGACATAATCTTGGTCAGATCATGTGAGGACCATGTAGATCTGTGTCTGAAATGGTCTTTTGAGGAAAGAACCACACAATTTTGAGCAATCAGTTCCTGTAACGTGCAGCTGACAGGACACGCCAGACATAATATTAAGTGTCCTATCGTTTGTGGAACAGCACCACATTTACGCTCCAAGACGGAGTCGTCTATGAATGTCCACCTGAACAGGTTTTCCTTGCTTCGGCCAACCTGGGTATGGAGACTGTTTAAAGACTTCCAGGTTAGCCAAGGCAACACGTGTCCAGGTGGGAGATCTTCAGCAGGTGGAAGGAATGGTATGGGTAAGGAAGCCCTCAAAGCTTCAATCTTTCTTTTAAAGGTTTGCCAGTGAGTGGCACAAGGATGTTGTGGTGTCGTGTGTCGGACACAATTTTGGCTGTTTCGATGGAGTTTTCCACCGCTCAGCGAACTTTTCGTGGCGCTATTCCTGCTAGTGGATACAGACAATGTAGCTGCAAATTGGGACAGTAAGAACACAGTGTACTGGCTTGGTGATCACTGCTCAGGGGGTTATTCATAGGATACTCTTAGAGCAGGTCCTTATAAGATAAAAAATAAAATGTGTTGCGATTTTCTACCATGTGCGCTATCACCTTGACCTTCTCTGTACATCACTTCCCTGCAAATTATTATTGCCGGGCCCCCGATTAAAAGGAAAACATGACACGTGCAGGCTGCTATTTTGGCATATATTTATGATGTGTAACATCTAACACCTCACCTTGGTATTAAGCAACTGAGCAGCGACAGAAATTGACTTCAAAATTTGAAAAAGTCAAATACTTTTTGTTTTTGAATAATTATTATTCCTTACTACTGGTCGCCCACTGGTCGAAATTCGACCCCCTCTACTTACAATATATATAGTAGTTACTAATTCCATGACTTCACTAATTCCATGGTATTATAAAGTATTTACTAATTCCATGGTATTAAAAAGTACTTACTTATTCCATGCTCAAGCTGTCACTTCCTGTTACACACTTCCGTCCCTTTTCACGAAATCACTCCCACAAAAGCGAGAGCTAGGAAAGACGTTACACATAAAAAAATAAGTATTTTTGTACTAATTTAAACGATGCAGACAGACATTCAGTTAGGAATTTTGTTAACATTGTTTTTCTCCTTCGAAATCAAACCGCACACCCTATTTCGCCGTACGTACTACCTACATATGTTGCGACCACTTTTCCCTAAGTACTCATATCAAGCGTTTGACTTTGACAAGACATACTTAACTTGTACTTAACTATGACTCGTGTTAGCTTATTATTTCACTAACTACTTTTAACACCCGGAATGTGTAAAGTTAATATAAAGTTGGCGGCGTATTGGGGTTTAGTTGGTGGTAGTGTCACTTGTAGAATGCATTGAAGGGGTAATATTTGAGTTAGTAGCTTAAGTTATTGGATTGAGAAAATTTACTGGTTTTCTTAAAGAGTCCATAATACCTCAGCACCACCTCACTCTTTATCTCGCTCGCACAATACTGCTCGCGATCACGTGAGCAAGCGAGAGGACAGGGCGGCAGGTAGAAGGCTCCAAAGCGCCGATAGTTTAGGAAATTTCTTTTTACGGTGATATTAGGTAATAGTAATAAAAAAAACATAGTATCTGCTTTGTATATGTATAGTTCAGTTATGTTATGCAGTTTCATGATCTAATTTGAAGTATTTTTTTAATACTAGCGGTTTGGAGGTAATTTTTTTTTTTTTTTCTGTCGAGGAAATTTTATGGAATCATGTTTTCATCTATGTACTTAACGTTAGTCCTTAACTTTACCATATATTTATTTCAAATATATAACGGAAGATCACGCTAAGCAATTTCAGGTATTGTAGGCTGTAGGTACGATTCCTCTAACTTAGCGGTCTCCATTCAAGAACACGTCTACCCCATCGGTCATTGGTTGTACGGCTAATATGACCGGCTCATTGCCACTTCAGCTTTCTTATTCTGTGACCTATGTCTAAAACATTCTAATAAAATTTGTTTAAATTGTTTTTTTCTAATCAATTTCAGCCTTACCTTAATACATAATATATTTATTTAAAATATTTAAATAAATCTATCAAGAAGGTACAATCACATTTAAAACTCAAAATTATACCCCACCACAGACCAGTTACTTAATTCAAATAAACCCCAGAGCACAAGGTTTCGCGAAAATAGACAACAGCAACATTACTCCGTCTGTCACCTGTTATCTCCGAAACTCTCGCATCGGACGCGTGACAAAGATATGTTCATTTTCTAAAATAATCAACCCATAAATCCGGGAGAATGACAGCGGAATCGGTACGAGACGACTCGTGTATACACGGCCATATTTATCTTGAAGACTTGTGTCTCCCTTGGCGTTGCTTGTGTTAATTATATGCAAAAAATATATCTCTATGTATAGTCAAGTTTTTCTAACTGAACAGGCAGCTGTGCTGCTGGGGAGTGTTGCGCCACTTCATCCCATCTAAAGCACTAGGAAGTGGTGAATGGCGGGCATTTTGGGGACTATCTTATGTACTTTTAACGTTCTAAGTGCGTATTCTCAGCCAAGTTTGAATAAATGACTTGTGATTTTGCAATAAGACACGCACAAGGTTGTAAGTTCAAACGAACTGTGAACTGATGGCAAATAATATGTCAAAGGCTCACCTTATGGTAAGTGATTACTACGGACATATATAATACTTAAGGTATTCCGGATTCTATGCATTGTCATCCGAGAGACAAAGATGGAATGTATCTTGTGCATGAGTACTTTATAAAGTAAATCAATCAACCTGCCTAGCCTTTTCCCAACTGTGATGGGGTCGGCTTCCATTCCAACCGGATGCAGCTGAATACCAAGTATTTTATGTGGAGCCACTGCCTATCTGACCTCCACAACCCAGTATCTGGGTAATACGATACCCCTTGGTAAGACTGGTTGTCAGACTTTCGGGCTTCTGACGACCAGTAACGAACGACTGTCAAAGATCCGCGAATGATAGCCGGGGCTAACGGCTTAACGTGTATTCCGAGGCACGGAGGAGTCTCGGTATGTAACGATGGTCACCAAAATACGGACCAACCCCAGCAAGCGTTGCTAAACCTGATGGAACGACCCGTGTGGCTGCATTATTACTAAGCCACGAGCTCCTCGAGTACTTTATAAAGTATTATATTATTTTAATTATTGTAAATGTGAAGACTATGTGAGTCATTGTTTATTCTTGTTGTTTTTTTTTTGGTTTCTCAGTTAGTTTTATCATGGTCTGGCTGTTTGAGTAATTTATGCGGCAATAAACAAAATATCAAAGTCAATTTTTTGAACGGGCTAAAACACAACAACGGGTGTAGGGACAATAATTGTCAAATCGTGTTGTCATTCATTCTCATTTCAATCGTAGGCCGATCCCGTAAGTGATACGGAGTATGAAACGCCCGTAACTCCGGCGGAATCTACGGATTTTTACTTGTGGAGTAGACCTTGTGTATCCACAGAGTTTTGACACAATCACTGACAACTATACGATACTTCACTGTGGACGCAGGAGTAACTTTACCAAAACAGTCTGACTGGTCAACCAAACGTCGAAATTCAAGTGACATACATACAAAACCACATACAAACGCTAACTTTAACTAAGTTATCGTGGAGTGCGAACCGACGACACACAAACGGGAATAATTCATCGAACAAATGCATAAATCAAAGGCAATACACACTTCCAAACTTACCACACAGCTCTGCAACTTAAAAACCAACGAATACTCAACCTTATTTGAAACACCTGAAGGTTGATAGATTTAAAATTGGCACTTTCTCAACGGTATTTCCAAGTTTGTCGGTCTAGCAATTCGAAATTCAAACGGACGCCTATCGCAGCTCGGTGATTGGTCAGGGCGCGCGTGGCTGTGATATAAATAGTGCGGTTGGTGCTAACTGCTAGACTAATATGGAATATGGGATTGATTAATTGGGGAAAATGTATCACGTGTGAGTGTTCGGTTTTATTGGATCGGGAGGGAGAAACTCGGGAGGCAGGAAAAGGATTTTTTTTTCAGGTAAAATTGTCTTGTCAATTGCTTTTGCACCGTCCTAATGTCTGTTGCGTCGTGTTTTTTTTGTAATCACTGTACAATAAAAGTTTTAATCCTATCTTTCTTTTAACCAGTCATGTGTATTGTGATGAAGAAACAGACTTGGAAGAGGACGAAAATTTGGTGCAATCAATATCGCTATTTATCAACTGATCAGAACATCGTACGACTTACATTCGTTTAGTTAAAGACAAAAATCCGTTGACTCTTCCCGTCCATGGTACAAGCTTAACGTCTCCTATACACGAAGACAGTCTCTCGAACATTGAAAGGTTAGAATGTCCGATCGAGACGCGTAGACGAGAATCGTGAGGAAATTCTTTGCACTCAAGAAATGTAAACGAAGCTAACAATTATTGATATGTTAAATTTTTTTATCAGCTTTTTTGAAGCCTGTCTACTGAAACACTACCAATTTTATAACATTTATCAAAGTTCCTTCCTATACTGTCTCATATTATAAACTAGATAAAACAAAGTCCATCTCCACACTAGCATAGCGGATGCTGTAAAATATGCAGAAGGCTTCACTCGGATACCGGAGCGACATGTTATAGCACCTCCATACTGCGAGTTTAGCTATTGATTGAGACCATGTGTTGCACTTGACGAGTTATCTTATAGCCTAGAGATGCTGTGGTTACGAATATAATTATAACATCACGCCTGTATTCCTCGGAGGGGGAGGCAGAGGTGTAACAGTAAACCCACATTTTTAGTCTCATGTAATAAAGGTTGCCTTAAATGCGTCGATCACGGGTCAAGGCTGTAACTTTGAAATTTCTTATTGGAAAACCCCAAACACATCTTGCTTCACCTGGTAATCGAACCCAGGACTCCATGTTCAGCAGTCACGCTTGTAACAGTTAAGTTGGACATCAAAATTATTTATTAATAACCAAGTACATCATACCTACCAATTTGAACGGTGATCCCCAAACTAGACGTTAGTCATTTACATTCATTCGTATTCTTATGGCACGCAGACCAGAGGCGCTCGTGGCTAAGTAATAACATCCGGTTAAGCTACGCTTGCCAGGATTGGTCCGTCGATAGGTGACTGAGACTCCTCCGTGCCTCGGAAAGCTCGCTAAGCCGTTGGTCCCGGCTGTCATTCGTGCATCTTTGACGGTCATTACGGGTCGTTAGAAGTCCGAAAGTCTGACAACCAGTCTTACCAAGGGGTATCGAATTACCCAGTTACTGGATTGTGGTGGTCAGATAGGCGGTCGCTCCATGTAAAATACTGATATTCAGCTGCACCCGGTTAGACTGGAAGCCGACCTCAACATAGTTGGGGAGAGGCTAGACAGTTTGATGGCACGCAGACTAATTATTTTTATACGTACCAGGTACGGAAGAGTCCAAATACATATTGAGTGAGAATGGTCACCCATCCACACATTCACAATTGCTAGACAAAATCAAACTGGTTGCTATTTTTATGGTAAAATCTGTTATTTTTATGATATTGATTTTACATTCTGTGATAACCTATACTCACACACTGACTTATATTTTTATTTTTTTAGAAAAACATACTTGTATGATGTTTGTAAATATGTGAACACCACGTATCTATCTAATAATTAAGTTATTTTTCATTGCTTAGTTTTTAATTCGTTTTACCTATTATGGTATAGTAATTTTATTCTAGGTGCATCGTCTTCACATATAATCATATAATTAATGTAATCAAACAAAATATTGTAAAACATTTTTAAAAGAATACCGGTGGAGTTTCTTGCCCATTCTTCTCCATACGAAACTACCTTTTGGAAGGGGCAACTAGAATCAATTCTATTTTTTTTTGTAAATTTTGACGTTCAAAAGTGCCTCTTATGTGCCTATTTGAAATAAATGGTTTGACTTTGACTTTGACTTTGACACAATGCTACGATTGACTCCTTTTGTTTTGCAAAAATCACGATCAACATCTTTTAACTACATGATCAAAAGTATCTGGGCAACGGTCTTAAAAATCACCCAAAAATATCCAAAACTAATCTAATTAGAAAACACGAGTACAAAGCCTTCTATTGCAGGACGCTAACGCAAATCTGTCATGCGATTATCCTACGTTTGTAAGCTGGACAAGTGGACACGGAACAGATTTATAGTTGTCGTAAATCACTATTTCAATATTAGAGACGGCCACGCGATTGTCGCAGCGGTCTTATTAGTCGCATGTCGCTCGCGTGTAATCAACCTAATGTAATTGATGTGGAGATGCTGTAAGGATGGGATGATAGTAAATTAATGTTAGGTGTAGTTAATGATATTGTGGTGTTCCGTAATTAGGTGTGTCCAGTGATTGTAATTAGGATCCTAGGAGGATTCCAAAGCCTGTAGATGCGACTACACTACCGATCCTTACTTAGCTAGGCTAGGCATATGATTACCATAATCAGCCTTTAATTTTCCCACTGCTGGGACACAGGCCTCCTCTCTGTGAGAGGGAGTGGCCGTAATCCACCACGCGGTCCCAGTGTGGGTTGGTAGAAGTCACATGTCTTCAAATTTTTGGTTCTAAGACATGCCGGTTTCCTCACAATGTTTTCCTTCACCGTTTTGTGAGCAGTGGTGATGAAATAATTTACACAAAGTAAAGCGGCTGTCTGGGTTCGAACCTACGACCTATAACTCGTAAGTCGCGGCTATACCTCTGGGCCACCGCTGCTCATAATATATGATTAAGAAAGATAAAAAAAAAAATGGAAGGAGGTCCTGAAATTTTAACCTTGATAGGTGTATAATTGGTGTTATTGTTTTTTTGTAATAATATGCTAATATGCGTATATGAAAATGCGTACATTTGATGTAAGTATAAATATTTAACGTACAACATTACCTTGGATGAGTCGGTAAATTGTAAATTTAATAAATGTAATTAAATAATAAATAGGATGAGTTTCTAAAAAGCCAGCCGTCACAAAAATTAAGTGACAGATTGTTAAACTCATTTCAAATTATTCCATCATCGCAGCTACCATCAGTTTGGCAATCAGTCAGCTCATTTTCATTGTGCTTAGTCCTTCAGAAGTCAGGTATTCGAAGTCTTTTCTTTTAAGTGTCCTTCAACTACTGAAAGTTGCTTGCATCGATGAAAACACAGTAAAACTGATTAAACAAACCTAAGAGCGATAGGAAGAATCAAAGTATATTGACAAACAGGTTGATGATCACTCTGTATAAATTAAATAAAATATTTGTTTATTTTATGGCAACTAGGCCCAATACTTAGTGACATTGTTCTTAAAAAAAAACTATTATTAGTAAACAAACAGAAACAAAAACAAAAGAAAATAGCAAGGTTAGCTGTGGGGTTTTCCGACCAGCACCTCCACAGCGTGCGACAACCAAGGTGCGTCGTACTTCTCTATCAGCATACTTAATGGGATGCCGTTAGAACTAAACTGTATAACACGTGACTTAATATTTTAGCGGAATACAGGCGTAAGTCTTCAATGATAAATGATTTTATTTCTGTAAATAGGTTTGTACAAACACTTTTACAAGACAATCCTATTTTAAAAACTAGATGAGGTCGGCGTTTCCTTTCTAACTACTCTGAGAAAAAAGGCCGAAACAAACTCAGAGGTCACACTGACTGAGTGGGCCTGTCCAGTCAGTGCATGCATTTGTCAGTAATCGTGCAGCTCAACTCAGAACTTAACACGTTCATCGCCACGTAGGTCACCGGTGACCTGACCCTGCCCAGTATTTAGGCGCCTCGTAGGTCACCGGTGACCTCAAGGCAGACCTGTTTTCAAACCTATTTTGTGAGCCGTACTTATTCCGTAGATTTTGTGTATGCGTGTGACCGCTGCGGCGCTGTAGAATATGTGCGCACAATGGTTTTCGTTTACCATGAAATTTGTTAGATTCACATAGAAAAATCTGCAGTTTTCGGCGAACTCGTTCATGGATCCGGAGGTTTGGGTTTTAAGTGCAACATAACTATTCGTTTTAAACATTTTACGTAGCTTATTATATTACCATTTTTGTAGGCTTTTTAACAGTAAAGTAATTTTTTTAAATGCATAAGAAGTTTCTGAGAAAACTGAAAAAAGCCTCTGCTATTTTACAATATATTGGGTAAGGTAATAACATTAAATAATAAATACAGTAATTGTGTAAGTAAAGAAAATATTTATTAGAAAATGAATAACAATAATTAAATTGCTAATTATAATAAAGAAAATACGTTACTTCTTGTGGATCTTGTTGAAACAAAAAGTATTCGACTGTGGGGGCGGGTGACCGGAGGAGTGACCTATCTGGCGCCAAAATAACGTAAATGCAATTTTCGACATCACAGCGCCGTGTAGGGCATCGGTGACCTCATGGGGTTTTTGTGATTATTTCATAAACTATACATACGATTGCAGCCTTAACTAGACATAAATCCATATCTTATTAAACTAACCCCAGGAGGACCAAACAAAAAAAAAAGTAAATATTGACCGTTCCACTACGGCGGTTAACGTGTGGGAACTCACTGTAGACTCAATGTAGGATTAACTAAATCTCACCGCTGCCTAACTGCACTAGTTTACGCACAACAGCAATCCAACAATAATTTAATCATAATTATGTAAGACGACAATACAATGGAGGTTCGATGCTGATGGCGTATTGATTATGTTCAGCGGATGTGTGTCGCATGATTTATTACGTCACAACATTGGATTCTGATTGTCAAATGGATTGAATCATTAGGGGGTAAGTGGGGGTGAAGCAGGGGTGTGATCGGTTTCGGCAACAATCAAAAATACTTGAGACTGATTTATACGGTGCCATAAAATTGCCCATAAGTTGAAGCAATGGCAAGTCATTGTCGCTTCAATTATATTATATGCCACAGGCACGGAACATATATCGTGTAAATGTGGTTTTATAGTTATTATATCTTCAATTCGCGAGGTTGTTGGATCAAAACATTTTGTCATAATCTTTTCATTATTTGACATAACTACAATTTTAAATATTTATTAGTGGCTTTTCTGGGCACGATATTAATTCAGATTTGTTACAGTTGTAATGGCAATCATGTCATTTGGTTACATTTTTATTACCTATTTTATATAGATTGTTTATATTTTGTGAATGTGAGAACGTTGCAGGCTTAACAGACTGTATATTTGTAGACCATTTTCTATTTTGTTAAGTACCTGGTACTTGTTGACAGGCCTACACTGTCCTGCCATACCCATTAACACTGTAATTTGAAAACATTGTATAAGCTAATTATTTTTTAAAGAGTAACCGTGGAGTTTCTTGTCGGCTTTTTTCCATAGGAAACGACCAATTGTAGCCGTGCACCTAACTTCTGACGTTTCATAAGTTTCCAAGTTTCCATGTAGGTTTGAACCGTGAAATGAAATATTTTGATTTTTAAAACCTGACCTTCTGACTTTTTTTTGTGGTACCTATAGTCTCCGGCACGTAACTTGGCATGGTTGTGGCGTAGTGGAAGTAAGTTCACGCATGTACAATTAATGCAACAATATTTTTTTCACTTTTATTGCTTGTCATTATTCTATGGTTATTGCCAGAATTTATTTTTAAACATGTCTGTTTACAAGAAAGTTAAAGAAAGGAGTGAAACATCTAACGATTTTTGCCAAGTTACGTGCCGGCGACTATACCTACACTTTTATTGGATCTAAGATACCAAACAATGGTGGGGCTATAGGATAATTACTCACAGGTTCACCAAAACAAAACATACTTCAATCTTGCCCCTGATGCTACTGAGGATAAAACTTTCGATTTTCAGTACGAGCGTTTAGACGATTACAATGAAGACTCATCGGAAACAACACGCCCCCCCTTCACCCCCTCACCTGCATACAATCCGATAATAACACAAGATTATTAGACATGAATTATAGTCGCAATTAGACGAGACAGCTAGGGAAACGGCTCGGTCGCGACAAAGCGCAGGACGCGACGGACAGTTGCTCACGTAAATCAATCAGGGCTTGAATGGAGCCTCTATTATGATAATGTTGTAAGAACTGTGATTATGTGGTAATGACGGTAAATTAGATTTATTTAATTTAAGTATAGGTACATGCACACATTGCAGCATGAAACTGATTTACATCCGTCAAGTCCACACTTCAGGTCCAGTTGAAAACCAGCGTCAGGCACTAGTTGTCTGGCTTTTTTGCTGAACTGGGCCTATTTGGCGCAGCCTTGACACACACTTTCCTGCAAATTTCTTTAATTTTTATAAATTTATTTATTTTCCTTTTTTTTACTTGTAGTATATTAATATGTTCTGTTATGAGCCTTTTAGTCTGAGATACACAAATGTTTTTTCTTTCTTTCTTTTGATGACCTCATAAAAGCAGACTATTGTACGCCTGAAATAAAGGTGCTTCCTTTACACTACAAGTTTAGTTTTAGAAATCTAGGGCTAGTTTTATTGCGTCTTGCATGTCCCGGCATTCCATAGTCTCTCACCCAATGAATTGTACACTTGTACAGTAGGCCACAGTGATAACGAAACTACTGTTAGCTAACCTCGGCTAAGCTCAAGAACAAAGTTTTACCACCAACGTGTGATCGACTGTACTAGTTGACGGTAAGTTGTAATTGTATATACTGTGGTCCAGCCAAGTAGTTTGACATTCTTGGAACTAAATCATATTTTCCATAATACTTCGCAATTTTAATCTGGTTTCACTGGAAGCCAACTGCCAACATAGCTGGGAAAAGGAGAGGCAACTAACTGACTATGTTGTATTTTCATATCGTCACAAGGCCGTGTTCTTAATGAGGGCCCTTGAAATTATCATCCACTATACTGTTTGATTGGGGGTCAGGGTGTTGTGGCGCAGCCTGGCAGAGGCCTATGTCCAGCAGTGGATTGCTATAGGCTGAGTTGATTTGATTCTGTTAAATTTGCTGTCACCCTTTCCTTGATCTGATTGCAACGAGACTTTTTCTTTCTACGTCCTTGAGGAAGCTTTTTATGTATTTAGATTTATTTATTGTGTAGATTTTTTTTTTTTTGGTATAGTGTCGTCTGCTAGCTAACATAAGGCAAATAATTTAATTGTTGTGTTGCGTAATGCAAATTCTTTTACAGTTTATTGTATAGATTCAAGTTTTATATCTGAACAGACAGCCGTGCTGCTGGGGAGTTTGTTGCGCCACTTCTTCTTCCCAGCTAAAGCACTAGGAAGTGGTGAAGGGTGGGCGTTTTTGGGGGACTGTCTTATGTAATTTTTGACGTTCGAAAAGTGCTGATTCTCAACCTAGTTTGAATAAATGACTTTTGATTTTGATTTTTGCTCTTGTCCTTCATCTCAACTGATAATAGGTCATAATTAGGCCGAGAAGGTGGAAGCGATCTTCACCCGGAATCCTCAACCACATAGGAACTGGCTAGCTTACCTCTAACTGCCGGCGAAACACAACAATGCTGTTGAAATTGTTGTTATGGTGACAGACTTAGATAAGATGGTGGTAGCTAGCGAGGTGGACTTAAAACCACCCAAATATCCCTTAAGATCCATTAAAACCACCCATGGTGTGACCAATTGTAAAATGTCAACATCTATATCTGTAATTTTTGTGGTGTACATAATAATTATATTATATTCTATAATAAGCATTACCACCAACCAAACCAAGCAGACAATTTTGGCACCGCTGGGAATCGAATCCGAAACCTCTGGGCCTGAGATAGGTGGTCCTACTACTAGACCACCGAGGCGGTTAATTTCATGAGATTTACAGTTTCAGGGATTGCGATTCAAAGTATATACATAGTTCTAGTGTATTTCCAGCTGTGCCTATAGGAGGTAGTGCGAGCACAGATCGCGACGCATAGTTATCTGCACAGCGGCCACCGCCGATATGTTTTGTAGTCTCGCAGGCGAGCACCGCCGCTGTGGACGCGTGCTCATAGATATGGGAATGTAATAGAGGCAGCAGTTTTGGGAAATAATGATAAAAATTTGATTGTTTGGTTGATATCGGGTATGTCGATGCATAGGGTATTCAGATCTGTCATGGGGTAACAGGGGACTTCCCTTTGTACGAGCAGGCGATATGCAAGGCAGACCAAGGTGACATAGTAGCAGGGGAGCACATTATATAAAATCACATGACACTAATATCGACCAACTTTAAGAGTGTATTTAAGCTCCCTGAAAAGTGGGAAAACTGTATTCTTCTCATGTTGCAGGGAGCATCCCAATCCATACGTTTGTTTTTGTAACTTTTGATGTTGTGGGATGCCCAATAGTATCTAAATGACTAGCCTCTGATCAACGGTTGAAGAGCTGATAAATTGTTTTTATTGAAATTGACTAGTGAGAAATAGTGGCCTCAAAAGTTTGAACTTATATCGAGAGAGAATTCAATATTACACATAAGCTTTTAATAAAAAAAGAAAAGTTGTAAGTTTCTTAAAAGTAAGGTCACATGCAACCAACCGACATTATGCAATCAAACAATAGTTTCCAGTTCATTTTCTAAATTCATATTACCCGAAAATTCCTACACTGTCCATTCTAACATTAGGCTAGCTCCACACCCCACCATACCGTGTGGCTAGCCGAAATTTAGATGTCACAAGTGTAGCTCTTCTGGCTAATGTCCGACTACCGAGTTGTTTGTTACTGCCGTGCGGCGCGCAAGATGGAAGATACCAGCGAATTATACGCTCTTGTGTACGAGCCTAATGGGTTCGCTTTACTTTGTGATGTGCGCCACAATTTGCATGGATGGCAATTTGATTGATGGGTTCTGTTTTGGATTTAATTGCGTAGGAATTACTACCTTCCTAAATATGATTTGGGGTTGCTATGTTTCGGGGTTTTGAGAAAAAGGTTATATTTTCTAGCATTTTGAAGAAAGTCCAAAAATGCTGAATACAATATGTTACTTAAAATCAATGTGTACTAATATCTTGGTTACCAGCAATATCTTCTGTTGGTCAAAAACAGAAACAACGTAGACAGACAGTCGATACCAAAATCTTTGTCAAACTGCAGAATCTAAAATCATTCAAAAGTATTTCGGTCTGTAGACTACTTGTAGGATACCTATATATTTCTGCAACTGTTCGAATAACAGAAAACGATCCGTACAATTATGTTTAATTTTAACACAATACATACAAGTAAAACCCAACATACATGCAAGCAAAAAAGCATCAACACCAGATAATCAATCCGCAAACATAATAAGGCTGTACACACAACGAACTACAAAGCGCCACAAATGACGCGCGCTGCGATCAACAAGCCTCGCTTGTTATTCAATAACCGTCCCGAGCGATATCAATTTATCACAGGTTCAATGAAGGCGAAACTATATTTCATTGCTGTTCTGCCTGACATTGAATCTCCGATGTTATCTGCGAATAGATTATGTAAATTTACCAAACATTGAAATACCAACCGTAAACATCACTCTCAAAGTTCAATTTTGGTTATAGTTGTTGGTGAAGATAGGACGTTTGGTGGGATGGCGAAGGTTGCATATTGACGTCATCCAAAAGGGAGTAGGCAGTCGAATGCAAAACGGTTGAACCATGGATTTGGCATATGTTATAGGGTGGTAACTATTGTCTGACACACGGTTCAGTTAACATTCAGTTGCTATTTAACATAATATTCCTAGCTGGAATGCTGATTGATGGAAAGATAAACTGGTGTTTTTAACTTGATTACCTAAAGCCTTCTAGTCATGCTGAGGAGCCGGTAGCTAGCATTTCAAATACCGAATTAGAGCAATAGTGGCATGCAGCATTAAAATAAATTGTAGGAATGCATAATATGCCCTAATAACTTATTTGGCGTTTTTCGTTTATATTTATGTAAAATGACTTTTCCTCCTCGTCAGATCAATACGGCAAGCATTTAGATGCCTTTGAAACACGTCTTCGTAAATTCTAAACACAGTGTATTCGTCTTTTTTTTGATATCCACAACGTGGAAGCTCTTGGCCTTCATCTCACCTGATGGTAAGTGATGATCAGGCCAAAGGTGGAAGCGAGCTTTAGCCGGAATCTTCAACCACAGAGGAACTGGCTATCTTACCTCTAACTGCCGTAACATAACAATACTGTTAACATTGTTGTTATGGCGACAGACTTTAGATAAGATGGTGGTAGCCAGCCAGGTGGACTTAGAACAAGCCCTATAACCAACCATACCGAGTAGAAAATTTTGCCCCCGCTGGGAATTCAACCCGGGACCTCTGGGTCTGAGACAGGTGGTCTTACCACTAGACCGCAGAGGCAGTTTACCTTCGGTATGAAGGCTATATCAACAAAACAATTGAATACCACCTCACTGAAACAAATCGTCCGTGTGTCCCATACCTAATCTATATGTCTTAGCTGATTCGGGCGGCTGTATTTCATATCGAAACTAGTGAGCATGCTACTAATTGCCGTCCGCGTGCGTATTGCGACAATTCCATTTGTCTGTCTGTCTGTACGAACCCTTTGATTGAGCCCGTGTTATTGGTACATTTGTACTGAATTCGGGATTATGGTAGATTATTGTTTGAGTGTGAGCTGTGAACGTAAATAATGTGTGATTTGAGGCGTTTATGGTGACAGTGATAGATGGTTAGATGTGTTGTTATGATTAGAGATGTTTGGGTACCAGAGAGTGAAGAAGAAAGTGAGTGAGTGTGAGTGAGGAAGTTTGAAAGTAGCGCCGGAGACAAAAAAGCTGAGGCGTAGGCGATTGTCGAGGTGTTACAAATAAATGAGTAGTATATCATGTGACAAGAAAAGTATGAAGTATTAAAGGTAGACCAAAGAAAAGTTGGATGGATTCTTTGAAAGGTGGTATAGCTAGGAAGAAAGTGAACACTCAGATGACCGCTAATAGAGTTTGTTGCGCCACTTCTTCTTCCCAGCTAAAGCACTAGGAAGTGGTGAAGGGTGGGCGTTTTTGGGGGACTGTCTTATGTAATTTTTGACGTTCGAAAAGTGCTGATTCTCAGCCTAGTTTGAATAAATGACTTTTGTTTTTTTTTTTAGGGTTCCGTACCTCAAAAGGAAAAAACGGAACCCTTATAGGATCACTTCGTTGTCCGTCTATCTGTCTGTCTGTCTGTCAGTCTGTCAAGACCATTTTTCTCAGGAACGCGTAGAGGTAGTAGGGGAGTAGGAGTAATAACAAATACGTAAGTCTATGGTCACTTGAAGCTCTAAAAAATCAAGCTTCCAAGTCAACGGAATAAAAAAATACGGCGATATAAGCGACATTATTGCGACATATTTCGATACTTGCAAATAAATCAAAACCTATAGGTAACTTCCCGTTGACCTAGAATCATGAAATTTGGCAAGAAGCAAGGTCTTACAGCACAAGTATAGGAAAAAGTCCGAAAATTGTAAAATCTCGCACATAAATCAAAACTTATAGGGTACTTCCCGTTGACCTAGAATCATGAAATTTGGGCAGAAGCAAGGTCTCACAGCACAAGTAAAGGAAAAAGTCCGAAAATTGTAAATTTGTAGTTTTATCACATAAAAAAAACATTTTTTGCGATTACAAACTTAAATTTTCAGTTGGAAAATTGACCGTGGCGTATATCGATGTATGAGAGAACATGTTTTTCAACTGCAATGTTAAGTTTGTTTTAGGGATAAATCCATCCTAACTACGAAACCCTTCATTGTGTGTGGTCCGACACGCATTTGGCCGGTTTTTTAATAGAGATACTGTGATAGAAGAAAATCAAGTACGCCAAATAAATTGGGAGCGGTGTTTTGATACTCATATTACAAACCTATCGGTAGAATGTGTCAATGTGTTTACAATTAAATTTCAAAAGACAATAACAGTATTGACATCTTCGCTTCTCGTGTCGCTGCTTTCAAAAGACATGTACGTACTCTTTCCTTTTAATTTTGTAATGCTTTACATACTGTTTTCTTTAAGAAATGTAACTTTGTGTCAATTATGTATGTATTTTATACCTGGCGCGTTTGGGCTCCTAAATATTCTCTGCCTACATAAGCTGGTAGTGTGTCGGAGGGCTGACGCACAGACCTTGTAGCTGTAATTTTGTGAACTAAGCTTTTTACTCTAGTTATCATCACAGATCAGAAAATGTTTTATGATCTGAGGTTATTATCAATAATGTTGTTGTTGCTAGTCATGTTGTGCTTTGGGTGATAATCCGGGCGAAGCCTACAATGTGATCCTACTGACATACTGTGATTTTTACCTGTTGTAGTTGCCTTGTGAATAAATAAATACTAGGCAGTATATGAGAGGAACTTTGAAACTAACGCTAGTGACAGAACAGCTAAGAAATATAGATAATTATAATACTCTTTATTATGTACATCATAAAAATTACAGACATAAATTTAGAAATTTTACATAGGGTGACACAATCGGCGGTCTTATCACTAAAAGTGATCTTTTAAAGACAACTTTGGATGCATTAATGGGGCAGGAGAGATAATACTGCAGGTAGTCTATGGTGTACCATTTACATATACAGGGTGGAAGGGACATCGACGCGCATCCTGTTATCATGGATTCAGTACATCGTTCTTGACCGCCCTGCGTTAAAATTTTTCGTCGGTTATTAAAAAAAAAATTAGCTGTTCCATACATTTTAACGGAGTTGGTATTGCACATCTGTAAGAAACAGCTGTTCTTTTTTAAATTATCGACGAGAAATTTCAACGCACGGGGGTCAAGTATGATGTACTGAACCCATGGTAACAGGTTTCGCGTCGATGTCCCTGCCACCCTGTATATATAATAAATACATACATACATAAAACATATTAAACTAACCTAAGCTAACTAAGGACGGGGGTGATTATGATGTAGAGGAATGAGGAGCATGTGATAAGAAAAGTGGAAACTTTACAATGAACGTGCGTGGCTAAAAAGAGGTAGGCCAAATATAAGATGGATGGATTGTGTGAAAGATGGTATGGTTGGGATGGAAGTGAACACTGAGATGACGGTTAATAAGAATGTGTGAGAGAAAAATCTGTCCTGTGCTGACCTCAAATAAATTGAGATAAATGTAAGGAGGATGTCAAAGTCAAAGTCAAAGTCAAACCATTTATTTCAAATAGGCACATAAGAGGCACTTTTGAACGTCAAAATTTACAAAAAAAATAGAATTGATTCTAGTTGCCCCTTCCAAAAGGTAGTTTCGTATGGAGAAGAATGGGCAAGAAACTCCACCGGTACTCTTTTAAAAATGTTTTACAATATTTTGTTTGATTACATTAATTATATGATTATATGTGAAGACGATGCACCTAGAATAAAATTACTATACCATAATAGGTAAAACGAATTAAAAACTAAGCAATGAAAAATAACTTAATTATTAGATAGATACGTGGTGTTCACATATTTACAAACATCATACAAGTATGTTTTTCTAAAAAAATAAGTCAGTGTGTGAGTATAGGTTATCACAGAATGTAAAATGAATATCATAAAAATAACAGATTTTACCATAAAAATAGCAACCAGTTTGATTTTGTCTAGACTCTAGATTGTCCTATGGAGCTGGACCAGCATGTTTCCAAGCATT
Source organism: Tiliacea citrago (assembly GCA_963921375.1). Lineage (NCBI taxonomy): Eukaryota > Metazoa > Arthropoda > Insecta > Lepidoptera > Noctuidae > Tiliacea > Tiliacea citrago. The sequence goes on from OY992800.1 coordinate 22,533,470, forward strand.
CCTGTCCTGGATATAATCCTCTAACTTGTAATATGCTTGTTTACAAAGTGTACTTTTAATATGTGTTTTAAATTTTCTCTCATTTAATTTCAATATATCACAAGGTATTTTGTTGTAACATTTAACACAGTACCCCATAAAAGATGTATGTACTTTAGATAATCTGAAAAATGGTTGATCTATTTTATCTTTATTTCTAGTATTAAAATTATGTCTATCGCTTATCTTGTTAAAAATATGTAGATTTTTCCTTACATACATAATATTTTCATAAATGAATTGGCAAGGTACCGTCATAATATTAATCCTTTTAAATAGTTCCCTAAGAGATTCGCGGCGACGGAGATTATAAATTGCTCTGACAGCTCTCTTTTGCAAAATAAAGATGGACTCAATGTCAGCAGCCCGACCCCACAGTAAAATGCCATACGACATAATGCTGTGGAAGTAACTAAAATAAACCAAACGCGCGGTTTCTATATCTGTTAGCTGTCTTATCTTTCTAACAGCATAAGCGGCCGAGCTTAGCCGCCCCGCCAGAGAGGTTATATGTGGTCCCCATTGCAGTTTCTCGTCTATAGTGATTCCTAGGAAAACCGTTTGATTAATAAATTCCAGTTTTTCTCCGTTCAATATGATATCACATTCGCTACTTCTAACATTAGGTAATTTAAATCTAATACATTTGGTTTTTTTTTCATTTAATACCAAATTATTTACCGTAAACCAATCTTGGACCTGAAGAATAGAGTTATTCACTTCGTCAAGATTTTGTGATCGTCGATCTATTTTAAAGATCAATGATGTGTCATCAGCAAATAACACCATCTTCGGTTGATTTTGAAGTAATTGGGGTAAATCATTAATGTAAACTAAAAAGAGGAATGGACCCAATATCGAACCTTGAGGAACGCCCATTGCCATTTCAGACCCTAATGAGTTAACGCCGTTTATTTGAACTTTAAGCTTTCTATCTTTTAGGTATGATCTTAGTAAATCAAGAGCTGCATTCCTAATCCCATAGTGCTCTAGTTTCAGCAAAAGTGTCTCATGGTTCACGCAATCGAACGCTTTAGAGAGGTCGCAAAAGATTCCAATGGCATCTTGTGCTTCCTCCCAGGCGTTAAAAATGTTCTTTATTAGGGTAACACCGGCGTCAGTGGTACAACGCCCTTTAGTGAAACCGTACTGCTGTTCATGAAAGATGGATTTTTTATTAAAGTGACGTAACATTTGATTGAGCATCAACTTTTCAAACACCTTACTGAGAACTGGCAGAATTGACACAGGCCTATAATTATTGGGTTCTTTACTATCTCCGGATTTGAACAAAGGAACTACTTTACTGTGTTTCATGAGATCCGGAAAGACTCCTTGATCCACACTGGTGTTAAATATAAAAGCTAAATAGGGCGCAATGGTTTCGATTATAGATCTACAGACTTTTACAGACATGCCCCAGAGATCTTCTGTTAATTTAATTTTAAGATCTTTAAAAGTTTTTATAACAGCCTGGGGGTTTGTATGTTGGAACCTAAATTCCAAAGGGCATACTTTTACATTCTTTCTAAGTAAGGCAGCCGAGAGCGCGGGTGAGGAATTTAAAGTTTCAGTAGTTTTAAGGGAAATATTAGCAAAAAAGTTTTCAAATTCCTGAGCTATTTCTACCTCTGAAGTGATGGGCCCATGTGCAGTTTCTAAATTTAATTCAGTATTACGCTGTTTTTTCCTACCTGTTTCATTATTTATTATTTGCCAGGTAGTTTTTATTTTATCATCAGCTGATTTTATTTTATTGCTAATATAAAGAGCTTTAGCTATTTTGCACACACTTTTAAAAGTGTGTGCAAAATGATGATGGCTACTAGGTAAATAATAGTAAATATAAGGAATAGAAAATAATATAATAGTAAATACGTACTACTAAGCACATAGTCAAAAGTATAAGCGCCGTTCTTTTGTTCGTTATTAATATTACTATAGACAAACTACGATCATTAATTGGTTTGTAAAGCAAAATGGTTATGGCAATTTGCATTTTGACTGTTTGTCTGTCTTCCTTTTTCTTGATTAGTCCCTGTTTTTTAGTCATCATTAAGGCTTCAAGTTTGCTATTTTAACTATTCTTTAAATATTTATCCTAACTCAAACTCAAAGCTTATTTCAAATAAACCAATTACAGGCACTTCTGAATTGTCAATGGATCGGTCAGTCATAAAGATGAAGCTAGTTACCCATTCCAAAGCTTAGTAGGTAGGTACCTATGGAGAAGAACGGGCAAGAAACTCCACGGACACGCTTTTAAATTGACATATGGTTACAAAATATTGGTTACATCATTTGTATTGAAATTATACATGTGAGGACTAAGCCTAAGCTTAGTAACCTACCACTGATTGTCTCTGCATCACCCAAAGGTTGACTAGTAGAAAATGCCTATGGTATTAAGTCCGCCTCTGTACATATGTGTGCTTAAAGTATTAAATAAATAAATAAACAAGAATTTTGTAACATACAAATAAACGTCTCATTGGTGAAATGCTTTTGACATTCCATTACATCAATCACCCATTTCAATTTCCCACTTTTATAGATTCATACAAAAAGGAATGTTTAATCTAACCCCCCGATGCCATCAAACGCCACAAATTAACAATTCCAACTTTCAATATACGTCATAACCCTAAAAAGCGGTGGCGGGCAAAAACGACCAACTTAATAGGATTGACAAGATTCCCGACGACCAATAAAAGATGGGGACCGATCCCATAAAACTATAAGGAGGAAATATGTCTAGAGGATATTTTCTGAGCTATAACCGTGACCATTGGAACCCCGAATGTCATACCAATGAATTCATGTCCCGCAATTTTTTTGCACGGTTTATCGCGTTTCTTTATTACGGTCGGTCGTTTTTGGCTTGTTGGGTATGTATTTTTATGGGCAACAGTCGAGGGGTTAGCCAGCTTCACCGCGAATTTGTTTATAGCACATATATTGGTTTTTAGTAATCGTATTGTTCTGTTTTATTTTATAATAATGCTGTAATAGGTTCGTGTTACGTTCACTTCTATTTTATTTCTTGCTGTTAAAGTGTGGATATTGGGGACAGATTCCTTTAGCCATATATTTTTTTTATTTTTTTTTTAATCTACCTTTGGGCAGACATGGAGTATGAATAAATTTAGGCTGTAGTTTACTAACTGATAGGTCAGATTATTTATAGTTTTAATGGAAAAACACCAACGTAAATTAAACCGTGTGGTGCCGGACGTAAAGAATAGCACCATCCTATTTCTTCCCGTGGGTGTCGTAAAAGGCGACTAACGGACTTACTAGAGAATGGGCAGCAGCATTCTCTATGCATTTTACCCCATAATGCGATCGCCAACCCGCTTGCCAAGCGTGGCGATTATGGCAACCCCCCCCCCCCCCCCTCCCCCCTTTGGGGGAGGCCTATGGTCCAACAGTGGACGTCTTTCGGCTGAAATTGATTGATTTAAATTAAACGTCAAATTCGAAAAAGGAATAAAACTAAAACCATTAACATAGTAATTTTTCACTTTTAAGTTGTGGTACCTACCTATCAATTCGTTTACGGCTACTTGTTATGTAAACAACAGTGAAAGGAAGTACACCAAGTGGACTAAATACGTATTATTGGAGCTAAATCAAAAACTACCCATACAAAGTTAATAAAATGTATATGGGATAACCGCCAGCCTCCTCTCCAAATGAAAAAAAAATCAAAATCAGTCTACAATTATTGATAAAAATATCGAAGAACATAATTAAAAAAAAGAATACAAACATAGAACCAAATCATTTTTTCAAGTCGGTTAAATACCTATCTTGAAGCAATAAAACGTCAATTGAAATGCATTCTCCAATATCATAGAAATGTCATAATTATGACACTCCAGGACTAGGGCGATATCAAACACTCGAAATAATAAGACAAAGCATTGAATACAAAGGGCCGTATTAAAAACACGAGTATTGTGGTCCCCCCAATATGGAGGGCTTTCGACTCGATCTCGGGAAGACATCCATTAGGTATTATTGAAAATTTTAATATCAAAAATTGCGGAGAGGTTTTTTTATGTTACGACACGACTCAGATATAAATAAAAAAAACTGTAGAATGACGTCACTGAAACGTTATTTATGATAGTAAAGTTGTTGTTTCCCTAATAGAGAGCGTTTTTTGATAAATGATAAATGATTTTATTTCTGTAAGTTGGTTTGTACAAACACTTTTACACTTTAATCATATTTTATAAAACTAGGTGAGGTCGGCTTTTCCTACCTAAGTACTCTAAGAAAGGCCACAGTCTCTATTAAATTCCAGATATAATCTTGGTCAGATCATGTGAAGACCATGTAGATTGGTGTCTGAAATAGTATTTTGATGCAAGAACCGCACAGATTGAGTGGACCTGTCCAGCCAGTGCACGCATTTGTCAGTAGTCGTGCAGCTCAACTCAAAACCTAAGGAGCTCAACGATTCAACGTACAATCCAAATAAAGGACATGTAGGTAGGCCGCATAAAGTACTCAAACTGCCAGACCATCATTAAAAAAAAAAAAAAAAACTAACAGAGAACATAGTCCTCACATTCATAATAATTAAAATTTAACACCGTAAAGTCAATCCCCGGCGCCATCACTTTCATGACAGCCATCAGCGCGGCCGTTATATGGCGGTCACCTTAGCTTTAGCAATGTGGCACAATTTCCTCAAGCTGTATCTTTCCAGTTTAGTGCACCTTTCTTTTATTAATTATTGAGATTGTACCTGTGTATCAATTCAAAATCTCCACTTACATGGTAAATTATGCTACCAGCCCATCAGGCAACAATATCATCAATGTAATAAGTGTTTAACAATAAATTATTTTCCTGGAACCCAGTTTCATACAGCTTATTTATTTTTCACATTATAATAATACTTAAATTATCTTCTTAATAACATTATAACCAATAATAATTCAAATGATTTATAGTTCATCGCACTGTAATAGGTAAAATACCTACCTGTTTAATATTCTATTAATATAAAATATTCTGTAATAATCTCAGCATGAAAACTTGTAAAGAAAGAAATGAAGAAAGAAAAAGCATTTATTGGGACTCGCACAGATCACAAATTAAACTAAAACACACTCATAGAAACATAAAGAACAAAAATAAAACAAAGTAAAAAAAAAAAAAACAGAAAGTCCTGTACGAGGCCAAAAGGCCGAGGCAGTGAGTTAATGCGAACTTACAAGTCAGCTGTTAATAGTCAATTTTTAAAAACAGGTGAAATAACAACTTCAAGCTCACTAAGTTTTCACGGCGAGATTTTCAGAATAGACCGGTTACTCTTGGAAAAACAAATGAATTCTACAAAATAGCTGAAACACATGGTCGGTCTCGCAATCAATCAAAGCTCAAGGTCAGTCATGTAATGCGGAAAGTGAGGTAAATGTCGTGAGGAAAGTTTTGAGTATGAATGTGGATAGCTATAAGAGTAGGGGAAGACTTAAGAAACGATGGAAGGACTTTGTGAAATACAGGGTGGGCCAGAAAGGCGTACGATTTTAAAAACACTCTTGCGTTTGAAGCTTTAGAGAGGGGACTGCGCGGGTGGTGGGGTTAAGTAGCTCGGTTCCCGGAAATTTAGTCGCGATGGATCACTTCACCGGAGCGCAACGTGCATTCTGCGTTAAACATTATTACAAAAATCGCGATTCGTGCGTTATTGTTCGGCGTGAGTTTGGATTACATGACCTAAATCAGTGTCCGAAAGAAAGTGTGATTCGATCGTGGGTCAGAAAGTTCGAAGATACTGGTTCGACTCTCAAACAGAAGCCTGCGGGACGCCCAAGGTCAACAAGAACGGAAGACACAATTGAACAAGTTAGAGCTTCAGTTCAACGTAATCCTGCTCTATCGACTCGAAAGCGTTCAGCCGAACTTGTGGTATCCAGAACATCTTTGCGTCGCATTTTGTTGAAAGATCTGAAATTGCACCCGTATAAAATTCAACTTGTGCAGGAATTACAGCCAAATGATCCAATTTTCCGGTCGTAAACGAGATGTTTGCTGGGAAACTGATATCGCGCCGAGGTGACATTGCATGGCCTCCTAGAAGTCCGGATCTAACGCCACTGGACTTTTTTTTGTGGGGATACCTAAAAAGTAGAGTCTACTCCAATAACCCAGCCACGATTAACCAGTTGAAGACCAATATCCGGGAAGAAATGGCAGCTATTCCCCGTGCAATGTGCCAGCGAGTTTTTACCAATTTGAGGTTCAGATTCGAAGAATGTTTGCAGCGGGATGGTGCACACCTGGATGACGTTATTTTTAAGAAATGAATTTCCCAGATGTAAATTTTTATAAAAATAAAAATTTGTATGTGAATTGTACTAAGTTTTTTTTTAATCATTTTTTCAAATTCGCATTTCTTTCTGGCCCACCCTGTATTATATATTATGCCACTACCAAGATGATGACTACTAGAGGATTCACGAATTTCTTAATGATAAATTAATCTAATTTGTGTATTCCTAATTATTTTGACATTTAATTTAATTGACAAATCTTACTATCTATGACGAGTAGATATCACTCTGTTCTTTAACATTTTTTTTTAATAATGGTTACATTTATAATTATTTGATGTTAATTTAAAAACCTACCTATTTATATTTGTACGCTGTTAAGGCAAAACAGGACTGTAATATAATTTTATTGTAACATCTTGAATGCTATAAGTGTGTATACTCATGTTTTGGACAAATTAATGATCTTATCTTATATCTTATAGAAGTAGGTATGGAAAAAAGGCATGTTGCGCCGAAATAAATTGGGATAAAGGCAACAGATTGATGATTATGGTTTATGGTCGGTCTCATCGCAATCAACGGTTCACACGTACGACATTGCTACGACAACCTCACGACTAGAATCGTGTCCACTAAAACCGGTCGGAAACATTTCAAGGAATATCATTTGGTATCGCGAGTGAGCCACTTCTGTTTTATAGCCTTCTCTATATTGTGCGATTTGAATGTTACATTCTTGATGCTTAGATCGATATCTGTTTGAATGTTTTGCTATTTTCTACTTGTTCTGTATTGAATGACTTTTGTCATACGTATGGTTAAGGAAAACCTTGACTGTAAGTACGGTCAGTGCTCTGCATTATCTGATCCCTCTTAAAAAAAAAGAATAAGGACAGAGCACTGACTGTACGTGGAAAATGGGTATAGTATTTCATGAAAATCAACAAAAAACGACATGCTAACATGCATCCTGCATTATATTCTAAGTACTGTTTATTTTATTTTACTTTACTTTAATAAGTACCTATTTTTGTCTGATCTGGATGTAGTAATCTCTAAACCTGACTTAGTTTCTTTACGCCTTTTTCGGGTGACCACTGAAACTCAGCGCTGTGCTGTGGGTCCCCCATAGCACAGCATCATGCTGAGTAGAAGGCTTCATGTCACAGTCACGGCGTACAGCTGCCGACTATTTCTGTTCTATGTTCTGTGTATAAATCTGTATTGTTTTATGTATTTCGTTTGAATTATCACATAATTTTGTATGCACGTGTTTTTATGACAAATAAATCAAATTTCTTTCAAATATCAGCGTCCAATATTACGCTTAAACACACAAGCAATGAAGACTTCACGTGTTAGGCCGTGTACTAAACAAAAGCGATCGCCGCACTCTTTTATATGAAGACGATATCTTCTTTTTCTTCGTCGTTCCCTCAATGCTGAGGATCGCGACCACATACGGAGCGTCTCCAAGTTATGCGGTCTTCTGCAGTGTGGACCGCTCGGTAAATGCTACCTACGCCTTCTTGATCGCGTCGGATCATCTTGCAGGTGCTCTGCCTTGAGCGCGTTTTCCTACCACTCGACCCCGTATCATAAGGACGATGAAGACGATATAGTCGCGCGATCAATTAAGTCGCGTTTGTACGTCAAAATTCATACAAATGATCGCGTTGATCGCTTACTCGCGCGATAATTGCGACTTGTTTCTGAATGTACTTTTGTATTCCAGTTCACGGTTTAAAGAAACAATTCGTTTTGACATTGAACGAAATGCTTATTGAATTTTAACCGATGAAAAATACTCTAATTTTGTTGATTCACTTAGGTACACGGCTACATTTTGCAAAAATGCAGCCATAGCGACCTCTGCGCTGCCACCGGTGATGCCGTGGAAGTGGCGAAGCTTTGGGCCAACAAGATTAATAAACTATAGTGCCATCAACACGGCGAAGGAAAAGAAGTACACGGTTGATCTCTCACAATTATTTTTTGTGTGTCCTGCATAATAAGTGCCAGAAGTTGATTGCTCAATATGACCGAAAAAAATATGTTTTAATACGCAAAATTCAGCCAAGTTCTTACTTACACACTGATTCATTGACAACCGCATCAAAACACCAAATTAAATATCGTACGGCTCTCAAAAATTCACACAGAAAACATCTGTCAAGGATTTTTTCTACAAATCTTAATCCATGCTCATCAAAGATCGGAAAAAAGTCGAATGTATAAGATTTTGTTATAAAATTATAAAGCGTAACGTATCCAGCTGAGTATGTATCGAGTTTGATTGTGAAGTTTGTGAGATGAATTAGGGTTCTGTAGTAAAATTTGGTAGATATTTTTGTTTTCGAGAAGTCTAAATAAATAAACGAGAAAACCTAAACCGTAAAAGTATTAATTAAAAGATAAATAGATCTCAGGAGTGATAGCCAGTACACCCACATTTCGCCAGTTATGTTTAAGTCCCATGTAATAGGGGCGAGCCTAATGCCAACAACTAGGCACAAATCCAGACTACGGTCTGCTACTGAGAAATTTGTCATGGAAAAACCCAATAACACTTTGCCCGTCCTGGGCATAAATATTTGAAGTTTCCGTTTAGTATTTCCTAGTACAAAATTATGTTTAGATTATTATTAAAAAAGCTTGCTTTATTATCGCAATATTTTGGCAACTAAATATTGCGATGATCTTAATCTGTAGAGAAAGTCGTTTCGATTTAACGAGTCTTTTCTTGACTCAATCTTTTAAACGTTTTGATTTTTCTTAACCTAAAAATTCTAGGTTTAAATTGCAACTTTGCAAGTTAGTAGGTAAACTTAAATATCAATTAACGAAATAAAAATATGGATCAGACACATAAAACCTTTATTATGTAACTGGCTACGATAAATAAATACTATACTACTTTAGTAAAGTAACTTAGTTAAGTTGGCACTAGTGCTTAAGAGCAGGCAGTCTAAATCAAATTTGCAACGCAAGCTCCGTCCCTCGCTCCCCGCCACTCCGTTATGTGCTAAACGCTAATACATCAGTAATTAAGTTGAATATCGCGTGCACTCTTTAATCGTGTTTGAGCACGAAACTAAATAGCGTAAGTCTCAATTCTTATTTCGTTTATAACTAAAGTAATAATTGATCTAGAGAAACAATATCATGTGTCGGGATAATAAACTATATTTTCTTGCTATAAATATTTATTTTAGACATAAAAGCTAAACAATCTTGTTTGTTTTTTTAGAATTTATCCTTAAAAAAGACATGATTTTCGAATAAAAAAAATATTGAGAGGAAATATTATTACAATTACGTACTTAATTGTATTCAACATGGAACAAGATCCAATAAATCATATACTAAAGTTTCATTTTGGTTGTATGTGTGACTGTTTCAGATTATTCATGCAAATTAACATAAAAATAGGGAGCCTCCTCTTAAGTAACTTTACTAAAGTTATAGGGAGACGGGGATAAGTACCCAGATACTTACTCCAGAATAACCGCTTTGTGTCCAAATCTGAAAGTAACACACATTTTATTTAATTACCAATAAAATCATTCCACAAATGTACGGAACTTTCAACACCAAAAAAACAACAGCACACCCCCGATACATTTAAAAAAAGGAATATAAAAAACTACCTTTCGCGATTCGACCTGTGTTTAACCGCTGTCAAGGGTTGTCAATCATACAGGTTCGGCCCCGCCCGCCGACTCGCGTTTGACAGCCCTAGCCTGATATTATTTTACTTGTTTTTGATTTTGTTTCGTCTGTTAGTTGTTATTGTTTCTTGTTAATTAGGGCTTTATTATTTATGTTTAATAATAAAACATTAATTTTACAAAAAAATATCTAAATTCTGATCTACTTCTTGATATGGCAAGCAACGGCGATCACGACATTCTGCCAATATCACGACAAATTAAAACCAAGTGTGCAAAAAAAAGAAACGATTAAGCTGTTGACAACACAAAAAAAACATAAAAAATCTTTGATTGATACAGTTGTAGGCAATGTACTTGGATCAAAACAAGTAAGTTCAATGAATTCCTAAGTCACAATACTTTGCAGATTACTGTAACCTCTGTCTAAGATGAAGTGACTATAAAATTAAATTAAATAGTGGGTTAACCTTGGCAGGACTTGAATTCAAAAACCTTCAGTCACCGAGTTTAGCTTGTCATTTTTTTTCCATCAACTCTAAACATGACACTAATATTATAAAGGCGAAAGTGTGTGAGTGTATTTGTTACTTCTTCACGCTCAAACGGCTGGACCAATTTTGATAAAATTTTGTATGGCGGTAGCTGACACCCTGGATTAACATATAGGCTACTTTTTATTCCGATATTCCCCACGGGATCGAAACTTACGCGGGTGAAACCATAGGGCGCAGCTAGTTATACTAATACATCATTATGACTAGTATATGCTGATCAAATTAAATGAAGTTCCTGATTCCAATACATGTATTTTTAGATGATATTTCAATAATTCCTTGCCACAATAGTCACAATTTTTTAAATATAATATCACTCTCAAAATATTTAACCACACTGCAGCATTGACATGAAACTGACAGCTGACAGATGGACAGACAAACCGATATTTATATACGTAGCATCACTTATTATTAAATCATCAATCAGAATTAAGTCCAGCTCGGAATCCATTTTTAATTACTGGCTACGGGTTATTGATTAATTTCCATCGTATGTTATGGATCTTGAAGCTACTTTTTACAGTACGACTATAAAAAAGTAGGTATGATATTGTGTTTTTAACTTATTTAATTATTAGAGATATTTCTATATGGCTAACGTTAGCAAAGTCATTGGGAGAAAACAATATTGACAACTAAGTACCGTTGCCAGGTGATTAAATTAGGATAATAATAATTAAGGATAATTATTTATATTGCAAAGAAAAAAGCGGCCTAGTGCGAATCAGACTCGCACTGCTTGCACATGAAGGATTCCGTACCGTATTAAGACAGAGCAAAAAAAAACACGTTTCTTGTATGGTCCCCTTTAATTTTGAACTATATATTATTTGTTGTAATAGTGAACATAGTTTTTGTACACACTCTGGGAACATTTGAAGTATGGCACCATTAGGAAAAATAGTGTGCACAAATAAAACGCACATTATAAAATTAACTTGACTTTGCATGGCCCCAAAAATATAGAATACATTACCAAATGGAATTAAGGACTTAAATATCATTCAATTTAAAAACAAATTAAGATATCTTTTATTTGAAAAATGTTATTACACTATGGACGAATTCCTTAATGATAAATTTGTAAGTTATTTGACATTGATATTTATTTAATTTTTGAAAATGTATTATCATCATTATTTCCTTATTCAATTGTTAATGTTTTGCTTGTTTTTTTTTTGTCTTAAGTTATGTTGTATTTCGTTGTAGTTATTTTATTTTAATATGTTGACTATTCTTTTTTATAATAATTACTAATTCTGTGAAAGAGTGTACACCTTTAAGGTAGATTTTGAGGAACTAATTATTTATTATTAAGATCTCATATTAAATGTACCAAAAATCACACCAATAAATTAATTCGAATTTGAACACACGGTGTTGTTTATACACACAGTAACCGAGACAAAAATAAGAAAACGACAATTGAAAAATAAATTCAATTTTTTAACAAAGTTCACAGTGGTTATTAAACACAATTTAATCTAAAATCCACCTATTCGAATATTTTAAGGTGTAGTTTGCAGTAAATATTGACTTATATTATGTAAACCTGAACCTAAATTAGTCAAGGTTAGTTGGCAACCCAAAACACAAAAAAATAGCAGGTACGTACAACAGATTTCATATACCACAAAAAAGTGCTCGACGTATCAAATAAATCGATTTCTCAAGCACGGTTTTTGCACAACACTATTACGGCCCACTCGATAATCTTGATCCATTGAGTATCATAGAAGAGGGTTATTCGCTAACCAGTGTTCCGTAAATACTTGAAATAATCGGATTAATACAGGTAGGAAATGACATTCATCGAAAACACCGCAAAAGTTGTTTTTGTTCCACACTTTTTTTTAAATTGTTTTTGTCATCATGTTAACGTGTTACATGGGTTACAAGGTAAAAAAAAACGTTGTTGAAGAGTGCCGAGTTGTGTGCGTTGTTTACCGATTGATATAATTATATCGTTGCATCTCTGATTTGCCATTCCGTTACAGCTTTAGACCTGATTGTTATGCTTATCGCGGATTTGACCAGCCAATTTCCATTTCAATATTTTTGTGTGGAAGGTAGCAATGTAGTATCATTCAATTTTGTCAGAATCTTTTCCTCAGATCTGCCTCTCTTTTTGTCTTTTCGCTTGAAGTTCAGTATGCTGCGTTCCATGCCTGATCAAAAAGAAGTAGAGAAAGATAACGCATACGCTAGGACAACGACATAGTTGAGACAGCTGGTACACAAGACCGTGACAAATGTAGCTTAGCCTGGGGGAGGCCTATGCGTTAAAGGACGCAGTGATTCACGAAGACACCGAGGTGTAATAGTTATGTTTTGTTTAAATTATTTAAAACTAGCAATTGCCAGCGACTTAATTTGCGATCCAGGTTATAAAAAGTAACCTATGTCCTTCTCCAGGGTGCCTATTTGTCAAATTATTACTATAATATCGTTACTAAGACATTATAACAATAAAGATCCCCTGAACTACACAGGCTCAATTAGGTAGGTACAGTCCACCGCAGATCGGTAACTCTTTGACTTTGGGATGCCTAGTGTTGCATGGGGATTCAACAGCTTATAATGGTTTTGTTACGACTGTCATGCAGCCTACTTTAGGAACTATTCCTTGGTTGATTGACTGGCATTGACGTGAGCTGTAACTTGCTCAGCTTGGGATCTTTATGAGGTGCGACAAACTGCGAAGAAAAGTGTGTGGATCACGATTAGTGATGATGTTAAACAATTTACGTTTGATAGTGCATAGCATAAATACCATTCCATATGCATATCTACAAGTATTAAGGAGCTCTAACAAAAAATAATACTTGGATTCGTGACACTACATTTTTTGCACCAAATCACTCTTAGATGAAGATATCAAAATTAACTATGTACCATTAAACTACATTATATGTATGTACCTAACCGTGGAGATCGTGTCTAAGTAATAACAGCCGCATGGGTCTATCCACCAGGTTAAGCTGAGCTTGCCGGTGTTAGTTCGTGGATGGGTGACCATCTTTACATAACGAGACTTCTCCGTGCCTCAGAAAGCACGTTAAACCGTTGGTCCCGGCTGTCATTCGTAGATCTTTGGCAGTCAGAAGCCCAAAAGTCTGACAACCAGTCTTACCAAGGGGTATCGTGTTACCCAGTAATTGGCTTGTAGAGGTCAGATAGGCAGTCGCATCATGTAAAATATTGGCATTCAATTGCATCTGGTTAAACTGGAAGCCGGCTTCAACATGGTTGGGAAAAGGCAAGGCAGATTGATTTTTGATGAAACGTTTAGTGATGATGTTAAACAATGAACGTTTGATAGTGCATAGCATACATACCATTCCATAATAGGGAACATGCACGTAATTCAAAACGTATCCATAATTTTAATATACATTGTGTAGGATTGAGTCAAGAAAATAAATCCTATTTTTTTTACATTTTTTAATGCATTACTTATTTCAAAATTAATTAATTTATGTTGCGTTTTTTTTGGTGGAACGGAACGCAAACACAAAACGCGTCCTCTTCGAAAATGCCGGAAGTAAAGAAAAATACTATGTGAATAAAATGTTTTCTTTGCTAAGTGCTTGAAATCTCAGTAAGGTAAATAAGTAAGTACGATTTCTGCTTGAATAAAGCATAGACAATAATTTAATGTATAAGATTTGGGGCTAAAAAACAGATGTAAGCAAAGCAGTTCCGTGGATAATGACGTCACATCTGACCGCGACAGAAACGGACGTATAAACTGTATGTAGTAGAAAATTGTTAGAGTTTAATCATTTTTTTGAGCAACAAGCTGTAGTTCAATTTAACTTTTAAAACTTTTGTTGGGTTTAAATTACTGTCTATTGTTGATTTAGTGAATAAAAAATGACATGCATATTTCCTATTTCTTCTTGTCAACCGATCTAGTTCTACAGTGTAATCTGTGCGCTCATACGCAATCACACACACTCTCTACACCAACTTTCTCACACCACACAACACACCTACACAGCCCACTTACACCTACAGTTACTTTCTTTCACTACACATACGGTACCACCAATAAAATTAAGTTTTTCAGGTACAGTGGAAAGCTATCGTCCCAATTTCGTAAAATGTGAAGTGGGGCTACCTCCACAAAACGCCAATAGAGTGCGGATGTTCAACTGTGACGTATAATTATGTCTTAAACTCTCAACGAGTCTTCTGAGCCTCAAAATCTGCAATCAAAGTGACCTCTGCGCTGCCACCGACGACACCGTGGATATGACGACGGTAACCAACAAAATTTAGAAAATGACGTACAAAATAAAAAATTCGTACCATCGACATAAAAAGAATAGGTCTTCCTCTTCATTTTTATGTCAATGGTACGATTTTTTTTTGTCGAAATCGTTGACAGCTTCATTCTTAACCAAGACGTAAAGAATGAAGATGTCTACGATTTCGTTGTTAATTTAAATGTTATTAGTAGATTATGCCAACGAATAAATATTTCACATGGAACAAGTGAATGACAGGCGTTGACCTAAATCTCCATAAACCAGGGGAATGTAAAGCTCCTAGTCAATACGAGCATTTAGTATTCAATGAATATCGTTGGCCACATGTAAAACAATCTTCCATATTGGCCGTAAGTTATTCAAAGCTGTACCAGTTTCAACTTTCTTGTGTTTTATTTGCTCATCGAGTTGCGATACTCTCTGTGAGGGGTAAGTTATAAGAGGAGGAGTATGTATGAGTGTCTACCAAAAGTGATGCTTGCAGGTCATCTGGTACAAGTGCATAATGAGAGAATCACAATAATAATTATACGTGTACGATGACATCGCTCATTTATTTAGTGTGCTAGCATAAGCATTTTTACGTAATGTAAATTGATTTATGACTAATATTATTGACTACAGTTCAAGTTTCTACTGTAAACACGTTGTTACAATTAATATATAATTTATCAAGAATTCAACAAGATTTGTTATCCTCCTTCTCAACTTAACATATTTATTGGCAAGCAGATACTACATTTATGGTCCTTCGAGCCGGATATAAACCAGCGACCTATATAGATCGGATACGTTTACAAGAACAATACGTGCTATACAATACGTCTCTACGTTAAAAAGCAATTATAGTATTATTAGTTAATTTTTCAATTATATTTTTTTTTCAGTTGCAACACGTCCTTTGATTTCTAATTATGTAAGTCCTCCTGTGTAAAGGTGCGCAGAAAATGCTTTAAAATAGGAAAACAGGAGAGAGTAATTTGAGTTTAAAAAAATACAACGATTTTAAAGAAAGTTAAGTCGAACGATGAGCAGTAAAAGAAAATAATTGCTGCTGGGATTGGAAACCACTATAATGAGATAAAAATGGTGTGTTAAAACCATTTAAAAGCAACAACTATTTGTATGTATTTGTTTGTGGTATCCGGCAGAGAACCAAAGCTATCGACATAGCTCACAGAATACGCAAGCTGAAGTAGCAATGGGCTGGCCACATTAGCCGTAGAACCGATGACCGTTGGGGTAGACGTGTCCTTGAGTGGAGACCGCGAATTGGCAAACGGACAGTAGGACACTCTCATGCTAGGTGGAGCGACGATTTTCGCAGGGTGACTTGTAGCACCTGGATGAGATTTTCTGAAAATCGATCTAAATGGCGACCTTTTGGAGAGGCCTATGTTCAGCAGTGTACAGCTGTTGTAGACTGATAATGAACTATTCCTATAAAGCAGGAAGATATAGAATAGGTAGTGCATTAGAGACTCATTTAATTAGGGAAGACGTACCTTAAAAATGTTAAAGAAAACGGTACCTTTTCAACCTAAAGCCCGAAAAGAAAACTAGGAATATTTCTGAACCCGCTTCGTTTCTTCACTTGCGCCATATTATAAAGGGGATGTCAGAATATACGTCAAACGTCATCGGCCTGGAAGACGGCTCTTCGGTTTTGATACAGCCGTGTCTTATAAATATTATATCCATGTGCCCTGGACCTTATATCGACAACATTGCCATTCAAATTTAAACTTTGTCTGACGTAGATTACAGTAGGTATTTGAATGGTAGTAAAAGGTTCTCAAGGGTGAGTTATCCACCATTTTGTCAAGATGAGCAACCAATTATAAGTCAAGTTTGATATTACTCTTTAGAATTTTGATGTCTTTCAATTCTTTTTGTATCGGTTTGACGAGCGAAGTGGTTATTTATAATTAAAATGGCGATTTCTGATCTTCTTGCGTGTGATACGATTTTTAATTTTATGTCGATCAAAAGGATTATGTGATTCTAATTTAGGATTCAATTTTATGTGATGATTTGCTTTGCATAGCTGTGAGACATTTGTTAATTGAACTGGTATTAGCAGACCCTTTGCATAAGTCGCAGATTCTTTATTGATGAGTCATCGAAACAAACTATAAAATTATCCTATAATATTATGATCATCTAAGATCGAAATTGTCAATGAAAATAACTTTACAGCCTACAATGACTTTCGGTTCGTATATCATGTCCTGAATTGATGATTTCATCAAAAGATTTCATCAGAACACCTACTAGTAGATACAAGCTAGCAAGGGAATCCCCTCAATAATTTTATTTCATTTATTTATTGTTTGTTTTAATTGTTTGGTAGAAATACATGTTACCTGTTAATTTGTATAAGGGGACTAAGTGGGCCTGGTGACCTGTAACACAGGTTAATCCTAAACCTACATTATGCACAATGCTCTCAAAATGCGAATTTATATAGTTCAAAACTGGTTATGTGCTACAACACCATTGTGAGAAAAAATAAATAATATTTATTGTTATTAATTTCTTACGATACTTGAAAGAGGTGGGTGGTCTATCATTCGAAAGGACCACACATTTTGCGTATGCATTGATTCATGCTGGAGAGGTAAAAATTCGATTATCTTCTAAAATATATTAGATTATATATTATTCGACCTATAAAAATAGGTTAACAGAACTAAATGAAGTATCAAAAAGGTCAATAATCTGATTGCAAAGCTTGCCGACAAAGGTCTATCAATACATTTAAGCAATATTAATTCTTTAAATTGTAAAGCCATAACTTCTTTAAATAAACGAATGTTAGAAAGTCTCACGATATAGGATGATCCAGTTCCAATACAATCATCTTAAACATCGATTCAAGAATACTTAATCAAACGATCCCATTCAGAGTCAATTCCACTTTGAAAGAACAACAAAATACACCATTATTAGTCATTTATTTTCCAAATGACAATAACACTGCTACCATATAAGATCAGACCAATAAAAATCAATACAAACTCGAACTGGCCAGAACTCCCTGGTCGATTATCTGTGGATGTTGTACGGGAAGTGGTCAGCTACTTACGGCCCGATACGTCTTGTAAATATGGGAATGAGCAAAAAGATTATCCGTGATTGTTTATTGTATTGAATCGTTTATGTACGGTCAGAAAGGCAATCTTAAGATTTCGAATGGTAAGTACTTTATTCTGCTTTCCAAAAGTAGAAGGAATTTTTTAAATTTAACTAAACACTGCATTGTTTTAGGCTTTTTGATACTTGACTTGAGTAAAGAAAAAATCATAGATCTCGCACTCAACATATGCTTACCTACATTATACAATAGATTAAATTCCCTTTACAAAAGGCATCTTATGAAACATACAAAACAGCAAAGCTTGGTCGTTCATAAACTGTGAAGGATGCAGATACATTTCATGCACATAATACATTATCTTGACCGATTATTGACCACCTACTCTCGCAACCAAATCGAATTATACTCTATTTATAAGACATCATAGACAGCGTGCTTGCCTACAGTAGAGATTCTAAATACAAATTATAACGCTTTTATGAAACGGTCAATCAACATCAGCTGAAACTCTAAAACTGAGTTTTTAGATATACGTGCCATAATGAGCCCCTTTTTTCTAATCAAATGTTGTTATAAATGGCGTATTTATATTGTTATACATTTAAGAAAAGTTTTAGTATTATTTTGCTGACCGTGCTGAAAACGGTAGGCAAATGAGTTGTGCGAGTGCCGATACCTGCGGTAGAGAACTTATTTTCATATTTGTCCCTCTACATTATTTATTACATTTGCTTTAGGGCTGCCCCTGAAACTATATTTCTAAATAATATCCTTAATCCTCCATATCTTAGAATCTTTTCACTACATCTGTTATAGCCTACCTAATAGTGGTTACCGCATTACTGCTGCCGATGCGTTTCACACCACCACAAGATTTTTCAATGCCTGTATGTAATGTTGCTAATGAATCTAATGAAATATTGGCAACTTTATTTTCAAATTACAAATCAATCTGCAAATCAGATCCAAGCAATAATGGTAAGAAAAGAAATAATGATGACAGTATTTATTCGGATATTTTTTTATGTTCCCGAAAAGCCGTGTCTATATACAGCTCGATACCCGATGATGTAAATAGTTACCCCTTTTTACATGGCATCGAGTTAAAGAAGATTTAAGTTCTGTATAACAGCCTCTCAAACTATCACACAGGTATAAGTGTCTCATGGTTTCTGTTGATCATCCATCACAATGAATAATACAGCCTGTTTACTTTATTGCCAACCAAAATTTTAAGTAAAGGACATTGAAGAACCGATAGACAATTAAGATAAATTTTACGAGCCCCGTACGAGGCAACCATGGAGTTTGACGTGACCACGCGTATTGTTCATATTTTTTAAGTCTGCCGATTGTCCCATAAGCATGGTATTCAAATTAGGACCGAGCATTGTGCAAGGAATACATTGCCGATGTTTTCGCTGATCTTAGGGTGAGGTTATGTTAGAGAGACTTGGTATTAGAGTAAATGTGTACAAAATGAGATTAATCACGTTACAAAATTTAATTTCATCGAGTGAAAACGCAAAAGAAGACGAATTCACATCAAAATGGAAACGATAGAGAGACAGTAGAACAGTGTCAATAAGTATTACTTTTTTCGAGAATAGGAAAAGCGTTTGAAGATCTACACAGTTTCAAACTGGAATTATGGACTTATGGATGCCTTAGCAAATGTGAAAAATATTGGAAGCGATTGATAAAGAATAGCGAAATAATACCTACACAAGAAGACGATTACGAGTTGTGTAAATAACTTCATCTGCTCTCAAAACGGTGAAGGAAAACATCGTGAGGAAACCGGTATGTCCTAGAACCAAAAGTTCGAAGACATGTGACATGTACCAACCCGCACTGGGCGAGCGTGGTAGATTACAGCCCACTCCTTCTCGAAGAGAGTAGGCCTGAGTCCCAGCAGTGGAACATTATATGCACAAGAAAAGTGGAGAATTCCAGAATCTTTAAACAATTTTATTCAGCAGGAAGTAAAAGATTAAAAGTAAATAATACCAGTCTATTACTGGTCCACTGCGAGACAAAGGCTACTTGTCATACAGAGAAATATAAATACTCAATTATAAGTACATGTTTCCTTACGATGTTTTTCGTTTACCGATCTCTGTACTTTCCAAGATTAATTCAGAAACAACATAATGAATTGAAAAATTCACATTGGTACTTGCCCGGATTTGAACCAACAACCTCGTGCGTGAGAGGCGAGGCTGTAACCACTGGGCCATCACGACATAAAAAAAGAAAAAAAGATTTAAAAGATTCTCATTAATTATTACTCTTAACTATGCATTTTGCAAAGCCTGTTTAAAATTCAACTGAATATTTTATTAATCATTGATTTTTATATTATTGTGAGGAGCGTGGCTAAGTATTAACAGCCGCATGGGTCGATCCATCAGGTTAAGATACGCTTGCCGTGGTTGGTCCGAAGATGGGTGATCATGTTTACATACCAAGACCCCTCTGTGCCTCCTCGGAAAGCACGTTAAGCGGTTGGTCCCGGCTGTTACTTGTAGATCTTTGACAGTTGCTACGGGTCGTCAGAAGCCACAAAGTCTGACAATCAGTCTTACCAAGGGGTATCGTATTACCCAGTTACTGGGTTGTGGAGGTTAGATAGGCAGTCGGTCCATGTAAAATACTGGTATTCAGCTGCATCCGGTTAGACTGGAAGCCGACCCCAACATAGTTTGGAAAAGGCTAGGCAGATTTTTTTGATTTTCATATTATGGAATTTCTTTTGGAAACCGCTAACAAACGATCTATCTTCAACATTATTCCGCAGTGTGTCCGCACCTCAGGATCTTGAATAATTATCCTATTATGTATCGCATTCTAAACAGATACCTCTATTTGTGCTGTACGCTAAATCATTGTTTTTCTTTAAGATAATCATCATTTTTATGTGAATTTTGTCTGGTATCGCGTAAAAGTTCTAAGATAATTATGGTACTTTAATTGAATTAAGAGAACACGAATAAGATTTTCCATTCCAGTTTGAGCAAAAGGTAAAAATATTGTTAAGTAGATAAACATGAAATTTAACATTGATGCTACCAGGTATGTATTAAGGCAAAGATTTCAAATAGAAAGAAAAAAAGAAAAATGCGTTTATTGGCATTATATCAACAACAAAAAAACATTTTTAAACTATAAAAAAAAGAGACTGGTGTCTCCACTAGGAAAACCTGTACAGCAGATCACCAGGGTCCCACCAGACGGAGAGTAAACATAATTAGTTACAGAAAAAACAAAAAAAAACAAACAAAAAACAGAAAACAATGATTATAGTGCCAAAAGGGCCTCAGTTCAGCATAATGTCAGATGAAAACACAAGGTGTTCGGTAAGTACTCTGCATTACGTGAACCCTCTTACAAAGAAGAAGACTGGAAGAGGGGTCGGGTTATGCAGGGCACTGACTGACCCACCTGACGCTGATTTTCAGCTGCAACCCATGAGTATCATACGTTAGAATAATAAACACATAAGCAAGTGCCTCCGTTTTAATAAATTAAAGGTAATAATATCGAAAAACTCATACAAAACCAAATAAAATGTTGTGACATACATGTGTGTGTATTGTGCTGTCATTAAAAAAAAAACTAAAATAAATACCCAATATCTGTGTGTATCTTACCTATATTAAAAACCTACTTTACCTATTTAAATCAATATCAAAAGTGGCATTGATAAAAATGGACATCCAATGACCGGTACACGAATAGTCAGAGAATGCCTTATCTGCTTAGCTAGGTTGACAGAATCAAATGCTGATCGCATTACGCAGGTTAGGCCATATTTTATTTATTTATTTATATACAGGGTCAAATTAAATTAAAGCTAGCGAAACTCTGGAGAAATACAGACTTGATGGGTATTGAATTATTGATATCCCAAAAGACGATAAAATCAAACCAAAAACGTTTTGATGTTTTTTCTGGCGGGTCATAGACCACTTGAAGTGTTGTTATTTGAAGTATCAGTTGAGAAAATCTATTTTATTTTTATTGTGTTTAGATATCAATTCTCATCACGTCTGTGAAGTTTACACAAAAAAAAATAGTACATTACTGCAGCGCAAAAGGGCAAATGATGGACGAACGTGAAATAGTGAGCCATCAATGCCTGGTTGCGGCCAAGGCTTTTAAAGTGCTATTCTCAAATCATGCGCGGAAATTGAAACAAAGTAAATTATTTATATTCAATGAAATAATTCCAGATTCAATGACAAACAACAATAATTTTTCACGCGCCAATGTGTTCTTTTATTTTATTTTTTCAATAAACAGCTTTTATTTGCAAGCCAGTTCGAAATTTAAATAAATCTTTGATAAGTTACCTCCTTGGTTGCCATGTTTCGAAGTAAAAGATCGTTCCATTTTTAAATTACACGATAGATATGAGTTTACTATATAATTTATTTGGCCGCGAAACCACGACACATGGATTTTCATACTACTTTTGGTGGCCGCTGCTCGCATGTATTTGGCCAGTGCAGCAATTTCGATTTATCTCGAAGAAGGTTGTCAAAATAATGCTCGAATTTCCCAGCACGTTTGAGAAAACAGATTTTTTTTACTGATATTTTTTGTGACTACACTAAATGCGGTCTATGACCCCACAAAAAAACATCATCAAATTAATTATATTTTTGTTTTATCATGTTTCGATATTGGTACCATCACGCCTGTGGAGTTTTGCTAGCTAATTCAATTTGACCATTTGTAATTAATTGTAGGTAGACCAGAAAAACACATAACAAAAGAAAAACCGGCCAAGTGCGTGTCGGACCACGCACAATGAAGGGTTCCGTAGTTGGGACGAATTTATCCGGAAAATAAGCTTAACATTGTAGTTGAAAAACATGTTCTCCCATACATCGATATACACCACGGTCAATTATCCAACTGTAAATGTAAGTTTGTAATCGCAAAAAAGTATTTTTTTTATGTGATAAAACTACAAATTAACGATTTTCGGACTTTTTGCCTTTATTTGTGCGTGAGACCTTGTTTCCTGCCTTTCATGATTCTAGGTCAACGGGAAGTACCCTATAGGTTTTAATTTATTTCCTAGTATCCAATATGTGGCATAAATCGCCGTATTTTTTTATTGCCTTGACATAGAAGCTTGATTTTTTTAGGGCACCAAGGGAACGTAAACCTTCGTATTTTATATTAATTTCAACTTGATATCCCCACGCGTTCCTGAGAAAAAGGGTCTTGATAGACAGACAGACAGACGGACGGACAACGAAGTGATCATGTAAGGGTTCCGTTTTTTCCTTTACGGCACCCTAAAAACACTACAAAACATACAATTGGCAACTTTATCGCTTTCTGCGACTTCTACATCCGTTGTAGAAGACAGGAAGTCATCTTCTTGCCGTGGAGTCTTAGTCAATATAGTGAGAAAGGTTGCCACCCTAAATAAATTATTTTCATTTGCAAAAAAATTGTATGTACTCAATCTTGGGCTATAACAGTCGGACCACCCAAGTCTTCCTACAACAAAAGAAGACGCTTATTTATTTCCTGTTACATAACATAAAATAACATCACGCCTGTAATTCCCGAAGGGTTAGGCAGAGGTGTACACCCACGTTTCGCCTGTTATGTTTAAGTCCCATGTAATGAACCTATTGCCATCAAACAGGCAGAAATCCAGACTGGGCTGCTACTGAGAAATTCCTGGTAGAAAAACCCAATAACATTTTGGTCGCCTTGGGAATCGAATCTTCTAACAGGAAATACGAGACCGAGGTCCGCCTCGGTCTCGTATTTCCTGTTAGAAGATTAAAAATAAGCAATGACGTGGGTACGTAATTGCGAACTTATGCTTTTTTTTAATATTACGATGTGTTGTGTATGAAGGCTTGTCCGAAATGTTTGAACTGGGACTTTTCCAGGTTTTCACAGTTGAAGCCCGAATCCTCTACGTTTATCTTTCTGAACGCACCTCAAATATGTCCGAGAAAATTTTAGGAAAAATTCTGTTGTTCCCCAATTCACATCAAAGACCCAATGTAGGTACCATCACTTTTTACAACAACGAAAAAATGAACAGACACACAGTGGTACACAACCTTTTCTTACCGCAAAAAAGTTTTCCGTGGGCCAACCGGGCATTTTTCCCTCCGCCATACAAACGAACCGCAGCGTTTAAAATACAGAAAAAAAAAGTTGTCGGCACTCGCCTCGACCGACAAAAGAGGATTTTTTATTTTATATTCCAAATATTAAAGGACATCGTTAGCGGTTAGCATTTGTTAAATATCTGAAATATTTTCGTGAGCTTTTAGGGCTTGAGTTTGTTTTTTTTTAGCAACGGCACGCGAGCGAGTTGTCTTGTTTAAGTGGGGTGTTTAAAAAATAAAGTTTTTTTTTTCGCCAAGCGGTTATTGTTTTGTGAGAGTTGAAACCTTTCACCGCAAAGGGTGTTATAAGTTCTTGAAAGGAAAGTTTTAAACATTTTTTTGTCCAGATGCTCGGACGCTTTGTCGCTCTGTGCGGTTGAAGATGTGTTATATTACTGGGGCCCAAGTCTGCTATTTTTATAAATTCAGTCATTCCAACACGATCCCATTGTCATGCCATTGTCATTTTGCTAAAATGACAATGGCATGACTTTCGTAATCTGGTAAATTCATAATGGTCGATCATTGATCGGTCAATGATCTCGTAATATAATTGTGTTATTATAATGGCATTGTCGTATTGCCATTATTATAAAACCCATTAGTAGAAATGTCATTAATTTGTCATTATGTACGAGATTACCAATGTATGCAATTTCTTTCAATGTAGTGTCAGTGGCCGACCATTGGGAAGTCAT
Organism: Tiliacea citrago; assembly: GCA_963921375.1. NCBI lineage: Eukaryota > Metazoa > Arthropoda > Insecta > Lepidoptera > Noctuidae > Tiliacea > Tiliacea citrago. The sequence goes on from OY992800.1 coordinate 22,558,260, forward strand.
AATGACGCCATTATAATAGTAGATTACCAAACTTGTCAAAATCAACAATTATGAAATCAATGATCGACCATTCTGACACTATTGTAATAGCAGACTTGAGGCCCTGCTGTCTTACATTTGTGGTTAATTGTTTGTTTTGTAGTATTATTTTCATTTGATCATGACCTGTGATGGTGTCTACAAATAAACACTCTGTCTCTTCCCATTAGAGTGACGACAGGATTTTATCAAAAGCTTAGCTTATTGCTATTGGCATTGAGCAAGCCTGCCTGAAAGGCAAATATTACCATAAGAAAAACATTTCTTTCGATTCCTATTCAGTGGTAGAGAGACCGGAACTTATTCTGAATCAAAACTGTAGATTACAAAGATTTCAACAGTGTTTCAATGCATTCTTACAATATAATTCAACGCATCATCACGGATTTTGACAAACAGCTTATAAAAACACGACATTTCCCCCTGATATCTTAAAACTACTTTAAATCTCACAACCTTCTAAATCAATTAACCCAAAGCTACTACCAAACGAAACCACTTTAATATTAACACTAGTACTTCTGAAATTCAATGAACTAGATCAACATTCCCAATTGAGCCCCCGGGGCGTGTCGGGCACGTGCAAATGTCATGCAATATGTTGACAATAGCACCTTCACTTGCCAACAGGTGGTGGTGTTTGATCAGGCGAGTTCAGATCGGGGTAGTTACTAGAGTGAGGGCTTGCTCGAGTAACTCTTGCAAGAGAGGTTGTTTGGTCAGAAATTGGGTTTTGGGATGATACGGAGTTTTTTTTGCACATGGCCATGATCTGGCAATAAATAATTTGAAGGGGATTCAATCAATCAATCAACTTTATTTTTCCCACCACAATACATACGTTATTTTACATTGGTCAGATTCGACAATGATACACAATTCAGGTAAGTACTATTGTGGGAGAGTGGTGCCTAAGCTAGGATTGTTGACGGGCCTACACTGTCCTCCCATACCTATTAACACTGTAACTTGGAAACATTGTTAAAGCCCACTTTTTTTAAAAGAGTAACCGTGGAGTTTCTTGCCGGCTCTTCTCCATAGGAAACGACCAATTGGAACCGTGCACCTAGCTTCTGACGTTTCATAAGTGCCCATGTAGGTTTATATGAAATAAAAAAAAATGATTTTGATTTTGAGGCTCGCGGCCTGTGTTTCAGGACACCAGGGTCCCACCCCTTTACATTTTCATTGTATAAATTATGTACTAAGCGCGCTGACAGAATGCAGTAAGGAATCATACGACATTTTTATTAGTTTTATATAATACTAGCTGCCCTGCTGCGACTTAGTCCGCGTGAAATTTCCTGTTCCCCCGACCCACTGCGTCGCATTGCATCGTCCGCCCACGCTATTAATTCGTGTTCGCTTAGCGTTCTTTCTGACTTTTTTTTCTTTTCCTCGGCTCTCAAGGTCGTAGCCTGATATTAAATAGCCTATGACCTTCCTCAAGATTTGGGCTATCAAATACAAAAATATTTTTTCAAATTTAACTGGTAGTTCCAGAGATTACCCCCCCCCCCCCCCCTACAATCTCTCAAACTCACAAACTTTACCTCTTTATAATATTTGTAAAGATGATTAATATCTAAGTTAAGAGGGGCCTTCCCGGTCCGTCTATCGTCAACGCGAGCATGGTCGAAAAGTTTGTTGTTTCATCCAGCGCAAGTGAAAACTATTAGCAAACGAGTGAGAACGCGATAACATTGAACGAAAAATAATGTGCGAAAATTTCATAAAACTTGTTCCAGGAAAAACGTGTTTTTGAGTAAACCAGTTTGTGAAATAAATGTTGGTTATTTAGAATCTCCATTACATTTGCAAGGTTTCTATGGTAATGTTTTCTTAACATTTACATTATGAATGGCATAGTTCAGGTAAAATTTGTGCAAAAAGGCAGATTTTTGCAGGCTTATACTGACTTTTTTTTCAAAAAAATTATTTTCTGCTTGAATAGAAACCTAGATATAGTGCACAAGATACCTATTAGTTCAAAAAATTCAAAAAAAGATGTGTTACAACGCCATAATCACGTACGAGCCTTTGTATGAAAAGTATGTCGGGTTGGCCGCCCTTAAGTATGCGACACGAATGTTAGTAGATGTGTAGGGTGTTTGGTTTGAGTGCGTGGGTGTGTGAGTGTGTGATAGTGATTGGACATTCAGCTTTGCTATCAATGTAGGTACTGCTTCTGTAATGTTACTGTCAACTGTATGAACTATATCAACATTCCTAATTGAGCCCCCGGGGCGTGTCGGACACGTGCAAACGTCATGCAGTTGACAATTGGACGTTCACTTGCCAACAGGTGGCGGTGAGGCGACACCAGACGAGCCAGGCGAGTTCAGATTGGATTGGTAGTATGCTGGAGCGGTGAGAAACTCGTCAAAATCAGGTCATGATTTGGTTAGGTGAGGAGTTTCTGTAGCAATGTGGGTTTACGGTTGCTATTACACATATTAAGTTTACCAGATAGTATCACATTATATCTAAATATAGGCTTCCAAAATATCTGAAGCAGTGGACCGATCACCATCAACATGTGCCAAGCATTTCCCCAACTATTTTGTGGTCGGTAGTGGACCGATACTGACAATAATAAATCAACTAGAATATAATCTATTTTTTTTTATAAATTTTGATGTTCAAAAGTGCCTTTTATGTGCCTATTTGAAATATATAATTTGACTATGAGTTTGACTTTGGTCCCAAATGGCAGTTTTGGGAAGAGGAACAAATATATATACTATTTTAGCGTCTCTCATTGACAACACTTTGGGAAATAAAAACCAATTTTTTCCAAGTTCTAATCTCACACGATAATCAAGCAGCTAACCCCGTTTAAACACAGCACACTGCATACTATCTAATTCTCGGAGGAGCGTCTAGGCAACGACATTAGACATTACGTTACAACTTAGTTCAGCTAGTCTCTGATTTGTTCACACTTACACATTATTTGAATGGCTTTTGTCACTTTCTCAACTTGCCTTGGGATATTCGAGAATGGAGAATCAGGCTATTAAGGAACATTGTTGAAGATTCATTAGGTGTAAATCTGATGACTGAGATACTTGTGATTTAGAGGTTGCTTTTGAATAAGTCTACTCACAAAAATTGGATGCAAATATTGAACCGGATTCAGCTGATTACCTCAATATTTTTTACGTGGAGAGACTGCCTATCTGACCTCCACAACCCAGTAACTGGGTAAAACGATACCCATTGGTAAGACTGGTTGTCAGACTTCTGACGACCCCTATCTACTATCAAAGATCCACGAATGACAGCCGGGACCGGGCTCAACGTGTTTTCTGCGGCACCGAGAACTCTCGGTATGTAAAGGTCACCCATCCACGGACCAACCCTGGCAAGCGTAGCTAAACCTGATGGAGGGCCCCATTTGGCTGTTATTACTAATCCATGACCTTTTTGTATGAAAGGATCACTATCCTTTCATACAAAAAGGTCATGGATTAGTTATTAGTTGGCCTGTCAACAAGTACCAGGTACTTAACAAAATAGGTAATAGCCAACAAATCGAAGCATCTACGAGTCTTCAAGTCCTACACAGTTCTCACATTCACAAAATAGAAAAGAATACTATGTTTATAAAAGATATATAAAATAAAAAATATACAGGGTTACTTCGAAATTCAGTACTTTTTGAGTTAATTAGGTTCTTAGTTGTTTCATGAAAAATCAAATTTAAAAATGGTTTACGACGCGACTGTACTGAAATTTTAGTTACTACCATAGCTGATGCCGTAGCTGGTCTTTGTTATTAATTAAAAGTTCAAAAATACCTAAAACTTTGGCAGTGATCACTAATTAAACATTATATTTTTCGTAATTTTTGTCATTACTTTATAAAAAAAACTCAAAAACTACTGAATTTTGGTAGAACATTTGGTGGCTTAATTTGTTGCATTTTAATCCTAATATAACGTCCTGCAAAGAATACGTCGATGTACCAGTAACCCTGAATATAGGTACCTGATATGATTGTTACAAAAACAAAACTATACACGTATTTACAACTGCCACACTCCACTACTCTCCTATAACTGCAAAAACCAATTGAAGTCAGTTAAAAATAAACCAAGCACACGTATACACCTAAAAATACATCCCAATCTTCAGACTCCGATCTTGAAAAAGCATAATCCAGAAATATGTCGCTTAGATAACATGTCATTACGCTCTTTACGCTCGGCTAGCGTAGCGCGCGTAATTTTTATCGTTCTGCTCACATCTGAAACTTCAGGATTAATGATCCAGCGCGTCTAGTCATACGGTTCCGCCGAATGCCGTAAAAACGCTATGCGCAATTCAGTTTTGTTCAAGGATTAGGGTATTTTGGAGACGGTAGTTTTTGGTGTGGGTGCAAAAATATTTCTCGTAAAGAATTTTACACCGAAGATGGAGATAAAATAAGGTAGTGAACAATATTTTTTTCCTAAAAGGTTTTGGTGTAGTTTAACGTTATGAAAGACCGCGTTTCTTGAAGCGAGCATCAGTTGTCAGGGTATCCATTTAAGCGTTCACTGTAATATGGTTAGCATAAGGGATTTTTCTTATTGATCTTACTCTTGGCATCCTAGAATTCAAAACAGTTTAGAAAGATCATGATTAGATTGTGAAAATTGAATTATCTACTCCATAATTGCTTTATTCGAAAGCTTCTACAAGTCATGGATTTATTCATAAACGACTTCAAAAATCAAGCAAAAGGAGTATTTAAGGACCGTAGCAAGTAGCGTTCTATAGTTTCTGCCTACCCTCATGGGAAGAAGGCGTGAGTTTATGTATGTATGTGTATGTGACTGCAAAAATGGAAGAGGATGCGATTAGGTGTGTACTTTGGTCGTATTTTTATACATAACATAACATCACGCCTGTAATCCCCGAAGGGTTAGGCAGAGGTGTATTGCTTTAAATCTATCAGATGTTTAATGTCATGTTAACGTTTTACCTCATATAGCAGAACCATCCCTCGTATCGCAGGTTTAACTTTAGACTAAAATTAGCACCATTATGCTCTACTTAACACATTTTTGAAAATTTTACTTCTAATAGTTTTGAATTAAGTATCTTGTCTGTTTCCTTGTTTTTTTATAACTTTCCTGTCTACTTATTTTAATGTTTTGATGATCCATTACACTAATATTATAAAGGCCAAAGTTTGTGAGTGTGTGGGGGTGTGTGTGTGTGTGTATGTTTGTTACTTCTTCACGCTCAAACGGCTGGACCAATTTTGATAAAATTTTGTATGGAGGTAGTTGACACCCTGGATTAAGACATAGGCTACTTTTTGTCCCGATATTCCCACACGATCGAGACTTACGTGGGTGAAACCGCGGGGCGCAGCTAGTACTAAATAAATGCTCTTCTATTCATTCACAGATACCACATCCACCCATCCCTCACTTAGATCCACGTCATCCGACCTTTAATTGCTCTCATCCTGATACGGCTGGTATATCGAGCGAGAAAATGGGTTTTTCGCTGTGGTAAACGGCAGCAACTTTGTACTACGGCACATTATCGGATTTGCTAGCAGCTCTGTGTGATTGCATGTAAACTTGTCGTGAATTGGAGCTGTGACATAGTTATCTGATGTGATTTGAATTTGATTGTGTGTTGGTTTTTTATGGGTTTGGGCATTAGTGTAATATGTGAATTTACACGGTCACCTATTTTTCATATGAAAAGACATGCTTAATTTATTTATCTCTAAAGAAAAGTTACAAGGTAGATACAATGACAGACTACTGTTAAGTTTACTATTGGTATTTTAGCATTTCCCTGGCAATTTTTAATGTGCATTGACTTTAGTTTGTTATTATACAACTTAATTTGTGCTCACACTTTTGACAAATTTATTATTCAGCAATTTTCTTACCATAGCCAACATCTTTTAAATATTGTAAAGTCTCTAATCTTACACTACCCTGTGAAATTACGAAATAGCCTGCAGCAACTCATCTGAACATATAGACGAGCGTATCGAACAAAACCTTCAAAAAAACACTGTTATTAAATGTTCATTAAGCTGCGACAACAAACTTACAAACAAATTACCATCAAGCAATAATCACTCCTAAACCCAAAGAAATAGAATTCCAGTCAACTGCATTAGCAACTTCGTCACTTACTTTACATAAATGATGAAGTTATTTGCAGATTGTTTAGAGAGAATTCAACCTTATGTGAGGGTGGGAATGGTGAAAGTGGTGGTATATTTATTGGTGCAATGAAAGCCGCAATTGAACGAAACGTAACTAGTGATTTCGAGGTGAACCGATTTGGATTAATGAATTAAATACACTTGTTTGCCTGAGTTTACGTCTGGGTAAAAATGTGTCTGAAGCACCTACTTTTAAAAAACCTTATATCAACTGCATCATTGTAGTTGATATAAGGTTATTGGGAGATGTGAAGGTCAATCTGAGAGTTGGAGATCAAACTGGTGAAGATGCACATGTTTTAAGACTATGATAACAGGTCTGAACGTTAACACTAGAAATCTAGAAATCTTTGGTTTCAACGGATAATTTAGGTTATGACATCACTGTAACACTTAACATAATCGATATACGCTCTTAAGAGTTATGAAAACAGGGGTCCAACGAGTCATTTTCATTGATTTTACTTTAAAAGCCACTTTAAGTACTTAAATGTGGAATTCTCAAGGAGCGATACTAGGCCTCAATTATTAACAATACAATTTTATTTCACAAATTACTAACTATATTTTTACAAAAACACGTTTAGTAATACTTAAACTTAAGTTACAGATGATGCATGATTGATTCCCATAATGAATAAATTAATACGGTACCATTGCAATGTCTCGGTACATTAAGCCTCCAATCTTCCCAAATCAGTAGAACGAAGAATCTAAGAATAATGAACCTATTTTATCCGCACATTAGCATCGAACCGAAAATATTTTAGGGCAATTAAAATATGGTCTGTTTTTAGTTGCAAAAGGGGCAAAAAATCACGCGTGACGCCTCGGGAGAGGGGTGGGCAGGATAGCAAGCGTGCATATCTAAATAATTATATGGCGTCAATGGATAATGATTGAAAGGTCTTCTGATGTGGCCAGAGTAGTTTTTGAGACAGAGATTTTGTTATTTTTTGATGGGGAGAAAAAGGCTTTTGTTTCGGTTTTTATATAAATTGTATATTACGGTGACGCCTACATAGTTCTGTTCGATGAAGAGGACGATAATATTAATTTTAATTTTAGCAATTTTTTTTGTGTACATTACCATGTTGACAATTCGTCGTTAAAATTCGACAGTCCAAAAAGTATAACATCATAAAATCAGCATCTTAAAACATACCTAGGTAATAAACCGTTGGTTTACAAAATGTGTTCCGATTTTTGTAACTGAGCATTCTTCTAAGTAATTTTTATCTCTTAATTCAATCAATTTACATAACCGAAACGGCTTCCATACATCTTTACTTTTCGCTTTAAATTACGCAAAAACTAGTAGCAATATCACAAGAAACCAGTCTAATAAAACATTCATACGAACATACGGTATTAATCTTGTGAAAAAATCAAAATATACGCAATAATAATAATTGTGGTGTATCTACACGTACGACCAGACTATTACACGGTACATAATATTCTAAAACAAGACACTGTCTACTTTCTTGTTCCGAGAAAATACATAGTCGCGCGCGCACTTCATTGGAATCGATCGGGCGTAACGTTTCCTATCTCTCTTACACTCACACTGTCAAACGGAGAACCTACGGGAGCGAGGAGCACAGATATAAATCCTACCGATCTATAAGCCACGCCCCACAATCGATCTGATAAATGAAAAACCCGTTTGAGTGCGCGGGCGCAATGATTTGAATCTCGTCATGACTTGATGTTCGTTTCGCGATTACTCGTGCGCTTCGTTGCTTTGTATTTAAAATTATCTTTATTACCCCATCCGTGGGAGTCTTAAATCTCGCATTTAAATGTTTATTACAACATGACTCATAATTATGTACGTTTTAAATGTTCAAACGTGAATCTCTCTGATCCTAGGCAGTGTGTGAGGTCAATGTTAGTTCGTTGACATGCTTATTGAGCTATTTTTGCTATTTTTGTTCGCTTTTTCCCAAGTCTTAATAGGCGAATGAGTAATTTTTTGCTGCACGAAAAAAACTGTAGGGATCGTTTAGATTCCGCGATGCACGAACAGCTATACCATGGCTATTTCATTACCACAAAAATGACGTTGATTTTTTCCTCCTAAATAATAATGACTCTTTTCCGTCTTTCTGATATCGACATCACATTTTCTTCAAACCCGACATCGGCAAGAATTATAGTTTGGTAGTTATTTCGTATAAGTGCCAATATCGGCACCAACGTGGTTGTAGCTATTTTTTACCTTAGCTTAATTTCCACAGAACTGTTTTAACAATTTAAAATCTATTTCTTTTCAGATAATCTTGTAGTACAAACCATTTTCATTGGAAAGCCTCCCACCCCACAAGGTGGACCGATGATCTTGTGAAGGCTGCAGGAATCCGCTGGACGCTGGAAGGACAAAATCAGTCGAGGTGGTGGTGCTTGAGGGATGCCTATTTGCCTATGTCCAGCAGTGGATGTCTTACGGCTGAAATGACGATGGTGAACCATTTTCATTCGGTTTACCCATTGTGTTATATTTCGAGACTTCATTAACTATGATTGCCATGTAAACCTTAGAATATAGAAAACTCCAACAAACACTTGCAAAACAGAGCTTTCAAACATAATTTACGCTACTCTACAATAGATGGCGCTGCTAACCTTAAAACTCTACAACCAACTCCTGCGCGCCGAACACTAACGCCATCTCTTGTCAAGCTTTAGAAACTGTCATCACTATCTTCGACCAATTTGATCAGAGCTCCGATCTGTGGATGTTTTTTATGGAAAGAGGGTTTATCTATGTTTGGTCATCAATAATTCGATTTTAATAGCAGCTGAAGAGGTTTGATACTTTCGTACCGTCTGTACAATTACTTCTACCTCGAATGATTGCTTGAATGATGTCTGATAATTCGTATGAAGCATGCGCAACCTGATTGCCTTATTTCTTATAGCATATTTTATTGATGTTCCCTTTAAAGATATTTATTACTTGGAGATGTGTCGTATTTCTACGTCTATCATCAGGTGTGTGTCTATTTGTGGCTGGATCCGGTTGATTTTTATGAACGTGCATCAGTCATGCTTTCTTTTTTCTGAAATTGCAAAGGTACTGGTAATTAAAAATATGCTCTGGGTGCATTCATTCTTTGATGAAGAGGGGATGTCTTGTTGATGGCTATTTATATTTGGATTTTTTTAGGTATTTTTTTAGGCCAAGTCCTCGAGTACAGAATGATGTAAGTAGTAGGTAAGTCATTCTGCGTCATTCCTGGTGAATTTTGCTAGCCTGAGATTACTTATATTTTTTAACCCTAACTGTCACTAGTGATAGTATCTTAAATCTATGTGATTACTTTAAAACTGCTGGTGATGCAGGTCCTATTAGGCATTCATCTGAAGAAAATATGAATTTAATCGTTTCAGCGTGTCTGCGTGTTTCAACCATGCAGAGTTAATGCTGTTATTTGTGCTTTGGCTGGGAAAAGCTCTGAATTATTGGGTTAAGAAAGTTATGGATGATAGCTCCTTTGAATTGAAATCTTCTGATGGTAGAATCGTGACCTATAATAGAGATGAGCACGATTTTAATATAATTTTGTGGGAGATAAGCCAATTAATTTAAGAACTGTCTAGTTTAATATCTTGTTTTTCGCCCATACACAAGTTGTCAATTAAACTATGTAGATCATTGTGTGGCTTAGGCACACGCTGAGAGGGGTAATTCCCGTATTTTTAAGAGCATTTACATTTTCAAACATTACAGGTACAATAGTACCTCTAATTTTCAAACATTTATTTTATTTATTTATTTAATTATTTAATTAAATAATGCATATTTACAATATTAAGCCTTATAGTAAAATGGTAGGTATATAATAATGGTTCGACCTGAACTAGGATAAACCTGTATCTCAGGTGTCATAAGTGCAAAATTACATTAAAATTTTCTAAAATTGATGGTAGACATAATTAGTGAGTAACTTAACAGACTAATGATAGGACAGTACTTAATTAAAAATAATATTTAACTTAAAACAACCAGTAACTTTTCTGTGTCATCATAAGACAGATTTTGTAACCAAGTTGAAATAACATTTTTGCATTGTACCGTTTTTAATGCAGACATAGACAAAATTGCGTTTACTTTATTATACAAAAATGGGCCTAAGAATATAAAAAATCTATACATAAACGAATGCCTTAATCTATAATTATCCATACAGATATCTTTACGTCTTTTATCAGTGACAACTCTATCATACGGCAATTTAGAGTGCTGTTTTATTAAAGTATGCATAATGAATAACTGCCGCACTGTCAGAACATTGCAAGATTTCTAAAATGAGTTTGTGACTAGGTACAAACGTTTTTAATTACAGGTGTTGGCCTTCTGGTATGCGTACAGATACGAGTAGGTATGTAAAATATCAGTACCTGAGCAGCATTGGGTTATTGCACTAAAGTTTATCTTCATTTATTATAGCTAAAACACAGATTGGATGTAATAAGATCGATACCAGTATGTCCAAAGACGACACAGGTCATAAAAACAATAAAATACACATCCGAATTACTCTAAAGTTACTCTACCTTTATTTAGTAGGTACTCAAATAATCTAAAAGGATCACACTCATCGGATCAGAAATCCAAAAAGTCATATCAATTTATCAATAAATTAAAAGCACCGGACTCAACCCAAGTGCCCAAAGTCCCCATGACACAGCAGATTCGAATGCTTTATGATAAAAAATCGTCGAGCTGTCATTGAGGTCAATAAAAGATTAATTTTGATGTTCAGTAGCTGACGGGTTGAGGGCTACTGGTTTCAACAGATTAGTGAAAAAAGAATCAGCATATTTGAAATAAAATGTTGATTTTACATAGGTAGCCGATCCCAATCAGTTGTCTGATGAAATAGTGAAACTACTCGTAGATAAAGCATAGAAAATATGAAATTAACTTTCTGAGTTTATATTGAACGTTACACATGACGTCGATGAAGGAAAACATCGTGAGAAAAACCAAGACTTAAAGTTAATTTAAGTCTGAAATCGCCAACCCATCTTAAGCAAGCGTGGTGATCATTGTTCGTGCCTTCTGTGTACGATAAGAGGCGTTTTCGCTGCTGTGGGACAGTAAAGGGCTCATATTGTTAGCCTTATCTAGTTTTGTATGATAGTGCTACTAACTAACTTTCAGAGGTAAGACAGCTAGATAAATGGCATGAAAGCTAAATTTAAATAGGTAATCTTGGATCCCTGTCAAAGACAGATAGACTAGGAAGGTAGATCAAAATTGTTATTGAGACTCAAAACCCTATCGATAGACCAACAAGCTTCATCCGAGTCAAAGGTATGTATGCAGAAACTCACGAACACAGACTTCATCATGTCAAGGCGATCCAACTCCTTGACATCACTGAATTAGTGCGAAGACTAAAAAGGGTAAAACCTTTTGAGTTAGTTTAGTGCTGTGTGAGTGAACTTAAACTGCAGTGTAAGTGCAGACTAAAGAACACGTGAATAAAGTGAATAAGAAAGACGTTATTGGACGATTTCTTAATTTTATATTTAATTTAGCAGTTTAGGTTATTCTTAAATTACTTATTAGCGAATAGGCTAGATTGTAATAATGTGAATAAAGTATCACCAGCGTGATACTTTATAAAAGGAAAAAAAGGTATATTATTAAGATTTACCGTAAAATTCTTGAATCATAACATCAATTAATGCAGTGGTAACTCGGCAAGTTATGCATTTTTGCTAAGACCAGTTTAGATAAGACCAAACAGTAGCTAACAAAACCCACGCATATCTAAAGCTTATCGCTGACTAACTATAAAACTAACAATTAACACTGTCAACAGGAAGCGGTCCTATTGACCAATTTCCTCTCGCCTCAGTCCTTTGTACCAAAACACATCGTTACCATACAATGGAGGACCAAATTGTCGCTCTGATCCCCATAATGTATCGATTTGAATATTTTGACGGTTAATTCTCGGGGTTAAGAATGGTGTTGTTAATAACCCTATTGATGGTAAATTGGTACGTTAATAGTGTATTCAATTGAGATATCTTATGCTTAGTTGAGATTTTTATCAGTTTGTTCCAGACTGATTCAGATTTAGTCTCAATATTTTTTTGAGTCTGTCATTATGCTTTCACTTCTGTTAGAAAACTCACAAGCATCTTTTTAATCGCTGTATATGGTAACGTCAAAACATTTTACAGTACGCACTGTAAACTCCAAAGCAAAACCCTAAAATAATTGACTTTAACGGTGCCACAACAGATTAATCACCGTAAAATTTAACTGGGCCAATATAACCACAATTAAAGGAAAAGGAAACCATAAAATAACTTTAGAAGAAGCCATACCAATCAACATGGTACACACCACGACATAATATCAAGCTACTTATAGGTACATTCCAGTCTAAGTTGATCACTCATTGTACGGAACGCATATACAATGCGAGATATGGGAAATGTATGGCCTGTTCTAGAAGTAACTTATGAAAAAGAAAACAACCCAGCTCAGGTTAAATTCTTACAGTATCACTAACTAACGGTTTAAAACAAGTTATTTCACTAAAAAAGAATACAATTATTCACTTCTATGAGAATAAACATAATAATTATTAAGATAAAGATGAGCAATGGTTTCGCTAGGTTATAAATTAAAATTAAATTAGGTACAGTAAAAAACTTACAATTCAAACACTATTCAGAACTTATTAGGTAATTTGCAACACATCTTACCAGTTATTCCAACATTATTAAAATGTAATTAAAAAAATATCGACGACAATTTAGGTTATAAAAATGAACCTCAATCGTCAAATGAAAAACATTTTAATAGAGATTTAAAATGAGAATTTCGGATTAAGTATTCAAATAATCAAATCAGAGCACTCAATTTGTAAGTGGCACTACAAATTGGCATTCACAGAAACCATGGAGTAAAATTTATTTAAACACAAATAATTGTTATCAACAATAATAACAATTAAATAACAAATGGATCGGAAAACGTACTAATATTTTCCGATCCATTTGTTTACATTTTTATTAGATATTTTTGGTACATACTATATAGCTTGATATGTCGTCGTGTGTACAAGACGTTAAAGACACAATGGAAATTAAGCGAGCGTCACGTGATAAAATTTAAAACGTCTCAATTCTTTGATCGAACTAAACGTGGAGCTTGCTGATGATTGACTTCCTCAGCGTGGGCTGCTCAGCATCGGATTATGTTAACAAGATTAGATTGCTCTTAATGGCTGTGAGACGAGTGAGGCGTCGATTGTTATAATTAATGAGTCATGTTGTTATCAGGTCACGAGGGTTGGAGATATGGGCCTTTTGTCTTTGCTAGGATGTAGGTGTCTAATGTGGAGCAGATGCTAGAGAACTAACGTTAGTAGAGCTAATACATTGCGAAGATGAAATGGTATGCTGGGATTATGGCCATGAATTTGATTGTTTTTGTTAGAATACGTGTTAGGTTGAAAGTCTTAATTTAAATTACAATGTCAATGAACAGTTAGTGATGTGTGGAATGCCACTGATGGCAGTAAATCTATCACAAATCTTAAACCCAGAGGCAATTTTAGATGAATTTTCGAAACCCATCTTACTCGTATCAATAGTTCTGAATTATTTAGGAATAATATCACAATTTTCGTCGCACAATCATTATGAAGGTATTCAAGATTTAGATTTATTTCAGTTAATTATATTCAAGTTTACACGGTAAAAATATGTGAAATGTATCGCAGCCTACGCAAATAAATACATAACACATTTTTAACAAATTCATAGAATTCTCTTCTCAGTTCTTCGTGCTAATTACATTCATCTGCTAATACCAGCACTAGTTGTTTTATTTCAATTATATTTACTTAAATGGAACTTTAATCATTATGTTCCTACTTATATTTTGACTTTGTTTTTGTTCAAATGCATTCTATCTAACTTTTGTTGTTCAACAGTAACGTCTCATATATCTCCTATGACATCCATTCCATGTCAAACCACAAAAGACCATTCAGATATTCTTTATAAGAATAATTAATTACTACTAACGATACTGTAAATATCTAAATCAACAAATAGAAATAGATGAAATGATCTGTCATCATGCATTGAAGAGATGTATGGATGATGAATGGAATTAATAAAATTATAAAAGGCATATGTAAGGAGTGGCGGATCGACTTTCTGTGTGGAGACAAATTGTGACTCTAACCATAAACAGTGCTGTGATGATTTTTGTTCTGCTTAGTGTGTAGTATATGGAAAATTATTAGATGTTAATTTGACGACAAAAAATATGCATAATCACACTAATATTATAAAGGCGAAAGTTTGTGAGTGTGTTTGTTACTTCTTCACGCTCAAACGGCTGGACCAATGTTGATAAAATTTTGTATGGAGGTAGCTGACACCCTGGAATAAGACATAGGCTACTTTTTATCCCGATATTCCCACGGGATCGAGACAGACTTACGCTGGTGAAACCGCGGGGCGCAGCTAGATATTTATAAAGTTTTGTGTTGAAATCGTTATGTATATATTTTGGATTTCGTTAAATAGAACAGATTAGATGCTGAATTTTAAATACGGGGAAGATAATCTATACAAGCATTGAGTTTCTATAAAATAAATTAGGCAAGTAATCTTGTCGTGCGGATTTTGTCATCTATCTCTCTCTCTCTCTCCTCTTCAACCCTTATCCACCCAATGCTAAGTGAAGGACTCCTTAGGATTTTGTTATAATTATTGACAATTATTTTACTAGTATTTTATCATCAATTTGGTCCTTCCAAGCATTTTTACCCATCCTCTCACACACACGATGGATCTCGAAACCCATCATATACTATCAAAAAGAGAATTAAATATGAAAACTCTTAAAGGATTAGAGGCGGTGACAGATTCGTTTCCACAATAAAGGTGGCTGCTCACAATTGATTTATGATTTCCAGGCGAATAAAGCCTCGTGTGCAATAGCCTTATTTCTTGTTTTATTTTGGAAATGAATGGAGTTGTGGAGTCATTGGCTTAAATATATGTCTATATTGTAGCTGCTTCGATGGGTTTTAAATCCGTTTATGTCTCATGTGTGTTCTGGTGCTTAGCTGCTTATGACTGCAGGGATTGTTGGAAATTGGAGCAGATGACTTTATTTTCGCTGATATTTTAGCTGTGTACCTTAACATAAGTCGTTAAAGTGTGGATAACGATGAAAAATGTCATAAAGTTCAAGTTATGCTCAAATAGTTACTAAAGCTGACAGTAACTTTGAAAATGATCTTAAAACAACTTGGTCTACTACTATCATTTAATCATCATGAAATTGTAATGGGTTACAGCAGTCATCGAAAAATGTTTGTTCAGCTATTGTAAGTTTAGCTTTGCTGAGCAAAGTGTAAATGCCCGTATTGGTCATAAGCAATTGATTGTTTTATAACAGAAGAATGTAGCTTCCCATAGATCCTTTGCCTTGACGATCTTTTGTGCAAGGCTTCCACCGTCTAGATAACGATATCCTATTCCTTGATACCATCCATACACATGGCAGGGACATCAACACGCAACTTGTTACCGTGGATTCAGTACATGATTCTGAACCACTTCGAAGTTTACCATCAGTTATCAAAAAAAAATCTGCTGTTTCTTAAAAAGGTGCAATAGTCAAAATGTATGGAACATTTTTTTTTTTAATAACTGACGATAAATTTCAACTCAATGGAATTCAAAATCTTGTACTGAATCCATGGTTACAGTTTGCGCGTCAATGTCCCTGTCACCGTGCATAAGTACATCATCAACATCATAGACAAAGAAAAATTCGTATCAAAACTGCA
Source organism: Tiliacea citrago (assembly GCA_963921375.1). Taxonomy (NCBI): domain Eukaryota; kingdom Metazoa; phylum Arthropoda; class Insecta; order Lepidoptera; family Noctuidae; genus Tiliacea; species Tiliacea citrago. Next base: position 22,574,337 of record OY992800.1, read on the forward strand.
AATTTATTATGAATTTACCATACAAAATATAAATGCAGTGGTGGCATTACTGGACTCGTATTGTTAACTGGCCCACAATGGAGTTTGAATCAAAGCGTATAGTTGTGGGCAAAAATATCGCCGGGTATGCAGCCCAGTTGATGTATAGGACTGTAGGGTTGCTAGGATATTTTAGATTAGTTTTTGTGATTATTTTTCACAATTTGTTTTTGAAACATGTGTTGTAGAATATGATGTTTTTGATGCTGCAGCATTGGGAACAGTGCAACATTATTAAGGTGATACGTAAAAAATAAATCACAGTGAACTGGGCGTGCATAAGAAATTGACAGAAAAAAGAGAGAGCAACAATGCGCCGGAAAAAATAAAACAACATAAGCGCCAAACCAAATAAAAGTTAAGTTAAGTAAAAAGTTAATTAAGCTATGTGGTAAAAATATTTTAAGCCAGAGTTCTCAATTACCTAATACGCATTATTAATCAAATAGTCAATAAACATTATATCCAAAAAATAAATTGGTACATGCTGTAATTAAATAAATGGTGTCGAAAAAGCCTGCAATTTACTATGATACCGCCTTAAAGAGTACCTTAAATATTTCAATAAGTTATTTGTCTCTATAAAAACACACTTTTTTCCCATTTATATCCATTTTTAGTTGTAATCGTTACATTTGTTAATTATTTTTTTGAACATGTTTTTATTAGCATTGTTCTTATCTAGTTTTTCTTCTTATTACTCGATTTACCAGATCTTTTCGAACACTTCAAATCTCTATTCCGTTAATTGCATTTTCAAAAACTTCCTTTTCTTGTCTCTTCATCAATGCCACTATTAATATTAGACCAGTCACATACTCGTCCACAACCAATATGAATGTCCAATAATGCTAATAATTTATAAACAATAATCGACCAGTGACAATCCTGCGGGGTGCGTAGGCGACAACACAGCGAGAAGACATCGCCTTGTGAATGGACCCCTGAACACGCAGGAGTTGACAACAGTGGGATCGTTTTGAAAGGTGAAAAACTTAAAAGTAATAGAAAATAAGCTTTTGAGGTTAAAAGGCGTTTGACCTTATCTAGATGACGATAATGACTACATTAGAAAAATTACACTTAGACGAATCAATCAATCAACAATCAACTCAGAATACAGCAGTCCACTGCTGGACATAGGCCTCTCCCAGGCTGTGCCACAACCCCCTGTCCTCCTGGCCTTCCGCATCCAGTCTATCACAGCCACCTTTTTAAGGTCGTCGGTCCATCTAGCTAGGGGGCGTCCCACACTACGCTCGCCGATACGTGGTCTCCACTCCAGGACTCGTCTGCTCCACCGGCCATCGGTCCTTCGACAAACATTGCCAGCCCACGCCATGGCTAGACGAATATGCTATATAACTAGCAATTGACTTAATTGCTAGTTGATCCAAAGTAACTAGTATAGACCAATGTCAAGACGTAAACAAAACTAAAAAATCGCGCAGAACGGCGGTGGAAAATAATGGTGTACGTAGTGGATTACCCATTTCCTCGTGAAATACGCTTAACACCGCGTTAAAACTTAAAAACAAAAGTTATGGTACAAACTAAAACATGAAAAAGAAGCGACCATGGCACTTTCTTGGCTTACAAAAGTTATCTAACAGGACGAAACTAACCTTTACAAAATGTTGGCAACATCACCAAGCTTACTCGAAGTCATAAAGAAATCATAAATTACATTACAATACAAACAGGCACGATATGTACTAATTTCAATGGTGTGGGATTCAATTTTATATGAATTAAAAGTCGCCTCAGAAAGCCTCTTGTGGTATTGTTTGGTGTTCAGAAAATAATAACTTTTTTTTTGTGTGGTAAGTAGGTACTAAGGAGTTTCGATGGTAAAGAAAGGTTGAATGTCGACTTACTGGCTATTGTGATGATTTACTGATGTACCAAGTTCAGTTTTAAAAGCTACGGAAGGCAGAGTGCTACAAAGATCTTTTGGCTCTTGAATGACATTGCCAGGAGGGGCGTTGTTGGTAATCATTTGTGAAATTGTTTTGAACAATACGAATATGCATGTAATTTTTTTTAATAGACAGTAATATAAACCCAAGGAAAGCATTAAAAGTTAAATTGAACTACTGCTTGTTGCTCAAAAAAATTATGAAACTCCAACAATTTTCTACTACAGTTCAAACGTCCGTTTCTGTCACGGTCATGATGAGACGTCATTTTCCACGTAAATGCTTTATTTACATGTGTTTTTAGCTTCCAATCATATAAATTAAATTATTGTTTATGCTATAGTCAAGCAGAAATCGCACTTACTTATTTACCTTAGTGAGTTTTCAAGCACTTAGCACAGAATAAATTTTATTCCCATAGTATTTTTCGTCACTTCCGGCATTTTCAAAGAGGACGCGTTTTGAGTTTACGTTCCCTTCCACAAAAAAAACGCAACATAAAATAATAATTGTGAAATAAGTAATGCATTCAATTAAAAAAAAAAATAGGAATATGTTTCGGAACTCCTACACAATGTATATTAAAATAATGGATACGTTTTGAGTTACGTACATATTCCTTAATGTATTGAAAAATCAAGATGGCGGCATTAGTTCCGAATTTGGCCACGCGCCAAAATAACCTTGTAGCGATTTACTGAGTAAACTTATGGTTTCCTAGAAGAGCGGTGGCCGCACTTACGACCTCAGTGACGGCTGTCATAAAAATTATGACAGTGGCAAAGATTTTAGATTCGACCATCGCGTTCAAAGATAGTAGCGTAACTGTTTCGTTTTTGAAATCTTTGACACACAATGACGCAGTGGCTTGACTTTATTGCCATAGAAATGCTATGTTATTACTGTGCTATGCTATGTGTGAGCTCACTCTTCTCAATATATACTATTTTTCGCGTCACTAGGTGAGGCAAATCTAGCGATTTAAATCTTTGTGCAGCAGGGATTGAATTTATGGTGTCGAAAACGCTCTCTAGGAAAACAAACCAACTTACGCGGGCCATTGATGGAGTCTGAGTACCCATTTGTTTTTTTGAGTCATCGCCAAGCGGTTGGTGGACTCTTCATGTGACCAGAGGGCCGGCCTGTTTTTTTGGCCCAAGAATCAGCATCTCCATACAACGTGGCAATGCTGCCAGCTTTTTGGACACTTTTCCTGTTGACGGCGATGCGGATGAATTGTTTGATGCCCCGTGATTTAAGTACATATTATTATTATTATTTTATGTCTGCTAACATATTATATAGGTAAGTATTATGTAAATATTATATTCCGATAAACTTTCTTAAATAAAGTTTTGGTGAAATCATTCGCTCTACGAAGCCGAACTTTTTTAATCTCGATGTGCATTATTTGCAGCTTGGTACACACGGCTACGTGTCAAGCTGTACACTTCCAGGATAAGCTGACCTCTCATTGTACGGAAATCCTATACAATGCGAGATCAGCTTAAACTAGAATTTGTAGATGTGTGTACCTACTACAATATTTTTGAACTGAAACTTCGAGACGATGCCGATGCCGCGATGATTCGATAATTGGACGAGATTTGAGAGTGAAATTTCAAGGACGCGTCACGGCTAAGCACATTTCGTTACATGAGAGAGCAGAAAAATATAGCTCTCTCTGTCTCTCGCACTGAATCTTTATTTGACAATAATTATTATTGTAATTCAATTTTAGCGAAAATGTTGAAATGTTAAGAAGCTGTTTATCAGTACCCGTTGTATTTTATTTTATCCAAATGTTAACCTGGAATTTGCTTTTAGAAATAATAAAAAAGTTGTTTACTTTTTTTCAAATTAACGGCCACCGGTAGGATTTGAATTTCGAATTAATTTTCTGTCAACGAAAATACCTATCCCACCACAGTCTAAAAATATTCATTAAAAATACAGTCTGTCGACTACGAGAAACGTTAGTAAGTTCCATACAAACACGCCTACTTTTGTATTGGGCTCACTTTTTGTTTGCCCACAAAATTTGACTGCCATTGTATCACACGTCTTAACCGTTGATTTATGACACGAATTTTATGAACTATTAATTAGAAACCTGAATGAATAGGAATGTGTCTTCGAGTTTTCAATCTTCTGTTATTAATGTGACATGGATCAATGGGATGATCTAAAGACACGGTGTAAAAAATGAAAGTTTTTATTTTGATTATTCTGCTTATTTAAATGTCCCTGTATAACTTAATAGGCAAGTGCGTTGTCTTCACAGTGTCAGGAAAAAAAACTTAAAAAAAATCTTAAAGTAAATTTTTTTGTCCCTAATAAATAAATAAAAAAATACAAAAAAATATCAAAAAGGATAAAAATCTTTTAAATCTAATATTCAAATGGAATAGTAGTTTTGGTCAACTAAGTGAATAAAGGTTTTTTTAGAAGAGTGAGTGGGTTTGCGTTAGGCTGAAAGACGAACTCACCTTAGTTCGAAAAAGACTGGACTAATAATACTCATAGAGCTATAAGCTAGAAAGACTGGTAGTGAAATGAGTGCTTCCGACTTGAAATGTTAAGGACATACCTGCTGCGCTAAAAGGCTCCCGCAGACAAGCGCGACGCGACACTAGTAGCACAATTTCTTTGAAAACTTTATGGAAAGTGTCGCGCTGCCTGTCGCGCCCGCGATTTCGCGCCAGTCTTCACAAGCCTAAATGCAATATTTGAAACCTTAGGCATGCAGCTTGGAAACCCAGAGATTCTGTACAATACTCTAACTTTAGCCAATCATTTAAGAAGCGATTACAATTGTAACTTAAGTACATACCAAACACAACAAAACTAAGGGTGTCGCCACACTAATGTCATTGACACGATATTGCGTGAACGGATGTCAAACGTATTTAATAATTAAGACTTTACAACTGCCATCTGTAATTAGCCTAACTCCCTCCTCCTTGCCATTAAAATTTCAACCATGTGTATCGACATAAAGATTCAAAAACAATTGGAGATGGAGAGGTGTTTCATTTCTTTTGTCATGTGAAGAGTATTGATGACCAAAGTCATTCGTATGAATATAGGATCATGCAGTCAATTATGTGCGCCAGTGATCATCGCACGGATAGTATTAATACTAATTGGTTGTTTTTTAGTTCGTCCGTCTGTTATGTTTTTTCGTTGGTTTAACAATGGATGTTGTAATGTTTAATGTTCAGTTGACTTAAATTTTTGGGCTTGATTGGTTGGTTCAGCAGTGTATGGATCAATTTCGGATCGTGATGCGTTTAGAAATCTATGATGTTTCTACATCAGCATCCACCGCTACAATTACCTACTAATGATCAAGCTAAATCTCGGATTCTCCTTTTTTTACAGAGAATTAAAGTAATTATAAGCTTTAAAGCTGAGAAAACGAATACAGATTTTTTAAGAAAGATGTTTTTCAGCGGAACATGAAAACCAAGTCAAAAGTGGTTGAAGAACTATATGTGGTTTAAGTCAGTAAGAGTCTGATAGACCCACCCTAAGGTGGACGATATCCATGAAGATATTTACAAGCCAAAACAAAGGGAGAAACCAAAATGGAAGACAGAAGCATTCCAAGATCTCTAACAGTTCTAGAGAAGACCGACATCCAACAGCAGACTTCTCTCTCATTTCTCCATGAGCTCTTTGACCTGTAGTGAAAACACGTTGGGACCTATCAGAATACCAGCGCAACACTTTTTTTTAAATGTCGCAGCATCAAACTGAGATGAGAGCCTTTGGCCTTCTACAGGACTTTCTGTTTTTATTTTCATGTTATTTTTGTTTTTTATATAATTATCTATTTCTATGAATGTGTTTAGTTTAATTTGTGATCTTCCTGTGCGAGTCCCAATTAATACTTTTTCTTTATTTCTTGCTTAAAAGGTAAAATACTATAATATATACTATTATTACAGAAGTTGAATCTGATTCGCAACTTCTAATAAACTCTAAAAGCGTAAAGCATTTCTAATTCCTGAAGATTTGCATGCGCAGTCTTCATTTTTGGCAGCTATTCATTTTATAAATAACTTGACGCACCTGCTGATAACTTAATCCTAATCGTGCTCTCTTTTTCTATCTTTAGTACAAATCAATATGTTTGTCTTCCTCTAACGGATGAACGGAGCTGTCAAAACGTCAAATAAAATTAAGCTAAAGGCGGTCAAAGATTAAGTATCGCAGTAGAATAGAATATAATAGTTGGAGATGCTGTTACAGGAAGATGCATTTTTGAAGTCGACTTATTAACTTGATATACTTAGTGCAAATAGTTACTCGTATTATAATTTACTAATGTATCATCATCATCCTTCTCCTGCCCTTATCCCAATTGATGTGGGGTCGGCACAACATTCTTCCATACTTCTCTATTAGTCGTCATCTCGGTAGTCACTCCCTTTCTAGCCATATCATCTTTCACACAGTCTATCCAGCGTTTCCCGACCGCATCGTTCGTTTCGTTTCGTTAATAATTTACTATGGTTTATGGAAAATAAATTTATCAAAAACTTGACATAGAACACAAAAATGATTCCATGTTCATGTTGTTGTTACACGTGAAAATGATTTGGGTTCGAAAGCGTCAGTTTCATTAGTCTTTACTTAGAGTTATTATTATCACCACCCTTATATGGGTACTAGCTTCTACCCACGACTTCGTCCACTTGAAATTTCTAGTTCCCCCAAACCACCGCGTCGTATCGCATCGCCCGACCGCGCTATTACTGCGTTTTAGCTTAGCGATCTTTCTGATTTTTTTTCTTTTTACTCGGGTCCTAAGGGTCGTAGATGTTAAACCTTCCTCAAGAATTGGGCTATCAAATGCAAAACGCTTTTTTTAAATCAAACTGGGAGTTCCAGAGTTTAGTGCGTCCAAACAAACAAACTTCAGTTTTATTATATTATTATCGATAGGTCAAGCTTTTAAATTATTAAGTTACTCTTCTCAATAATTTTGAATTTACAGACTAGTCAAATAAATTATTCTAATGTTGGCGTATATTTTTCCAACTGCCCCAGAAACCAATGTGTCTTTTTCTATTTTTTTTTCCTAATAGTATAATTAAATATAATTTAATGATAATGTTCCCACTGCTGGGACACAGGCCTCCCCTCTTCGACCTTCTCGAAGAGGGGAGGCCTGTGAGTGGGCCGTAATTCACCACGCGGGCCCAGTGCGAGTTGGTAGATGTCACAATGACATGTCTTCGAATTTTTGTATCTCGGACATGCCGGTTTCCTCACGATATTTTCCTGCACCGTTTTGAGAGCGAAATTATTTACACAAAGTGAAGCGCATACCTGGGTTCGAACCCACGACCTAGAACTGCTGCACCACTGCTCCTCTGTTAGTCAATACAAACTAAAGATTGATGTCTAGTACAATGAGCTTCTTATAATATTTGGAGCTTCTGCATCCAACATACTCTTTGACACAACCGATCGGAAAATCGCTTCAGTAATTAATTGAGACGCTAACTAATTTGATGACAAACTTGATATTTTGGGGAATCGCTTAACAGTTAACGGTCAATTAATTTTGCTTCACTCTTCCTTGATCAGTTATTTTGTCCATTAAATTATAGACGGTTGCTGTTTTGAAGAAGTGAGTTGCAGTAAAGATCAGATTTTGACGAGTGGCGACATTGGCAACGTATAGTGAGATTTGATGAATGATTACATTATTTCTTAAAGTCTTGACTTATTTCAGACATCTGCCTTTTTCCAACTATGTTGGGGTTGGCTTCCAGTCTAACCGGATGCAGCTGAATACCAGTATTTTACATGGAGCGACTGCCTATCTGACCTCCACAAACCAGTTACTGGGTAACTCGATTATACCCCTTGGTAAGACTGGTTGTCAGACTTTCGGGCTTCTGACGGCCCGTAACAACTGTCAAAGATCTACAAATAACAGCCGGGGCCAACAGCTTAACGTGCTTTCCGAGGCACGGAGGGGTCTTGGTATGTAATGATGGTCACCCATCCACGGACCAACCGCGGCAAGCGTAGCTTTAGTAGCCTTAACTTGATCGATCGACCCGTGCGGCTGTTATTACTTAGCCACAAGCTTATTAATTAGCCCAAGTTTGGACATTTTTAAAATTCAAAAAGTATTGGAATGGTCTTAAAAATGCTACAAAATAAGTCCTATGAACATGTTGGATAGTTTGCTGATTCGCTTCCCACAATATCAAAGTTTTGCCTTATAGAGGTAATAATTTTCCTGACATTGATGTTGATTTTAAAATTCTAAATATATTAAAACGGTCAAAAAAATCATAGAAGACTAAGTCTTATGGGTATATCATGGCTGTTTGTTGATTTGCTTACCACGAAATTAAAATTTTGCCAACAGATAATAATTTCCCCAGACGAGCTCTTTCTTCTAAAAGTTTATTCCTCCTGAAAGTTTAAAAGAAATAATTTATACAAACACACTATTGATGCAAACCAATAATTTAGTTTCACCTTCAAAATAACCAGAAGAATAAAATAACCCGCTTACTTATCTCAAAAAGCATTAAACTTTTTTGTCAACAAATGACAGATAAAAATAAAAACTTTTAATAAAACCCGTTGCGACAAATCGCCGGTTGCTACGATTAGTCGCCACATTTTTACGACATATCTGTCAGAGTTCGTTCGATGCCAATCTAACTTTGTCGAGACGGAGTAACACATTTATAGCATTTACATGTGTTGCGGTTGGTGTTCAAAATCGTGGCAATTGAGAATGACTAATGTGCATAAATGATAGTAAATGAATATGTATAACTACACAATATAATATATGCAATTTACACCACTAATAAATAATGTGAAATAGGTCATAGTTTAATCGCTCCATGTAAAATACTGATATAAAGCTGAATCTGGTTAGACTGGAAGCCGACTCCAACTTATTTGAAGAAAGATTAGATAGATTGATTGAGATCATAGTTTAGTAAGAGAACCAGACCATTTTCAAAATACTTAAAAAAGTCAGTAACTAACTACTCGTACCGAACTCTTTACAGTGATGATTAATTGGTAGAAACTGCGAATTGCTCAAAGCAACTGTAAGGCAACATGAAATATGAAAACCGTAATTTTCAATACACCAAGTCACCCAATATTTCATTTTCTCCAATATCTAAACACACACTTTATCATTATTCTAATAATAGTTAATAGGCATTTACGAAATCGCCCAAATTTCTCTTCTAGCTACGACGCAGTACAGATACAACTTATTTTAAGTTTTTAATGAAATATTCTTTGGCGAAGTTGATCTTAAGCAAAAGAATTATTTAGTGAGTTTAGCGAATTTCTACCAAACCTATGAAAATGATGAAGAGTTAGGAGATGAGACATTGTCTGCATTGGTTCGTTAAATAGTTGATAAACTGTATATTTTAGTTACATAAATTGTACTTATATTTTGGATATTTATTATAAGTTTGTTGTGAACACATTAGAATAACACATTGATGTCTTAATTGTGAACTAGCTGTTGCCCGCGACTTCGTCTGCGATCCAGGATGAAAAACAGTATATTTCCTTTACCAGGTCATAGTCGACCCATGTGCCAAATTTCACCCAAATCCGTTCAGTCGTTCTAGCGTGAAAGCGTAACAAACGAACAAACTCATTTTCGCATTTATATTCCTTTTATGTACTACTGTTGCTGTAATAATATATATCATCATCATCATTTCAGCCGAAAGACGTCCACTGCTGGACATAGGCCTTCCCCAAATAGGGGGTTTGCCATAATCGCCACGCTTGGCAGGCGGGTTGGCGATCTCAGTATAGTGTTAAAATGCATAGAGAACACTGCTGCCCATTCTCTAGTGAGTCCGTTAGTCGCCTTTTACGACACCCACGGGAAGAAATAGGATGGTGCTATTCTTTACGTCCGGCACCACACGGCACGCGTGGCTGTAATGTGCTATAAATCCTAACTAATAGTATAAATGCGTAAGTGAGTTTGTGTGTTACGCATCACGCTAAAACGGCTGAACGGAATAAGATAAAATTTGGCACATGATAGACCATGACCTGGGTTAGGACATAATTATAATACTTTTTTATCCAGATATTCCCACGGGATCGAGACTTATAAGGGTGAAACCACGGGCCGCAGCTAGGAAATAAATAAAATAGGAATAATTAATTTAAAAACAGCTATCCCACAGCAAATGATGGTGATCCAAAGCAAATGATGGTGATTTACAGCGATTTTTCTGATGACATCCTCTTCCAATAATGAAACGTCACACTTTAATACATATATTATTAGTTGCAAAACGAGCCAATGCTATTACTGCCAATGGTATTACTGCTGTATCAGAAATTTCTTCTTTAGTATGTATAAAGCTCCATTTACACGGTGCAAGTTGGTTGCCTGTGGCATACCATAAAATTGAAGCAACAATAATTGATGGGCACCGTCTCAACAACACGTACAATTATTGTTGCACGATACGGGTAAATTAGTTGTCGTTCAAAACAGCCGGGCAATTCTGTAAAAATCTCACCGTGAAAACTTAGGTGAAGTGAGATTGACGTGAGCTGTCATTCCATCTTATGCTTAGGGTTTGACACTATCGACTCAAACAACCGTGAAGAATTCTTCACGGTGAGTTTTATCAGAATAGATGGGCTGGTATAAGTGTAAACAGCACGTACAGCCGCCAGCAGGTCAAGCTACCCGAAACTGTCAAATTTTCCCAATCAACCTTGAAACTTAAGCTGTTGCGATATAGTTGAAAATCTATTAATAAAATTTGACAGATTGTAGTAGCTTGATGTGCTGGCGTCTGTACAATACAATTGCACGTACAATAAAATCGCATTCAACTCTAGAAGTACGAAATAATAAAACAAGTTAAAAAAAAATTGGCAGGCTAAATACGGGCAATACTTGAATCATTTGTACAAAAACGTGCAACTCTGTCTTAAGATGATGCCAAAATCGCATGGAAGAATTGCCTTGCACTATAATTGCCTTGGTGTAAGTCGCATACAATTTTATTGAACGGCAAAATTTGCATTCAATTATTGCATGCCGTTTTATGAAAATCGCACGCGCGAACGCTTGCATGCAATTCTTGAATGGCAATAATTGAACGTGCTTTATGGCATGCGATTATTGCTCTTGAACGTTTCAGAAACTTGCACCATGTAAATCAATCAATCATTTATTTTGTTAAACATAGGTAAGGTTACAGATATTATATTGTCTAAAATATGTGTTTTACAATATATGGCGTACAAAATTAACATATAGAAGCAATTACAATTAAGGTGGCATGCCATCTATAGATTCCATTAATAAATAATTCAATTTAAAATATGTCAGTTGATAAACAGATCATTACAATTTCAGATAAATAAACACATTCACACATAACCAATAAATAAAATCATAAGTGTTTAATTAGCAAATCGGAATCGTTATACCTCTGCCTGTCTATCAGTAGTAAACTCAGTGATGGAGTAGTAACATCTATCTAAAAGAAATTTAAACTTAAAGGATCCCAGGCACTCTTTATTTCTAATAGCTGCTAGTATACTATTATATATTTTTGGGGCCATACCTAGCACACTCTTGCCGAAAAATGCAGTTTTATGAGAGGTAACATGAATGATAACGGCGAGAGCGCAGTTTTTCAAATAAATGCAGGTTACGGCGAACAAAAATGAGACTTACTTATTGCAATTTCCATGTTAACAATTATATTGTTACGTATATGGAGTTTAAAATCAGCAGTAGACATACATAGGCTGATAAGAACACGAAATGTCAGCATATCGTTTGCCAAAAACAAAAAAATACTAGGTAACTATCAGAAAACAAAACAATTTGAATCCCCAATCTTCCACCGATGTATTGCCGAGACAAATCGTGATAACACAACAATACATTTCCTATGGTACGAGGGTAAGCGCAGACGTAGCGTCATCGCTGTTAAGCTAGTCAGCAATAAACGGAATTGAATATTTCGTCAACAATCAGATTACGATATTCATTTTTGTTCAGCTTTCTGATATGCTTTAGTTTTCGGGTTTGCTTGTGTATTTTTGAGGGTATCATTGATATACTGACATTTTATTCAATTAACTATGCAAATGATCATGTGGAAACTTCTGATCTTATTAGAGAGGCACAGTGCCGTATTTTCAGGTTTTCCATTTGCTTTACTGTGTTGTATTGTCATCATCTGCCCAGCCTTTTCCTAACTATTTTGGGGTTGGCTTCCAGTCTAACAAGATGCACCTGAATAACATGTTTTTATTTTCATGGAGCGATTATGTCTTTACATTTTGTAAATACTATAAATTTTTGAAAAACTAATACTTGAAAGTGATAAAAAAAATTTACAGGAGATCAAGTTACTTTAAGATTATCCACCAGCATCCGTCTGTTATGATCATCCCTAAACATATGACGGTGCAACAAGTGGCACCGTCTAGTTTTGTTACGAAGTTATTGGAATCACCGAAGAGGTCGGATAAGACTGACACTGGCTGGTGACAGTAACTCTAGCAGAGCGTCGTATCAATGGTTACATGGCGGCTGTCTTCTGATGACAGAAGAAGATGTCAGGGGAAACCGCTGTTGTACCAAGTTAACGACGAACTGCTATATTCCGGCATAATCCTGATGATATTGAACACGACAGTGGCTTCCTCGCTGTCGTACCACGTTCAGGACTAGCTACTATATTCCGGCACAATCCTGATGATATTGAAGCTGCTGAACCACTAACACGATGACTACTTCTGGTAAGGCTATCCGCCGTTATACAACGTGGAGACGACAATATAACAATAAATTCAACTACGTATATCTAATGACGTTCGCAGTCTGCACACGAAAATTCAATCAAATATATCCAATAGTTTAGTCGCTATAGCTAGTCAAAGATTGGCAAAACCCATAGTCGGCACACCACTGCTATTTAGTTTATTTGAAAAAAACAATTTTTTAATTTCGATGCTACAATTTATTTGATCGTTCCAAAATACTCTTATGCATTAGTATTGCCAGTGTTTTCATTTATTGTCGTATTGTTGTCTCCACATTGTATATGGACACACAAACAGACACCCACACTACGTGTTCCTATAACAACATTACGTATTTCCTTGTTTTCCTCCTATCTTATTTATTGGTTGTTTTTATTCCGAATCTTTGGGATACAATCTAAAGTTCTGTACATCTCAATCAAACTTTTTAAATGGTCCTCTTTCGTCATAGACTCGTGGCACCCTCGCAATAATTCCATTCTGTATTATCGCCTTTTCATTCCGCGATATATTTTTATTTTATGGACGATTGTTAAAAACTTTGAGTGCCGTATTTTGAGGTTCAATTATAAATGTAATGATAATAAGTTATGGGAGACTGTAGGTGGAAGTTATTCGATTAATATTAAGGATTAAATATTTTACTGCCTCGTTGGTCGCAAGTGCTACTGCTGAGCATGAGGTCCTGCGTTCGATTCCCGGGTCGGGCAAAGTGTTATTGGGTTACGAGTATCCATCTGGAATTTCTCAGTAGCAGCCCGGAGTCTGGATTTATGCCCGGTTGATAGCAATAGGCTCGCCCTCTATTACCTGGGACTTAAACATAACTGGCGAAATGTGGGTGTACTATAGGAGCACCTCTGCCTAACCCTTCAGGGATTACAGGCGTGATGTTATGTTAAATATTTTAATACCTACATACGTAACCTAGTTGCGTAACACACTATCAGTAGCAATGGGTTTCATTTTCACAGTTCAACAACATGCATTGCGTTATTTACGTTGTTGAGCGGACAAATTTTTCGAACATAGAAAGCAATGGATTAGCAATATCCTTCATTATCATTCAGATTGATAGTGTATTAGAGATTGACTACTATAATATGGCCCGCCTCTCCAAACTTCAAAACGTTTGAAAGTATTTGTGAAAGTATTTACAAAGCAAGACTCACAACGTATGTGTGCGTAATGAGACGGCCGTCAAAAAAAAACAAATCCATGGATTTGTTGCTCGACTAGTGGCGTCATTAATCACTCATTATTATTAGTATGGCGCTGCACTAACGTACTCTATGAAAACGACACGTGCGTCGTCTTGCGCGATCGGCGAGTTATGACCAACGAATCTTATTCATAAGTGAGATATTACGAGTACTGATTGCACAAAAACTACATATAATAAATTCGACGAATACGAAGACGAATACTTACAACTACATAGGTACAAACTCTTTCGTAAGGATGTGACTACAAACAATGAAACAAGGGGCGAGCCATGTTATCGTAGTTTAGTAGTAGTAAAAAAATTGTAGTAGTAAAAATTTGTCATCAAAAATAATATAATATATAATTTATTTAGATACGTAAAGGTTTTGTAGTACATGGGGGATTTACAAAGTATGCATTCGTAATTACATGGTGTCAGTACAATGAATTGTTGGGTGAATCGCTGCTCTCCTAGCTAGATCACTGAGTATCTCTATTTAGGATAACTTAGGAAATAAAATTGTATACCAAGTATTTTAAAGATCATACAATACTCAAACCCAAAACCAAACCAAAAGTTATGAAACTCAAAAGACTAGGCTTCATTAAATAAATCTACTCTCAACTATAAACAATTGTAATAAGCATTAAAATAAAGAAAGTACTCAAACACCATCAAATCATAAAAATACCACACTAGCAAAAACAACAAATAATTAAGTTATAAACACAATTAACAGAAAACATAAGTACAAGACATTGTCACAAAAAGATCCATAAGAAAATTGTCGCGTCTCCTTTTCAAACTTATGTCCGTACATAACTTTACTTTAAAAACAGTTTTAAAAATAAATTGCGAAATACAAATTACCAAATACAACATCAATATCACATTCAGGCAATAATCGTCAGTTTGTAGCCTAAATGACCTTCGTGAGATGGGGTAAGGGATGAGAGAACAGAGGATAATTTATTAATTTTTAATATTTTCCCAAAATTGATCTCTATTATCTATATCCATTCGACTCCTTACTTCTAGCACTTGTACAGTTTAAACAATTTTTGGTTTATTATTTTCTACATGTTCAGAAGATACGAATAGGGCAATAGGTTTTATATTGATACGAATTTATAAGTTTGGTAAATTTTAATGTTAATTTCTATTTTTTTTAAACCCATGCTATGACCTGTAGCTGAAAATCTGGTTTAGGTCCTATCTTTTATATTATGCTGAGCTGATGACCATTGTAGCATGATTTTTTATGTTTTGCAAAATTATTGTGTCTGCCAAATAAACGTATTTGGGTAATATCGTTCAAGTGAGTTTATGTTTGCACCAACTTATATGTATAAAAATGTAAGTGTATGAATGAATAAATAAATAAAAATAAGTGTTGGGAACTTCTTGACTTTACTACTACACACACGGTCACACAATACTGTACTTTCCTTCTGGTTTACCTAGTTCTCTTTACTTCTATCTTTCCTCTCATTTAATCGGTTATACAGTTTTTATCATAAAACACAATTTCTTCTACTTCTCTTAAGTGACAAACTCTCAAAGCATCTATAGCAATATGTCTAGATTTAAATTATTCATCCTTTCCCGCTACCTCTCATAACTTAATCCAACCACAAACAGTAATGTCCACTTTGAATTATAATTATTGCCGGGTTAATGTATGTCTTCTTCAGTTAAAGCATTGGGTGTCCCTATTTTTTGTTGTCAAGTCACAATATGGATGGCCGACCCGCTGCTGCGATATTGGAAAAAAGTTTTTTTTACTTTTTTAGGGTTCCGTACCCAAAGGGTAAAACGAGAACCCTATTACTAAGGCTCCGCCGTCTGTCTGTCTGTCTGTCCGTGCGTCTGTCTGTCTGTCTGTCTGTCCGTCTGTCACCAGGCTGTATCTCATTAACGGTGATAGTTAGACAGTTGAAATTTTGACAGATGATGTATTTCTGTTGTCGCTATAACAGCAAATACTAAAAAACAGAATAAAATAAATATTTAAGGGGGCTCCCATACAACATACGTGATTTTTTTGCTCGTTTTTACTCAATATTGACAACGGCAACAGGTAGATGCTTGAAATATTCACAGAATATTTAGTTATATATTCACTTTAAAAATAAATAATTAAATTAAAATAAAACAAATATTTAAGGGGGGCTCCCATACAACAAACGTGATTTTTTTGCCATTTTTATAGATAATGATACGGGACCCTTCGTGTGCGAGTCCGACCCGCACTTGGCCGGTTTTTTTTTGGGTTCCGTATCCAAATGGTGCCAACGGTGCCCAAAGCAGCGCTGTCCATCCGTCTGTCACAGGGCTGTATCTTTTGAACCGTTATAGGTAGACACTTGAAATTTTCACAGAGTGTGTTCTTATGGCCGCTATAACAAAAACAAATAATAAGAATAAAATAAACTTAAATATGAATGGGACTTAAATAGGAATGGGTCCCCTTAAAAAATATTGTAGTATTAAATATTTTACGGTGGTACGGAACCCTTCGTGTGGGAGTCCGACTCTCTTTTTATTTTAACTAATGTCCCCAATGCGTTTCCGATTATGGTCGCTTTTTGTTTTGTTAAATGGTTATTGCGATCCTATATATATAGGTATACCTACTATCTTGGGGTAATTAAATTTTATTTGTGATCGTTTATTAGAGTTGCATTTTTATTTGGATGGATGCTTCATTACCGAGTGCAAAATGGAAGAAATTGCAGATTATTAGCGGTGTAACTTTGTTTATCTTTCAGTTCTTAGATTTTGTTTTTTATTTTATAACGAAGTGAATATGAGACGTTTTATGTTCTTGATCAGTTCTACTGTAGGTACCTACTTCTACATTTACCCATATTATTAACCGACTGCTAAAAAAGGAGGTTTTTTTTTATGTTTGTTCGCGCTTAACTCCGTCGCTTGCCAACCGATTTCAAAATTTTTGTTTGAAAGGGTATACTTCCCAAATGGTCCCATGAAAATTTTATCGAAATCGGACAAGCGGTTTTTGAAAAATCAACAAACATCTAAAAATTTATCTACATTGTCTACATTAACGATCTTTTCGTTTACTTTGCATTGCGTTTTTTGTTCGCGCATAACTCCGTCATTTACGAACCTTTCTTTTTTGGAAAATTCATTTTCGGCACCAAAAAGTGAAAAAAAAAAAACCAACTTCCAAAAAAAACACTACAAAGTGAAAAATAACTTTAACTTCGGAAGTCGGTGGTATAAAACTAAATAAAATACAGATCCAAAGACACCGACTTCCGAAATTAGTCGAAGTTGGTTATTTTTTTTGTAAAAAGTTTTTTATAGTTGGACAGCTCAAGTAAAAGTCTTATACAATACGAGATTTCTAAACAATGGTGTCTTTTTTTGTAGTAAAGTAGGTAGCTTTGATTCCTTAAATACAAGTATCTTTTTACTTAGTTCAGGAGCCAGCTGTCCAATCTATTTGGTGTATGTATAAAGGTTCCCGCAGACAGGCGCGTCGCCACAGCGTGACGCGCGACACTAGTAGCACAACTTCTATGAAAACTTCATGGAAAGTGTCGCGCCAGTCTGCACGAGCCCTACCTAACTGTGTTTTTCATCTTTTTAATACAATAAAAGAATAGGCAGTTATACGGACTGCCGCAGAAGTGAAAACTTAAAACTTTGGAATAACAAACATATGCGTATACAGGCCGCTAAGCGTCGCCAGTGTGGCGCAACCAGAGACCATTTTGGTTACCCATTGAAAGGTTTTTCGATAGGGTTTTTCTAAGGAATTAATCAAAAACCCATACGATATGGGTAACCCTTTTGAACAGCTTAAATTAAATTTGGGTTACCCGTTGAAAGGGTTTTTGATAAAAACCCATACGGTGTGGGTAACCCTTTTGAATGGCTTAGTTTATGCCATTCAAAATAACCCACACCGTATGGGTTTTTGATGAACTGCTTAGAAAAAATGGAACCAAAATGGTCCCTGTGTAGAATAGAGATAGATTTGGTCATGCTACGCGTGCTGGGTGGATATCGAAATAACATGATATTATGATTTTTCATGTCACTGGGTTTCAAGTAGGTATAGGACCCAATGAATGAGTTATCATGTAACCCTTTCACTGGGTTTCAAGTACAAAACCAATTCAATGGGTTATCATGTAACCCTTTCACTAGGTTTCTTGTATAAAACCCATTCAATGGGTTACATCAGGATAAAGGTAACCCATTGAATGGGTTACCCTTTCGAAAGGCTTAATAACTCTTAACCGGGGTTGTACGGTCCCTGGGCGCAACACGTTATATTAGCATTTTGGTAACGCGGTTAGCATGTCCCTTAAGTATTGCCCCTACCAAAAATCTCTCAACGCGGCAAAAGAAGTGTTCACTTCAAAAATTATAAACTACCGACTTAGTGCCAATTTCACCAATGAAACTGAACGCGATCAGCACACAAACCACGTACATGAGCTGTCATGTCGGTGTCATTATTTTCTTTGGAATAGTGTCACTGACAGCTCTTGAACTTGGTTTAGATTTGCTGATCGCGTTCAGTGTCATTGGTGAAATTCGCCCTTATTAGGGTCGTCCTTCCTCAAAAATAAAGAAATGTGTTGAAAATACCTTCCAATACTTTAATTCCTCATAAAACCAGTATTGAATTGACACATTTGAATTTGAAATTCGAATTCGATTGACGCGTTCGAACATGGCCGAATAAGCAGCGCGCGTTCGACTGGAAAAAATATTAAAAATATTTATTTACACTGTTGTATTTACCGTTAATAAGTAGACTATAAGTTTTAAGTCAAGGAGGTTAAGTTCAAAATTGTATTGAATATTCTTTGTGACTGCAAATAAGTTTGTGAGTTCGACGGGTTCGGTAGCAAGTTCTACCGATCGGAAAGATATCTTATAAACACATTCCGATGAAACAACGCGGATAACAAATGTTTTTGAATGCAACAAATAAAACAAAACAATGGGAGTGCCATAATACCTATCCATTTTAATCCGTGATTGAATACAAAAATAATCTTTGCAAAAGGGTGATACCTAGCAACCTGCATTATATTTGTACCACTCTTGCGCATGGCAGTAAGTATGTATAAACAATATTTATAACATAATATAATAAAATATAATAATTATATTTAAATATTATAAATATAATTATACTTATATAAAATTAGAAATGTGAAAGTTTGGCTGTTTATTACTCAATCACGCAATAACGGCTGAATGTATTTGGATGAAATCTGGAACACAGACAGTTTATAACCTGGATTACCATAAAATATACTTTTTACTTTTTCTTTTAGGAGTACGTAAGGACCGTAGTAGGTGGCTTGTGGTATGTATACTTTTTAACGTACTACAGGTAGGTAGTAGGTTCCCGTGGAATCCCGTGAGAAATATAAATCTTTGCCTCAACAGTTGGTGATAACACCACAAATACGCTTGACGTACCTACCCTGGGCAGCCCAGTAACCAACCTGGGAATGTAAGTACAAATCTCACTATGCAACAATAAGAGAAAGGAAGAAAGAAGAATTTTGTATGAATTCTTTGTCATATCTTGGGTGGATAGACAATAGTCCTGAAGTAGCCATTATACAAACGAATCGAAGTCGAAGCTCCTTGATATTTTAATAACACAGAAAACATCCTTCCCTAAAGCAACAGTTTGATAAAAGAGCGGCGGCCGCCACATAACGGCCGCACACGGCTGTCAGGGTATCACACTGTTTAAAGTCTCAAAAACCGCTCTCTAGGAATATACATCAACGGTCGATACATACTGATTGGTGACGGCACGGTTGGCGCAGTGGTTAAGCGATTGACTGCTACGCTGCGTGTCGCGGGTTCGATTCCCGCACGGAACAAATATTTTTAGGACCTATAAGTAGTTGTTCCGGGTCTGGCTGTTTGTGTATGTGAGTTTAAATGTTTGTAAACGCACCCACGATACAGGAGAAATTCTTAGTCGTATTTGTACAACGTTATGTAAACGGGAGGAGCTCGTGGCTCAGTAATAACAGCAACCCCGGCAACTTGCCGGGGTTGGCCGTGGATGGGTGACCATCTTTACATACCAAGAATCCTCCGTGCTTCGGAAAGCACGTTATGTTGGTCTCGGCTGTCATTCGTAGATTTTTGACAATCGTTACGGGTCGTCAGAAACCCGAAATTCTGCCAAGGGTTGCCAGTCTTGCCAAGGGTTAATAATATTACTCAGTTACTGGGTTGCGGAAGTCAGATAGGCAGTCGCTCCATGTAAAATACTGGTATTCAGCTGCATCTGGTTAGACTGAAAGTCGACCCCAACATAGTTGGAAAAAGGCTAGGCAGATTGATTGATCTCTACAAAGTAATGCACATATTTCTATTGAGACAAAAAAACCCGGCCAAGTGCGAGTCGGGCTCGCGCACGAAGGGTTCCGTACCATTATCTATAAAAGCGAGCAAAAAAATCACGTTTGTTGTATGGGAGCCCACTTAAATATTTATTTGATTCTGTGTTTTAGTATTTGTTGTTATAGCGGCAACAGAAATACATCATCTGTGAAAATTTCAACTGTCTAACTATCACGGTTCATGAGATACAGCCTGGTGACAGACGGATAGACAAAAAGACGCCGGATCCTTAGTAATAGGGTTCCCGTTTTACCCTTTGGTACGGAACCCTAAAAAGAGACGCGCGTCAGTGCGTATTTTACGGAAAACGCGCGTCTACAAGGCACAAGCGCTGACTGGTGCGCGTACGTAACGACATAGAGATAAGGGTGAGTTTGCTATGTTATCAAAAGATTGACGACTCGCTGCTTTTGACTCTGCGCTAGTATAAAACGACCCTTACTTTCCTAAATAACGTTTTAGTTACCTACGTCATTCGCCTGTAAATTGCCACTCTTGTAAGAAACTAGCTTTAGGCACTATGGCACGACACGAGGCTATATAAACAATCACCCATCAAATTAAAACAAACCTACCTAATTAAAGTTCAAAAAAACAATTGAATAAAAACAAAAATCAAAAACCTACAGCGGTAGTTCGTGCACCTCTATACGTGACATTGACATCGAGATGAGGAGTATCACTCGACTCCATCGGAGGCCCGGGTTCATTCCTTCTTGGAAGGCCTCCGACTGACCTCCAGGTACATTGGAAACCGTACGTGCTTGTTTTGTGGGTAAAGAAAGGGTTATTTTATGGGTTTTCACCGAATAACTAGGATTTATGACTATATATGAAGATTTTGTAGGTTCTATTTTTTAGGGTTCCGTAGTACCTTATAGTTTCGCCATGTCTATCTGTCTGTCCGTCTGTATGTCTGTCCGTCCATCTGTCCCGGCTTAGCTCAGAGACGCTTTGTACTAGAAATCTGTAATTTGGCATGGGTATACATATTAATCACGCCGAGAAAATCGTACAATAAAACCATGAAAAACATATTATTTTTTTAGGGTACTACCTACCTCCCTTGCACGTAAAATGGGGATGATATTTTTTTTTCTCGTCTATACCATAGTTTGGGGTATCGTTGGATAGGCCGTTTAAAAGTATTGTGGGTCTCTGTAAACCATTTTTCAATTCAGGGATCCGTTTGCGTAATATTAAGCTTTAAAGTGCTATTTTTTGTTAGAGTCAAGTGTCCCCCTCTGCCAGCTCAATGGTTGGTATTGGATATGCGAAAAAATTCATGGCAGTAGTATATATAACGAAATTAAAAGGAAAACTATCACAGCTAAGTAGGCTTTACAAGTTATCGAGTCGACCAACTTAAATTTGCAGTTGGAGAATTGACCGTAACGTATATGGATGTATGGGAGAGCATGTTTTTCAACTGCAATGTTAAGTTTGTTTTTGGGATAAATTCATCCCCACTACGGAACCCTTCATTGTGCGTGGTCCCACACGCACTTGGCCGGTTTTTTAGTTTTTGGGCCTTCCAATGACGTAAAATCAATAGTCAAAAATTCCAATGAAACTAAGTAACCGATGAAATAAGGATGGAGTAGTACCCTTTCACGCCTTAAAGGCTGAACCAATTTCGATGAAATTTGGCACACAGGTAAACCATGACCTGGGGGAGGACATAAGAGACTTACTTTTTATCCCGGTAGTCCGTTCACATGGGATTATTGCCAAACTCCACGCGAACGAAGCCGCGGGCAAAAGCCAGTCTTCTGTGTCTATACAAACAAAAGCTACTTCTTCCCCACACATATATACATCATGTTATAGATTAAGATGTATGTTATTCGCGCGACAAGTTATTAGTTATGCCCGGTTTCGCTCGCGTCTTATTCCTGGAATGACACCCACGCCTGCATCGTATAGAGAAGTTACATATTAATGTCTCTGGATGTACGTGAAGCTGCTAGATGTGTGCACAAATTAGTTGCTGGGGACTTTTGAAAAGAAGCGTTTGAGCTGTGTTGAAAGATATAAGATGAAAGTAACTATGCTGGTAAATGTAGATATTACTTTAAATATATCCATGCCTTTTTCACATGAGGGCAGGCAGAAACTACAGAACGCCAGCTGCCACGATCCCTGATGCTTAAATGATTCTGCAGTATATATTTTTTTCTATGTGAGTAAGTGACGCGCGCTTTACTTATGGTAACCAAGTGTACAAACACGCAGGAGGCCAAGTCTGCTATTTCCAATGATTGGTCATTATGACGACCATACCAAGGCCATGACCATTGTGCCAATAGTTTGTAACCTCCTAAATTCATAATGGCGTGACAGTGGTCCATAGGGAAGTCAAAATAATAGGAGCTTGTCAGCACGAGATTACCAAAGAATAGACTATTTTATTATCTACATTTTTTTTAAATATTCATATTTTTATTACTTAAAATAAATATTCCCTATGAAACCGTGGCACGGCGTTGCAGCGTGAGCGCGACGCGCATTTGTATGGGCACGGTTAACGGCGGTTACCCGACCCTTACGCCAGTAGCACACCTCCGCCGCGAAACCATCGCAGCGAAACCGCAGTAGTTAAATTGTACTGGTTCGCGTCATGTTCCGCTACTCGAATCGGATGCGAGTAGCGAAACATGACGCAAACCAGTACAATTTAACTACTGCGGTTTCGCTGCTATGGTTTCGCGGCGGAGATGTGCCAGCTTGTGTGTACCAGCTTTAAGGTCGCGAGTTAGGTTTTCAACTGGAACACAAATATAGCCTTTGCTGAGTCTTCAGATGTTTCTGCTATGAAGATTTTCTGTTATGTTTTTCCAATGTATTCCACGGTAAGGACGAATCATTATATTTTGATAGTTGGTGCAATAAATATATTATGTGCTAGAGCAAAGACACCTAGAGTGGCAAGTTATGATTGACATGGATTTTGATAAAGATACTTAGAGAGTCCTTACCTTGACCGCAATAATACTACTTCTACTTAACCATCTTATTAGTGACAATCATCAAACAAGTTGTAATAGCGATGCCAAGATAAATAAACAATCACTTGTTCTCTATATTTGCAGTTTCAATAATCAATAAGTATATAGATTTACCTTCCATGACACTCTACGTCTATGGTTCCCGGTCTGTGGTCGGTCGTCGTGTGGTCAAACCGCTCGCTCTTTATCCTTTGTCTATGCTTTATGCCCGCTATTAGTTTGTACAACTATTGTGCCACGATTGATTAACATTCGAGCATTATGCTACAAAGAAATTGAACAAGAAATTGTATTATGAAGGCTTTTGAGAGGTTATTGTCGTGGAAGGATTTATGCTAGAGTGGTAGCCGATAAATGTTTAGATTATAATGGGGTATTTGAATATATTTTGACGTTTATTGGCATTGTATTGGCAAAGGCTATTTAAGACATAACTTCGTATGGTTTGTGTTTGCTAGTGGACGTAAAATAGATAGTAAAAACAAAAACAAAAAAAAATGGTAAATAGGTGTTAAGTGGGTGTGCAGAAAATTCTGTTTAAGGTCAATGGAGGCTATTGGAACTAAAAAACAATTTGTTAAAATTTGACCTTTGCTAAACATGTCTACTTGACTTTATGAGGTAATCTATTAAATCTATTTAATTAAAAATATATCTGAGATTAATTTCGACCTAAAATAATGTCAACAGCTATAATATTTGTTTAAAATCTTATTAAATAACCCATGCGGGCAGAAAAAATCACATTCGCCCCATGTTGGGGTAAATATGACTATCTAAACTAACTCATAGGCATACGTAGCTTATAATTATGCTCACAATCGGAGCATAATGTCACCTAGTATAAACTTTACGCAAAAATAATCTCTGAGTTGAACCAGTAGAGTCCCTATCAGACTAAAAGTATGTTTTGTGTTTTTTGGGGCTAATGTGACTATTTTCTATAAGATTAGTGTAGTGTAGACTTCAAAAAATATCGATAAATTGTAAAAAAAAGTGTAGGTAATCGATAATGATGGGTACAACTGAAATAAAACTACGTATTGTTTTTAATTTATATTCATGTTTCACTACTAAATCAATGGCACATATTTATCACATTTTATTATTTATTTATTTATCAAAATAAAGTAGATCTCGGAATATTAAAGTTTTTGTGCTGCCTCGTAATAATACCTGCCTATTATTGTTCTAGTGCAGGGCAAAAGACTCTTCTCACACAGAGATGACCCAAACATTGATCACCACGCTTGTTCAAGACGGGTTGGCGATTTCAGACAGTGAACTACATTCAGATTTGTTACATTTGTTATGGCAATCATGTCATCTGGTTTAAATAGGTTATTATTTTTATTGATATTTTATACAGATTATTTTAAAATATTGTGGCCTACACTGTCCGGGTACCTATTAACACTGTCATTTGAAAACATTGTAAAAGCCAATTATTTTTAAAAGAGTAACCGTGGAGTTTCTTTGCGGCTCTTCTCCATAGCAAACGACCAATTGAAACCGTGCACCTAGCTTCTAATGTTTCAAGAGTGCCCGTAGGTTTATGTGAAATTCAATATTTTGATTTTGATCAGTCCAGATTCCTACACGGGGTTTTTTCTTCACAGATGTCAGTAATTCTGTAATCTACTACACAATTCACCGATATTTATACCTAATGCAAAAGCAATGGAAAAGATTTTACCAAAGCATTTCATAGATTTCTTATCAGACCAATATTCTGAATATAAATTATTGTAAACGACTAATAACCCGTAAAGAATGAAGCTATAAAATATAAAAAAGGTTGTAATCTATTAACACTCAAAAACAGTGGCCCAGTCGAAACGACCCGCGTATAGATTTTCAATTTATTTACGTTTGACAAAACTTTTAAATTATGTCATTTATTTTATAAAACATACACGAATTTAGTGTTTATTTTTAAGGCAATAAGGTTTGGAATTTTATTTCTCAAAAGTAAATAAAAGCTTGTCACGTGAATAAATAACCAATCTTAAAGTTTACTTTTGCGTTTAGTAAGCCATTCTGGTAATGAAAATTAGATCTTATGGTCTTAGAAATAGGGTTGTATGTGCAGTTTTATAAAAGAAAATAAATGGTTTTGTAGTCAGGTATTTCTTACTCGCGGAGGGTCTGTGATAAATAAATATCCACACAGTTTGACAAATGAGTGAACACTGCCTTTATAGAGGCGGCTTGTCCGAGAAACAGTGAAGTATTAAATGGTATGCATCGTTTTAAATATATTTTAAAATTAAATTAGAAATACATTTCTTTGAAATCGGGCTTTGGACAGATAAACATTAATTCTCACGCGAAGAAAAGACAACTAATCAGGTTTTTTAGCACATTTCTCCAATCAACACTTGCAAAATAAACAAACATTATACAATACATTCGCGTTTAGTCACACTTTTTCGCGTTAACAAGGTTTTGCACTCAACCCTGACATAGCATCATGAATAATTCTTACACACACAGAAAACCAATCGCCCATAAATCACAAATAACTGCAAAACTAACACTTAAATCAATACAGGCCATAAAACGATAACAAAAAACGAAAAAAAAAAAAACAAAAAACATATCAGATTCCTCTCTCAACGTTGTAAAACACAAACAGAATTCATATTAGCCGATTAATAATTTCCCAGAAAATGAGAATAAGACATAAATTTAAATAAAATCCTACTATATAATATTGTAAAGGTGAAAGTTTGCATGTTAGGATATTTGTTCCTCAATCACGTAAAATCGGCTGAACGGATTGGGATGAAATTTGGCACACCGATTGTTCATAACCTGGATTAATACAAAGGATACTTTTATCCCAGTTGTACTTTCCCGTGGAATAAATTCCGACCTCAACTCGGGCGAAGCTGCGGGCAGAAGCTAGTACACCATAACATATTATTTTATCGGTTTGTTTAATCTAAAGTGTCCACAGTCGTGTTCTTAGCATTGTTTTAGATGAACAAGATTCCAGTTTGCGTGATGTGGTATAAAAGATGAGTTTTAAACTTTTGAATATTGTTTTTTTTTCGGGCGGCGGGGATAGGGTTAAACGTCAGCGAGGGCGTTGACTTGTGTGGTGGTTAGTGCAAGGATTTTGATGTACTTGTAAGTAAGATAGGTACCTGACGAGTGCATCCTCATAATTGGATAATGGAGGTCAGAATGATGATAGCAGTTGTTAGCATAAAATTCTGATAATTTGCTGCATCTGGAGTATAATAGGTATACGTACTGGAATTGATGGTAAGTAGTCTGACATTTTTTGTTCTAAAACAGTGATTTTGGTAAAAAAACTACGTAAATGTCAGTGTTTATAGTTAGTTGGATAAATCCAAACGGCCAATAAAAAAATCTATTTGTCAGGTTTTTCTATCTGAAATTTCTCAGTAGAAAGAATAGGCTCGGTTGGGTCTTGAACATAAACTGGCGAAATGTTGGTGTACTATAGGTATACCTCTGCCCAACCCGTCGAGGAAACAAAGTGTGATGTTATGAGCTGCATAAAAACCAATTGCTTTCCGGTTATTATCCAGCACAGTGATGGGACGACTACACATCACTCCGTCAAACAGGTAGGAGGCTTGAGTCCCAACAGTTGGAACATTATAGACTGATATCTATATCTGCCACCGTGTGGTGCCGGACGTCAAGAATAGCACCATCCTATTTCTTCCCGTGGGTGTCGTAAAAGGCGACTAACGGACTTACTAGAGAATGCGCAGCAGTGTTCTCTATGCATTTTAATATCATACTGCGATCGCCAAACCGCCTGCACAACGTGGCGATTATGGCAACCGCCCCGATCCTTGGGGAGGCTTATGTCCAGCAGTGGACGTGTCGGCTGAAATTAAGATGATGATGAGGATCTATATATGCCTAGCCTTTTCCCCAACTATCTGAGGGTTGCTTCTTTTCCAACCGGATTCAATTGAATACCAGTATTTTACTTGAAGTGGCTGCTTATCTAACCGCCATGACCCAATTACTGGGTAACATGATACCCCTTGGAAAGACTGGTTCACAGACTTTTGAACTTCTGAATACCTGTAATGACAAAAATATGTATAAGCACAGCCGGGACCAACGGCTTAACGTGCTTTCCGAGGCACGGAGCGTCTCGATATGTAATGGATGGTAACCCATCCATGAACCGACCGCAGCAAGCGTAGTAAGCGATCGACCCGTGCAGCTGTTTTTATTCAGCCACGAGCGCACGTCGGCTGATTATGCCACTGCGGCTAATGATGTAAAAAACTATCAAAATAGTAAACACATGTGAAAATGTGTCTATTAAACTAACAAAGAAAGAGAGGAAGAAATCTCCGAACGGCTGGTTGACACTTCCCGTGACCCAAGAGCTGGCTTTTACCTTGGCCAGAGGCTAAGAATTGCCATACATCGTGGCAATGCCGCCATTCTCTTGGGTACATTACCAGTAGACAGCAATGCGGAGGAGATTTTTGACGCCATATTTTAGGTTGTTATTAGTTTTAGCTTAGTTAGGATATAATTTTGTTTTTTTTTTATAAATTAACTAGCTGTTCCCGCGACTTTGAGTGCGATCAGCCTAAAAAAGTGCGAAAAGTAGCCTATATCCTTCTCCAGGTCCCAGGCTACCTATCTGTCAAATTTCATAACGATCCGTTTAGCCGTTTTAGCGTGAAAGCGTAACAAACAAACAAACAAACTTACTTTCGCAATTATAATATTAGTTAGGACAAATTAATTAGGTATAAGTTGTTATTTATGTAAGTACATATTATTTTAATTCTAACTAACAAAAATAAAAGAAAATAAATCCCTCACTTTACAACCTCGCATTGTCTGCACGATAAAAATAACACACAAGGATCCCAATCTCATTCTGTATTAGCGAATCGCACTCGGAATAATCAAAATAATGACGACAGACCACCGCATACGATTCGATTAGCAAAACTACCTAATTAAGACCACGATAGAAATACGAAGGAAATTGCCTTGGCACCATGATCACTATAATTGCAAGCATTCAGCTACCGGTCTTACTAATCTTCCATCACTTTCACTCTCATCCAAAACCTTGTTTCCATCTCTCTCCTACTTTTAGATTTATAAAATCCAATTCTGATATCAAAAACTCGTATGAATTTGATTTGGATTTTTTGATTTTCGATTTTATGTAGAGGTGATTGGGTTGATTTTCAAATGTTTCGATTTTCGTATATTGGATAAAGTTTCTATTATAAGATCGCATGTCGATTATTGAGGTAATAATACACTGATACTATTTGTAATGATATGAAATATCAATTCGATTTGTTAATTTTTCTTGTGATTGAGTTTTATACAATACTTACATTAGTTTATAGGTACTACCTACTACTCGTACCTTTTCCATTTCTGATACCTTATCATGTTTTGAATTTTTTCATTAGTTTTACAATGTCTGTAAGACATGCCTCATCGCTTACCAGATGGTAAGCGATGAGGCTTATATTATAAATACTTATAAAACGAATACTTATATTATAAAAATGTAAAATTTGTGAGTTTGTATGTAGGAGTAATCTTCGTAAATCGATACTGATCCGATTCATAAAATTTATTTCACCAATGGGAAGCTACAATATTGCCGAGTTTCATAGAATATATTTTATGTTAAGGTGATTGCGCAGCTGTAGCCACGAAATTCAAATTTTCTTACATTTCTTGCAATTTGCAGGTTAGTGCCAGGTTGTATCTTGATCAAGATATTATGTTTGCCACTATAACAGATGTATACAGTATGTATTTACAGAATGATATTCCATTGATATCATGACATTGGGGAACAAATCTAACTTAGAGAGATGTATTAATGATTCTAATGATTATAATTCTGTAAATACATAATATCACAGAAAGAGGAGGCCTGTGTCCCAGCAGTGGGAACATTATAGGCCGATTATGTAAATACATAATATCACAGAAAGAGGAGGCCTGTGTCCCAGCAGTGGGAACATTATAGGCAGATTATGTAAATAGATAATATCACAGAAAGAGGAGGCCTGTGTCCCAGCAGTGGGAACATTATAGGCAGATTATGTAAATACATAATATCACAGAAAGAGGAGGCCTGTGTCCCAGCAGTGGGAACATTATAGGCAGATTATGTAAATACATAATATCACAGAAAGAGGAGGCCTGTGTCCCAGCAGTGGGAACATTATAGGCAGATTATGTAAATAGATAATATCACAGAAAGAGGAGGCCTGTGTCCCAGCAGTGGGAACATTATAGGCAGATTATGTAAATAGATAATATCACAGAAAGAGGAGGCCTGTGTCCCAGCAGTGGGAACATTATAGGCAGATTATGTAAATACATAATATCACAGAAAGAGGAGGCCTGTGTCCCAGCAGTGGGAACATTATAGGCAGATTATGTAAATACATAATATCACAGAAAGAGGAGGCCTGTGTCCCAGCAGTGGGAACATTATAGGCAGATTATGTAAATACATAATATCACAGAAAGAGGAGGCCTGTGTCCCAGCAGTGGGAACATTATAGGCAGATTATGTAAATACATAATATCACAGAAAGAGGAGGCCTGTGTCCCAGCAGTGGGAACATTATAGGCAGATTATGTAAATACATAATATCACAGAAAGAGGAGGCCTGTGTCCCAGCAGTGGGAACATTATAGGCAGATTATGTAAATACATAATATCACAGAAAGAGGAGGCCTGTGTCCCAGCAGTGGGAACATTATAGGCAGATTATGTAAATACATAATATCACAGAAAGAGGAGGCCTGTGTCCCAGCAGTGGGAACATTATAGGCAGATTATGTAAATACATAATATCACAGAAAGAGGAGGCCTATGTCCCAGCAGTGGGAACATTATAGGCAGATTATGTAAATACATAATATCACAGAAAGAGGAGGCCTGTGTCCCAGCAGTGGGAACATTATAGGCAGATTATGTAAATACATAATATCACAGAAAGAGGAGGCCTGTGTCCCAGCAGTGGGAACATTATAGGCAGATTATGTAAATACATAATATCACAGAAAGAGGAGGCCTGTGTCCCAGCAGTGGGAACATTATAGGCAGATTATGTAAATACATAATATCACAGAAAGAGGAGGCCTGTGTCCCAGCAGTGGGAACATTATAGGCAGATTATGTAAATACATAATATCACAGAAAGAGGAGGCCTGTGTCCCAGCAGTGGGAACATTATAGGCAGATTATGTAAATACATAATATCACAGAAAGAGGAGGCCTGTGTCCCAGCAGTGGGAACATTATAGGCAGATTATGTAAATACATAATATCACAGAAAGAGGAGGCCTGTGTCCCAGCAGTGGGAACATTATAGGCAGATTATGTAAATACATAATATCACAGAAAGAGGATGCCTGTGTCCCAGCAGTGGGAACATTATAGGCAGATTATGTAAATACATAATATCACAGAAAGAGGAGGCCTGTGTCCCAGCAGTGGGAACATTATAGGCAGATTATGTAA
Organism: Tiliacea citrago; assembly: GCA_963921375.1. Lineage (NCBI taxonomy): Eukaryota > Metazoa > Arthropoda > Insecta > Lepidoptera > Noctuidae > Tiliacea > Tiliacea citrago. Next base: position 22,605,297 of record OY992800.1, read on the forward strand.
ATACATAATATCGGTTATAGTCGCGAATCATATTTTGATCAAGATACGACCTGACACTGACCTGCAAATTGCAAAAAACGTAAGAAATTTTTGGATTTCGCAGGCTGCAGCTGTGGATTTACCTTAAAGCAAGAAATTTCAAGCGAACGGAGTCGCGCGCAGAAGCTATTTAGTTGATAATGTTCAAAAGCTATCCCATCAAATAAAAGTCTAATCTTCACAAAGACTTCACTAGTTACACCTCGGTGAACAAACACGTTAAAATAAGTTAATTCGATTCATCGGTGTTCATCAAAGGCGGCATCGATGCTCGTTCCACTCGATTTACAATCGTATGTAATTACTCTATAAATCGAGTTGTAATCGGTATCGGTATATTGGAGGTGAAGTTACGATTTTACTACTTACATTTTTTTTTATGAATGGTGATTGGTAGGTGGTGGCAGAATCTTAAAAATCGACACTTATTATTTTAATTGACTCTTGAAATAAGGTAAGAAACAGCTTATAAAGGAGCAAGTAACTAAAAAAAGTACCTTAAATAACGTATTTTTAGGGTTCCGTACCCAAAGGGCAAAACGGGAACCCTATTACTAAGGCTCCGCCATCTGTCTGTCCGTCTATCACCAGGCTGTATCTCATGATCCGTGATAGCTAGACAGTTTAAATTTTTACAGATAATGTATTTCTGTTGCCGCTATAAGAAAAAATCCTAAAAAAACAGAATAAAATAAATATTTAAGGGGACTCCCATACAACAAACGTGATTTTTTTGCTCGTTTTTGCTCGATATTGATAACGGCAACAGCTAGACGCTTGAAATATTCGCAGAATATTTAGTTAGATGATCAATTTAAAAAAATAAATTAAAATAAAACAAATATTTAAGGGGGGCTCCCATACAAGAAACGTGATTTTTTTGCCTTTTTTATAGATAATGGTACGGAACCTTTCGTGCGCGAGTCCGACTCGTACTTGTTTTATTAGCCGACTACTGTAAAACCAAAAGGAAGGGTTATTTTATATCAAGTTCATAAATTAATTGAGAAACGATATCATTATGATGACATACTCAACCAGTTCAGAGCTTTATCCTAATTCTAACCTTTAAAGGGTTTGATACTAAGTTGCTCGATGTTTCGAGGCATGTAAAATATTAAACACTTAAGTTATAGAAAATTTTAGGGGGTATAATAGATAGGTACGCACTACATAAGCTTTAATATATGAGATATATTTAACTGAACCTCTAAAAACTTATTGAACTTCTAATGATCGACGCTTTTTTAAATTAATGGACCCTAAAAACATTTTGCGCACACAAACCGGCGAGCGCTACATCCAAATTAATCGCAGTTACTTGGCTATTTAGTATTTTTAGATCCCAAAATAAGAATTATTTGAAGTTCAATAATATTTTTAGAATAGCAAAATGGAAATTATTTGACGTTCGGTCTAATACAATGTCCTACAAAATCCAAAAAAAAAAACTATAATTGCAACTCAAACACAAGAGCCCAACAAAGTAAAGTTATCCTCAGACTCCGTATTCCTGAATACGAATCAAACATCAATTCCCATCAACATTAGCAATGAAACAAATGTAAAATAAATCAACAAAACATAATGACTGAAGGTGGCACAGTAGCTGAGTGGCCGCTGCGCCTAATAGATGGCGCTAGCGGCGCGGCTCAATTTACAAATTAAAGAGCGCCTGCGCACGCTTGCCGCCGCTGTGGCGGTTGCCGTATTCTGATCAAAGTGGGGATGATGATAAGTTTATTATAGAAAATGTTAAATAAATAACTTCTTTTTTATTCCATATGGAATAGAGAGAAGAAAACATAATATGAAGAAAGTGAAAGAAATAGAAAGAATGAGATAAGCAAGAATTTGAAGACTTTATCATTTTTTTGATTGATAATCATCAATGAAAATAATGATAATGTCTTCAAATTGGGTGAGTTACGTAGGATTCAAATGAAAAGAGCAGAAAAAAATACAAAATTAAATAATTTGTCTTATCTGACCTGATCTTCATCACTTTCCTAATAAATATTATTGCAAATTAATCTCAAAACCACATGTTTCAACCTCTATTTTGCTTATTTTAACCTCAAATAATTGAAACAATATTTAACCTAGAGAGTTTGTTGCGCGACTTCTTCTTCCCAGCTGAAGTACTAGGAAGTGGTGGAGTTTTTGGGGAACTATCAGCTAATGTAATTTTGACGTTTGGAAAGTGCTGATTATCAACCTAATTTGAATATACGAGTATGACTTTTGATTGATTTTGATTTTATTCGGCATCATCTTTTATTATTTCATCTCAGAATACTTCCTCAGCTTCCGAGATTGAACTTTTATAGCTTACAGGCGCATCATCACAGCGATTGCATACAATATTGATTTTACATTTTTTTGATCGTCCACAATGAAATGACTCCAATAATGGACGGTTGACTTCCAGTTTAGATTGAAATTCTGAGTACTCACAATTATTATTGATAACATGGACTTTTAATTTGATTCTGATGTTAACTAAACTGGATGAATTGAAGATGGTAATTTACAAACTGAGAATAAGTTTGCAGTGTCTGTTATAGGTTTCCAGCATTGCGTAAAGTTCTGTGTTTGAAGATGATTTTTGGGAGCTGTATAAAGATCTAAACCAGTTTGTACTTTGTTTTAAAAGCTAGAGCTTTATCCAGTTTCCAGCTGAATGGATAAATCTCTAGCTTTCAAAACTACAGAATTGTAATAAAGAAGAAGCAACGCAGGTCTGAATATGTGAGAAACAACGATATATAACAGAATTATTTAAGAAACCAACTTAAATTCTATACTCGTAATCAGTCAGCGTGTGTTGTGATTCTGTATTTAGCTATGCACGGATAATAATAAACTCGTAGAATAACTCAAGCATACGCATAAATGACAAACGTGTATCCTCTATAGTACAGCCTGATAGATCCCAACAAAGTCTCAAGCAACAATTTCACATCTGACTCGATCCAAACAAAAATATCGATAAAAAATCCCAACCCTAAAAAACCGTCAAAGAATCGATATAATAAGAACCGACAAAAGTCACAATCGATACCTGTTTACGACTCCCACGATTTTTTTTTAATATCAATAGCAATGTCAACCTCCTTGTAGGTTCAAACAAAAAAAAAAGTCTATTGTCGATGATGTCCCTTTGTCTGGTGAGTTTTATTCAAAAGAGGATTATAATCGGGTATCAGGCTTATTGAAGTTTATTCGTGGAGAAATCTTTGATACCGTTTGTTTTGTAACGTTAAAAAACTAAAATTAAAATATTCGTAGTATTTTTGTGTTTGTTTGCAGTGCTATCTTATCTCTGTTGTGGTTATCCAAATCTTATGGTAAGATCTTGGCTATTATCTTCTTTAACATTAGACACACCTGTATCTACATAATATTTTTTACTATTAGGCATCTTTTACTAAGGCTCACCCGAATAACATCTTCCATTGAAAATCCAATAAGAATCAATCCATTGTATCTTTCCATTTTACAAATTAATACACAAAACACTTGCAAACAATTTATTTACAAGCCCATATAATGATTTGTTCATTAACAACCTTTATTTTACAGTTCTGAACAACGTACAGTCAACTCTATTAGAAACTACATGAGAGTCAAATTGAAATGACAAAGAAATTGCAAACAGCACTTTAAAAAAATTGCGTTTGAAAGATTGTAAGGGAGGATTGGTTTTTAGCAAACTTTAAAGCCTCAAAGCATATAATGATGCAAACCTTAAGTCAAAGACAGAAGGTTTAAAGTTGCTTGGCTTGCATAGTGATGATGGCATAGAAACTTTGTAGTAAAAAGTGTCGTATCCCTCCCATTTCTTTATCAATCACGTAGACAGACAAAAAACGTCTGCACATCGAACTGAGAGTCACTTACGTTAATGGACGCAGCCCTGGAGTGCAATGCTGAGGTTTGCCAAAGATTAAACGTATAGGCAACAAGGGATAATTTCTACGATGACTTTCAGTCACGTAATATTGATGAGAAATGGTAATAAGTACCTAGCTTCAAATGGCTTTCAATCATTATGTCACATGTTTTCGAATTTTTGGTACATGCCGGTTTCCTTACGATGTTTTCCTTCACCGTTTTAAGAGCAGTGGTGATGAAATTATTTACACAAAGTAAAGTGCCTGCCTGGGTTCGAACCCACGGTCCACTAGGCCACCACTGCTCTCATCAATCATTATTTATTCATTGATATTGATACAAAGCGATTCTACGAGTAACAAACTTTCTTTTAACTCGATACTAGGAACCCTTAATTAATATGTGTAAGTTACAGAATAGAAAATGGTCAACCGCGCTGTCTGCGGACACCAATCATGGATGATCCAATACTGTTTAAGAAGAAAAAAATACGTCTGAATGTCACAGGCAGTAGGTACTCTAAGATTCTCAAACTGGAACAATCCCATAACCCCATAACGGATTGTTAACAGAAATACTCCTAGAAGCATTACTTTTCGAGACGAACTCTTTCACCAATTTAAATATGTATGCACATCATCGATCAGGAGAGGTATCATGTTATCTGCTTGTGGACCAGGCGAAAGTGTGCTGTACCAGGAATGCGCGTCCGTTGCATGCTGGTGGTCAGGATACCTGTTGAAGCTGTAGGTGCTGGCTGGCTGTGTGACTCGCCGCTCGAAAGCTTGAGGAAGTGATGATGATGATGACGTCACGCTGAAGTAGTTGCACGAAGGCTGTGCTGACGTTCATACTCGGGGTCACCAGTATGATGAACAGGGTGTAAAGTTCGCTCATCCACCATAGAAAAGGGAGAATCCTCCGACCAGACAGGTGTTGTGTCTGGTGGGCAACTGCCCGACGGTTGATGTTGGGATGTTGTATATATGCTGGTTGCGCGGTAAACTCTGCTTGTGCGATGCAGGATTTTGCGTGACGTCAGTGTGACGCGTAGTTCGCATGTGGCGATCTTGATACCGCTACATATCTACTATTACACAGTTATATGTATCATAATAAAAAATAAAATAAAAAGTATTTATTTCAGGTAACCAAAAAGCACCCATACAGCAACCAGAATACATAAAAGACACATACACACACATAAAAAATACACAAAACAGACATATTATCGGACACAGCTAGCAACATGCCTGCTACAGCAGTGTCCGATATACGGGCAGTCAAATCTCCCGGCGATCATCGCCAGCACTGTATTGGAGCTGCCCCGCACCCTGCGCACCAAGGACGCGCACCGCTTGCGCATGGTGGTGTGGAAACAGTCGGTGCGCGCTTCCGCAAACATGCACTGCAGAAGCGGGGCAGCCCCAACACCGCTCTGAACGCGTTATTGTATTGGATACGGATATCATAATCGGATTGGATAATCATCATCATCCTGCTGTATCTCAATGTATTTAGAGTGCAGCATGTCTTCTTTTCTTCCATACATCTCTATGGCAATGTATATAGCATATATTTATCAATTTATTGTTATGTATACTCTGTCACACGCGTCCTCACAGAATCAATCTCTCCATAGGCAAAGTTCTCGCCCCCAACATTTCATGTCTCTTCTACTGTTATCTCATCTACATCCAATCGTCATTTGGTATTAGCTGTCATCATTTGCCGATTGTCTCGCGACGACTATAGAGTGATGGCCCATGATGAGGATCATGTGTGAGCTTTTTGTACCATTGTGTGTGCTTGTGTGTATTGAATGGTTTGCTCTCTGAGGTGTATTTAGTACTGGGAGGAGGTGATTAAAATGTGAATATGTTCAATGTGAGTTAGGTGTTTATTAAGATTCACTTAGAACTTAGGTACCTACTTATTGTTTATACTGATTTTAGGTTACTGAGCTATTGCTTATAAATGACAAATTCAGATTCCGTAATGAGTTGTTTTACTAAACTATTCCTTTGTATTTTAAGTTACGTTCATGTAGGTAATGGTTTTTGTTCATACATAATATATTCTTACTTCTGGAAAGTTGGGGCCACCTACCAATCTAATTGTACAGTTGAATTCAGTACCTAGTAGTATTTCAGTCTAATCCATTTCGATCCGACCTTCGCAGGATTCTTACAATCCCTGACGGTGGTAGGGTAATTGGTATGGTTGATTTAACATGCTTAATCAACTCATAGGATTTCATACGCACTTCCAATAAATCAAATTAAGGTTACACAGCGCAGTAATCGTGTCATCTGGCATCAAACTGGAATCGAACCCATTGTCTCGCGCCTGACAGATCTCTCAATACGATGGTTTATGGAAGTCGATCAGTATTGTCGGCTTATGCTGGCCCATCTGGATTGGGCTTTGAATAATTTTAAGTAGGGTGGATGTACCGGTTGTTATAAGAAATATTCGATTTTTTTAAGACAAGGAAGAGGGAGGAGGAGAAGGAGGTTGTGAGTTCAAGATTATTTTTAATACGACCGAATTTCATTAAGTAAGTACTACATGATTGATTCTAATTGGTTAGTTACCCCGCAAAGGGATTTTCATCTGAGTATACAGTCTGCATACATACTATTGAAACTACATCATAGGATATAGCTTCAATAGTAGGTATGTATGCAAACTGTTTATTTACCAAAAAAATAAGGAAGTCGATCTAAAAATGCTATATTCATATCGTTAGCAGCAGCCTGTCAGTCAATATCAATTAGTTACTTAATGCTTCAGATTGACTGAAGAATAAAACCTTGCTATGTCATGTATTAGCAAACACCCCAATTTCTAAAACCTGACGGCCATGAACAGTGTCCTCCACCCTATTCTTCATCCACACCACATACAATACCAGCTATATTTTATTGTCAATGTTAAATAAAGTCATTATATTGATTGAACGTCCTATCTGACATTTTTTGTAGCTTTGCTCGCGTTCGGGACAAATCGATTGTGATGGACAGCGCACCTTATTGAGAAACTACCAAATTACTGAGACACCTCCTTAGAAACACCACCACTCTTAGTACAAGAACTTAGAGTCTACTTTTGAATGAAAAGGAGTTTATCAGTAATGTGGTAATGGTATGGTTTCTTGATGATGTAATATAGAGAAATAGCCGTAGAAATCGCATAGAAATAATGTGGTAATACAGAATTTGTTATATTTTGGATACATTGGACGTTTGACGTAAACATATGTTAGTCATTAGTTTGTGTCGATTCCGATTGAGTTGTCGGTCTGTAGACGATTCGATATGGATGATAGGATGGATAGGTGAAGGTTGGGGAATACAATGAACCAAAGCCTACTTTTTGATGTGATGATAGCTTTGAAATATTGCATCAGTAGAATCTTGCATTTGGACCGACCCTCTGTCTTCATGACCCATCATTAATCACCATAATTTCAGCCGAAAGACGTCCACTGCTGGAGATAGGTCTCCCCCAAGCACCGCCACTTCAACCGTTTCTATGCTCCCCGCATCCATCGGATTCCTGCGGCCTTGACAAGGTCATCGATCCACCTTGTAGGAGGCCGTCCAACACTACGTCTTCCGGTACGCGGTCACCACTCCAGAAACTTTCGGCCTCATCGGCCATCAAGTTTTTCAATTCTTCGGACTGTGTCGGTTGGTTGGTTTACCAGCAGATCTCTTCATTTCTGATTCGATCACGTAGGGAAAATTCAAGTCCTCTCCATTGCCCTTTGGGTGACTTTAAGCCTTCTTATAAGGCCCATTGTGAGTGACTACGTTTCAGTGCCATAGGTCATCACTGGCAACACGCACTGGTCATAGACTTTCCTCTTGAGATACTGCGATATGTGGGACGAGAAGATATTGCGAAGCTTCCCGAATGATGCCCAGCCGAGTCGAATTCGACGATTGACCTCTTTGTCGAAGTTGGACCTACCTAACTGGACAGTTTGTCTTAGGTAAACATACTCTTCTACAATTTTAAGTGTAGCGTCTCCGATCTTCACGAGGGTGGATGTTACATGGGCATTTGACATAACCTTTGTCTTGTCCATGTTCATTTTGAGACCCACTCTTTCGGAAGCTCTACTGAGGTCATCGAGCTTCATGACACGCTGGTTTAGAATTATCTTTGGGTTGGCTTCCAGCTCAGACGGAGCCAAATTTTAATCTGCTAGAACACCATGAGGCCGTAATAATTTGATGAAAGTGGACCAATGAAACAAAGTCGTATCATAATGTAATAGTTTTAGGGCACTGACGCGTATATGGTCTTGTTTGCAGCCAATAAACTATTTTTTTTTCATCTTTTTACAGGCTTAGGTATTAATAGATTGAGGCTGACTTTTAGCCTAACCAAAGATGCTGCTAAATTAATATTTTAGACGGAGTGATTGCCATCTCACCTCACAACCCACTTATTGGGTAATCCCAATGTTTCTATGATTATACCAGCTGGATTTACAGGTTTCAAAGAATTCTTACGACTGTTAGTCATAGTGTCATAGATTTATGTGAATACTGGGAACGATGGCTTGTAGTTTAACGTATGACTATTATCGAGAAACGATAAATCACTTGCGAGAAAGTAAATCTCAGTATTTTCACCACTCAACCACAATATCCTGTTTCCTTCAAAACGAACCTACACAACCTGGAACCCATATAGCCTGTGCAAGCTTGCCCAAGCTTGGTAAGCTTGCCCAATAAATTACTGCCACATTAAGTTGGTGCAGCCGTCGAACGATGTTCGATTTCAAAGATTATCTATCACTACGACAGTATCGCGACACCGGGATCTTCCGTGAGCCGCAATAGCTTATACAGGGTGTTCTGATTTTGGGAATTAATCGATTTTGGTTCAGGAGAAAATCAGCTGTAAGGTCAGAATAATGGTTTTTTTATCTTATTGCCTGCTATGGTCTGAGAAAATAGGACTGGTATCAATATAATATTTTTTTTTTTGTGGCAAATCATGCAAGGTTACTTTACCTACTTAAGTAGCAATTTACAAACACGCTTCAGATTAAGTCAGTAGGTAAATTAAGCCATCTTCAAAGCGACTTGCTGTGAGTATTTTCACGAGACACCGTAGAGTATGTTATCAGCAGTGAAAAGCAGCTATACGGTAGCTGCCTTTCACTGCTGATAGCTTTCTACGGTGTCTTCACGATCATATTCATTCAGGAAAACGTCCACTACTGGATATTTGAATAGCCTTCAATTTTACCGAATCTCACCTAATGTTAATTAATGGCGAAAATTTCACTTGCTAGGCTAAATTAATTTCTGGGCACGCCACAATTGTGGCGATAAGTCCCCTCTTTGAGGAGTGGCTAGAGAGGCGCCACGGCGTCCTCACCTTCCGCCTGACGCAGGTTCTCACCGGACACGGTTGTTTCGGGAGGTTCCTGTTCAGGATAAAGCGGGAGGAAACGCCCGGGTGTCACCACTGTGTGGATCGCCCGGAGGACACGGTGGAGCATACGGTGGAGGTCTGCCCGGCTTGGGCGGAGCACCGCCGTGTCCTCACGGAGGCGATCGGCGGCGGCGATCTCTCACGTCCGGGCCTGGTTCAGGCCATGGTTCGGAGCGAGAGTGCATGGGAGGCCGTCACCTCTTTCTGCGAAGCAGTAATGCTCGCGAAGGAGGAAGCGGAGCGCGTGAGGGAGAGGCAGGGTTCGCGCCCTCACGCCCCTAGTCGCCGCAGGAGACGCCCTGGGCGTCGGGAGTCGCAAGCCGATTTCCGGCCACCGTAGGCGCGGGCTTGCGGACGGTGAGCGATGGGTAGCTCGCCGTCCGATAAGGACCAGGCCCGGGTCGACGGCGCGTCGTGTTCCACGCGCGCCTCAAAGAGACGTCAGCACGAATTGACGGGGTCCATTAGGGCCAATGCCTGCCAGGGTTGCGAGTTTGTCCGAAAGGGATATCGTGGCCCTGGCACACAGGCAAATGAAGGAACACGGTGGGTTTTAGACAGTAAAAGTCTGACACGTCCTCCCGCTCCGCCCAGAGCGGGAGAAGTTATTTGATAATTTCCCACCCAAAATACTTCCTTTACACTCTCAAAGCTTTTTATAGCACCCTGTACACCATGCGCAGTGGCACCCGATCGGCTTATACCGATCGCGTCTATCGCCTCAATATACCGATTATCTTGATCTAGTAGGCGAGCATAATCATTTTTATCTAACTATCTGGCTTCCTTCGGAAGTACAGCACTGATGGATGACTGAGGAGAACCGATATTTGTACCTTTTACTTGTAAGTTGTGGGTTATTTAGAAGGTAAAAGTTAGGTTAGCTGTTATTTTGTTAATAATTACTTAAGGTGCATTCAAATATCTCCTATAAATATAGCGTATACTTAATGAATGCCTGGGAAAATAATAAAATGATTGCTTAGCAAATTAACAATCAACTTAAACTGTCCGTAAATTCAAATAATAATTGCTAGAAAAAATCAATCTGTCTTTGTCCCAACTATGTTGGGGTCGGCTTCCAGTCTAACCGGATGCACCTGAATACCAGTATTTTACATGAAGCGACTGCCTATCTGACCTCCACAACCCAGGTACTGGATAACACGATACCCCTTGGTAACATTGGTTGTCATACTTTCGAGCTTCTGACGACCTATTACAACTGTCAAAGATCCACGAACCTGCTAAACAATTAATTTTCCTGACTGTACATCCTGCACATCCAGCTGGCTACTTTTTGTTACAGCTAAGTTGTCTTGGCAGACTGAAGTTGATCTTACCAAATAATATACGCCAAAAGTCATATTTAAATTTTATAAAACTCAGCTGTGGGACAAATTTTATATAAAAAACACCAACTTTTTACGTAGATATACCGGAGATTTGAAATCGTGATGAACACATTTGAATCGAGTAGCAACGATTCCATTCACACATTCCTATGCCCTTACTAATGCCATTCATAAAAATAAACGATTCATACCGATTCGAATAAAAGTATCGATATTAAAAAATCCGAATCGATTTGATCCTTTCGTTTTGATAAATGAATGGAATACAAAGGCGGCCAGTCACCGGACGTTCGAAATATAAAAATTTTAAAAAGTTTACTGCTACTGTCCGCTTGAACTATTAATCAAATCCTTTTAGAATCAGCAAAATTAATATTGCAGTCGGTTTAATCTTTATTTGTGAAGGTTCAAGGTTTATATTTGTTTGATGTAACTGTAGTTCAAAGACTTTTCCTAGTGCTCATTCATAAGATTAAATATTGACGATTTTTGGCTGCCACAGTTTTGAAGCCGTAAAGCTACGGTGTCCTAAGACTGCGGTGATCGCCACATAGCGTCCGCAATTTACCGTCGGATGACGTCACTAAAACGTTATTTATGAAAGTAAGTTGGTGTTTCCCTAGAGAGCATTTTGACTCCGTAAAGTCAAACCCCGGTGCCATAATTTTCATGTAATCATCAAATCTACGAATAACATCAAAAAGTCCGTAACGAAATTCAAAGTAAGATCAAACTAAAACAGCCAACCACTAACAATATTGACTAAAATAATACAAATCGATTTATTACCTTTGTAAATTAAACAAACAACACGACGCTAACTATGAGTAAGGGGCTAAGCAGCAATTATACAGACACATCGTCCATCAATTGATTTAGTGTAGCTTCTCTTATTTATTGTCGGTAAATATTATTTATAGATGCCACAGAAATGGTATAAGTATGGAAGATGAGAAAATTGTGGAAGGGGTGGTTTTATCTTAGAACCAAGTAATTTAAATTAATCGTAGCCTAACTTTCTTTACCTGCGTCTCTGTCTAGATAAATAGTAACGAATATTTATTGTCCGTTTGTCTAGATATAATATGTCCCGGATTATTAAAATTTTAATTGAATTGCTATTAATTTATTGCAATATGGTTATATTATTTACAACTTATATGTTTGAATTAATTCTACAATATTATTTTATGTACTTAATTAATATTTTCTAATTTAAATTGAGGTATTTTTATATTTGTACATCTAATACTTATGTTTCATGTTAGATATTCGAACGCAATGTGAATTACTACTAAATAAATAAATTGATTGGCGCAAAAACGGCCGAACGGATTTGGATGAAATTTGGCACACAGGGTATAAAACCCTGGATTAACAAAAAGGATACCTTTAATCCCGGTGGTATGTTCTCGTGGGATATTTTCTGAACAACTATGCGTGCGATGCCGCAAGAAAAAACTAGAATACACTAAAACTCAGCTCAACAACGCTGTTTTTCTATGAATGTATGGATTAAAACAAAAATCAAACAAATAATTCTCGAGTTATACGCGCAATAACGTGCAGAGAGAGAGATATAGTTATCTAGAAGATGAATTTTCCAATATTATGGAGCAATGTAATTTGGAAATTTGCCAAATTGTCATTAATATCCTAAGTATGTTACACAATTAGCGTTCCTCGTGTATTTGGATTAGTGCAAATATTGTAAAAAAAATTGGCGAAAAATATGAAAAAGAAGAATATTCTAAGTACTAGCTAAGTTTATAAAACATATTTAAATAATTTAGTTCTTAATTGACGACGCAAACGGCATTCATTATTCTCACAAAAAAAAACATACAAAACCCTTACTAAGTAGGTATTCCAATCTAACAACAAATGGCATGTTTCTAACTTACACACAATTTACCGATCGACCACACAAATAATAATATTATTAATTCGAATCCGGAATCCGGTCCTGGAGCGTCGCCCCATGAATCTTCGACATCCGCCAGGGAGGCATTCAATTTGTCACTCCTGTCAAAATAATGTAAACTGCTTAAAATAATCGGACATTATCGGCTTGGCGTGAATCGGGCGATATCGGATCTGTGAAGTAAATCTTGCTCGATTTTAGATCGATCATGATAGGTTTTTTTATTTTCTTTAATGCTTTCTTTTTCCATCACTGCGCGGTATTTTTCTTCTAAGTGTTTATAAGCTTCTGGGGACTACAGAGACCATGTACAGTAAATTGATAACGTAAACCATAAATTTCCAAATGAAAGGACTAATACACTTTTTGATCCTTACCTCCTCAATAGTCTAACCAATTTTGTTTTTATGTTGGTATTCTATAGGATTTTAACTCTTTCAATTACGCAATGTAAATTGTCTTTGTTCCCTGGCCCTGACATCAAGCAATGGACAAGATTGGTAAACTTTTATTGTTTGAAATTGCAAAAATTGCACACATACAAAGTAGCCAAAAGCCTCGTGGCTTTTGGCTACTTTGTATGTGTGCAATTTATAATGTCAATTCTCATTCTCGATTCTTTATTGCATTCCTTATGTAATACATTGATGGTTTAAAAAATAAAAGATCAATATGGACCCTGTCGGACACAGCAGAATTAGGAAAGAGGAAGAGGGCTAAGTAACTCAAACTCAACTCAACTCAAAGCATTTATTTCAATTAAACCATTTACAGGCACTTTTTAACTGTCAAAGAGTCGGTCAGTTAGTCAAAAATTGGAAGCTATTTGCCCATTCCAAAACGTAGATCTCTATGGAGAAGAATAGGCAAGAAACTCCAAGGACACTCTTTTAAATCAAGATATTACAAAATCCTGGGTACATTATTCCTATCGCTTCTACGAGTATATGTGAGAACAATGTAAAAAACAAAAAAAATATATATTAAAAAAAAACAATTCAAAATGTAAGATTAAAAGATTACAAAATAAGCGAGAGTTAAGAGATGACCAGCCTCAACTGACGGCGCCCGTTCAAGAACATGACGCGTAACAAGGAGGGGTGCGTTTTGCAGGTGCAGAATAAATAATTATTCTTTCTTTCTTTCTTTTCTAACTGCGGAACTAAAGCCGAAGTTTAAAATCAAACAGACGCTGCTATCCTCTCCCAAGTTTGAAGAAAAAACCAAAATATGTAGGGTTTTACCTAACATATGAACAGCAACGGACAGCAATCACATCTTTGACCTCAATCGAATTGCTTGGGTACAAAACAGTGTAGCTCTTAGTGACAATAATGCAATTTAGGTCAATCAATCAGCGTGCCTTTTCCAACTATGTCAGGGTCAGCTTCCATTCTAACCGAATACCAACTGAATACCAGTATTTTACATGGAGCGACTGCCTATTTGACCTCCAGTTACTGGGTAACACGATACCCCTCGGTACGACTGATTATCAGACTTTCAGGCTACCAGTAACGAATGCCAAAGATCTACGAATGACGTGCTCCCGAGGCACAGAGAGGTCTCGATATGTAATGGATGGTCAGCCATCCACGAACTGACCGCGAGAGCGTAGCTTAATCTTCGATCGACCTGCAGCTGGTATTACTTAGCCACAAGCCCCTCTTGTCCAAAAAAAAACATTAGTTTTATTCCGAATGTCGATAAAATTCAATGATAAAATCAAGGACTGGCACAGTAAAATATTCGTCATACTTATTGCATAGTTATTTAAATGACACTCAGTTATTTTTGCGATCAAAAGAATACTTATCATTTGTTGACGCTACCGCCCACGTACTGTCCCTCGCGAAAGTACATTACTGATACAAGAATATTACTTTTTTGGGCCCTAAAATGTCGCTAAAGGTAAAATTTGAACTCATTTTTTCGTTTCAATGCTTAATATTTTTGATTTGAGCAGAATTTTATGTATGATAGAAGCACAGTCAATAAAATTTACACGGGATTTGCTATAAAAGACCAGAAGAGTCTCGTGATTGCTTTTATTAGTAGTAAAATATCTTTGAACTTCCGGAATCCTTGTGGAACAGTCCCGTGGGGTAATTGCGTGACACAATTACAATTGAAATGCCTTTCATTTTGACAGTTCGACATCATTCATTGCGTTATTTACGTTGTCGAGCAGACGAATTTTTCAGATATGTGAAGCAACGGATTTCCGTCAAAATCCTTCGGATTGTGAAAGAGAGTGTGTTACGCAATTCGGTTATATAATTTCATGAAGCTCTCAGTTGATATACATTGATTTACTAGGTACCAATTTGCACAGAGAATTAAAGAAAGGGAATTACAGAGCAGAGTAAGAGATGAGAGTGATGTGAGTGTGAGTGATTATTGCAGTTATTTTCAAAACAAATAGCGTAAAGTCATCTCAATTAATGTCTTTTCCTTGAATTGTTATGTATATACATAATGTAGGGATATATAATAGTAAATATATGTGTATTATACTAAGTTTATTACCTATTTATGTACTTGTGTACCTATTTTATTTTTAATTAATTAAGTTATATTTTAATATTTTATAATATTATTATTTTCTCTCAATTAAAGCAACCGCCATCTTATCTCTTCACCACCTTTGGTTGACTGGTAGAGAATGCCTAACGCATTAAGTCCGCCTTTATACGTTATTGTATGTGAGTTTAAATAAATAAAGAAATTACCTGATAACCTACATATAAAGCCAACCCAATAGAATATAATACTTTTATTTCAGACAAAGTCAATAGTAGTAGTAACAATTTTACTTATCTAGTGTTAGTACAGACACAGATTAACAAAACAATTAAAATTAAAATACAGCGTGGAGTTTCATCCACCTCCGCCACATCGGGGAATCCCACTGATCTGCGGACACACTGAGAATACTGTCGGTGCTGCCGCGAAGACGCGGCATCAGGGATGCATATCTTTTTCTGATAATGGCGGCAAAACAATCAACGTTGTTATCGGCAAACATCCCTGACGCACTACAACTAATACGCTACTACTACCAATACAGTATCTTTCTTAAAAAATACTTTCCCTAAATACAGCAGCATCTTAGCCCCATATTGTCAGTATCGTTAAAATATGGTCTGTCGAGTCAAAGGCCGCAAGGTCTCTGAATGGTGCCTCCCAAGGATTATGTCCGTATCGGCACCCGTTGAAAAGTTAGATCGCTCCTAATTATGATTTATCGACGCCTGTGAACAACCTCAGAGGTTTTTTTAAATGTTTTTTGTTTATTCTGTACTATCGATCGACAGTTCGGGGATTAAAAACCGGTGTGGCTTTGGAAGTGTTTGGTAATAATTGAATTATTATACAAATAGGATTGTTTTGACTATGTGTTGGTTATTGGGTTTTGTTGTGGACTAGTTTTGGATAAACAGGATTATTTTGAGCAGCTACTGTACCGTAATTTATGCGAGCTTAGCCATATAGGTCCATATAGCTGAAAAAGCTCATCGTTTAATGTTATACAGTTCGAAAATTGCTGTAGTACATGATCTTACTTTGCACCTCAAACGCTAAACAATTAGCATTCATTTTCGTGAGGTCTGCAGTTGTTAATGTTGCTTGGTCAAAAGGGTCCACTTCTTTAATAAAAATATTTTATTGTTATTCCGAACCTTTTCCTCCTACCACTATGTACCTACATGGTCTGCACACTCGTGGTGTATGTGTCGATTTTTTCAAAGAATGCACCATTGAATCACTGATGGATTCGCTCACAGTAAAGTAGTTCCTTTGTTCAAATCCGGTAATGGGCATCAATGGCAATGGGCGTCCCTCAAGGTTTGATATTGGGTCCATTCCTCTTTTTAGTTTACATTAATGATTTACCCCAATTACTTCAAAATCAACCGAAGATGGTGTTATTTTCAGATGACACATCGTTGATCTTTAGAATAGACCGACGGTCACAAAATCTTGACGACGTGAATAACTCTATTCTTCAGGTCCAAGATTGGTTTACGGTAAATGATTTGGTACTAAGTTAAAAAAAAAAAACAAATGTATTAGGTTTAAATTACATGTTAGAAGTAGCGAATGTGATATCATATTGAACGGAGAAAAACTGGAATTTATTAATCAAACTGTTTTCCTAGGAATCACTATAGACGAGAAACTGCAATGGGGACCACATATAACCTCTCTGGCGGGGCGGCTAAGCTCGGCCGCTTATGCTGTTAGAAAGATAAGACAGCTAACAGATACAGACACCGCGCGTTTGGTTTATTTTAGCTACTTCCACAGCATTATTTCGTATGGCATTTTACTGTGAGGTCGGGCTGCTGACATTGAGGCCATCTTTATTTTGCAAAAGAGAGCTGTCAGAGCAATTCATAATCTACGTCGCCGCGAATCTCTTAGGGAACTATTTAAAAGGATTAATATTATGACGGTACCTTGCCAATTCATTTATGAAAATATTATATATGTAAGGAAAAATCTACATATTTTTAAGATAAGTGATAGACATCATTTTAATACTAGAAATAAAGATGAAATAGATCAACCATTTTTCAGATTATCTAAAGTACATACATCTTTTATGGGGTACTGTGTTAAATGTTACAACAAAATACCTTGTGATATATTGAAATTAAATGAGAGAAAATTTAAAACGCATATTAAAAGTACACTTTGTAAACAAGCATATTACAAGTTAGAGGATTATATCCAGGACAGGCATGCTTGGAAACATGCTGGTCCAGCTCCATAGGACAATCTAGATTTTAGACAAAATCAAACTGGTTGCTATTTTTATGGTAAAATCTGTTATTTTTATGATATTGATTTTACATTCTGTGATAACCTATACTCACGCACGGTTTTTTTTTTTAGAAAATTCTTTTACGATCCACCATGTATCTATCTAATAATTAAGTTATTTTTCATTGCTTAGTTTTTAATTCGTTTTACCTATTATGGTATAGTAATTTTATTCTAGGTGCATCGTCTTCACATATAATCATATAATTAATGTACTCAAAGAAAATATTGTAAAACATTTTTAAAAGAGTACCGGTGAAGTTTCTTGCCCATTCTTCTCCATACGAAACTACCTTTTGGAAGGGGCAAATAGAATCAATTCTATGTTTTTGTAAATTTTGACGTTCAAAAGTGCCTCTTATGTGCCTATTTGAAATAAATAATTTGACTTTGACTTTGCTCATGATTTGAATGTATGAAGTGATGACTGTACAAACATACAGTACCAGCGGGGTAATTGCGGAACACATTTACGATGGCAATCGATAGCAATGCCTTTCAATTTGACAGTTCAGCGACGTTCATAGCGTTATTTACGTGGTTGAGCAGACGAATTATGTAAACCTATGAAGCAATGGATTACGAATTTCCTTCAAAACCCTCGTATAGTGATTGAAACTGTGTTACGCAACTAGGGAAGCTTATGACACATCGATATTGAGAAAGAAACTGTCACACAGTCATGAGTGACAGAGAAGATGCTCTACGAAGCTGAACTTTTTCTATGCTACACTTATGGATATCAAAACAATAAAACCTTTCAAGTATTTCCTTATAATTCAACCATAATAAGCAGGTTCTGTGACCGTGTCAAACTCCTTGCAGACGAACATTCCACCCCTGGAGAAGACTTCTGTTCGCCACAGCATACGTCCGTACGGCATGCTTGGAACCCAGATATGCTGCAGCTGATTCACATCCAAATACTTGAAGATGGAAACACCCTGGAAAAATTCAAGTGAATTTAAGCACCTGTTCCACCGCCGGTGATTAGCGAGAAGCGAGTAGAGCTGGGAGCTAAAGAGGAGTTATTTATTTGAAAGAGTTCGATAACTCTTTGAAACAAATGATTCCTTTTTCCAGTAGTGCGAACATTCAAAAACCAACTATTAATATACGTATCTCATTAACTGACGGGATAATCAAACTAATCGTTTCTTGAGCGAGAAAATAGTCGTTATTTCGTCAGCGGTGAGTCAGATGCCTAAGAGTACTTTACTTTCCTAGTTTCGAAGTCAAGTGGTACCCTGAGTCAGTCGAGTGACGTCAAAGTTTGGTTCACCGAAACTTGAGAAAAAGATGTTAAGTAGCTTAGCTTGGCTAGCTTCTTGCAGTCGTACAGAACTGATTGAGGACTTAAGATGAGTACTGTCTAGAATAAAGTCGCTGGTAGCAGCTACATGACAATCATTTTTTTTATTTCTATGTTACAGGGTTTGGTTTTCGCACTTAGTCCTTCATGTGGACCATTATGCGTGGGCCATGGCGGTCGGCAAGAGTAGGCGAGGATCGACTAAATACTTTGCTATTGAAGGTCCACGGCATCATTAGCGGTCGACTTTACTATAGGCTGACAACCATGATAAAAGTCTTCCTTATGCAGACTTTTCCAACAAAAGCCTTCGATGGGCCGATTTAATCATCATCAGCGCATAGCATATATATAGGCCTCTCCTATTGCACGCCTTTCAGCGCGATTCTCGGCAACTCACATCCAGATACTACCAGCCATCCTGTGAAGATCGTCGCCCCACCTAGCCTGAGAGTGTCCTACATTACGCTTGCCGAATCTCAGTCTCCACTCAAGAACACGTTTACCCCAACGGTCATCGGTTCCACGGCCAATAGCGGCCGATTGGCACTTCAGCTATACTTATTCTGTGAGCTATGTCGACAACTTTATCAGGTATAAAATGTAATTATAGCTGTACTTAAAACGTAACCTTACCTTTGAGAAAATACAGTTATTTTTGTCATACTTGATCCCGATGGTTGTCAAGGTGAAGTGCAGTATTACACCGTGGCAATTCAGGTTGTTAAAACGCTGGATTTCGTGCCATTTGCCATCGCACCAGGTGAAGCATGTGATTTTGAACTGAAAAAAGTTTAAATATTATAGCAGTGTTTATTTAGATTTTTTGCAGTAAACCTAGATAAATACTTTGACTTATGAGTTCATTTAGAACATTTGATGGACAATTCAAACGCCGCCGCCACGACAAATTGAAGTACTTAGTTCTATTTTTTAAGACGCTCGCAGGCTGGTGCCATAGCACCGCTCGCTTCGCTTGTTCGGCTCCCGCGCGGTTGGTCACAGTTCCAACTAGTCCATTTGGTCGGGGTGCCCTGGCTTAGTTACAGCGACCAATTCGGCTCACGCGTGGTTAGTCACAGTTCCAACCGAACCTACAATAACAATCAATGTCGAAATTATAACAATTGAACGAGTTGCCAATTTGCCTTCGACATAATTATTACATAACTGGGAGCGTTTGTAAACGGACGGCGCCGTATACACCGTATTTTAATCGTCTTACAACGGCAGCCCACTTCATTTATCCAATGACTACTAATCATTTATGAAAGTAAAAATATATTTATAAACATTTGAATAATTAACAAAAAAAAAATATTCGCATGACGTAGTTGGAAACACCCTGTTACGAGCGTGGCGCGAGCCTTGCGTTCCAAGGGCGGCGCGGAATGGAGTGCAAGGACAGGAAAGTGCTAGACAAAATCAAACTGTTGCTATTTTTATGGTAAAATCTGTTATTTTTTATGATATTGATTTTACATTCTGTGATAACCTATACTCACACACGGATTTTTTTTTTTTTTTAGAGAAACTTACTTTTACGATGTTTGTAAGTGAGCACCATGTATCTATCTAATAATTAAGTTATTTTTCAGTGCTTAGTTTTAATTCGTTTTACCTATTATGGTATAGTAATTTTATTCTAGGTGCATCGTCTTCACATATAATCATATAATTAATGTACTCAAACAAAATATTGTAAAACATTTTTTAAAAGAGTACCGGTGGAGTTTCTTGCCCATTCTTCTCCATACGAAACTACCTTTTGGAAGAAGCAACTAGAATCAATTCAATTTTTTTTTGTAAATTTTGACGTTCAAAAGTGCCTCTTATGTGCCTATTTGAAATAAATGGTTTGACTTTGACGGCTCGCACCGCGCTCATAACAGTCAAACTCAAACTCAAACTCAAAGCATTTATTTCAATTAAACCATTTACAGGCACTTTTGAATTGTCAACAAGTCGGTCAGTTACAAATATGAAGCTAGTTGCCCATTCCAAATAGTAGGTTCCTATGGAGAAGAACGGGCAAGAAACTCCACAGACACTCTTTTAAAATAAAATATTTGATACAAAGTATTGGTTACATCATTCTTATTGAAAATATACATGTAAGAACGATGCAAAACGACAGAAGCGTCCGTGATAAAAAAAAACAATTCAAAACTAAAATAATTAAAAATAAGCCGTGGCAGCTAAGAGATGACCAGTCCCAACTGACAGCGCCCGTTCACGAACATGACGCATGGATCAGCACCATTCAGCTCAACCATTTTGAAGGGAGCTAAATGACCCAACACACACGCCACCATCAGCGAGACATCTGAGTGAGCATGACATACTCTCAGCTGCCAGGGCATATTCAAGTCAATGAAAGACATATTACCCGGTAAATGGTAGCTCTATTGTACATAGTACTCACACCTGTGCTATGCAATTATATTATGTAATTATATTGCATAATTATGCAGTGTGTTTCAAACTACATCATGCGACATAATGAATAATATTAAAAACAGGTCACGGTGTGTTTAATCAGAAATCATACAATCTGCCTGCGACATATCGATGAAAATTAGAAAGAAGGTGTATTATGTACACCTGGACAGGTCCACTCAAATCTGTGTAGTTCTTTCGTCAAAAGACCATGTCAGATACCAATCTACATTGTTCTCAATTGATCCGACCAAGATTATATCCGTATTTTATATACACATTGACATTGATTAATTTTATATATACAATGACATGAATATTTACTTTGTTAAGTATTATATTGTTTTAAGTATTGTAAATGTGACTATGTGGGTTATTGTTCATTTTTATTTTTTTCTCAGTTAGTTTTTATCATAGTCTGGCAGTTTGTGTGATTTTATGCGGCCTACCCAAATGTCCTTTCTTTGGTATTGTTCGTTGAATCGTTGAGCTCCTTAAGTTCTTAGTTGAGCTGCACGACTACTGACAAATGCGTGCACTGACTGGACAGGTCCCCTCAACCTGTGTGGTTCTTTCGTCAAAAGATCATTTCAGGCACCAATCTACATGGTCTTCACATGATCTGACCAAGATTATGTCTGGACTTTAAAAAGAGACTGTGACCTCTGAGTTTCTTTCGGCCTTTCTTCTCAGAGTAGTCGGATACGAAACGCCGACCTCATCTAGTTTTTTTTAATATGATTGACGTGTAAAAGTGTTTGTACAAACCTACTTACAGAAATAAATCATTTATCATTTATCACCGCTAACCAATGGTGTAGTGAAATCACGAAAAAAAAAACAATTAGGGGTGGCTTTCTCCATATAATATAATCGAGGGATGAAAAAAAAATCAATACACATAAGCGTGTCGAGAAAGGTCAATTATCGAATATCTCAATTGTCTGCTATGGCTACCTTAACTTCCTTAGTGTCTTTCAAAACCGTAAGATTCCCTCCCAGCATGTTCTTCCCGTCGATATTCAGGACCCATGGATCATAGAACATTGGCGGATTCTTCGAGTATGGCCTGCGAGGATTACTGCAGTTCTTGACACTGACGATAGAAGTTTTAAAAGGACCCTGAAAGATTACAGTGTTGAAATTTGTGGCTGAAAATGTATTTTATCTAAACAACTTATTTATAAACTAGCTTTTGCCCGCGGTTTCGCCCGCATGGATGTCGGATAATATGGTCCAACGGGAACGTACTACCAGGAAGTATCCTAGGTCCTAACACAAATCATGGCCTATCCGTACGCCTTTAATCCAAACCTATTCTCCCGTTAAAGAGTGAAAGGTAACAGATAGCCAGCTATTAAGTTGTAATAACTTTTGACCTAGAGGACCGATTTTAATTAAATAAAGCCTAAATGTTATCCGGACTACGACTATAATTATAATCCCTTAAATCCCTTTAAAATAAGTATCCAAAATGTTAATAAAACTTGTGAATTTTAAAATAGGGGATGATTCTACAAAAAAGCTGTAAGACGTAATTCTTTATTTCTTACCAAATTCATATCCCTTACCTAACGTAAGAAATGCTGGGTTTCATATAGATACTTTCAACCTCTCCATGACCCCCTTTAGACAAAAATTAGCCTATGTCCTTCCCTAGAACGTCCTTTTCAAATTTCATCTAAATCTATACAGTGGTTTAGGTATAAAAATGTGTCGAAAATTAAAGTTATGCTGGTCACGCTCTCGTACATATTGCACGCACATGTTAGCAAAATTATTTTTAAGACTTTAACCTTTGACGGTCCTTGCGCACGATGACATCCGCGATGAAAATGTTATTACACCGTTATTACACATTTGACCAAGGAAACGGAATTTATTGACATAAATACTAAATCTTGGGTCCCCTATGTTGTTTCGAACGCCGCTGTTGCGACACACGCTGTTGCGAATTATTTTTCCACTGCCTCACAGGTTCGAAAGCTCATGGACTCGAATGAAGTAGTCGCGAAAGACGCTGTTTCGAAAAACATTTTCACTGCCTCATACGCTCGAATGCTTGTGATTTCGATTTATTTAGTCATAAAGTGTACAGAAAAGTATTTAAGCAGTAATTAAATAAAATCAACAAATTCGGTGTCAACATCATCATTTAATATAACGTATAGTAATTTAGTTAAATTGGATATTGATGAAGAGTTTTTGTTTTGGTAACTGAATTTACCAACAATAGAGGGGACCTGGCGCTCGGCGGTCGCTGCCGCGGCACGCTCGCTTCGCTCGCTCGCCTTCGCGCGTTAATGGTCACTGTTCTAACCTAACCTAACCCAAGTGATTAAATACTTTTCTGTACCCTTTATGACTAAATAAATCGAAATCACAAGCATTCGAGCGTATGAGGCAGTGAAAATGTTTTTCGAATCAGCGTCTTTCGCGACTACTTCATTCGAGTCCGTGAGCTTTCGAACCTGTGAGGCAGTGGAAAAATAATTCGCAATAGCGTGTGTCGCAACAGCGGCGTTCGAAACAACATAGGGACCCCACAAATCTTAGCTCAATTTACGGAACATGACCACATTTCCAATACCATATATCAGTTGAAAAGAAGTACATACAACTATCAATATTACTTGTGAATTTTAAAATCATTTCACACCCCTTGAGATTTTACAAAAAAGCTGTAAGTAATTATTTATTTGATTAATACAGGTACGTATAAACTGATGTTACAAATAACGTAATTCCTTATTTCTTACCAAAAGCATAAAGAATATTCATATGCTCATAACTTAACAAATCTGGTTTGCCATACCAACTTTAATCCCCCTTATAGGATTATTTTAAAACAAAAAGTAGCCTATTTCCTTTCCTAAGATGTCATCTGTTATTTTTTTTCGTGATCTGTTCAGTGGTTTAGGCGTGAACATACAGAAAGACAGAGCTACTATCTAATTTATAATATTAGTATAAATGAAAAATCTTTCAGCGATTAGCAATTCACAAACGTAATGAGAAATTACAAAAACTTAGTTAAAAATAATCAACTTACCGAAGTTGGAGTCGGTTCAGTTCCGGAATAGCATATTGGTAATAAATATAATGATAACAAAAATAGAAAAATAGAAAAATGAATATTCATGTCCGTTCGATATAGAATCTAGTCAGTTAAAAACACATCAAATTTTGATGAGTTGCAGTTGCAGCTAATGGTTAGATAGGGTACCTCCCTACAGCAAATGAGGCATAAAACGATTATAATCTATTTCATGTAAATTACATTTCTTACGTGATTACATCTAAGCGGGTTTATGCATGGGAGGATACATCATCACAAGGATGATCATAGAAATATCATGTGAAAGGTGATAGAGCCAGAAAGGGGGGGGAAACAGAGATGATGGTTGATAGAGATGAATGGAAGGATAAGGTATGCTGTGCAGACTCCAAATAAATTAGGATAAGCGCAGGAAGACGATGTTGATGATATTTATGTCATCTAAGCAGTTTCAGTCATAGTATCAAATTCCTTGCAGGCGAACGTTCCAGCTTGTGAATATTTCTGATTTCCAGCTTGTGAATTTTCTGATCGCCACAGAATGTCTCCATACTTGACCTTAGAAATCCAAAAATGCACTAATCGATTCAAGTCCAACTTTTCGAAGAAGTAGGATCACTGAAAGACAAGCGTAGTCGGTATAAACCGTATCTGACGCTTACTGGGAGAGGGACGTTGACATCGTAAAAGTTAATGGGAGATAGATTCGTCTTTTACTTTGTTAGTTCTTAGCTAATAGAAATATTCATAATGCCCTTAGTCACTTGAACTGTTACAACTCTTTAATTTTTGTTGGTTCGCTGTAACTATCTTTTTCTTATTTATCTGTACCAGTGTCCTTGGTTTCAGTATTGTCTTTATATCCTACGAGTACTAGACAGATTCGAGATCTACAAACACTATGGTTATTTATTCAGCTGCTCCCAGGCAAAACTTGTCTTGGGACCATTGCCATGTGACTAACCGTATTCTCAGCTTATCACTTCCAGCGACTGCCATGGGTGTTTACGATTACTGCTGCGGCAGAAACCATAGGCTGTTAGCTGTGCCTCCATGTCGCACCGTCGCACGTGCTAAGTCCCCATTACCTCACACTCTGGTCGTACTTAATGATCTCTTTGATTCTAATCCAACAAACGATCTGTTTGCGGATGAATGGACGAAGATTTTACGTGATAATTAAAATTTAAATAAATAAATTAACAACATTATTGCATCAACGAGCAGTCTTTGAGGAACCAAATTAGTGACGGCACACTCAAGTCAATCTTTCTCAGGCTTACCTTGATGTAGAGGCAGCTTGCATCCTCTCATACTTGATGTGCATGGTGGCGCACTGAAGGGCAGCACCATACCGTGCCCGAGACAGGTTGTTTATAAGGTAGGAATCCTCACATTTACCATTGCGTAGTATGAACCCTCTGACTCTTATCTGAGATAATTTGCTGACAATAATCATAGGTATTTGATATACAAAATAAGACACAGTTTCTGCGATTTCTATTTCTTTTACCTAAGTCGATTATTGGGTTGTCCTTGTGACCTTTACTAAGTTCCTATTACTCGTCTCGTCTTAACATCACAGCTGTATTCCTCAAAGGTGTTAATAAACCCCACAAACTTCAGTCTGCTACTGGACTGGCATATCCTTATTATTATTTTATTATTTATTCATCATCAAGTAACAATAGACCCATACTAATTATTAGGCATAAAATTTCAATACAAATACAAGCCATTTCAAATCGTGTAATATTTAAAGGTGTGCTTTAAACACAGGATTGCACGCTCTGTGGAAAGTTTAGGTCGAAAACCAAACTGGTTATCATGCAGTGTTACATGTCTATTTAACTGCGTGTTAAGCACACCGTCAAATACCTTTGCCACTACAGTTGATATGAAAAAGTCAAATAACGCTTTACTCGACCGGGGATCGAATCTGGGACCCCACAGGACTTAATTTCACGAAGTTTATATTTTCGGTAATAACATTTTTGTTACTGACCTAGATTCATATACAGACTTAGATCATCATTATATTGGTGTAATATTAATGTGTACCTTCATAGTCTTCGTATCTTTCAAGAGGGTAATACTTCCTTTACTTATCGTGCTGTTGTGAGTGGGTTGGTAGACTACCGAAGTATTCTACACGTAAGGGTTACCGCAGTCCTTGATGCTGGTGATCAAAGTTTTGAAGGGAACCTGAATTATTATTGAGCTGAGAATCTTATTCTGCTATAGATCATTTCTTGTATTTTTTTTTTACAAAACAGGCTTTTGTACAACATAGAATAAATATTTAGGTGACAAAGTTTTTCTGTTTGTTGTCAAATACAAAGGTTGTTAACAGGTATACTTTTTAGTTGCAACACCGAAGCCTTGACCGCTACCGTAGCCTTGCCGCTTCTTCAATAAAAATATTTTATTTGTCATCCCAAAACTTTTCTCCTACCATTATCGGACTGCCGAGATATTGCAGTGCCTCTGGCATGTTTGCCGAGGCACACGTAGACAGTTTTGCTGCAGTCATGTGCAAGCGCTGCACCGCCGTCCTAGCGCGCATGCGTGCTAGTAACAACAGCATCCTGTGTGCATTGTCGGACAGGTGGGATTTTCCGATGCTCGCGCGCTGGATACGACTGCACGCAGTCAAGTAAACATGCGCATGGGTATCGGAGTTTCCGTGAGTGTTGTTTGTATTTTTGTTTGATTGTTTTGTTTTTAAAGTGTCTTGTCTTGTCATTACTAACATTCGTTTCTTATAAGCATATCTGTGTTACTAACAAGTTTTATGGATGTATTGAAAATCTGAAATAAATGAATAATAATAATAATTACGTACCTACATTATTTGCACACTCGTGGGCAATACCTTACTCGTGGCCTTAAGTATCGATTTTTTCAAAGAATGCACCATTGTATCACTGATGACAAGATGCTCATGATTTTAATGTTTGAAGTGATTGACTGTGCAAACATACAGTACTACTGGGGTAATTGCGTAACACAGCGTCAGCCACGTTCGTTGTGTTATTTAAGTCGTTGAGCAGACGAATTATTCAAACCTATGAAGCAATGGATTACGAATTTCCATCAAAGCCCTTGGATTGTGATTGTAAGTGTGTTGCACAAGTAGGGTGCTGGACGCTTATGACACATCGTTATTGAGAAAGAAACTGTCACACAGTCATGAGTGACAGAGAAGGTGCTATAAGACGCTAAACTTTTTCTCTTTCCCAGAGAGCCTAGGAGGCCTGTATCCCAGTAGCGTTACAGGCTGATTGAGCATATAGCTGCAATTATCAAAACAATAAAACCGTATTTCCTTATAATTCAACCATAATAAGCAGGTTCTGTGACAGTGTCAAACTCCTTGCAGACGATCATTCCAGCCTTGATGAAGGTTTCTGTTCGCCACATAAGACGTCCGTACGGCATGCTTGGAACCCAGATATGCTGCAGCTGATTTACATCAAAATTCTGAAAGGTGTAAAAACCCTGGAAAACGTCAAGAGAATTTAGGCACCTGTCCGCACGATTACCGAGAAGCGAGTAGAGCTAAAAAGGAGTTATTAGTTGGAAAGAGTTATTACTTAGTTTTTTTTTGGACTTACTTCCTGGATATAATCTCTTCATTATTTTTTTACACTAAATACCTACAATTATAATTTAAAAAAAATATTTGTGGCTTTTTTGGACAGGATTTTGATTCAGATTTGTAACAATTGTAATGGCAATCATGTCATTTGGTTTAAATAGGTTTTTATTTTTAAGTACCTAATATTTTTAATGATTCTTTTTTAATTTGTGAATGTGAGAACGTTGTAGGGTTACAGAACCGTGGAGTTTCTTGTCGACTTTACTATAGGCTGACGATCATAATAATTCTTCCTTACACAGACTTTTTTAACAAAAGCCTTCGACGGCTCGATTTAATTATCATCATCATCATCAGCCCACAGCAGTCCACTGCTGCACATAGGCCTCTCCAATTGCAAGCCATTCAGCTCAATTTTCAGCAACTCACATCCACTGCTACCAGCCACCCTGAGAAGACCGTTCTACATTACGTTTGCCGATTTGCGGTCTCCACTCAAGAACACGTCTACCCCAACGGTCTTCGGTTCTACGGCTAATATGACCGGCCAATTATCACTTCAGCTTGCTCACTTTATCAGAAGGCCAATTCTCGTCCTTAAAAACGTTCAAATTCAAGTTGCGATCTCATGTCAGCGACAATCAATGTCAAATACTTGTCAAAATAGTAGGGAAATTAGAGGACTTTTTGACAGATTTACACTGAGATTAGAATGCGAACGTTCTTAAAAATACGGGAATTGCCCCTCAGGTATAAAATGTAATTATAGTTGTATTTAATACCTAACATTACCTTCAAGAAAATACAGTTTTGTTTGTCATACTTGATCCCGAGGGCTGCGAAGGTGAACTGCAGCATAGTACCGTGGCAATCCAGGTTGTTAAAACGATGGGTTTGGTGCCACTTGCCATCGCGCCAGGCTAAGCATGTGAGTTTTATCTGAAAAGAGTTTAAATATAGCAGTGTTTATTTGGATATTTTGCAGTAAACCGAGATAAATACCTACTTTGACTTATGTTTCATTTAGAACATTTGCTGGACAATTCAAACGCCGCCGCCGTTTACAAGGTGCAGCGGCAAATTTAAGTATTTAGTTGTATTTTTTAAGACACTCGCAGGCCACTACCGTGACACCGCACGCTTCGCTTGTTCGGCTCGCGCGCGGTTAGTCACAGTTCTAACTAATCCAGTTGGTTGGTTTACCCTGGCTTAGTTACCGGGGCCAATTTGGCACGCGCGTGAATGTTCACAGTTCCAACCGAACCTACAATATCAATCAATGTTGGAATTATAACAACTGAACGAGATGCCAATTTGCTTTCTTGGTATTAAATGATAAGAAAACTAAATAAGTAAGTAAGATTAGTGACAGGCATAATTTTAACACTAGAAATAGGAACAAATTAGATCAACCACGTTTCAGATTGGCAAAAGTACACACTTCTTTTATGGGCTACCTACTGTGTAAAATGTTATAATAAAATACCACTAGATATTCTTCAACTAAATGAGAAGAAATTTAAAACATGCATTAAACGCACACTATTAGTCAAACATATTTGGATGATTATATCGTAGATAAAAATGCTTGGCTTAATGTTGGTCCTGCTCCACAACCACTTGGGCTCACTTGTTAAAATTTTAATATTTAGAAGTAATTCTTCCCCCTTTTTTTTGTTTTGTTCTGACATTACAATCTTATCGTTTATTTTTATGTATTTAATCAAGTTTTAGTTGTTAAATACTTCAATAGGTAATAATGATTTTCCATTTGCTAGTAAAGTTTTATTAATCATTGAAATACATCGCAAGCTATAGTTTTGTACAATTTAAAAGCATTTTTTCATTTTGTGAGTGTGAGTACCATGGAGCCGTGTATTATGCTATGATATAGGTATGTTGACTTAAAAAAGCCATCAGCAGCATCATGTCATGCTTACTTAGATGTCTCGCTGATGGTGGCGCGTGTGTTAGATCATTCGGTTCCCTACAAAATGGTTGAGCTGGATGGTGCTGATCCACGTGTCATGTTCGTGAACGGGTGCCCTCAGTTGAGACTGGTCATCTTTAACTGCCAGGGCTTATTTTGTAATCTTGTCATCTTATGTTTTGAATGGTTTTTTTTTTTACATTGTTCTCACATATAGAAGCGACAAGAAAAATGTACCCAGGATTTTGTAATATCTTGATTTAAAAGAGTGTTCTTGTAGTTTCTTGCTTGTTCTTCTCCATAGAGATCTACGTTTTGGAATGGGCAAATAGCTTCAACTTTCTGACTAACTGACCGACTCTTTGACAATTTGAAAGTGCCTGTAAATGGTTTAATTGAAATAAAAGCTTTGAGTTTGAGTTTCGACATATTGTATAACCGCGAGCGTTTGTATACGGACGGCGCCGTATGTATAATGACGAATCATACAATCTGCCTGCGTCATATCGATGAAAATTAGAATGAAAATGTATTATGTACACCGGTGTAGTAAAATTACGAAAAAAAAAAAACAATTAGGGGTGGCTTTACCCATACATGTAACCGAGGGATGAAAAAAAAACACCAATATAAACGTGTCGAGAAAGAGGTTATTTGTCGAATTTGACTCGGTTGTCTGCTATGGCTACCTTAACTTCCTTAGTGTCTTTCAAAACCGTAAGATTCCCTCCCAGCATGTTCTTCCCGTCGATATTCAGGACCCATGGATCATAGAATATTGGCGGATTCTTCGAGTATGGCTTGCGAGGATTACTGCAGTTCTTGACACTGACGATAGATGTTTTAAAAGTACCCTGAAAGATTACAGTGTTGAAATTTGTGGCTGAAAATTTATTTTATTTAAACTAATTATTCATAAACTAGCTTTTGCCCGCGGTATCACCCGCGTGGATGTCGGATATGATCCCACGGGAACGTACTACCGGGATAAAAGTATCCTAGGTCCTAAACCAAATCATGGCCCTATCCATTGTATGCCTTTTATCCAAACTCGTTCACCCGTTAAAGAGTGAAACGTAACAGATAGACATATAATAAATTGTAATAACTTTTGAACTAGAAGACCGATTTTAATTAAATACATGCCTAAGATACGGACTATGACTTTATTTACAATCCCTTAAATCTCTTTAAAATAAGTACCAAAAAATATCAATATTACTCGTGAAATTTAAAATAGGAGATGATTCTACAAAAAAGCTGTCAGACGTTCTTTATTTCTTACCAAAATCATTTTGAATGTTCATTTCCCTTACCTAACTTAAGAAATGCTGGGTTTACTATACAAAATTTTACTAACTACTGATATCTTATATAAAATGAGTAATCTGCTTTCCGTAAGAAAACTGTACATTATCCAAATAGTTTTAAAAAAGCATAAAACCCTGCAATATGATCCACACTTATTACGAAAAAGGAGGACCGACATTGTTGCACAAATTCCTAAAACCAAAACCATGTTTGCTTGAAGACAATTTAATAAACGGTCTGCTCAACTGTACAACAAAATAAACAGACATATTAACATATACTCAAAAAAAAGTTATGAATGTAAAAAAACAATAACCAGTTGGATAAAGACACTTACATATGATGAAACGGAGGCACTTTTAGAGCACATAAAGTAGCAGATACACTCACACATACACTCTCACTTACACTTTAACATACACTCCTTACACTCTAACATTCACTCTCATTCACTCTCGCATACACTCGCGCACACACCCCCATTCACTCTCACATACAATTACACATACAGACACACTACGCACTGGTATTCACACTCGAATCACACTCTCACTAACATACTTGTTTTTATTTGATATTTTAAGATATTTTAGGTAGGTACCTACGGAATTGTTTTATAGATTAAGATTATGCTGTACTATGGAAGAGCGGAGTCTCCTAACACAGGCATTGTTTGCTTAAAAGGAGGCTCCAGACATGAAACCCTTTATATGTAAACTGAAGCATAAATAAAAACATTTTTAATTTTTTTTTTTTTTTTTAATTTTGACGTTATGGTGTGGCAGTGGTTAAGCGATTGACTGCTGCAATGCGTGTCGCGGGTTCGTTTCCCGCATGGAACAAATATTTGTATGTCCTATAAGTAGTTGTTCCGGGTCTGGCTGTTTGTGTATGAGAGTTTAAATGTTTGTAAACACACCCACGATACAGGAGATATTCCTAGTGTGGGGCAACGTTTAAAAAAAAAAAAAACTCCTTTAAAACCCCCTTTAGACATAAATTCTCCCCTCGCCTACCCCTCTTCTTCTCCTTCCCTATGTTACCATCTATGTCCTTGTCAAATTTAATCGAAATCTATAAAGTGGTTTAGGTGTAAAAAGGTGTCGAAAATTAAAATTATGCTGGTCACGCTCTCGTCGTACACATTGCACCTACATGTTAGCAAAATTATTGTTATGGTTTTAAATTGTAATAACTTTTGACCAAGTAACCCGATTTTAATGACATAAATACTAAATGTTAGCTCAATTTGCGGCATGCGAGTATGACCACATTTCTAATAAAAAAAATCCTTTCCATTTCCTTAAATCTGTTTAAAAGAAGTTCATAAAAATATGAATATTACTTGTGAATTTTAAAATCATCCCCCATTTTACCGCCTTGAGGTTTTACAAAAAAGCTGTTTGTATCAAATACAGATGCAAAAATAACGTAATTCCTTATTTCTTACCAAAAGCATAAATTTGATTTTTTTATGCTTAACTTAACAAATCTGGGTTTCCCATACAAACTTTAATCGCCTCTATTACCCTTATATGATTATTTTAAGACAAAAAGTAGTCTATATCTTTTCCCACAAGATGTGTCCTTGCCAATTTTTTTCGTAATCCGTTCAGTGGTTTAGGCGTGAAGAGGTGACAAACAGACAGACAGACAGACAGACAGAGTTACTATCAAATTTATAATAATAGTATAAATAAATAAAAATTAAGCGATCAGCAATTCACAAGCGTAATGAGAAATTACTAAAACTTAAAAATAATCAACTTACCGAAGTTGGAGTCGGTTCAGTTCCGGAATAGCATATTGGTAATAAATATGAAGAAAACAAAAATATTAAAATAGAAAAATGAATATGCATGTCCGTCCGATATAGAATCTAGTCAGTTAAAATCACATTAAATTTTGTTGAGTATCTATGCAGCCAATAGTTAGTTATGGAGTTACTAAAGCAAATGAGGCCAATAATGAACCATAAAACGATTAAAATCTATTTCATGTAAATTACATTTCCTACGTGATTACATCTAAGCGGGTTCATGCATGGGAGGATACATCATCACAAGGATAATCATAGAAAGATCACTGAAAGACAAGCTTAGTCAGTTTAAACCGTATCTGATGCTTACTGGGAGAGGGAAGTTTACATCGTAAAAGGTAATGGGAGATAGATTCGTGCTTTTACTTTGTTTACTCTTAGCTAAAAGAAATATTCTTAATGCCCTTAGTTACTTGTTACTACTTTTTACTTTTATGTTGGTTCGCTATAACTATCTTTTTCTTATTTTAAGATCTGTACCAGTGTCCTTGGTTCCAGTATTGTCTGTCTATCCTGCTAGACAGATTCGAGATCTACAAACACTATGGTTGTTTATTCAGCTGCTCCCAGGCAGAACTTGTCTTGGGACCATTGCGATTTGACTAAACGTATTCTCAGCTTATCACTTTCAGTGACTGCCATGGGTGTTTACAACACCACTTTTGCATCAACGAGCAGTCTTTGAGGAACCAAATTAGTAACGTCACACTCAAGTCAATCTTTCTCAGACTTACCTTGATATACAGGCAGTTCTTACTGTCGTACTTGATGTTCATGGTGGCATACATGAGGTGCAGCACCATACCGTGCCAGTCTAGGGTGTTTATTAGGTAGGAAAACTCACATTTACCATTGCGTAGTATGACCCCTTTGAGTCTTATCTGAGATACAATAATCATAGGTATTTGATATATACAATAAGACAAAGTTTCTGAGATATCTACCTAAGTATTATTGGGATGACGACTTTGGTCCTCGTGACCTTTACTAAGTTACTATAACTCGTGACATAACATCACAGCTGTGTTCCACGAAGGTGTTAATAAACTCACAGACTTCGGTCTACTGCTGAAAATATTCCTATGGAAAAGTCAAATAACGCTTCACTCGACCCGATGATCGAATCCGGGACCCCGCAGGACTTCATTTCACGAAGTTTATATTTTCGGTGTTATAAGATTTTTGTTGCTGACCTAGATTCATATTCAGATATAGATTATCATTATAATTATTGCTGTAATATTATTGTGTACCTTCATGTTCTTCGTATTCTACAAGTAGGTAATACTTCCTTAACTTATCGTGCTGTTGTGAGTACGTTGCTAGACTACCGAAGTATTCTTCACGTTAGGCTTGCTAGGGTTGGGCACGCCACAATTGTGGCGATAAGTCCCCTCTTTGAGGAGTTGCTGGAGAGACGCCACGGCGTCTTCACCTTCCGCCTGACGCAGGTGCTCACCGGACATGGATGTTTCGGGAGGTTCCTGTTTAGGATTAAGCGGGAGGAAACGCCCGGGTGTCACCACTGTGTGGATCGCCCGGAGGACACGGTGGAGCATACGGTGGAGGTCTGCCCTGCTTGGGCGGAGCACCGCCGTGTCCTCACGGCAGCAATCGGCGGCGGCGATCTCTCACGTCCGGCCCTGGTTTAGGCCATGGTTCGGAGCGAGAGTGCATGGGAGGCCGTCACATCCTTCTGCGAAACAGTAATGCTGGCGAAGGAGGAGGCGCCCTCGCGCCCCTAGTCGCCGCAGGAGACGCCCCGGGCGTCGGGAATCGCAGCCCGATTCCCGGCCACCGTAGGCGCGGGCTTGCGGACGGTGAGCGATGGGTAGCTCTCCGTCCGATAAGGACCAAGCCCGGGTCGACGGCGCGATCAAAGTCTTGAAGAGACCCTGAGTTATTGTTGCGCTGAGAATTATTTTGCTATGAATCATTTCTTGACTATTTTTTACAAAACAGGCTTTTCAACAACGTAGAATGACTACTGACAATTTTTTTCTGTTTCTAGGTTGTAAACAGGTATAGTTTTTGAGTTGCATCACTGAAGCCTTGACCACTACCGTAGCCTTGCCGCTTCTTCAAAAAAAATATTTTATTGTTATCCCAAACCCTTTTCTTCCACCATTATACAGGGTTACAGGGAAATTCGTACTGAATATTAAAGGAGGTTATTATTCAGGTCATTTCTGATGATTTTGATTCTGAAATAAAATGTCCGAAACTTAACCGTTATGGAGATATTAAATTTTAAAGATTATTTTTAAAAATCCTTTATTTTTTGGCTTTTAGTCGTTTTCTTTGGGATTAGAGCTCCTAGAGTCGGTTTTTTTGATGTATCTAGTTAGAAGACATGTCCATTAATAAAAATGATCGATAGAAACTGAACCTACTACTAATAGCTTAAAAAACTGCTCGACAACGGTTAGCATTATGAATTTTCTAATAGAGTGTTCTTAACTTTGATGTGCTTTAAAAAAAAAAATGTATGGAACTTATTCTGCGAATAACTTTACAAAGTTCTACGTCTCTTTGTGGTGTTTGTTTAGTCTGCTCATGCGATTCTTCCATGGTAGATGTGTTATCCGTGCCCTCCGATTTTTTTTTGGAAAAACGCGACTTGGCTTTGATTTTTGGACTGTTTCATCTTCTAACTGTGTGACGTGGCTTGTAACTGATGACTTTGATTTGTGTTGTGAACATGGCAACATTTACCAACGAGGAATATGCTGACATCCTAATGTGTTATGGATTTTGCGAAGGAGTGTCGTTGCGTGCACGCAATGAATACATGCTAAGGTATCCTACTCGCCGAGTACCTGATATTGGCGTATTTGACAGAGTTTATCGAAGACTACGAGAAACTGGTTCTGTGCTAGTACGTCGGACTGACATGGGACGACCTCTCGTAATGCACAGTTCTGGGCAATACCTTTACCATTACACGCCAGTGCAAGTAATTGAAGAAGGGGATCCATTGAGACGACTAGACTTCTGCAGATTTATGCTCAATGCCGATAATGAAGATCCGGATTTTTTAAAGAAAATCATGTGGACAGATGAGTCGAAATTTGACAAAGACGGCATCACAAACTATCATAACAACCATTATTGGGCTCCCAAAGCGCAAGGTAACCCCAAGAAAAAACGACCAAAAGGGTCACAAAGGAGATTTAGTCTTAATGTGTGGATGGGTATAATATCAAATAACTTGATAGGGCCATACTTCCAAAGTCAAAGTCAAAGTCAAACCATTTATTTCAAATAGGCACATAAGAGGCACTTTTGCCTTTTTTTTTTTTGAAAAAAAATAGAATTGATTCTAGTTGCCCCTTTCAAAAGGTAGTTTCGTATGGAGAAGAATGGGCAAGAAACTCCACCGGTACTCTTTTAAAAATATTTTACAATATTTTGTTTGATTACATTAATTATATGATTATATGTGAAGACGATGCACCTAGAATAAAATTACTATACCATAATAGGTAAAACGAATTAAAAACTAAGCAATTAAAAATAACTTAATTATTAGATAGATACGTGGTGTTCACATATTTACAAACATCATACAAGTATGTTTTTCTAAAAAAATAAAAAAATAAGTCAGTGTGTGAGTATAGGTTATCACAGAATGTAAAATCAATATCATAAAAATAACAGATTTTACCATAAAAATAGCAACCAGTTTGATTTTGTCTAGACTCTAGATTGTCCTATGGAGCTGGACCAGCATGTTTCCAAGCATTCCTGTCCTGGATATAATCCTCTAACTTGTAATATGCTTGTTTACAAAGTGTACTTTTAATATGTGTTTTAAATTTTCTCTCATTTAATTTCAATATATCACAAGGTATTTTGTTGTAACATTTAACACAGTACCCCATAAAAGATGTATGTACTTTAGATAATCTGAAAAATGGTTGATCTATTTTATCTTTATTTCTAGTATTAAAATTATGTCTATCGCTTATCTTGTTAAAAATATGTAGATTTTTCCTTACATACATAATATTTTCATAAATGAATTGGCAAGGTACCGTCATAATATTAATCCTTTTAAATAGTTCCCTAAGAGATTCGCGGCGACGGAGATTATAAATTGCTCTGACAGCTCTCTTTTGCAAAATAAAGATGGACTCAATGTCAGCAGCCCGACCCCACAGTAAAATGCCATACGACATAATGCTGTGGAAGTAACTAAAATAAACCAAACGCGCGGTTTCTATATCTGTTAGCTGTCTTATCTTTCTAACAGCATAAGCGGCCGAGCTTAGCCGCCCCGCCAGAGAGGTTATATGTGGTCCCCATTGCAGTTTCTCGTCTATAGTGATTCCTAGGAAAACCGTTTTATGAATAAATTCCAGTTTTTCTCCGTTGAATATGATATCACATTCGCTACTTCTAACATTAGGTAATTTAAATCTAATACATTTGGTTTTTTTTTCATTTAGTACCAAATTATTTACCGTAAACCAATCTTGGACCTGAAGAATAGAGTTATTCACTTCGTCGAGATTTTGTGATCGTCGATCTATTTTAAAGATCAATGATGTGTCATCAGCAAATAACACCATCTTCGGTTGATTTTGAAGTAATTGGGGTAAATCATTAATGTAAACTAAAAAGAGGAATGGACCCAATATCGAACCTTGAGGAACGCCCATTGCCATTTTAGACCCTAATGAGTTAACGCCATTTATTTGAACTTTAACCTTTCTATCTTTTAGGTATGATCTTAGTAAATCAAGAGCTGCATTCCTAATCCCATAGTGCTCTAGTTTCAGCAAAAGTGTCTCATGGTTCACGCAATCGAACGCTTTAGAGAGGTCGCAAAAGATTCCAATGGCATCTTGTGCTTCCTGCCCGATAACTTGAATGGCGAGACATATGAAAACTTTTTGAGGGAGGAGTTACCCTCTTTAATGCAAGACTTGCCTATTGCATTGAGACGAGACATGTTCTTTCAACATGATGGCTGCCCAGCGTACTACAGAAGAAGTGTTCGAGCATGGTTGGACGAGAATTACCCAAACCAATGGATTGGAAGAGGCGGACCCATAGCATGGCCGGCGAGGAGCCCCGATTTAACGCCGATGGATTTTTATGTGTGGGGTCATATGAAAAGCCTAGTATACGACCAAATGACACCGACCGCAAATGTCGATATTCTAAGACAAAAAATTATTGATGCGGCTGAGGAAATGAGGCGGAACCTACGAACTTCTGTCGTGAAAAGTAATTTAAGAAAAAGAATGAGACTTTGTGTAAGAAATAGCGGCGGCCATGTAGAACATGAATTATAAAAATATTGCAAAAAATTTTGTCTTTTTTTTACGTATTCTAGCTACTTTTACCTCAAACTAAAAATGTACCCTCTCCTAACTTAACTGTTATTTGGGCAACGTTTTGCCTATTTAATAGCAAGTGTTATACCTTTTTGGATAGCTAAAGGGACGTAGAACTTTATATAATTATTTGCAGAATAAGTTCCATACAATTTTTTTTATTAAAAGCCTGTTAAAGTTAAGAACACTCTATTAGAAAATTCATAATGCTAACCGTTGTCGAGCAGTAGTAGGTTCAGTTTATGTTGATCATTTTTATTAATGGACATGTCCTCTAACTAGATACATCAAAAAACCCGACTCTAGGAGCTCTAATTCCAAAGAAAACGACTAAAAGCCAAAAAATAAAGGATTTTTAAAAATAATCTTTAAAATTTAATATCTCCATAACGTTCGGACATTTCGGACATTTTATTTCAGAATGAAATTCATCGGAAATGACCTGAATAATAACATCCTTTAATATTCAGTACGACTTTCCCTGTAACCCTGTATACCTACATTGTCTGTAAGTGTGTTGCGCAAGTAGGGTGCTGGACGCTTATGACACATCGTTATTGAGAAAGAAACTGTCACACAGTCATGTGTGACAGAGAAGGTGCTATAAGACGCTGAACTTTTTCTCTTTCCCAGAGAGCCTAGGAGGCCTGTGTCCCAGTAGTAGGAACGTTACAGGCTGATTGAGTATAGACTAAGCTGCAATTATGGGTATCAAAACAATAAAACCTTTCAAGTATTTCCTTATAATTCAACCATAATAAGCAGGTTCTGTGACAGTCTCAAACTCCTTGCAGTCCATCATCCCATCCTTGATGTAGGTTTCTGATCGCCACATAAGATGTCCGTACGGCATGCTTGGAACCCAGATATGCTGCAGCTGATTTAAATCCAAATTCTCGAAGGTGTAGAAACCCTGGAAAACGTCAAGAAAATTTAGGCGCCTGTCCCACCGCCGGCGATTATCGAGAAGCGAGTAGAGCTAGCCGCTAAAAAGGAGTTATTAGTTGGAAAAAGTTATTGCCAGTGGTGCTGGTGGTGTGTTATGTTTTTATTTTTTTTACTAACTTTCTTAATATAATTTCTTCATTATTTGATACTAAATAACTACAATTTTTATTTAAAACTTTTATTTGTGGCTTTTTTGGACAGGATTTTGATTCAGATTTGTAACAATTGTAATGGCAATCATGTCATTTGGTTTAAACATGTTTTTATTTTTAAGTACCAAATATTTTTAATGATTCTTTTTTAATTTGTGAATGTGAGAACGTTGTAGGGTTACAGAACCGTGGAGCTTCTTGTCGACTTTACTATAGGCTGACGATCATAATAATTCTTCCTTACACAGACTTTTTTAACAAAAGCCTTCGACGGCTCGATTTAATTATCATCATCATCATCAGCCCACAGCAGTCCACTGCTGCACATAGGCCTCTCCAATTGCAAGCCATTCAGCTCAATTTTCAGCAACTCACATCCACTGCTACCAGCCGCCCTGAGAAGACCGTTCTACGTTACTTTTGCCGATTTGCGGTCTCCGCTCAAGAACACGTCTACCCCAACGGTCTTCGGTTCTACGGCTAATATGACCGGCCGGTTATCACTTCAGCTTGATCACTTTATCAGGTATAAAATTGAATTATAGTTGTATTTTAAACCTAACATTACCTTCAAGAAAATACAGTTTTTTCTGTCATACTTGATCCCTAGGGCTGAGAAGGTGAAGTGCAGCATAGTACCGTGGCAATTAAGGTTGTTAAAACGATGGGTTTGGTGCCAATTGCCATCACGCCTGGCTAAGTATGTGAGTTTTATCTGAAAAAAGTTTAACTATAAGATTTTTTTATTTGTTTAAACATTGTATACATACAAGAGCATGCGAGATATTAAAGTCATCGTTTGAGTCCAATCATGTTTAGCCGTAAGTATCGGCGTACAAATTTTCCCTAACATTGAAAATAATTCACAATAACAAAAAATCTAAAATTTACCTAAAATATGCACTTACAAAGTTTATAAGAGGTATATAGCAGTGTTTATTTGGATATTTTGCAGTGTTTATTTGGATATTTTGCAGTAAACCGAGATAAATACTTAGACTTATGTTCATTTAGAACATTTGATGGACAATTCAAACGCCGCCGCCGCCGTTTACAAAGTGCAACGGAAAATTTAAGGATTTAGTTGTATTTTTTAAGACACTCGCAGGCCACTGCGGCTTAGTCACTGGTACCAATTCGGCACGCGCGTGAGTGTTCACAGTTCCAACCGAACCTACAATATCAATCAATGTTGGAATTATAATAACTGGACGAGATGCCAATTTGCTTTCTTGGTATTAAATGAGAAGAAAACTAAATACATAAGATTCGCGTTACCGAATGTTAGAAGTAGTGAACGTCACGTTCCATTGAACAAAGAGATACTAGAATTCGTCGAAAATACTGTTTTCCTGGGAATCACGCTTGATTCAAAGCTGCAGTGGAGTGCTCACTTAACATTACTTGCAGGGCAGCTAAGTTCAGCCGCCTACGCTGTTTGGAAAATCCGCCAATTAACAGACAGTGGGATACAGCGGGACTGGTCTATTTTAGTTACTTTCATAGCATCATGTCAGTAGTAAGATTAGTGACAGGCATAATTTTAACACTAGAAATAGGAACAAATTAGATCAACCACGTTTCAGATTGGCAAAAGTACACACTTCTTTTATGGGCTACCGTGTAAAATGTTATAATAAAATACCACTAGATATTCTTCAACTAAGTGAGAAGAAATTTAAAACATGCATTAAACGCACACTATTAGACAAGCATATTATAAGTTGGATGATTATATCGTAGATAAAAATGCTTGGCTTAATGCTGGTCCTGCTCCACAACAACTTGGGCTCACTTGTTATAATTTTAATATTTAGAAGTAATGCTTCCCCCTTTTTTTTGTTTTGTTCTGACATTACAATCTTATCGTTTATTTTTATGTAGTTAATCAAGTTTTAGTTGTTAAATACTTCAATCGGTAATAATGATTATCCTTTTGCTAGTAAAGTTTTATTAATCATTGAAATATATTGCAAGACATAGTTTTGTATAATTTAAAAGCATTTTTTTCATTTTGTGAATGTGAGTAACATGGAGCCGTTTATTATCTTATGATGTAAGTATGTTGACTTAAAAAAGCCATCAGCAGCATCATGTCATGCTTACTTAGATGTCTCGCTGATGGTGGCGCGTGTGTTAGATCATTCGGTTCCCTACAAAATGGTTGAGCTGGATGGTGCTGATCCACGTGTCATGTTCGTGAACGGGTGCCCTCAGTTGAGACTGGTCATCTTTAACTGCCAGGGCTTATTTTGTAATCTTGTCATCTTATGTTTTGAATGGTTTTTTTTTTACATTGTTCTCACATATAAAAGCGACAAGAAAAATGTACCCAGGATTTTGTAATATCTTCATTTAAAAGAGTGTCCTTGTAGTTCTTGCCTGTTCTTCTCCATAGAGATCTACGTTTTGGAATGGGCAAATAGCTTCAACTTTCTGACTAACTAACCGACTCTTTGACAATTCAAAAGTGCCTGTAAACGGTTTAATTGAAATAAAAGCTTTGAGTTTGAGTTTCGACATATTGTATAACCGCGAGCGTTTGTATACGGACGGCGCCGTATGTATAATGACGAATCATACAATCTGCCTGCGACATATCGATGAAAATTAGAATGAAAATGTATTATGTAAACAATACACAACAACAACACAATATGTGGTAAACAATAGTGTAGTGAAATAACGAAAAAAAAAACAATTCGGGGTGGCGTTACCCATACATGGAACCGAGGGATGAAAAAAAACATCAATATAAACGTATCGAGACAGAGGGTAATTGTCAAATTTGACTCGGTTGTCTGCTATGGCTACCTTAACTTCCTTAGTGTCTTTCAAAACCGTAAGATTCCCTCCCAGCATGTTCTTCCCGTCGATATTCAGGACCCATGGATCGTAGATTATTGGCGGATTCTTCAAGTATGGCCTGCGAGGATTACTGCAGTTCTTGACACTGACGATAGATGTTTTAAAAGGACCCTGAATATTAAAGTAATAAAATTTGTGGCTGAAAATTTATTTTATTTAAACAACTTATTCATATACTAGCTTGTGCCCGCGGTTTCACCCGCGTGGATGTCGGATATGATCCCACGGGAACGTAATACCTGGATAAAAGTATCCTAGGTCCTAAACCAAATCATGGCTCTATCTATGGTATGCCTTTTATCCAAACTCGTTCATCCGTTAAAGAGTGAAAGGTAACAGATAGCCAGATAATAAATTGTAATAACTTTTGAACTAGAGAACCGATTTTAATTAAATAAAAGTTATCTTAAGATACGGACTATGACTATATTTACAATCCCTTAAATCTCTTTAAAATCAGTACCCAAAAATATCAATATTACTCGTGAATTTTAAAATATATTCTACAAAAAAGCTGTAAGATGTAGTTCTTTATTTCTTACCAAAATCATTTTGAATGTTCATATCCCTTACCTAACTTAAGAAATGCTGGAATTACTATACAAACTTTCAAACTCCTTTATGACCCCGTTTACACATAAATTAGCCGATGTCCTTCCCTAGATTACCTATGTCCTTGTCAAATTTTATCGGAATCTATAGAGTGGTTTAAGTGTAAAAAGGTGTCGAAAATTAGAATTATGCTGGTCACGCTCTCGTCGTACACATTGCACCTACATGTTAGCTAAA
Organism: Tiliacea citrago; assembly: GCA_963921375.1. Taxonomy (NCBI): domain Eukaryota; kingdom Metazoa; phylum Arthropoda; class Insecta; order Lepidoptera; family Noctuidae; genus Tiliacea; species Tiliacea citrago. The sequence continues at coordinate 22,648,374 of OY992800.1, forward strand.
TTATTTTTATGGTTTTAAATTGTAATAACTTTTGACCAAGTAACCCGATTTTAATGACATAAATAATAAATGTTAGCTCAATTTGCGGCATATGACCACATTCCAATACCTCAAATCTGTTTATAAGAAGTACATAAAAATATGAATATTACTTGTGAATTTTAAAATCGTCCCCCATTTTACCGCCTTGAGATTTTACAAAAAAGCTGTTTGTATCAAATCAAATTATTTATTTGCATAATATAGGACAGGTATACAGATGCAAAAATAACGTAATTCCTTTTTCTTAACAAAAGCATAAATTTGAATTTTTTTATGCGAAACTTAACAAATCTGGGTTTCCTATACAAACTTTAATCCCCTTATAGGATTATTTTAAGACAAAAAGTAGTCTATATCTTTTCCCACAAGATGTGTCCTTGCCAAGTTTTTTCGTAATCCGTTCAGTGGTTTAGGCGTGAAGAGGTAACATACAGACAGACAGACAGAGTTACTATTAAATTTATAATAATAGTATAAATAAATAAAAATTAAGCGATCAGCAATTCACAAGCGTAATGAGAAATGACTAAAACTTAATCAAAAATAATCAACTTACCGAAGTTGGAGTCGGTTCAGTTCCGGAATAGCATATTGGTAATAAATATGAAAAAAACAATAATATTAAAATAGAAAAATGAATATGCATGTCCGTCCGATATAGAATCTAGTCAGTTAAAATCACATTAAATTTTGTTGAGTATCTATGCAGCTAATAGTTAGTTATGGAGGTACTAAAGCAAATGAGGCCAATAATGAGCCATAAAACGATTAAAATCTATTTCATGTAAATTACATTTCCTACGTGATTACATCTAAGCGGGTTTATGCAAGGAAGGATACATCATCACAAGGATGAGCATAGATATATCATGTGAAAGGTGATAGAGCCAGAAAGCGGGGGAAAACAGAGATGACGGTTGATAGAGATGAATGGAAGGAGAAGGTATGCTGTGCAGACTCCAAATAAATTAGGATAAGCGCAGGAAGACGATAATGATGATATTTATGTCATCTAAGCAGGTTCAGTCATAGTGGTAAATTCCTTGCAGGCGAATGTTCCAGCTTGTGAATATGTTTCTGATCGCCCCAGAATGTCTGGAAAGTCAACTAGACTTTGGAAATCCAAAAATGCAGTAATCGATTCACGTCCAACTTTTCGAAGAAGTAAGATCACTGAAAGACAAGCGTAGTCGGTCTAAACCGTATCTGACGCTTACTGGGAGAGGGACATTTGACATCGTAAAAGTTAATGGGAGATAGATTCGTGCTTATACTTTGTTTGTTCTTAGCTAATAGAAATATTATTAATGCCCTTAGTCACTTGAACTGTTACAACTCTTTACTTTTTTTTTGGTTCGCTATAACTATCTTTTTCTTATTTTAAGATCTGTACCAGTGCCCTTGGTTCCAGTATTGTCTTTCTATGCTGCTAAACAAAATCGAGATCTACAAACACTGGCTTTTTATTCAGCTGCTCCCAGGCAGAACTTGTCTTGGGACCATTGCGAATTGACTAAACGTATTCTCAGCTTATCACTTTCAGCGACTGCCATGGGTGTTCACAATTACTCCCGCGGCAGAAACCACAGGCTGTTAGCTGTGCCTCCATGTCGCACCGTCGCACGTGCTAAGTCCCCATTACCTCACACTCTGGTCGCACTTAATGATCTCTTTGATTCTAATCCAACAAACGATCTGTTTGCGGATGAATGGACGAAGATTTTACGTGTTAATTAAAATTTAAATAAATAAATTAACAACATTATTGCATCAACGAGCAGTCTTTGAGGAACCAAACTAGTGACGGCACACTCAAGTCAATCTTTCTCAGGCTTACCTTGATGTAGAGCCAGCTTGCATCCTCTCATACTTGATGTTCATGGTGGCGCACTGAAGTGCAGCACCATACCGACCAGAGACAAGTTGTTTATTAGGTAGGAAGACTCACATTTACCATTGCGTAGTATGAACCCTCTGACTCTTATCTGAGATACAATAATCATAGGTATTTGATATATACAATAAGACACAGTTTCTGAGATATCTACCTAAGTATTATTGGGATGGTGACTTTGGTCCTCGTGACCTTTACTAAGTTACTATAACTCGTGACATAACATCACAGCTGTGTTCCACGAAGCTGTTAATAAACTCACAGACTTCGGTCTACTGCTGAAAATATTCCTATGGAAAAGTCAAATAACGCTTCACTCGACCCGATGATCGAATCCGGGACCCCGCAGGACTTAATTTCACAAAGTTTATATTTTCGGTGATATAAGATTTTTGTTGCTGACCTAGATTCATATGCAGATATAGATTATCATTATAATTATTGCTGTAATATTATTGTGTACCTTCATGTTCTTCGTATTCTACAAGTAGGTAATACTTCCTTAACTTATCGTGCTGTTGTGAGTACGTTGCTAGACTACCGAAGTATTCTTCACGAAAGGCTTGCTAGGGTTACCAGCAGTCCTTGATGCTGGTGATCGAAGTCTTGAAGGGACCCTGAGTTATTGTTGAGCTGAGAATCTTATTCTGCTATAGATCTTTTCTTGACTATTCTTTACAAAACAGGCTTTTCAACAACGTAGATTAAATAGTTAAGTGACAAAGTTTTTCTGTTTGTATGCAAATACAAAGGTTGTAAACAGGTATAGTTTTTGAGTTGCCTCACCGAGGCCTTGACCGCTACCATGCCCTTGCCGCTTCTTCAATAAAAATATTTTATTGTCATCCCAAATCGTTTCCTTCTACCATTATGTACCTACATGGTCTGCGCACTCGTGGGCGTATGTGTCGATTTTTTCAATTAATGCACCATTGAATCACTGATGAAAAGATACTCATGATTTTAATGTCTGAAGTGGTGCCTGTGCAAACATACAGTACCAGCGGGGTAATTGTGTATACAATGGCAATCGATAGCAATGGCTTTCATTTTGACAGTAACTAGGGTGCTGGTCGCATATGAAACATCGTTATTGAGAAAGAAACTGTCACACAGTCATGAGTGACGGAGAAGGTGCTCCACGAAGCTGAACTTTTTCTCTTTCACAGAGAGCCTAGGAGGCCTGTGTCCCAGTATTACTCGTAGGAACGTCACAGGCTGATTGAGCATATACTAAGCTGCAATTATGGGTATCAAAACAATAAAACCGTTCAAGTATTTCCTTATAATTCAACCATAATAAGCAGGTTCTGTGACCGTGTCATACTCCTTGCAGACGATCATTCCAGCCTTGATGAAGGTTTCTGATCGCCACATAAGACGTCCGTATAGCATGCTTGGAACCCAGATATGCTGCAGCTGATTTACATCAAAATTCTGTAAGGTGTAGAAACCCTGGAAAACATCAAGAGAATTTAGGCACCTGTCCCACCGCCGGCGATTAGCGAGAAGCGAGTAGAGCTAGCCGCTAAATAGGAGTTATTAGTTGCGCGTGTTGAGTGGTGCGAACGCGATGTTTTTTTTTTTAACTTAGTTTCTTGATATAATCTCTTCATTATTTGACACTAAATACTTACAAAAATTATAATATTTATTTGTTGCTTTTGTGGACAGGTAATTGATTCAGATTTGAAACAATTGTGTGTAGATTTTTATTTTTATTATTTTAGTAAAATTTTTTAATGAATCTTTCTTAATTTGTGATTGTGAGAACGTTGCAGACTTACAGAACCGTGGAGTTTCTTGCCGGCTCTTCTCCATATGAAACTAGCAATTGGAACCGTGCACCTAGCTAGTGACGTTTCATAAGTGCCCATGTAGGTTTAAGTGAAATAAAATATTTTGATTTTTTAACAGTCAGCCATCAACTATTAATATATATCTCTTTTACTGACACGGGGCCTTCAAGCTTTTGTACGTTTCTTGACCGAGAACTCAGTCGATAGCTAGTCGCTTCCTCGTCAGCGGTGGGTCAGGTGCCTGAGAGTAGGTACTTTATTTCCTAGTTTCAACCTCTAGTGGAGCGTTGAGTATGTTGAGCGCTGTCAGAGTTTGGTTCACCGAGACATGATAAATAGATGTTGAGTATACCGATTCTTGCAGTTTCTTATACAGAGCTGGTTGAGGACTTAAGATCACTAACAGCAGTAAAGTCGCTGGTAGCAGCTAAATGACAATCGAAGCTTTTTATTAGGACATCCTGTAAGAATAGGCAAGGATCGACTAAATACTTTGCTTTCACTTTACTATAGGCTGCTGCACATAGCCTTCTCCAATTGCAAGCCATTCAGCTCAATTTTCGGCAACTCACATCCACTACTACGAGCTACTCTGCGAAGACCGTCCTACATTACGTTTGCCGATATGCGGTCTCCACTTAAGAACATGTCTACCCCAACGGTCTTCGGTTCTACGGCTAATATGGCCGGCCGATTGCCACTTCAGCTTGCTCACTTTATCAGGTATAAAATGTAATTATAGTTGTATTTTAAACCTAACATTACCTTCAAGAAAATACAGTTTTTTTTGTCATACTTGATCCCGAGGGCTGCGAAGGTGAAGTGCATCATAGTACCGTGGCAATCCATGTTGTTAAAACGATGGGTTTGGTGCCATTTGCCATCACGCCAGGCTAAGCATGTGAGTTTTATCTAAAAAAAGTTTAAATATAGCAGTGTTTATTTGGATATTTTGCAATAAACCGAGGTAAATACTTTGACTTATGTTCATTTAGAACATTTGATGGACAATTCAAACGCCGCCGCCTTTTACAAAGTGCAGTGGCAAATTTAAGTATATAGTTTATTTTTAAGACACTCGCAGGCCACTGCCGTGAAACCGCTCGCTTCGCTTGTTCGGCTTCTAACTAATCCATTTGGTTGGGATACCCTGGCTTAATTACTGGGGCCAACTCGGCACGCGCGTGAATGTTCACAGTTCCAACCGAACCTACAATACCAATCAATGTTGGAATTATAACAACTGTACGAGATGCCAATTTGCTTTCTTGGTATTAAATGAGAATGAAACTTAATACATAAGATTCACGTTACCGAAAGTTTAGAAGTAGTGAACGTCACGTTGCGTGTTGTATTGAACAAAGAGATACTACAATTAGTCGAAAATACTGTTTTCCTGGGAATCACGCTTGATTCAAAGCTGCAGTGGAGTGCTCACTTAACATTACTTGCAGGGCAGCTAAGTTCAGCAGTACGCTGTTTGGAAAATCCGCCAATCAACAGACGTGGATACAGCGAGACTGGTCTATTTTAGTTACTTTCATAGCATCATCTCTTACGGTATTTTGCTGTGGGAACGGGCTGCAGATATTGTTTCTATATATATTTAAAAAATTAACATCCTGACGGTACCTTGCCAATTATGATAGTTTTATGTAGGTATATTAGAAAAAACCCACATCTTTTCAGTAAGATTAGTGACAGGCATAATTTTAACACTAGAAATAGGAACAAATTAGATCAACCACGTTTCAGCTTGGCATAAGTACACACTTCTTTTATGGGCTACCTACTGTGTAAAATGTTATAATAAAATACCACTAGATATTCTTCAACTAAATGAGAGGAAATTTAAAACATGCATTAAACGCACACTATTAGACAAGCATATTATAAGTTGGATGATTATATCGTAGATAAAGCCGCGGCAGTCGTGGCTTAATGTTGGTCCTGCTCCACAACCACTTGGGCTCACTTGTTAAAATTTGAATATTTAGAAGTAATGCTTCCCCCTTTTTTTTCCTTTTTTTCTGACATTACAATCCTATCGTTTTATGTATTCAATCAAGTTTTAGTTGTTAAATACTTCAATAGGTAATAATGATTTTCCATTTGCTAGTAAAGTTTTATTAATCATTGAAATACATTGCAAGCTATAGTTTTGTACAATTTAAAAGCATTTTTTCATTTTGTGAATGTGAGTACCATGGAGCCGTTTATTATGCTATGATGTAGGTATGTTGACTTAAAAAGCCTGGCAGTTAAATATATATGCTTACTTAGATGGCTCGCTGATGGTGGCGCGTGTGTTGGATCATTCGGTTCCCTACAAAATGGTTGAGCTGGATAGTGCTGATCCACGCGTCATGTTCGTGAACGGGCGCCCTCAGTTGAGACTGGTCATCTCTTAACTGCCAGGGCTTATTTTGGAATCTTGTTATCTTATATTTTGTGTTGTTTTTTTTTTTTTGTACATTGTTCTTATATATAGAAGCGACAAGAATAATGTACCCAGGATTTTGTAATATCTTGATTTAAAAGAGTGTTCTTGTAGTATCTTGCCTGTTCTTCTCCATAGAGATCTACGTTTTGGAATGGGCAAATAGCTTCAACTTTCTGACTAACTGACCGACTCTTTGCCAATTCAAAAGTGCCTGTAAACGGTTTAATTGAAATAAAACTTTGAGTTTGAGTTTCGACATATTGTATAACCGCGAGCGTTTGTAAACGGACGGCGCCGTATGTGTAATGATGAATCATACAATCTGCCTGCGACATATCGATGAAAATTAGAATGAAAATGTATTATGTACACCGGTGTAGTAAAATTACGAAAAAAAAACAATTAGGGGTGGCTTTACCCATACATGTAACCGAGGGATGAAAAAACATCAATATAAGCGTGAAAGAGGTTAATTGTCGAATTTGACTCGGTTGTCTGCTATGGTTACCTTAAATTCCTTAGTGTCTTTCAAAACCGTAAGATTCCCTCCCAGCATGTTCTTCCCGTCGATATTCAGGACCCATGGATCGTAGAATATTGGGGGATTCTTCAAGTATGGCCTGCGAGGATTACTGCAGTTCTTGACACTGACGATAGAAGTTTTAAAAGGACCCTGAAAGATTACAGTGTTGAAATTTGTGGCTGAAAATTTATTTTATTTAAACAGCTTATTTATAAACCAGCTTTTGCCCGCGGTTTCACTTGCGTGGATGTCGGATATGATCCCACGGGATAAAAGTATCCTAGGTCCTAAACCAAATCATGGCCCTATCCATTGTATGCCTTTTCGTTTGTATGTCGTTTCGGGAGGTTCCTGTTAAGGATAAAGCGGGAGGAAACGCCCGGGTGTCACCACTGTGTGGATCGCCCGGAGGACACGGTGGAGCATACGGTGGAGGTCTGCCCAGCTTGGGCGGAGCACCGCCGTGTCCTCACGGAGGCGATCGGCGGCGGCGATCTCTCGCGTCCGGCCCTGGTTCAGGCCATGGTTCGGAGCGAGAGTGCATGGGAGGCCGTCACCTCCTTCTGCGAAGCAGTTATGCTAGCGAAGGAGGAAGCGGAATGCGTGAGGGTGAGACAAGGTTCGCGCCCTCGCGCCCTTAGTCGCCGCAGGAGACGCCCCGGGCGTCGGGAGTCGCAAGCCGATCTCCGGCCACCGTAGGCACGGGCCTGCGGACGGTGAGCGATGGGTAGCTCGCCGTCCGATAAGGACCAGGCCCGGGTTGACGGCGCGTTGTGTTCCACGCGCGCCTCAAAGAGATGTCAGCACAAACTGACGGGGTCCGTTAGGACCAATGCCTGCCAGGGTTGCGAGTTTGTCCGAAAGGGATATCGTGGCCCTGGCACACAGGCAACGGAAAGAACACGGGTGGGTTTTAATCAGTAAAAGTCTGACACTCCCTCCCGCTCCGCCCAGAGCGGGAGAAGTTATTTGATGACTTCCTACCCAAACAAAAAAAAAATCCATTGTATGCCTTTTATTCAAACTCGTTCACCCGTTAAAAAGTAAAACGTAACAGATAGCCATATAATAAATTGTATTAACTTTTGAACTAGAGGACCGATTTTAATTAAATACATGCCCAAGATACGGACTATGACTTTATTTACAATCCCTTAAATCTCTTTAAAATAAGTACCAAAAAATATCAATATTACTTGTGAATTTTATAATATATTCTACAAGAAAGCTGTAAGATGTAGTTCTTTATTTCTTACCAAAATCATTTTGAATGTTCATATCCCTTACCTAACTTAAGAAATGCTGGGTTTACTTTACAAACTTTCAAACTCCTTTATGACCCCCTTTAGACATAAAATAGCCGATGTCCTTCCCTAGGATACCATCTATGTCCTTGTCAAATTTTATCGGAATCTATAAAGTGGTTTAGGTGTAAAAAGGTGTCGAAAATTAAAATTGTGCTGGTCACGCTCTCGTCGTACAAATTGCACCTACATGTTAGCTAAATTATTGTTATGGTTTTAAATTATAATAACTTTTGACCAAGTAACCCGATTTTAATGACATAAATACTAAATGTTAGCTCAATTTGCGGCATGCGAGTATGACCACATTTCCAATACCTTAAATCTGTTTAAAAGAAGTTCATAAAAATATGAATATTACTTGTGAATTTTAAAATCAATCCCCATTTTACCGCCTTGAAACTTTACAAAAAAGCTGATTGTATCAAATTACCAAAAGCATAAATTTGTTTTTTTTTATGCTTAACTTAACAAATCTGGGTTTCCCATACAAACTTTAATCCCCTCTATTACCCTTATAGGATTATTTTAAGCCAAAAAGTAGTAAATATCTTTTCCCACAAAATGTGTCCTTGCCAATTTTTTTCGTAATCCGTTCAGTGGTTTAGGCGTGAAAAGGTAACATACAGACATACAGAGTTACTATCAAATTTATAATAATAGTATAAATAAATAAAAATTAAGCGATCAGCAATTCACAAGCGTAATGAGAAATTACTAAAACTTAAAAATAATCAACTTACCGAAGTTGGAGTCGGTTCAGTTCCGGAATAGCATATTGGTAATAAATATGAAAAAAACAAAAATATTAAAATAGAAAAATGAATATGCATGTCCGTCCGATATAGAATCTAGTCAGTTAAAATCACATTAAATTTTGTTGAGTATCTATGCAGCCAATAGTTAGTTATGGAGGTACTAAAGCAAATGAGGCCAATAATGAGCCATAAAACGATTAAAATCTATTTCATGTAATTACATTTCCTACGTGATTACATCTAAGCGGGTTTATGCATGGGAGGATACATCATCACAAGGATGATCATAGAAATATCATGTAAAAGGTGATAGAGCCAGAAAGGGGGCGAAAACAGAGATGATGGTTGATAGAGATGAATGGAAGGAGAAGGTATGCTGTGCAGACTCCAAATAAATTAGGATAAGCACAGGAAGACGATGTTGATGATATTTATGTCATCTAAGCAGGTTCAGTCATAGTGGTAAATTCCTTGCAGGCGAATGTTCCAGCTTGTGAATATGTTTCTGATCGCCCCAGAATATCTCGAAAGTCAACTAGACTTTGGAAATCCAAAAATGCAGTAATCGATTCACGTCCAACTTTTCGAAGAAGTAGAATCACTGAAAGACAAGCGCAGTCGGTCTAAACCGTATCTGACACTTACTGGGAGAGGGACATTGACATCGTAAAAGTTAATGGGAGATAGATTCGTCTTTTAGTTTGTTAGTTCTTAGCTAATAGAAATATTCATAATGCCCTTAGTCACTTGAACTGTTACAACTCTTTAATTTTTGTTGGTTCGCTGTAACTATCTTTTTCTTATTTATCTGTACCAGTGTCCTTGGTTTCAGTATTGTCTTTATATCCTACTAGACAGATTCGAGATCTACAAACACTATGGTTATTTATTCAGCTGCTCCCAGGCAAAACTTGTCTTGGGACCATTGCCATGTGACTAAACGTATTCTCAGCTTATCACTTCCAGCGACTGGGTGTTTACGATTACTGCTGCGACAGAAACCACAGGCTGTTAGCTGTGCCTCCATGTCGCACCGTCGCACGTTCTTAGTCCCCATTACCTCACACTCTGGTCGCACTTAATGATCTCTTGGATTCTGATCCAACCAACGATCTGTTTGCGGATGAATGGACGAAGATTTTACGTGTTAATTAAAATTTAAATAAATAAATTAACAACATTATTGCATCAACGAGCAGTCTTTGAGGAACCAAACTAGTGACGGCACACTCAAGTCAATCTTTCTCAGGCTTACCTTGATGTAGAGGCAGCTTGCATCCTCTCATACTTGATGTTCATGGTGGCGCACTGAAGTGCAGCACCATACCGACCAGAGACAAGTTGTTTATTAGGTAGGAAGACTCACATTTACCATTGCGTAGTATGAACCCTCTGACTCTTATCTGAGATACAATAATCATAGGTATTTGATATATACAATAAGACACAGTTTCTGAGATATCAACCTAAGTATTATTGGGATGGTGACTTTGGTCCTCGTGACCTTTACTAAGTTACTATAACTCGTTACATAACATCACAGCTGTGTTCCACGAAGGTGTTAATAAACCCACAGACTTCGGTCTACTGCTGAAAATATTCCTATGGAAAAGTCAAATAACGCTTTACTCGACCCGGGGATCAAATCCGGGACCCCGCAGGACTTAATTTCACAAAGTTTATATGTTCGGTGATATAAGATGTTTGTTGCTGACCTACACATACAGACATAGATAACATATACCTGATTCGTATACAGACATAGAGTATCATTTTATTGCTGTAATATTAATGTGTACCTTCATAGTCTTCGTATCCTTCAAGAGGGTAATACCTACTTCCTTTACTAAGCGTGCTGTTGTGAGTACGTTGCTAGACTACCGAAGTATTATTCACGAAAGGCTTGCTAGGGTTACCAGCAGTCCTTGATGCTGGTGATCGAAGTCTTGAAAGGACCCTGATTGTTGCGCTGAGAATCTTATTCTGCTATAGATGTTTTCTTGAATATTTTTTACAAAACAGGCTTTTCAACAACGTAGAATAAATAGTTAAGTGACAAAGTTTTTATGTTTGTATGCAAATACAAAGGTTGTAAACAGGTATAGTTTTTGAGTTGCCTCACCGAGGCCTTGACCGCTACCATGCCCTTGCCGCTTCTTCAATAAAAATATTTTATTGTCATCCCAAATCGTTTCCTTCTACCATTATGTACCTACATGGTTTGCGCACTCGTGGGCGTATGTGTCGATTTTTTCAAAGAATGCACCATTGAATCACTGATGAAAAGATACTCATGATTTTAATGTCTGAAGTGATGCCTGTGCAAACATACGGTACCAGCGGGGTAATTGTGTAACACATATACAATGGCAATCGATAGCAATGCCTTTCATTTTGACAGTAACTAGGGTGCCGGACGCATATGAAACATCGTTATTGAGAAATAAACTGTCACACAGTCATGAGTGACGGAGAAGGTGCTCCACGAAGCTGAACTTTTTCTCTTTCACAGAGAGCCTAGGAGGCCTGTGTCCCAGTATTACTCGTAGGAACGTCACAGGCTGATTGAGCATATACTAAGCTGCAATTATGGGTATCAAAACAATAAAACCTTTCAAGTATTTCCTTATAATTCAACCATAATAAGCAGGTTCTGTGACAGTGTCAAACTCCTTGCAGTCCATCATCCCATCCTTGATGTAGGTTTCTGATCGCCACATAAGATGTCCGTACGGCATGCTTGGAACCCAGATATGTTGCAGCTGATTTACATCCAAATTCTGAAAGGTGTAGAAACCCTGGAAAACGTCAAGAGAATTTAGGCACCTGTCCCACCCCCGGCGATTAGCGAGAAGCGAGTAGAGCTAGCAGTAAAAAAGGAGTTATTAGTTAGAAAGAGTGGTGCGAAGACGATGTATTTTTTTTTAACTTACTTTCTTGATATAATCTCTTCATTATTTGACACTAAATACCTACAATTTTAATTTAAATGTGGCTTTTGTGAGCAGGATATTGATTCAAATTTGTTACAGTTGCAAGGTTTTATTTTTATTATTTTAGTAATATTTTATAAAGATTCTTTTTAATTCATGAATGTGAGAACGTTGTAGGCAACGTACGTGTGTTGTGGGGAACGTTGTATACTGTAGCTTTGTAAACCATTTTCTATGAATACTGTAATTTGAAAACATTGTAAAAGCCCATTATTTTTAAAACAGTATCCGTGGAGTTTCTTGCCGGCTCTTCTCCATAGGAAACGACCAAATGGACCCATGCACTTAGCTACTGACGTTTAATAAGTGCCCATGTAGGTTTATGTGAAATAAAATATTTTAATATTTATTTTTTTAAACACTCAGTCATCAACTATTAAAATATATCTCATTTACTGATATGGACCCTACAAGCTTTTGTACGTTTCTTGAGCGAGAAAACAGTCGATAGCTAGTCGCTCCCTCATCAACGGTGTGTCAGGTGGCTGAGAGTATTTTACTTTCCTAGTTTCAACCTCTAGTGGAGCCTTCAGTATGTTGAGCACCATCATTGTTTGGTTCACCGAGATATGAGAAATAGATGTTGAGTATACCGATTCTTGCAGTTTCTCATACAGAGCTGGTTGTGGACTTAAGAGGACTAATAGCAGGTAAGTCGCAGGTAGCCGCTAGATGACAATAGAAAGCCTTTTATTAGGATAACCTATAAGAATAGACGAGGATCGACTAAATAATTTGCTATTAAAGGCCAGCTTGATCAGCCGTCGACTTTACTATAGGCTGACGATCATGATGAAAGTCTTCCTATACGCAGACTTTTTCCACGAAAGATAGCTCGATTTAATTATTATAATCAGCATAACCCCACAGCAGTCTACTGCTGCACATATGCCTCTACAATTGCAAGCCATTCAGCTCATTTCTCGGCAACTCACATCCACTGCTACCAGCTACCCTGCGAAGACTGTCGCTCAACCCAGCCTGAGACCGTCCTACATTACGTTTGCCGATTTGCGGTCTCCACTCAAGAACACGTCTACCCCAATGGTCATTGGTTCTACGGCTAATATGGCTGGCTGATTTTCACTGCAGCTTGCTCACTTTATCAGGTATTTATTTTAATTATAGTTGTATTTAAAACCTAACCTGACCTTCAAGAAAATACAGTTTTTTTTGTCATACTTGATCCCGAAGGCTGCGAAGGTGAAGTGCAGCATAGTACCGTGGCAATTCAGGTTGTTAAAACGATGGGTTTCGTGCCATTTGCCATCGCGCCAGGTTAAGCGTGTGATTTTTATCTGTAAAAAGTTTAAATATAGCAGTGTTTATTTGATTTTTTTTGCAGTAAACCTAGATAAATTTATACTTCGACTTATGAGTTCATTTAGAATATTTGATGGGAAATTCAAACGCCACCGCCGTTAACAAAATGCCGCGGCAAATGGAAGTATTTGGTTGTATTTTTTAAGGCGCTCGCAGGTCGCTGCTGTGGCTTCACTCGCTTCACTTGTTCGGCTCGCGCGCGGTTGGCCACAGTTTTAACTAATCCATATTTTGGTCGGGGTGCCCTAGCTTAGTTACTGGGACCAATTTGGCTCGCGCGTGAATGGTCACAGTTCCAACTGCACCTACAATAACAATCAATGTTGAAATTATAACAATTGAAGGAGATGCCAATTTGCTTTTGGCATATTGTATAACTGCGAGCGTGTGTAAACGGACGGCGCCTTATGTATAATGACGAATCGTACAATCTACCTGCGACACATCGATGAAAATTACGAAGAAGGTGTATTATGTACACCGCTAAGCAATGGTGTTGTGAAACTACGAAAAAAAAAACAATTAGGGGTGGCTTTACCCATACATGTAACCGAGGGATGAAAAAACATCAATATAAACGTGTCGAGAAAGAGGTCAATTGTCGAATCTGACTCGGCTATCTGCTATGGCTACCTTAACTTCCTTTGTGTCTTTCAAAACCGTAAGATTCCCTCCCAGCATGTTCTTCCCGTCGATATTCAGGACCCATGGATCGTAGAATATTGGCGGATTCTTCGAGTATGGCCTGCGAGGATTACTGCAGTTCTTAACACTGACGACAGAAGTTTTAAAAGGACCCTGAAAGATTACAGTGTTGAAATTTGTGGCTGAAAATTTATTTTATTTAAACAGCTTATTTATAAACTAGCTTTTGCCCGCGGTTTCACCTGCGTGGATGTCGGATATGATCCCACGGGATAAAAGTATCCTAGGTCCTAAACCAAATCATGGCCTATCCATGGTATGCCTTTTATCCAAACTCGTTCACCCGTTAAAGAGTGAAAGGTAACAGATAGCCAGATAATAAATTGTAATAACTTTTAAACTAGAGAACCGATTTTAATTAAATAAAAGTTATCTTAAGATACGGACTACGACTATATTTAAAATTCCTTAAATCTCTTTAAAATAAGTACCCAAAAATATCAATTTTACTTGTCAATTTTAAAATATGATTCTACAAAAAAGCTGTAAGACGTCACTTTTGATTTCTTACCAAAAGTATTTTGAATGTTCACATCTCTTACTTAACTAAAGAAATACTCTGTTTCATATACAAACTTAAAACCCCTCTATGACCCCCTTTAGACATAAATTAGCCAATGACCTTCCCTATGACCTTGTCAAATTTTATCGAAATCTATTCAGTGGTTTATGTGTATAAAGGTGTCGAAAATTAAAATTATGCTGGTCACGCTCTCGTCGTACACATTGCACCTACATGTTAACAAAATTATTTTTATGACTTTAAATTGTAACAACTTTTGACCAAGTAACCCGATCTTTTTTATTTTTATGACATAAATACCAAATGGTAGCTCCATTTACGGCATATGACCACATTTAGAATAACTTAAATCTTTTTAAAAGAATAAAATAAAATAATCACAAAAATATCAATTCTACTTCTGAATTTTAAAATCATCCCTCTTATTTTACCCTCTTGAGATTTTACAAAAAGCTGTAAGACATAAATCAAATCAAATTATTTATTTGCTTAATACAGGTAGGTATATACAGATGTAATAAATAACGTAATTGATTATTTCTTACCAAAAGCATTAATTTTAATTTTCATATGCTTAACTTAACAAATCTGGGTTTGCCATACCAACTTTAATCCCCTCTACACCCTTGTAGGATTATTTTAAGACAACAAGTAGCCTATTTCCTTTCCCACATAATGCCATTTATGTGCTTGCCAATTTTTTCCTAATCCGTTCAGTGGTTTAGGCGTGAAAAGACACACCACACACAGAGTTACTATCGAATTTCTAATATTAGTGTGAATGCAAAATCTTCCAGCGATCAGCAGTTTACAAACGTAATATGAAATTACAAAAAACATAGTTAAAAATAATCAACTTACCGAAGTTAGAGTCGGTTCAGTTCCGGAATAACATATTGGTAATAAATATGAAGAAAACAAAAAAAAAATAATTGAAAATTGTTTAATCATGTCCGTCCGATATAGAATCTAGTCAGTTAAAATGACATTAAGTTTGGTTGAGTATCTATGCAGCTAATAGTTAGATAGGGAGGTACTAAAGCAAATGAGGCCAACAATGAGCCATAGAACGATTAAAATCTATTTCATGTAAATTATATTTCCTACATGATTATATCTAAGCGAGTTCATGCAAGGAAGGATACATCGAGAGGAATATTTTTAGAGTAAGGTTGTAACTTTTATTATTTTAATAATATTTTATATCGTTCTTAGGGTTCCGTACCCAAAGGGTAAAACGGGAACCTTATTACTAAGGCTCCGCCGTCTGTCTGTCTGTCTGTCTGTCCGTCTGTCACCAGACTGTATCTCATGAGCCGTGATAGTTAGACAGTTGAAATTTTGACAGATGATGTATTTCTGTTGCCGCTATAAAAACAAATGCTAAAAAACAGAATAAAATAAATATTTAAGGGGGCTCCCATACAACAAACGTGATTTTTTTGCTCGTTTTTGCTCGATATTGATAACGGCAACAGGTAGACGCTTGAAATATTCACAGAATATTTAGTTATATATTCACTTTAAAAATAAATAATTAAATTAAAATAAGGGCTCCCATACAATAAACGTAATTTTTTTGCCGTTTTTATAGATAATGGTACGGGACCCTTCGTGCGAGAGTCCGACTCGCACTTGGCCGGTTTTTTGTAATGTTTTGTTAATGTGAGAACGTTGTAGGCTTAATAGACTGTAGCTTTGTAAAACATTTTCTATTTTGTTAAGTACTTGGTTCTTGTTGACGGGCCTACACTGTCCACCCATATCTATTAACAATATTTTGATTTTGATTGTAAGTGTGATTATAGAAATATCATGTGAAAGATGATATAGCTAGAAGGGGGTAAAAATAGAGATGACGGTTGTTAGAGATGAATGGAAGGAGAAGGCATGCTGTGCAGTCTCCAAAGAAATTAGGATAAGCGCAGAAGGACGATGTTAATGATATATGTCATCTAAGCAGGTTCAGTCATAGTGTCCAATTCGTTGCAGGCGAACGTTCCACCTTGTGAATTTGTTTCTGATCGCCACAGAACTTGACTTTGGAAATCCAAAATGCAGTAAATGATTCACGTCCAAGTTTTTGAAGAAGTAGGATCCCTGAAAGACAATCGAAGTCAGTATAAATCGTCTCTGATGCTTACTGGTGAGAGGGAAATTGACATTGTAAAAGTTAACGGGAGCTAGATTCGTGTTTTTAACAGAAATTTTCATAATGCCTTTAGTTACTTGTTACAACTCTTTACTTTTTGTTGGTCCACTATGAAGGCTCTTACAAACACACGCGATATCGCGGGCGCGAAATGCACCGACAAAGGAATTAATTGTCTTTGTCGGTGCCTGTCGCGCCCGCGATATCGCGTGAGTGTGTAAGAGCCTTAAGTATCTTTTGGTGCCAGTATTGCCTATCCTGTTTGAAAGATTCGAGATCTACAAACACTATGGTTATTTTTTCAGCTGCAAGCTGCAAATGGCAATGGTCCCAAGACATGTTCTGACTGGGAGTCAGAACATGTCTTGGAACCATTGCCATTTGACTAAACGTATTCTCAACTTGTCACTTCCAGCGACTTGAGGAACCAAATTAGTAACGTCACACTCAAGTCGATCTTTTTCAGACTTACCTTGATATAGAGGTAGTTCTTCCTGTGATACTTGATGTTCATGGTGGCACTCATGAGGTTCAGCACCATACCGTGGCAGTCTAGATTGTTTATTAGGTAGGAAGGCTTACATTTACCATTGGGTAGTTGAACCCTCTGAGTCTTATCTGAGCTACAATAAGCTTTGGTATTTTAATATTCGAGACAAAGTTTCAGACATTTCTATTTCTTTTACCTAAGTCAATTATTGGGATGACGACTTTAGTCCTTGTGACCTTTTTTAAGTTACTACTACTCAATCATATACGGTATTACTCATGACATAAAATCACACCTGTGTTTCTCGAAGTTGTTAATAAACCCACAGACTTTGGTCTACTACTGAAAATATCCTTATGAAAAGTCAAATAACGCTTTACTCGACCCGGGGATTAAATTAGACTTAATTTCACAAAGTTTATATTTTCGGTGATAATATGATTTTTGTTGCTGACCTAGATTCGTATAAAGACATGGACCATAATTATATTGGTGCTAAATTAATGTGTACCTTCATATTCTTCGTACCTTAAAGAAGGTAATACTTCCGTTACTTAGCGTGCTGTTGTGAGTAGTAGATTGGTAGACCACCGGAGGACTCACGTAAGGCTTGCTAGGGTAGGGTTACTGCAGTCATTGATGCTGTTGATCGAAGTCTTGAAGGGACCCTGAATTATTGTTGAGCTGAGAATTTATTCTGCTATAGATTACTCCTTGATTTTTTTTTAAAAGACAAAGTTTTTTCTGTTTGTAGTGAATTACAAAGGTTGTAAGCAGGTATAGTTTTTGAGTTAAAGTAATTAAAATTATTGTATTTTTTCTTCATTATACTACATATTAGATACAACACTTAAGTAGGTACCATCACCCGGTATCTGAAAAGTTTATGTGATTCGATTGGCTTTAGTAATTTCAGATGGCAAATTACAGCTTTTATCGAACTTAAACTTTTTAGAAACAGGATTTCAATAGTCATTTATGATTCACTTCAACACTCAACTAAAACGAGTAAAAACAGATGTTTCTTTCAAAACTTACTGAATTAGGAATCTTAGAAGTCTGTTCAGGGTTCACCCAACACATGATTTATTGTAATACTGTATGTATTAGTCGTAGTACCCTCACAAAAATATGCATACAAAACATTGGGAACTCATCTCCGTTCATCATCATATTCCGTTAAAATCACATTATCTTGCTTGTTGGTAAAAATACACAGTTTGTGGCAAATGAGCCGTCAATAATGAGGGTATTTGAAATTGTTTATCTATCGTAATATTGTTTGGCTATGAATGTTAATGGATGGTATTTTCTGACCCACTTGAATTTTTTATCTGGGGCGTCTATCGGTTATTCATCATCATAATTTCACACGGAAGACGTCCACCACTGCACATAGGCCTCCCCCAAGCACCGCCAATTTGGCCGGTTCTGTGCTTCCCGCATCCAACGGATTTCTGCGGCCTTCACAAGGTCATCAGTCCACCTTGTGAGAGGCCTTCTAACGTTACGTCTTACGGTACGCGGTCGCCACTCCAGAACCTTTCCGGCCTTTAAGTTTGAGAATTCTTCGGGCTATGTCGGTTACCTTGGTTCTCCTGCGGATCTCTTCATTTTTTATTCAATCACGTAGGTAAACTCTAAGCATAGCCCTCTCTATTGCCCTTTGGATGACTTTTAGCCTTCTAATAAGGCCCATTGTAAGCAACCACGTTTCCGAGCCATAGGTCATCACTGGTAACACGTACTGGTTAAAGACTTTCGCCTTGAGACACTGCGGTATGTGAACGCTGCCCAGAGTTGATTCGACGATTGACCGCTTTCTCGAAGTTGGACCTACCTAACTGGACCGTTTATCCTAGGTAAACATACTCGTCCAGAACTTTGAGTGTAGCGTCTCCGATCTTCATAAGAGTTCAATTCAAGTCAATGTTCATCCCTAATACCCCTTCCAACTTCTACTGAGGTAATTGAGCATTGTACTGAGGTTCTCCTTAATCTCAGCCATGACAACTATATCGTCGGCAAACTGAAGGTGAGTGGTGTATACTCGCCATTGATGTTGATGCCTAGCCCTTACCAGTCCAGAACCTTGAAGACATCCTCTAGTGCAGCGATGAACAATTTCGAAGATAGTTTTCAAGATCCTGGAGTAAGACTGACATAGTGGCGTTTTAATTCAGATACTTAAGTACTGTACCGATAGTTGATCCGGCACCGTTGAAGAGACTGCAGTACAGCCCATGTCTCGACCAAATCGAAGGTTTTCTCCTAGTCCACAAATGCTAAACAGAGACGCAGGTTATGCTCTTCAGTCTTCCGTGTAACCTGCCGCAGCGCATATTCGTAGTCTATGGTGATAAGCCTTTACGGAATCCGCCTTGTTCAGGAGGCTGGAAGTCGAAATCATGCACGCGAGACGGTTTGAAATGCCTGTTGAAAACAGCTTATAGACAAGCCTCAGAAGTGAGATGGGCTTATAATTCTTAAGGAGGGCATTGTCGCTCTTCTTAAAGAAAAGTATGGCCACACCTCTGTTCCATGCCTGTGGCGTTTTGCCCTCAAGTGTGTTGGAATCAAACAGCTGCTGGAGGGCCTTAAGAACATGTATTTAGGAGTTCGGCCATAATTCTGTCATCACAGCCTTGTCGTTTTTGAGCTGCTTCAAAGCCATCCTTATCTCGCTCAAGTTGACGTCCATGATGTCTTCGGTGTAGTGTATGGTCAATGTAGTCTTGATCGTTTACCAGATTCATAATGGGGTTACTTGTTGACGTGTATAACTGTCCATAGAACCTCTTGATCTCTCTCAACAGCTCAGGTTTCATTCATCATCGGTCTTCTTTTTCGTTAGCTCTACCTAATAGAAAATTCCCTTGCAAAGACCTTGGAGCCTTTATTACACTATCGCGTCCTTAATGCGGTCTGCATTAAAGCGGCAAAAATCGTTTTTCAAGGACTAAGAGATCCGGCCATTCAGCTTGACTTGAGCGTACTTGAGCACATCGTCTTGAAGACTGCGAGATCATCTCGCGCCTCTCCTCTATGAGCTATAAAGTAGGATCTAACTTCTAGGATATAACTTCTTATTTCTATTTGTACGACGGGTCTTGAAGATCTTAGACCCCGCGACCTTATAGACAGTTTTCACGAACCATTCGCTATAATCATCCATAGAGCACTCTAGGCACTTTAAACAATTCTAAAGTTCGAGCTGAAAGCTCTCGGGGTTTTAGAATTGGATCGGTGCTGCGCGGAGCGTAGATTTCATAAGTTGAGATAACATTTTAACTATAATGTTGATGGTGTACTTAATAAAGAGTATTCTATTCTATTTTATAATATAATATTAGCTTGGCGAATATTTCTGAGTATACGGTACGCCACTCTGAGACTGCAGGTTCCCTCCAGGAAATAGACCAAGTTCCCAGATTTGAGGATTATTGAGTCCTCCCTCTCTTCGGATTTCAGATAAACCTATACCCCCATCGTAATCTGCTCAATGTTGCCTCGAGTTCGATGATCTTCTTGTCGGTCCGGATTGTACGTGTGTTTTATGTAGCCAGGTCCAGTTTTCGATGATTTTGGTAGCCGGATCACTCCCGACGACGCGCGACGGGTGCAACGGTAGCTTAGATAAGCTCGCGTTGCCTCACCGAGGCCTTGACCGCTACCATGCCCTTGCCGCTTCTTCAATAAAAATATTTAATCGTCATCACAAACAGTTTGGAAAATTATTAACAATGAAACGAACAGGAACAAAAGACATAATACTGATTATACACTGGAAACTTCCCGCGGTCTCGTTAGCGATAACATCAATGTTGCTCAGGAATTTGCAACTTTTTTTACAAATATTCCAATTAAAACTACAGAAACTTTAAATTCCTCGCCCTCACTTGCTATTGATCTATTAAGAGCGAATGTTTCAGCTTGCCCTGTGGAATTTAAATTCAAACATATAAACCTTGTGGTCGTTGTAAAGACTTTTAAGCAACTTAAGATTAAAATTACCGAAGATCTGTGGGGCATGTCAACTAAGGTTTGTCAATCCATTATTGAGACAATTGCACCCTATCTAGCTTTAATATTTAATTTGTGTGTAGATCAAGGGATATTCCCAGATTTAATGAAGTATAGTAAAGTTATTCCATTTTTCAAATCCGGTGACAGCAAAGACACTAATAATTATAGACCCGTATCGGTTTTGCCAGTTTTTAGCAAGGTTTTTGAAAAAGTAATGTTGAATCAAATGCTCAATCATTTTAATCGTAATAACATCCTACACGATCAACAGTATGGTTTCACCAAAGGACGTTGTACAACTGACGCCGGTGTCACATTATTGAAACACATTTTTAACGCATGGGAAGACGCACAAGATGCAATAGGCATCTTTTGTGACCTATCCAAGGCATTTGATTGCGTGAATCACGAAACGCTGCTCTTGAAACTTGAGCATTACGGACTGGGTAAACTTGCGCTTAACTTAGTAAAAACATATTTGAATGATAGACTGCAGCAAGTTCAAATAAACGGTGTGAATTCATTGGGTTTAATAGTCAAAATGGGTGTACCGCAGGGCTCAATTTTGGGTCCGTTCCTCTTTTTAGTATATATAAATGATTTACCTCATTTACTGGAAAACCGACCACAAATGGTGTTATTTGCTGATGATACATCTCTGATTTTTAAAGTAAATAGACATGCACAGGATCTTGACGACGTAAATAACGCTATGCTTAAGGTCCATAATTGATTTACTGTAAATAATTTGGTATTAAATGAGAAGAAAACTAAATGCATAAGATTTGCGTTACCGAATGTTAGAAGTAGTGAATGTCACGTTGTATTGAACAAAGAGATACTAGAATTCGTCGAAAATACTGTTTTCCTGGGAATCACGCTTGACTCAAAGCTGCAGTGGAGTGCTCACTTAACATCTCTTGCAGGGCGGCTAAGTTCAGCCGCCTACGCTGTTTGGAAAATCCGCCAATTAACAGACGTGGATACAGCGAGACTGGTCTATTTTAGTTACTTTCATAGCATCATGTCTTACGGTATTTTGCTGTGGGGACGGGCTGCAGATATTGCTTCTATCTTTATTCTGCAAAAGAGGGCTATCAGAACCATTTACAACCTCAGCAGACGCGATTCTCTAAGGGAACTGTTTAAAAAAATTAACATCATGACGGTACCTTGCCAATATATATATGAAAATATAATGTATGTTAGAAAAAACCTACATCTTTTCAGTAAGATTAGTGACAGGCATAATTTTAACACTAGAAATAGGAACAAATTAGATCAACCACGTTTCAGATTGTCAAAAGTACACACTTCTTTTATTGGGTACTGTGTTAAATGTTATAATAAAATACCATTAGATATTCTTCAACTAAATGAGAAGAAATTTAAAACATGCATTAAACGCACACTATGTAGACAAGCATATTATAAGTTGGATGATTATATCGTAGATAAAGATGCTTGGCTTAATGCTGGTCCTGCTCCACAACAACTTGGGCTCACTTGTTAGAATTTTAATATTTGGAAGTGATGCTTCCCCCCTTTTTTATTTTTTGTTTTGACATTACATTCGTAACTATCGTTTATTTTTATGTACTTAATCAAGTTTTAGTTGTTGAATACTTCAATAGGTAACAACGATTTTCTTTTTGCTAGTAAATTTTTATTAATCATTGAAATACATTGCAAGCTATAGTTTTGTATAATTTAAAAGCATTTTTTCATTTTTGTAAATGTGAGTACCATGGAGCCGTTTATTATGTTATGATGTATGTTGACTTAAAAAAAGCCTGGCAGTTAGGACTTTAGGAGTATGTCATACTCAATTAAATGTCTCGCTGATGGTGGCGCGTGTGTTGGATCATTCGGTTCCCTACAAAGTGGTTGAGCTGGATGGTGCTGATCCACGCGTCATGTTCGTGAACGGGCGCTGTCAGTTGAGGCTGGTCATCTCTTAACTGCCAGGGCTTATTTTGTAATCTTTTAATCTTATATTTTGAATTGTTTTTTTTTAAATATATTTATTTTGGTTTTTTAAATTGTTCTCACATATAGAAGCGACAAGAATAATGTACCTACCCAGGATTTTGTAATATCTTGATTTAAAAGAGTGTCCTTGGAGTTTCTTGCCTGTTCTTCTCCATAGAGATCTACGTTTTGGAATGGGCAAATAGCTTCCACTTTCTGACTAACTGACCGACTCTTTGACAATTCAAAAGTGCCTGTAAATGGTTTATTTGAAATAAATGCTTTGAGTTTGAGTTTGAAACCTTTTCCTCCTACCACTATGTACCTACATGGTCTGCACACTCGTGGCGTATGTGTCGATTTTTTCAAAGAATGCACCATTGAATCACTGATGATAAGATGCTCATAATTTTATTGTCTGAAGTGATGCCTGTGCAAACATACAGTACCAGCGGGGTAATTGCGTTAACATGATATTGGCAATTGATAGCAATGCCTTTCATTTTGACAGTTCAGCCACGTTCATTGTGTTATTTACGTTGTTAAGCAGACGAATTATTCAAATCTAAGAAGTAATGAATTACGAATTTCCATCAAAACCCTTGGATTATGATTCAAAGTTTGTTGCCCAACTAGGGTGCTGGACGCATATGATACATCGATATTGAGAAAGAAATTGTCACACAGTCATGAGTGACAGAGAAGGTGCTCCACGAAGCTGAACTTGTTCTCTTTCCCAGAGAGCCTAGGAGGCCTGTGTCCCAGTAGTAGGAACGTTACAGGCTGATTGAGCTTATACTATGCTACACTTATGGGTATGAAAACAATAAAACCTTTCATCTATTTCCTTATAATTCAACTAAGTAATAATAATGTAATATAATGTATATATGTATATATATATATGTAATATAATTCAACTAACTAACTAATAAGCAGGTTCTGTGACAGATTCAAACTCCTTGCAGAAGATCATTCCATCCTTGATGAAGGTTTCTGATCGCCACATAACACGTCCGTACGGCAGGCTTGAAACCCAGATATGATGCAGCTGATTTACATCTAAATTATGAAATGTGTAAAAACCCTGGAAAACGTCAAGAGAATTTAAGCACCTGTCCCACCGACGGCGATTAGAGAGAAGCGAGTAGAGCCAGCAGCTCAAAAGAAGTTATTTATTTGAAAGAGTTATCACCAGTGGTGCTAACAGTCAACTATCAACTATTAATATATACATATTATATATCTCTTTTACTGACACGGGACCTACAAGCTTTTGTACGTTTTTTGAGCAATAAAATAGTCAATAGCCACGTCGCTGTCTCGTCAGTGGTGGGCCAGTTGCCTGAGAGTACTTTACTCTCCTAGTTTTGAACTCTAGTGGAGCCTTGAGTCAGTTGAGCTGACGAAGTTTGGTTCACAAAGGTTGGACATGAGAAAAAGATGTTGAGTATACCGATTCTTGCAGATTCTCAGATAGAGCAGATTGAGGAATTAAGATGACTTACAGCAGGAAAGTCGCATATACAATACTTTACTATTGAAGGTCCACGGCATGATTAGCGGTCGACTTTACGTTTAATTATGGTCTGACGATCATAATTAAAGTCTTCCGTACGCAGACTTTTCCAACAATAGCCTTCGATGGCTCGATTTAATTATCATCATCATCATCATATGCCCACAGCAGTCCACTACTGAACATAGGCCTCTCCAATTGCACGACATTCAGCTCAATTCTCGGCAACTCACATCCATTGCTACTAGCCCCACCCTGCGAAGACTGTCGCTCAACCCAGCCTGAGAGCGTCCTACATTGCGTTTGCCGATTCATGGTCCCCACTCCAGAACACATCTGCCTCAACGGTCATCGGTTCTACGGCTAATATGGCAGGCCCATTGCCACTTCAGTTTGCTTATTCTGTGAGCTATGTGAAAACCTAAATTAAATTATAGTGGTATTTAAAACCTAACTTGTTACAGTTGTAATGGCAATGTTGTCATTTGGTTTAAATATGTAGGTTTTTATTTTTATTATTTTAGTAATATTTTATATATTTTTTTTTTTAATTTGTGAATGTGAGAACGTTGTAGGCTTAATAGACTGTAGTTTTGTAAACCATCTTCTATTTTGTTAAGTACTTAGTACTTGTTGACGGGCATAAACTGTCCCCCCATACCTATTAACACTGTAACTTGAAAACATTGTAAAAGCCCACTTTTTTTTAAAAGTGGCCGTGGAGTTTCCTGCCGGCTCTTCTCCATAGGAAACGACCAATTGGAAATGTGCACCTAGCTTTTGACGTTTCATAAGTGCCCATGTAGGTTTATGTGAAATAAAATATTTTGATTTTGATTTTTTTTTAACCTTACCTTCAAGAACATACAGTTCTTTTGGTCATACTTGACCCCGGTGGCTGCAAAGGTGATGTGCGACATTGCACCGTGGCAGTTCAGGTTTTTAAAACTATGGATTTGGCGCCATTTGCTATTGTGCCAAACAAAGCTTTGCATTTGCATCTGAAATTTTTTTAAATATAGCAGCGTTTATTTGGATTGTTTGCAGTAAACCTAGGTGATTTTGACTTATGAGTTCATTTAGGATCTGCATTAAGAAAGTATCCGTGAGATGTAGTCAAGAGTACCTGCTTTCGACCCAATTTTTTTTTGCGTTCCTAGCCTGATGACAAAAACGGGTCTCTTATTAAGTCGACATTTCCGTTTGTCCGTCCGTTCACCCGTCCGAATGTTACACAGCCATTTTACTTGGAGCTATTTCGCAATATATTGATAAAAATTGGAAAGAAGAAGTAGTATGTGCAGCGCTAAACAATGGTGAAGTGAACTTACGAAAAAATCAGTTAGGGGTGGCTTTCCCTATACATATAATTAAGGGATGAAAAAAAAATCAATGCACGTGAGCGTGGAGGTATCGTTGGATCCACTCGACTGGTTTTTTTTTTCCAATATTTTTACCACGTCACCAGCTGCACAAAAAGTTCGTACCGATACCAGACTGAATATGAAGAATTTGGACAAAACAATTTTCTCTGGCAGATTGAAAGTTTTTTCTCAGAAGTCTCTTATGTCAATGATGGTTACCTTAACATCCTTAGCGTCTTTCAAAACCGTAAGATTCCCGCCCAGCATGTTCTTCCCGCCGATATTCAGGATCCATGGATGGTAGACCATTGGCGGGTTCTTCAAGTATGGCCTGCGAGGATTTCTGCAGTCCTTGACACTGACAATAGAAGTTTTAAAAGGACCCTGAAAGATTACAGTTTTATAATTTGTGGCTAAACATATATTTTATATATGCAACATATTTATAAACTAGCTTTTGCCCGCGGCTTCGCCCACGTGGATGTCGGATATGATCCGACGGGAACGTACTACCGGGATAAAAGTATCCTTTGTCTTAACCCAAATCATGGCTATCCCTTACTTTACTTAAGTAATGCTGGATTTCCTATATAAACTTTCAACTCTTTTAGACGAAAATTAGCTTATGTCCTTCCCTAGGATGCCATCTATGTCCTTGTCAAATTTTATCAAATCTATACAGTGATGTAGGCGTAAAAGGGTGTCAAAAATTTAAATTATGCTGGTCACGCTTTTGTCACAAAGACTGGTACCTATAACATGTAGCCAAATTATTTTATGAATTTAAATTGTAATAACTTTTGACCAAGTAAACCGATTTAATGAAATAAAAGCTAAATATTAGCTCAATTTCCAGACTTTTGCTATATTTCTAATCCTTAAATATCTAAAAGTAGTACACAAAAATATTAATATTATATGTGGATTTTAAAAATCATCCCCTAATTTAATTACCAAAAAAAAAATATTTTACAAAAACGCTGTTAGCGGGACGGAATTCCTCGTTTCTTTACAAAAGTATAAATTTGAATTTTCATATGCTTAACTTGGGTTTCCCATGCCAACTTTCACCAACAACCCCTATAGGATTATTTATAGGACAAAAAGTAACCTATGTCCTTCCCCAAGATGCCATCTATCTCCTTGCAATTTTTTTTTCCAAATCGGTTCAGTGGTTTAGACGTGAAAAGACAGAACACAAACAAGAAGACAGACAGAATTACTTTCGAATTTATAATACTCGTATTAGCATGGATGAAAAATCATGGCTTCCAGCGCTCAGCAATTCACAAGCATAATGAAAAATAAATAAAAAGACTAATTAGTTAAAAATAATCAACTTACCGAAGTTGGAGTCGGTTCAGTTCCGAAATAGCATATTGGTAATAAATATGATAAAAACAAAAATATGAAAAGAAAAAATTTAATAATCATGTCCGTTCGATATAGAATCTAGTCAGTTAAAATCACATTAAGTTTTGTTGAATATCTGTGCAGCAAAAGTTAGATATGGAGATACTAAAGCAAATGAGGCAAATAATGAGGCATACAAAATTATAATCTATTTTATGTACCTAAATTACATTTCCTGCATGATTACATCTAAACAGGTTCGTGAAAGGAAGGACCTATTATCGTGAGGAATAGTTTTAGAGCAGAGACTGACCAAAGAAAGATCGTGTGAAAGATAATGGAGCTAGAAAGGAGATAAAACAGAGATGACGGTTAATAGAGATGAATGGAAGGATAAGGCATGCCGTGCAGACTCCAAATAAATTGGGATAAACTCAGGAGGACGATTCTGGTGATATGTCATCTAAGCAGGTTCAATTATAGTGTAAAATTCCTTGCAGGCGAACGTTCCAGCTTGTGAATATGTTTCTGATCGCCACAGAATATGTCCATACTTGACTTTGGAAATCCAAAAATGCAGTAATTGATTCACGTCCAAGTTTTCAAAGAAGTAGGATCCCTGAAAAAAATGCGTGGTCTGTATAAACATTCACTGGTGCTTACTACTAAAAAATTAAGAGGGAGATTGGGAATTGACATCGCAAAAATTACTGGGAGACAGATTCGTGCTTTTAATTTGTTTGTTTTTAGCAAACAGAAATTAAATATTCTATTTACAAACATGCTTGGAAATTAGAGCACTATTTTGGCAACCTTCTTCGGGATAAATCGAAAATGATATACTAGTCAAATACATGCGAGCAGAAATTAACATTATTACATATTTACAAATTAACAATTTTCGGACTTTTTCCTTTATTTGTGCTGTGAGACCTTGCTTCTTGCCAAATTTCATGATTCTAGGTCAACGGGAAGTACCCTATAGGTTTTGATTTATGTGCGAAATATTTGCAATTTTTTTTTATGTGATAAAACTACAAATTTAGAATTTTCAGACTTTTTCCTTTACTTGTGCTGTAAGACCTTGCTTCTTGCCAAATTTCATAATTCTAGGTCACCAGGAAGTACCCTATAGGTTTTGATTTATTTGCGAGTATCGACATATGTTGCAATAATGTCGCTTATATCGCCGTATTTTTTTATTGCGTTGACTTGGAAGCTTGATTGTTTTAGAGCTTCAAGGGACCATAGACTTACGTATTTGATATTAATTTCAACTTGATACTTCCACGCGTTCCTGAGAAAAATGGTCTTGACAGACTGACAGACAGACAGACACAGACGGACAACGAAGTGATCCTATAAGGGTTCCGTTTTTTCCTTTTGAGGTACGGAACCCTAAAAAGAAACAAATGAACATATTGGCCCGTAAAAATTTAACATTGTTCGTCATTGATTCTGGAAATTATAATTAATTAGTTTGAATAGGCGCGCATTATTTGAGAAAAGTATACAAGCCTTGACCGCATCCAGGCATTGATGGACTCACGTATGTGTGCCTCGACTTCGCCTTGCCCCATATTTTCAAGTTCGTCCATCAATGCCCCTTTTGTCGGATGTGACAGTTATGTAATATAATGCCTTAACAGACCTTAAAATAAGAAAAAGATAGCTAAAGTGAACCAACAAAAATGTTAATAATACATAAACAATACTTTACTTTTTTTTCCTTTTCTTATTTTAAAATCTGAACCAGTACCTATCCTTGGTTCTACCATTGTCTTCAGTATTCTTCTTTATATCCAGCTAGAAATATTTGAGATCTACAAACACTACGGTTAATTTTTTAAGCTCCTCCCAGGCAGACCTTGTCTTGGGACCATTGCCATTTAACTACACGTATTCTCGGCTTCTCACTCCGGCTATTGCCATGGGTATTTAGAACGACATTAGTGATGTCACACTCAATTTGATATTTCTCAGAGTTACCTTGAAGTAGAGGCACTTATTTCTGTCATACTTGACGTTCATGGTGGTACATATGAAATGCAGTACCATTCCGTGGCAGTCCAGGTTATTTATTAGGTAGGAAGGTTCCCATTTACCATTGCTTAGTATGAATCCTCTGAGTCTGATCTGAAAAAGAATGATCATAAGTGCTTACAAAATTTCGGGTTGTGAAATTTATAGTATTTCAATTAATGGTATGCCTTATCAATAGTTAGTAACTATGGCCTGGCCACGGGAACGGGCGACGCGAACAGCGGTGCGACGGGCGGGGCAGCACTCCATGCGGTAGCGTTCGCCGCCGCGACCAGTGTAGACTGACACCGAGAGCGAAATGTCTATTATCAAAGTTATCTCCATATTGCTTGGAAAGTAGTAGTTTTTTGGTTTAAGACATAATATTTGGAAGAGATTGTAGTATAGATAAGAGATTGAGAGTACATGATTTGAATAAGAATCGGGGTATAGATGGAGAATTCCACAAGAAGTACTACAAATTAATACGTACTATAACCAGTTTTTTGTTAAATTATACCCGAATGAGTGTTGAATCCTTTGATTATATTCTTATGATACAACCAGAACTGGAGAAAACGGTAAATGCAGATAGGATTTTTGCAATAAAAGTTTCGGTGTTCATTATTTCGCGGCGAATACAGCTAAACTTGTTTGGTTCCTGCACTATTCACCGCGTCTACCGCGCGATACCGTGGCTTGCGCCGTACTGTTCCATTACGTTTGTTTCTGCCGCCCGCCGCGCCGCCAGACGCTCTTGCGATTCGCTCGGCAAAATACGCTGGTCGCGCCGCCGAACGCCGCTACGCATGGCATGATTAGTACATTTCTATACAATTGTTTTAGTCGCCAGATGCTTTGCCGTTCGCACCGCGTGAATATTTGCTGCAACGAATGTCCCGTGGCCAGGCTGCAGTCAGTCTAATCATAAAATAGTAGTATTATTTTCTTATGGTAGACGCCCGTTAATATTGCACATCGCGTTATAAATAAAGTTCGTCGGATAAAGAGAGTCTTCCTCACTCATTCCTATTTAACAGTCTTTTTCTGAAACTTGATGTGCCATACAAACGCCTGGATGCTGTAAGTTATTATTACGGTTTTGGAGATAAGAAGATTATTGTGGCCTAACTGAGGGCCTAGACGCGGTTAGAAGACGAACGATGAGCAATGGGTAGCTCGCCGTCTTATAAGAACCAGGGAGTCTACTCCGTACATAAATCTGAAGTACCGGCCGAATTTTCGCCCGTTTCTTGACTACGGCTAACTATGGCTGACTACGGAGAAATAAAAAAAAACGACAGTCAAAGAGATAAGCCAAAGTCAAAAATGTGACTTGAAGTCGGGTAACGACTCAAAGTCCAAAAAGGAAACTGTGAAAGTTATAAAACGGCCGAACATTCGGCCGATACGTCGGATTATCGCTTCGGAGTAGACCCCCTGGCCCGAGTCGACGGCGCGTTGTGTTCCACGTGCGCCTCAAAGAGATGTCAGCTCAATCTGATGAGGTCCGTCAGGGCCAATGCCTGCCAGGGTTCCGGGTTTGTCCGAAAGGGATACCGTGGCCCTGGCGCACAGGCAACTGAAGGAACACGGGTGGGTTTTAGTCAGTAAAAGTCTCCGCCCAGCGGGTCAAGTTATTTGATAATTTCCCACCCAAAAAAAAAAGGGGATAGACTTGCTTTCAAAGCGTTTTGTATTTCTACAGCGACTTTCAACATGATTGACATAAACTTTTCGGTAGCTTATATTATGTCAGTCACATTTTTAACTTTTCCATGGCCGTTATCACTGAAAAAATTACACATTTTCTAGGCAGAAGATACTACAGTTGAGATTAATTGAATGCAGAGGCATTTAATTGCTCTTAAGGTGGATCCGCAGCTGAAGCAAATTAAAATTTTCTTTAAAAAAATCTAGGTTAAGCTGTATCGTGTAGGATTGTATTTACAGAATTATGATCATAAGAATCATTAATATCTCTCTAAGTTAGATTTGTTCCCCAATGTCATTATTTCAAGAAAACATAATTTAATGGAACAAATCTAACTAAGAGAGATGTATGAATAATTCTAATGATATAATTCTGTAAATACATAATCTGTTATAGTCGCGAATCATATTTTGATCAAAATATAACCTGGACACTGACCTGCAAATTGCAAAAACCGTAAGAAAATTTGAACTTCGCCGGCTACAGCTGCTGATCCACATTCATAATGATGAAAACTTTACCTTCATATTCTTCGTATCTCTCAAGAAGATAATGCTTCCACTCAGTGTGCTGTTGTGAGTCGTTGGTTGGAAGACTACCGGAGGATTCTTCATGTAAGGCTTTCTAGGGTTACTGCAGTCCTTGATGCTGGTGATCGAAGTCTTGAAAGGGCCCTGAAACATTGTTGAGCTGAGGATCATGTTCTACGAGCAATAGACTATATTTTGCCTACTCCAGCTACAAATTAAAAAAAAACGTGACCTTGTTTTAATCTGTTCGTAGTAAAATAAAAGGTTGTAAGTACAGTGGACCGCATTCTAGTGGTGTCACTTTTCCTTGAACGGGGCTAGCAAAGCTGGCCTCTTTTTCCATTGAAACTTCGTATCACGACGGAGTTTCAATATACCTACTGGTTTTGGTACCACTTATAATGGCCAGCTTATACTGGTTTTGGTATCACTTATACTGGCTAAGTTATACTAGTTTTGGTACCACTGACTTGCGCTCTACTGTACCTAAAGTTTGAGATGAAGTTAACTTAAAACTATTGGTTTTTTTTCTTATTCATAGAAGGTACCTCGGTTTTTGAAAAATTCAAGTGATTCGATTGGCTTTAGCAAACTCGTAGTCCAATTCTGAGTGTGTCACAATAATCTAAATAATCTGTATTTATGCTATCAACACGCTAAGAAGAAGAAGTAAATTCAGACTGAAAGTCACATTAGCTATCTAATAAATAAGTCTATCTGTCTGTCAGCAAATTATGTTAGTAAGTCTTTCCAGCAACCATTAAAAGAAAACAAGTTTTTTTTTACTTACTGAAGTAGGGTTCTTAGAAGTCTCTTCAGGTGTCATACAACACGTAGATTGGAACACATACACCCACAAAAATATGCACACAAAACATTGAGAACTCATCTCCGTTCGTCATTGAGTTCCTGTTAAAATAACATTAACTTGTTCGTTAGTAAAAAACACACAGTTCGTGGCAAATTAGCCGGCACTAATGAGGGTATTTGAAAGTTATTATCTGCGTAATAATTATGATTTGTCTGTAAACATTTGACATTGCTTTTTAAGCCGCGGGCGTCCATCCATGATTAAGTTATCGTTCTCCTAACAAATACATTATAAATAAATATGAACGATATGCATACAAGCTGAAGTGGCAATGGGTCGGCCTTAATAGCCGTAGAACCGATGACCGTTGGGTAGATACGTCTACGTCTTGTGTGGAGACCGCGAATCAGCAAACGTATGTAAGCTAAGACGCCCTCAGGCTAGGGGTGGAGCGACGACCTTCGCAGGGTGGCTGGTAGCAGGTGGATGAGAGTTGTCGAGAATCGAGCTGAATGGCGTGCAATTGGAGAGGCCTATTTCCACCAGTGGACTGCTATGGGCTGATGACGATGCATGCATGTCGAGTCCTTGATAACTGACAAATGCATGCTCTTACTGGACAGATCACTACAATCTGTGCGGTTCTTTCCTCTAAAGACCTCTCAAACAGTGGTCCTCATATGGCCTGACCCTGACCAAGACTATATTTGAACTTTAAGAGACCGTGAGCTCTGAGTTTGTTTCTGTCTTTCATATCAGAGTAGTCGGATAGGAAATACCGAACTCATTTAGTTTTAAAACAAAATTTAATTTTGACTTCTGGTGTTTTGAACTAGTTTACAGAAATAAATATCTTTTATTTTTAAATATCGCAGCATCATGTTGGATGTTGATGGGAGCCGATTGGCCGCGTACAGGACCTTATTTATTTATTTTATTATTTATGTACAGTCATGAGCACTAATATGTTAACACTTAGCAGAATTCAAAACCGAATTTCTCGTGGAATAACGTATGCAAGTTTGAGAAAAGATCAATTTTATAATAGTTTGTTCCAAAGTACTATGTTCGTAGTAAAATAAAATTTCAATCAATATGAAGGAAATCACTTTTAAAAGTTGCTGAGTGTATCCATATTTGTGCTCGTGACTGTACACACAATAAAATACAGAGCGATACGACATAATTATAATTTAAGTACAAAGGTACTGCTTTTAACATTGTGTGTTTAGTTTAGTTTGTGGTCTTCCTGTGCGAGTCACAATAAATATTTTTTCTTTATTTCTTTCTTATTTGACCACGGGGTGAAACACTGTCGACCCACGCTCATCGGCTTAGGTTCCTTAGTACCGACCAAATAAGGCAATAAACTTGGTTAATTTTATAAAATTATTAGGATTTCGATGGGATGGCATCAATAAATATCTAACTTAAAATAAAATATTCACAAAGAAGATTTGTTAATTCATTCCCATACGCCACTTTTAGATTATAACAATAGTCCACTACATCTTCTCTAACCAAAAAAATCGAAGACAAGTGATATCTACCAACCCGCACTGGGCCCGCGTGGTGGATTACGGCCCACTCCCTCTCGCCGAGAGAAGGCCTGTGTCCCAGCAGTGGGAACATTATAGGCTGATTATGTATGTATTATGTAATATTGATGATAAATACAAATACCGAAAAACCCATAGGAAGCGAGATATTTGCAAAAATCGATTTTTCCGACCTTTGACCTTAGATTTGAATAGTCGCGTACACCCTACCATTTATGTAGGTTTTGAGACAACTTTTAGGATGTCAAAATACAAGCGAATTTATAGCTGGGTATCTCAAATTCCGAGATACGTACCTAATTTTAACTAAAATTACTGGACTAGTCCGAATTAGGGTTTTATGGAAAGAAAAATCAGAAAAGTTTCCCGGAAAAATTTCTAATTGGGGAATACCGTCCTTTTTTATGGGATTTTTGTATGTATTATTGAAAATTGGACAGAACGACGTCTGTTTGGTCAGCTAGTTTAATAATAAATGTGTGAAAAAGGACGTCCTACATAAATATATCAAAATAATTCAGTATGCAGAACTCAGTCAGATTATTTAATTCCCACCTACAGTTCTGCTCACCTACATGTAAATCTAGTGCATAGTACAGGGAATAAGTTTTAGCGCGCTATAAATCCATAAAGAATTCGCTTTATTCCGAGTAAACACGTTAGGCTTCAGCCAAACTTGCGACTAAACGCTTCGATTATTTGGAAATGCATGAAAATAACTTTAGTTTGAATGCAATATATATTTTATTGTATATCAGTAATTTTGCAAAATTTAATTGAAAGGTATCAAAAGTTTCGTTTAAGAGGGACTTCTTTTCATGTTACAAGTTTATTTCATAAATTTTCTGCTTACTTCTTAAAATTGACAAAATTGCTGTTTAGCAATTTTGTAATTTTTTGTAATTTTATTTTTAAATTTATTTTTATTCAAAATGAGCAACAAACAGCTACAATATAAAACACAAAAACAGGAAATACACATACTTCAATGAGGATACAATACAATGAAAATAGTCTAAAATATGTCGCATTGTCACTTATATAAAATAAAGCCCTAGTGAGTAGTGGGTTGTCAACCTTGAATGACTAAATATACAGACTTTTATATTTTCGAAAAAAAATACACTGATCTAAAATTAAGCTGGAGGAAGCCTGGACTAATCTAAAATTACGATCACACTGAAAGGCTACCATTGTCATCAATCCCTAATTTCTGCACTATTTAAAATGCTTGGACTATTTAAAAAAAATACCGGCCAAGTGCGTGTCGGACCACGCACAATGAAGGTTTCCGTAGTTGGGATGAATTTATCCCAAGAACAAACTTAACATTGTAGTTGTAAGACATGTTCCCTCATACATTTCAACAACAAAAAAAAATGAAATCTCATAACACACAGTTCAGTACAGTTTGCAAAACTTTTTTTTAAATTTCCTAATTTGCCCCCAAAAGTGACGCCTTTATTCAAAATTAAATTATTTACGTCACACGTCCATGTTTGGATCACAGAAATTCATATGTACCAAGATTCACCTTAATCGGTCCGTTAGATTCAGAGCAAATTGGCTTGTGACAGACACACGAGTGATCCTATAATTATAGGTTCCGTTTTTGCCTTTGGAGGTACGGAAACAAAGGTCATTGTTTTCAGTCTCATAAAATATTATACCTACCAAGTCGCACGACTATCGCAACAGAGTCTGCAAACCGTGTTCCCAATTCATTCGCAATCACAAAATTTGTTAACCGTCTTGCGACAAAATAATCGTAGCATCTAACTGAAGCCTACAGCTAATTAAATTAAATGCTCGCTGACCTACAATGAGATGAAAACAATTTATTCGCAATAATAATAAAACGAGTGCATTGCGTTATACTAACTTAGCTACTGGGTTTTCTTGTATATTATTAGACTTGCGACTGGCGAATTGTCGGCTCAAAAGTGTGGCCAATATTTAGTATCTTTGGCAGATATTGGTGCAAGCGACGAACTTCGTTTTTTTTGCAGCCTTTTTTAAAACTAAGGGCGACGGACATTTAAGATTTTAAGTTATGTTTTCTTTCTGGACGAGAGAAAGGAAGTAACAGCAAAAAGAGGAACACGGATAGTCATAACGATCACCAATATCTTGTTGATTGGTTAAAGTCATTTCGTTGAAGGAAATACTTAGATGCCATTTGGCAATGGCAATAAAATAGCTCAACACCATTATTATCCTACTATATCCTAACTTTACCTAATATATTAAATGCGAAAGTGTGTTTGTCTGTTTGTTACGCTCTCACGCTAAAACAGCTGACCGGATTTGGATGAAATCTGGCACCATCCTGGGTCTGACCGTGACCTGAAAAAGGACATAGGCTTCTTTTCATCCTAGGTCGCAAGAAGTCGCGGGCAACAGCTAGTAATATTATAAATATGAAAGTTTGGATGTTTCGATGTTTGTTACTCATACATATTCAGCCTATAATGTTCCCACTGCTGGGACACAGGCCTCCTCTCTTCGAGAGGGAGTGGGTTGTAAATCTACCACGCGGGCCCAGTGTGGGTTGGTAGATGTCACATGTCTTTGAATTTTTGGTTCTAGGACATGCCGGTTTCCTCACGATGGTTTCCTTCACCGTTTTGAGAGCAGTGGTGATGAAATTATTTACACAAAGTAAAGCGCCTGCCTGGGTTCGAACCCACGACCTGCAACTCGTAAGTCGGGGACGTTTCACTGCTCACAGTGCACCTCACAGTTTGTTACTCAATCACCCAAAAACAACTAAACGGGTTTAGATGAAAGGCACACAGATAGTTCATAACGATAATTTTAATCCCGGTAGTATGTTCCCGTGGGATATTTTCCGACATCCGTGCGGGCGACACAGCGGGAAAACCCTAGTTATTAAATACGGCTAATGCTCAAAAGAAAACAATACTCAGGTAGGTACCTCCCTAAATACTGCAATACAAACTGAGTGAAAACACCTTACAGATCGAATAACCACTTAAAACAAAAGAAATATCTATTTCCAGTCTTTTCTCATTTTACTATAATACACACGATACAACAACAAAATGTGTTATTTTTCTCAGACGATAAATAATTTGGCCATATATCAATTTGGTCAAAGACTAGGTATTCAATGTACGGACACGTCTTCATTACAATATTATTATATTAATAGACCTCGGATACACTGATGTGGTTGCTAATTTACTTATTTATATAGCGAGCACTCCTGTAATCAAAAACCTTCCAAAGAATCGTGAAGTTTTTTTACTGTTTATGAGTGGCTGAAATAACTTTAAATTTTTATCGTTTTTCTGCAATAAATCCGTGAAATTCGGATGCAGGCTACACGTTGGATGCAGGCTAATTGCATATACACGTTGCAGTATAGAACTGATTTACATCATCACCTCACACTCTTAGGTCCAGTTGAAAACCAGCGTCAGGCACTAGTTGTCTGGCATTTTTGCTGAACTGGGCCTTATTGACGCAGGTGTGCGGCACACTTTCCTGCTAATTTCTTACATCGCTCTTTACACTTGTTTTTGATATGCTGTAGGTGTATTATATTGTGTGCCTTTTATTCTGTGCTAAATAAATGTATTTTCTTTCTTTCTTTAGATACACAAAACCGGCCGTTGTGGCAATCATTTTTGAAAAACCCTATTTCCAGCAGTCAAAGTCAATCTAAACGATCGGTTAGTGAGGCTGCACACCGCCACACGCTTCACGGACCCTACATTTACTTCGCCACAATTTCTGCTCTAAGCTTCCAGAATGTTGACATCATCGTCCGACGATACAGATTTCTTGATGTGGCAATTAATGAGAAAAAAAGGATTCACCCGTTTAATCAAGCTACTACACTTTACGGTAATTTCAAAATTTCGCAAGAGTTACACGGTTCGTTCAAGAAAAGTTTAATTTATATTATCGAATGTCTCAAAATGCGGTTGTATAATATACCTAGGGTTTTTTTTTCAACCTCTGCAATAAACTCAACTTAAATTCAATGTTGTCTTTAATTTTTGCAAATTAATGCGTCACAAAATACGAACGTTTGATCTTGAATTCGTGTAGCGCGGCAGACGTCTCCCCACAAACTGCGACCGCTTTAAATGTGTCCTTGGTGTGCGTTGCTTGCGCGCCGACATACGGAGGCGTTAAATGTGGCGCCACAATGCTCGTGAAACAAGTGTATGTCGGGTGTGCGGCCTGCCTTACACATCAATGTACCACAACCCTAATTCTCCGTTGGAGCAGTTCCAATAACCTTGTCAGTTTGATATGAGTCACAATGTTGCCGCGACGTATCATACGTTGTTATTACGTGCGATCTTGCAAATAGGAGCACTTCGTTCATAAAACGGTGTTAAACTATTAGCAAAATAAGGTCGTTAATATCTTCAACAATTAATAATGCGTGGGATATAAGAGAGACGACGAGTGACGATAGTTTTGTCCTTTCGGTGTAATCTAAGAAGTCAACATCGCTACCCACCTTGATAATGGTAAATCTTTTCACCTATTCGTTACGTTTTTAGCTACTGTTGTGACGATCATACCCGTATAGTAGAAGAAAAATATGAAGAAGGAAAAATTGAAATGTAGGTATTAGAACCTTTGTACTGCTTTCAACGACTAGTGTCTAGAAGAGAGAGAAAGAGCGTTGCTACTAAATTGTTATTTTTATTTTACTAATACAATAACACCACTAGTTCCAGTCAATCTATTAGACCTATCGAAAACAACAGCACCAAATTTTCTTTCAATCATGAAAAAGTAACATTCATACAGCATTTAAAGAAAGTCAAAGAATCATCACACTAATATTACAAAGGCGAAAGTTTGTGAGGGTGTGTGTGTGTATGTTTATTACTTCTTCACGCTCAAACGGCTGGACCAATATTGATAAAATTTTGTATGGAGGTAGCTGACACCCTGGAATAAGACATAAGCTACTTTTTATTCCGATATTCCCACGGGATCGAGACTTACGCGGGTGAAACCGCGGGGCGCAGCTAGTAGCATATAAAAAGAGAAGCTCCTCAGATTCTTTGCTCCTCTCATCATGAAGCTTCGTAAATTAGACTCTATAATAAAGACAGAATCAAATTGCAACAAAATAATACAGAGACCGGCCACAAGCGCGCAATAGTGAAGCAATTGCGTAAATTAGCGAGTGTTCTGCGATAATTGTGTTGCACACATTAAAATTAACATCGGGATTACGAGCTTCGAATAGCTTGTAGATATTCTGTTGAGTATTGTTATTTACATAGGTGGAATACTGCAACATTTCTACATGTTTGAAACAGCATATTGCTGTGCCCAAGTAGCAAAGAGTTTGAGAGTATGCTGTAAAAGAAAGCGCGAGATTACTAAAATGGAAAATGTCAGGCAATTTTGCTCAGGAGTGGCACGGAATAGGCATCCAAAAAATGGAGATAATAATATTAACTCTGTGCAACTTGGGCCCACAGCAATGTCCCACTGGACCTTTTTAATTTAGATGTGAAGGTAGATAATTCCTCAATGTCAAATGACATAGCACAAGACACATTCTTCAAAATCCACAAAACTGTTACCTAACAACCATGAGTCCATGTAACTTGATCAAATAAATAAATAATAATTATGATAATACTTAATCTTTATTTAGAATCCAATTAAATGAAGACCCTTGATAAATACAAAGCAAATAAAAGTATTAATAAATACTTCCATCTTGGGTGGTAAGTAGTAATGTTAAGATCAAAAGACGTAGGTACAGACTGACAAAGAAACTGTCCTGTTGGATTAGCGGATCTCTATCATTATGAACAACTAATATGACAGTCGTAATGATGGAACTGCGCTACTATGGGTTTGCAAACTCGACTCTTGTACGGCTCAAATTAATAAAGATCTTACTTTTGATTCAACGAATCCATAACACCAGCCTATTATTGTCCCACAGTAGAACAAAGGCCTGTTCTCATACAGAGAAGACACGAGCATTGATCACCACGCTTGTTCAAGACGGGTGGTATTTCAGACTTATATTAAGTACATATAAGTCCAGGTTTCCTCACGATGTTTTTGCTTCACCAATGTCACTAATGTCCAACATAAGCTCAAAAATTGCATCTGAATTGAAAAACAGCGAGTTGCACGCGTGGACACGAAGGGTTCCATACCACTGTGCAATATTGGCAGCAGTGTTCAGAATTGACAACAGCAGCGTTGAGAATGGACAACAGCGTTCTCTATGCATTTTAGCACCATACTGCGATCGTCAACCCGCCTGCCAAGTGTGGCGATTATAGCAAACCCTTTCTTTTGGGGGAGGCCTATGTCCAGCAGTGGACGGCTGAAATGATGATGGTGATGAAGTACAATATTTACCAAAAATCGTCGTAAAAACACGTTTCTTGTTTCTTGGACCCCCTTTAATTTTTAACTGAGTTTTATTTTTATTATTTTTTGTTATAGCGGCAATAGAAAGAATAAAGAAAATTTAAACTTTCTACCTGTTACTATTCATGACATACAACCCGCTGACAGACCGATGGACGAACGGACGGATGGAAGCTTAGTAATAGGGTTTAGCTTGGCACACTACAGGTACGGAACCCTAAAAATCACATTGGTACGTGCGCTGATTTTAACCCACAACCTCGTGCATGGGAGGCGAGGCCTTAACCACCAGGCCATCATGGACCTCATGGACATGAAAAACATGCATAATATGAACAATGATATTTTAAGCAAGTAGAGGTAGTTAGGTTCTACACGCTCCGCAAGTGGCACGTCACAACTTGGCTAGTTAGCCACATTTCTTCGTCTTGTCTCTTTTTCGCTCCCGATAATTATGACATGCCGTCCTACTTCCACGTGTCATCTAATAGTGTGATATTGTGCCGTTTTTGAAGATCGAATGTTGAGGAGGTAACCTAGCTACGTCTTTTTACTTATAATTATCATTGTACAAAACATATAATAATTATCATTGCATATGAATAAAATAATTAATTAGGATAGAGATTCGAAACGAACAGACAAATTGAATATAAGTGTTGTACTGAACATTGACATAAATGGTATTAGACGCGGATTAACAAACAAACATTTCCTATAATTAAATAATCATGAATCTTCGATGGTCAAGTACATTGCCATCAAATGAGATACGTATAATTAATGGTTAATTGCAAGCCTATCTGAAGAAATATACGCCAACATCATTACAAATAAATAAAATTTATGTGTCTGTTTGTAATGTCAGAACAACAGCTTTTTACTTAATGCATAAATATAAAGCTATATAAGGTACATACAAAAAAAACTAATTTTATAAGTTTTGTCTGTCTGTCTGTTTGTTCCGGCTAATCTCCGAAACGACTAGACCGATTTTGACGGGACTTTCACTGGCAGATAGCTGATGTTATAAGGAGTAACTACGGATACTTTTAGAAAAAGCCACGCGGGCGAAGCCGCGGGCAGCAGCTAGTTGTAAATAATAGATATCTCTTTGATAGGTAAACAATGGCCAAGAATACAACTTGCCCTAATTGAATAAACTGTACCAAAGTAAATAAATAAGATACTTTACTCTCCAAATAATAGCAAGAATCATAGTAGTGTCTCCTGGACACATTCCAAAAAGGCCACGCGGTATTCTTAAAGGGAACTCTAATTATAACCTACTGAATTGTGTTTTGAGCGTCCAATTAACAGCTCTTGATATCCAACATATTCATTTATAAAGGGTTAGCTACACTCACAATCTTTCTTGCACAAATTCCAATTAGCATGCTAGAAAAACAAAAATCAAAGACATTATGACATCCCATACTAGCCTGCATGGAGGATTACGGTCCCTCTAAGAGAGAGGCCTGTGCCCCAGCAGTGGGAATATTAGGCTGATTATTATGCTAAAAGCAAGCACGTAGCGTTAAAACAGCGTAAAAGTATGCACAAACGATTGACTATTGAGTAGACGCTAAACAAATGAAATAAATGTTTGCACAAACTATTTGCACATGTAAGTCGCTATCGTGTGAATACCGCACAGTGCACCATAAAGTTTGCCCAAACTTTTGCACAAATGTAATGAGATGTGTAGCCGGGCCTTAAATGAATTATAAATACAAACGCCCCCATCGTAATTTCTGAATGAAATTTTAATTAGTCCTTATTTAGGCAATTCCAAGACTATACCAAGAATTAGGACATATAAATTCAAGTGCTATACTTGGTCTATTTGCTAATCATTCATGTTTCCTAGAAAGTAGAATCCATCTTTCTTTAGTTAGGAAATAGTGATTTTGAATTCCAAGTTGATGGATTTATGGTTTCCTTAAGTACGTATAATACTTCAGCTACCTGACGTAATTATTATTAGTTAAAGTAATAAATAGCAGATTCCTGATCAATCATATTCTCAGTAGCAGTAACATTTATTATCAGATTCCAGCAAATATTGTAATTTTAGCAATAACGAATAGCTATAAAAAAATAACTGTAACAAATATCTTTATCAAATTATCACTGAATCTTAATCGTCATTATATGTGGCTAAAATTAAATATTTGTCTCAAAGAAGGTTGCCTTCATACTCCGCAAAAATATGTGAAAACTTTCAAAATCAATAGATACAATCAACTTTATTGTGCAAAAAAATTGTAACACAGTTCTTATACAAGTAATTATAAGAGCAGGAGAAAAAAAAAACAAAAAAAATGTTCCAAACATTAACAGACACCTATAGAAAAACCAATAAACACAATCACAAAGATCTCAAGACCAATAACAAAAAACAATCGAACGAGAACCCTCAAGAAACACAACACCGCGTACCGACTCGCGAAACGAATGCAATAAAGTTGTACCATCGACGATCATAAAGCAATGCGCACAGCACGCACCGTGCCTATCTCATGTCTTAATTTGTACAGTGGGACCAAAACAGTATAAATAATATAAAAACAATGAATACATACACTGACAACGATGTGGGATCGTGAGGTGACAGACTTATAAATGGAGAGAGGTGCATTATTGGGGAAGTTGAAAGAGAAGACACTGGTGGCTGGTGGTATTGAAAGTATTTTTAGGGTCCGCAATTGTCTTCGTCACAATCACTACGATAAAGAATTGCCAATACATCGTATACTCCATTCACCAAATCATATGACAGAAGACCAGAAAATAATAGCAAAAATAACTTGAAAGCACCATTGATTACAAAAACTCTGCCTAATAATTGGAAAATAATCTCCTCTAAATAAAAACTTGTTTTATCCAATTTTTTCTTAAATAAACATGTACAATCTAATTCCTTCTAAAGCTGCGCAAACACACGCAGCGGCGAGTTTGACGTTTAACAGAAAAATCTAAAATCATAAAGCACTAACACGGGCTTGTCATATCGGGTTGCGATTGCCGCCTGCATGCTAATGTCCCTTGGACCTGTGCCTTTTCACCTATACACATGCCAGGGGAACTTCCACCTTAAAATATAGTTGATAAGGTTCCATGGTCACGACCGGTATTGTGTTCGATGGTATTGGTTCTCAGTATTGAGAATCTTAGATGCAAATGCTTCTTTATGAGAATAAAGGGTAAGAGGACGTTATCAGCAACATTGTCTTGATGATGAAGATTCCAAAAATAATTATAATTATTATAATATTTGTAAAGAAATATTTCTAATTGATATTGCACATGAGATTTATAATAAGTATGATTATATTATTCTGAGATGTAACTTGAATGCTGCTAATAATGATGAGAAAGAAAAGAGTGGAGCTCTCTACCTTCGTCTGTGTTTCCGAACGCATACAACCCTAATCTCTTCAAAGTGAGAGTGAACAGGCTTCTTTTGGGTAACCTCACTCCATCGTCGACTTTATCTCTGTCACCTCTGACCTAGACTAAGGTCAAGAGCAAACCCATCACAAACAAAAAAAAATAAAAGAAGTAGTGGCAAAAAAATTAAGAGAGTTGGTGTGGAGAATAAAAGTGATACAATTCATTGCCAATGAAACAGAGGAACACA
The DNA here is from genome assembly GCA_963921375.1 of Tiliacea citrago. Classification (NCBI taxonomy): domain Eukaryota; kingdom Metazoa; phylum Arthropoda; class Insecta; order Lepidoptera; family Noctuidae; genus Tiliacea; species Tiliacea citrago. Next base: position 22,692,234 of record OY992800.1, read on the forward strand.
TTAAAATAACAAGAGAAAATCATGCCATCGATACGACCTAATAAATCAACAAGCAATACGTACCATACGACATCCATCTTAAATCGTTAGAGAATTAACAAGTCATGTTTTCCACCATTTTATTAGCTGTCGCTAAGAATATCAATAAACTCAACTCGCGGTGACGTTTAATATTACGCTATAAGATGCCACAGATAACCTCGACGGATTTGTGGACAAGCTAGTCATTGTAGCTTTACAATTTTATGCATAATTGTTCTTTGTTATCTCTGATGAGAGTAAAGAATATAGGGTTGAAGATTGATAAAAAAATAACTGAGTTAAATTGAATAAAGGATAGTCCTATGAATCATTTCTACAGGATAAAGATGTATAAATCTTGATAGAGAAAAGGAACATAAAGCCTCAAATGTTTTCCTTAAAACATGTGCACAATATAGAACGTTGTTAGTAGTGATAACAAAATCTAATGGAGAGCCTAGGTATGGTAAACAAATTACTTATTTCAGTATGAATAATGTAATAACAATTTTTTTATTTAAAAAGTATCAATGGATATTCTTGCCCGTTCTTCTGCATTCGAATATACTACGCTTTGGAATGGGCAACTAGCTTCATCTATCTGACTGACCGACTCCTTGACAGTTCAACACTGCCTGTAATTAGTTTAATTGAAATAAATGCTTAGATTTTTAGTTTATAACATTCAAGTGGCTGACATCAATTCATGGAAAGACGAGGAGTTTAATGTAGTAGTTAGAAAAGTTATATATCATATAAAAAAAAAACACGAAAACCATTAAATTCAAAACCGAATTGCAACATCCAAAACTTTCTAGATATGGTCATTGTAACAGTCTGGTAATATTAATAGACAAAACGGGTACTGTGTTTAGCATTCACGGCATTCGTTCACTGCTCGGTCACCTTTCATCTCACTGATAGACATCGGATGCGTGCGCGCATATGAAACAAGCAGATATGGGAAATGGAAGATCGGACTTAGAAAGTATGGCTAGGATTTGTTTTGCCATTTTGTTTAATTTATGTAACTACGTCTTCAAATCTGTTAGTCCGGTAATAGAATAAGTAATTTCTGACGGACATAATGTAAACGTAAAAGAGTATCGACTTACGCCATCGACAACCAAGCAGATACATTTTACACAATTGTATAGAAGAAGTAGAGTAAGTCATACAATACTTTACAATAATAGAAGCAACCAAAAATAAAATACAATGATGTTCTAAATGCAGGAATAGGTATTAGTATAGAGTCCACATAATATCCTTCATGGATTTATTTTCTTCATGCCCTTTAGACAAACAGTGCATTGAATATAAGAACCAAAAGAAAGGAAAGAAAAGTATAGCATGATTACACATCAAATTCTAAGAACCTCCTGCAGCTCCTATAAACACAAGATAAAACAAAGAAACATCAACAACATCCGACTCACGCTTGACTACAGCAGTGTGAACAGAGACACGGTATCGTATCGCCTCTCCAAACTCATAACTTCTTTATTTATGTCTTACTTTACCCGAGGCTCCCGAATCGGATTGGGTTACATATAGTCATTGTTTATGTGGCACGTTCGATTCCTGCTGATGTATCGGTTTTGGGTTTATGGATCAGTGGAAAAGAAGCTTAAGATGTTTTAAGTGTCTTTTTGTTTTTCGTATTTATGTGTATAGTCAGTTATTTAGTCATTTAATGTATTAACTAGTCTAAGTAGTAAGTTGTATAATCATTAATTATTATTTGATTTGCATAACCTGTTTTTGTGGGCTTTATCTAGCTTATTTTTTCATATGAATTGTAGAAGTGATTTAGTCATATTTACAGATTTAGCAATTTTATTTCATTTAAGAGTTTGAAGTCATGAAATACAGACTTATTAATTTATTTATCTTTGGCATGCTTATTTTGCCGAAATAACCATACTGGTTGAAGAGACGTAAGAATAAGTATGACGGTAAAAAAAATATTCCCAGGGTCTCTCGAAGGAAGTGTCTGGTCTGGCACAATAATGAAAAGACAGATGTATGAAAGGCAGAGTTTGAAATATGTTATTGAGAAAAACAAAACAAATTAATGATACAAATGATGGCGATAAAAAAGAGAGAGCTTTCTAAGACCAACGTATGTCTAGCAAATATGTCATCAATTTTGAAGTGCTCAAAACAACAAAACTGGAGATGACCCCTCTGCTTCTCTTTAGCTGCGTATACACAATTGTAATGCACAGCCTGTAAACATTTTTTAAATCAGAGCTCCATCTTATATCACATCAGAACTTGTCATCAGGTGATACTAAGGTCAAAGCAGATCTTGAATACTAAAAAATAAGGAAACAAGATCCTTTGAAGACAGGAGATGCCATATTCGTCGATCACTTTTTCCTGTTGTGGTGGGGTCATCAAAATGAACGGAATAAAGATATATTATTATTATTTTGCATCATCATCTTATTTAGAATTGAAGATGTAAGTTTTACTGATTACGATGGAGTATTTATTGATTTTATCGATGACCTAGTAGATATAGTAGCAGATTAATAGCTAATTATAGTTCGAAGCTTCAGTTAGCGTCGATACTCAGGACATTGTGTTCTATTCCATTCCTTAAAACAATTGTTTTGAAATTGGTAAAGATCTTTAATCGATTCAACTCATAAAATACTGAAAGACTTCTCACGAGCAATGCCAAGCCTAGTAGCAAAGATACTAGTCTTTGACCTAACCATATAGTGAATATATTATAATATCAGTATATCTCATAATCTTAATAGCATTAAGCTACCAAACCGTTAAAAATTGTGACGTAATTCAGAATCCGATTCCTCCATGACTCACTAATTACAACATTCTCATGGCAATATAAACACAAATAAGTTATTCCAAACGTCACGAACCCATAACTTAAAGGAAACTACCCGAAAACGTTCCTTACGAGTTTACAGAGACAATATTGTACCATAAATGACCATAACTTCTTTGAAAAGATAAACTTTTTGGGCCAATTATGGGACGGGAGCGGTGTTTCCAAAAATCCCCTATATACAGTTTTTTATCTGCCATCAGACAATATACCTACGTGGTAGATGGTATCTTTTTAATTTACCAATTTATTTTGGTAACTTTGACCCTCGAAAATACAACCACCATGATCCTTATCCCATCAACGTAAGGTTCAAAATCGTGCTTAAGTTTTGTTTGGTAAAGTTGATTTTATGTTGGTTTTAACTAAAATTGTTAGTCACGACTGCGATGGCCAGTGTCTTTTACTGTTTACAAGATGATATTAAAAGTTGACACGCCATTTTGGTTTCGATAGTTTTTTTAATGCTGTGACGAAGTGCGTTTCTTTTACTTGAACTCACAGATCAAATGTTTTATGATTTATACACAGGGTATTAAGTATTAGACTTATGTAGTAGGAAACCTGTTCTTAAGAAACATGGTGAGAAACATGGTTCTTAAGAAACAGGTGTTAATATTTAAAACTTTAGAACGTTCATTGTCTATTGCTCTTCTTCCATGTGGATACCCGTGGTGTTTTTACCTAGCGCAGGAGTCAGGGCTTCACTTTGTTTGTACACATTTATGCTAATAAGGAATTTATTATTATTATATATATAATATATATTACTTGTTCAACACAAATTATTTAACTGTATCTGCCTAGATTATCGAGCACAAACAATCAACTACAGTCGGCAAAACAATTTTAATTGCTGATGATCCCAAAAAAAAACGACACAGCTCAACGCGCGCCAAATTTCCACATCGACAGCCAGAAGAAAGACAGACACGGAAAATAATAATAAAAAAAAAACAGTTTTTCAGTTAATGATGACGCACGAGAAACAATTCGGTTCGCCACTGAAAAGGCTGAAAAATGAACGGAATCGTTTACTGGAAGAAAGCCTTCGAAATAATGCGGAATTGTGAAAAGAATGGTCGAGACAAAAGGGCAATTGAAGTCGAAAATAATGAAGAACAAACAATTAACACACGACGTACCCGCGGCACTGGCCACGGAGATAGTTCAGGAGCTTGGATCAAAATTAAAAATTTACTTGAGTTTTGCATGGACTTATGCTCTAAGTTAACATACCTAATTTTGTATCTAATTACATTATCTTGATAATTAAACTGAAAATACAATTCAGTGCCTACAGTAAAGTTGTATTTTCAGTGCGATACTGATTGTTTTTAAAAGAATCGCTTGGTTGTCATGCTTTTGGACGTAATAAGAAGAAAGATAAATTGTTTATACTGCACAAACAAAACGCACATTACAAAAAAGTCATAAAATATACACACTAATGCAAATTAGCCAAAAGCCTCGTATTCAACAAGTAAAACTAAGGATTGATTATTATATTATTAGACTCTTATTACGAGTAATGGTAGTTCCTACCTATTATTTTCTACGTACTTGAATACCTACGTTTGAAACTGGCAGTCACCTAGTCAGCTCGACAAAATTTAACAGTTCCACGTGTCAATTTGGTTGTGAAGCCACTTAACATTTTCATGTCAGCTCCTGCTCTAAAATATGGTTCTTCGAGAAAAAAAACCTCATGTATTGTTTTGGCTTTACTTCTCCCTTTTAACATAAAGGGTTGTGAAATCCACCCTAAGAAAAAATTCAACTCGAATGAAAGAAGAATGCGATTTTTTTGTTTTACCCATTATAATACTTTTTTTATTTGTTTGTGTTTTTAAATGTTTCATAATTGTTTCCCTTTGATCGAGATGGACGGGCTCGGGAGGTCAGCCATTCTTTTCGTTTTTTTTTATTTTTTTATCAAATATTTTCTCTTTTTGATTAAGTTTTCCTGCGATACCTACGCACTTTTTAAACAAAGAGATGTATATTTTATTTTGGCTTCGGATTTTGAAGATAATTTAAATCTTTTACGTTGTTTTTAGGTATCTGTAACGATATTTTCCTCAAGATTCATTAACTTACCTACGCACCGACCTTTGTGTTAAGATCATACTTCACTACTAATATCCGTGGAATTTCTCGCCAGTTCTTCTCCATGGTACCTACTACCAGGTACCTACTACGTGGAATGGGCAACTAGCTTCATCTTTATGACTGACCGACCCCTTGACAATTCAAAAGTGCCTGTAATATTTGAAATTAAAGCTCTAAGTTTGAGTTTAAGGGATGTTTGGGTTTCTTGTAATTAATTGGAATAGGTAATAAATAAACAATATTCAATCAATTGGGAGAATAACTAATTTTATTTAAAACATAAATCCTACAAAAAGGTAAAATAAAAACAGTATGAAAATATTCAAATATCAAAACATTTAAAACAGAAAGTTGAAAGAAAAAATTAATACTGATTGGAAAGCAGCCATTTCACGGTATTACCGTTTGGGGATGGGCACGGTAAGTAGCTCCCTAGAGACGAACATTCGGCATTTGAAAAAAAAAATGCGTTAAAACAAAATAGCGAGGGGCTAATCTAAATTAGTACCGTGAGAAAAACAAGCTATTATTATTGTTGAGAATTAATAAAAACAATTTTTGTGACGCTTAGAAATTAGAGTTTTGATGAAAATTATTTTGGAAATGTAGAATTACTTTTTTACTTTAATAGTAATGTACCTAGTGGTTTTATGATAGTTTCATCATCATCATCATTTCATAGGCCTCCCCCAAAGGCCCCGGGTTTGCCATAATCGCCACGCTTGGAAAGCGGGTTGGCGATCGCAGTATGGTGTTAAAATGCATAGAGAACGCTGCTGCCCAAACTCTAGTAAGTCCCTTAGTCGCCTTTTACGACTCCCAGGGGAAGAAATAGGATGGTGCTATTCTTTACGTCCGGCATCACGCGATAAGTTATGATAGTTTATGAGGCAATTAATGAGCTAAAATTTGTTTTTGTGACTGTATAATGTGAAAATAAATAGACTTACTTTCGTATTGATCTTTTGTATTGATAACAAAAATCCAATGTAAAAAAAAAAACCTATAAATACTCTATTAAGTACATTATTGTAATAAGAAAACCCATAGTTGGTGACGTTTTGGGTATTTGAAACAAGTAACATACAAATACCTAATGAAAAAACAAAATAGATCATGTTCAGAATAATCAAACAGCTGTTCTTGCTGACGCTACACAAATCGTAACCAATCGCGAGTTGTCGTAATTTTTTATTTCGTAATTAGTATTAGCAGAAGTAGTCCATTAAGATTATATTTTTAAATTCGGGAGCACAGGAGAGTGTGGGTGTGGTACTGAATAAGCCAATAGTCTTAAGATTGAGATGATGTTAATTCTTTGTTTTAATGCTGATTGATTTGCGAGAAAAATGCAGAGCCGCGTAACTTTTTTACGTTATTGGACGGCAAAACTGCTTGAGAGCTTTATGGCAAGTGGTTACAGCCGTTTATGGACATCTGCAATAAGTACCTATAAGAGAAGGTATAGGTACCTATAGAAGCATCACAAAGCTGAAATGTTTCATGTGCCTGTACCCAATCTTTTCAAACCCCAGCAACGCTGCTTTGCAAAAAAAAAACACTTCCTCACTCCTTAAACATCATCATTACATAATACAGTTCCTTGCTCTTGTTTCATGCTTATTATTGTATATATATATTTATATAGATTAGTATATGCTTTATGTATGTATGTATTTATTGTATATGTAAATGGTACACCACTGACTACCTGCAGTATTGTCTCTCCTTCTCCCTTTAATCCATCCAAAACATCGTTTTTAGTGATAAGACCGCCCATTGTGTCACCCTATGTAAAATTTCAACATTTATATCTGTACCTAATTTTTATGGTGTACCTACATAATAAAGAATATTCTATTCTATTCTTTGCAGCAGAAATGGGTACCAATGCACCTGTGCAACTATTGGTTCTGCAGATGGCTCTAAACGCGACTCTTTAAGCTTATAGACAGCTGCAAAACCAATGGCACCTTTATCCCCGAGGAGAATGCTCTACTTTTCGTACCTAATGTGAGGTAATAAACACCAATTCGATTTTAGAATTAGTAGCTTATGAAACTGTGGCGGCATCAACATCGCCGCGTGTGAACTACGCGTCACACTGACGTCACGCAAAATCCTACATCGCGCAAGCAGAGTTTACTGCGCGACTAGCATATATACAACATCCCCACATCAACCGTCGGTCAGTTGCCCACCAGACACAACACCCGTCTGGTTGGAGGATCCTCCCTTTTCTATGGAGGATGAGTGAACTTTACACCCTATTCCTCATACCACTATAAAACACCTAGTTGTGTGCAGTTTTATACACTATTTTGTCTAAACTCGTGCAATTTTATCAAAAACACAATAAATAATAACGTAAATAAAACACCCAAATCCTACATTCTAACGCGGGCCCTTGCTCATCACAGCAACCGAACAGCTGTTTCTATGATCATTAAATCAGTTGGTCAAACAACTTGTAGGTCATGCAATAACATAAACAAAATTCATGAACCAACTTCTCCAATGAGAAAATTACCCCATCCACAGTTCTAACAAACCAACTTTTTATATGCTCAGACAATGCAATACAACAATAATTAATTAAAAATTCTCAAAGTATCCTAGGAAGTCGATAGTGGGGACAATAAGGGCCACTCGAACTTGGGACAACGTCTGTAGTCTGAATGGTCCTTAAGCTGAAAGGGTTGTTACAGTCAGTCTACTGCTGCTCCTCGGAAATTTTCAAACTGTTGATTTGTAGAATTTTCCAATTGGCATTCAGTTTTATTACGTGGTGAAATGGAAATTGATTGCTATCGTAAATTACTACCTCATAATTTCAGCCGAAAGACGTCCACTGCTGGACATATACCTCCCCCAAGCATCGTCACTTCGACCGGTTCTGTGCTTCTCGCATCCAGTGGATTCCTGCGGCCTTCATAAGGTCATCGGTCCACCTTGTGGAAGGCCTTCCAACGCTACGTCTTCCGGTACGCGGTCACCACTTGCTGCCACATCTGCTATTTGCATTACTCGCGGAATTACTGCCTACCTCAAAATGATTATACGTTATCATCACAGTATAAACTCGTTGAAAAAAGAAAGTTGACGTTTCCCAAGTTGTAGTACAATTTAGAACAAAAATGTAGGTTCAATATCACCTCAAAGGAAGTGAGTGAAGAGCGGAAGTATAATGATCATAGTGTGACTTTTAACCTGTCAAAATAATTGCTTGATGATAAGGAATAAGTTTTTTAGTTACCTCCTTGTCAAAATGTTAAGCCGGGAACTGCATCAACAAAATTACCCATGAAACTATGTGTGAAAAAGTGTACTTATTTGCGTTAAGTCTAAAATCTGTAATCCCGGGGAGTTATTTGTATTCAATTCATTCTTTTGTCACTAAAATAGGCCCGGGTACGTTTTGTATAACGAGGTATTTTTGACTTGATATTCTACATTATACTATCATGTCACTGAAGTTAAAGTTTTTATTTTTGAAACATATCTCATATTATACTATATAATTATGACAAAATAGATAGCAATAGCATCCACAACACGTAATACTCAGTTCGATGGTGATTCGTGACAAAGGTTTGTTTTTCTCTCGTCATTTTCCGACAGATTGTCCCTAGGGCACTACACTCGATGGCACTCGAGCACTCGAAGTGCTTCGGAGTCCTTCGGAGAGGTTCGGGAAAGACTCGATCACTCTTCAGTCTTGAGCGATGTCTGTGATGAGATGTTTTTGTTAAGAATTGATATCTTTGGATTGTTTTTTTTATTGTCTGTGGTATTTATAATCTAAGAAGCGGATAAAAACATCTGAGATTCTCATTAACGGATTTTTTTGTGTTGAAATAAGTATACAGAGACGAATAATTCAGGACTCACGCGGTACATTGCAGCTTCCTACTATGTATTTCAATTTTACTTCTAAATTAGTCATGGACATTAAGTACTCGTAGTGTGTACCGACCGACCGATGGCGGATGGAGCAGACGAGTCCTGGTGTGGAGACCGCGTATCGGTAAGCGTAGTGTGGGACGCCCGGCGCCCCCCAGCTAGATGGACCGACGACCTTAAGAAGGTGGCTGGGTCAGACTGGATGCGGAAGGCGGAGGACAGGGTATTGTGGCGCAGCCTGGGAGAGGCCTATGTCCAGCAGTGGACTGCGATAGGCTGAGTTGATTGACTACTTAAGTATAACTGGCGTTATAGTCTGACATTTACGAACGAAGCCTTTGCCCTGCAGCGGCAATATTCCACCAGACCGAATTTTAGTCATGGCCACAAATCTCAGCGGAGACCAGCCTTCGGCGCGGGGTGTATTATAGTGCACAAGTGTGTGCGCAGACACAGGTGCACTCTTTTTTCCCTCATTCTCATAGTCCGCTGGGACGGAAATCCGACACGATCGGAGAGAGATCAGGCGCAGGGCCAGTAGAAAAGCCTTAAAAAGTATCAACTGTTTGACACAGAAAACAAACTGCCAAAAGTCTAGAGAGAAGAATGGATATAGCCACCATGTCACAAACACAAAACCAATGAACTCGTAAAATCCCTCTGCCAACATTTCTTAATTATTAAGGTCTTCCTATCCCAATCTGACCTTCAATAACCGAGAAAACAGGACAAAGACACCGCAAGGACAAAAATATTCAAAACACAATCAACATAAAATCTCATTCACAATCAATAATCCATCACAACTCAATTACACTCACAAACTCAACATCTCTTATTCGGAAGCCGATAATTGGAAAACTGAATTTGTAATTTCAATCATTTGTATCCATTAAACAAAGGAACAAACAAACAAACAAATCGAATCGGGCAATTTCGGCCTCTGCCGATCGCTGCCGAAATCAATTAGCTCCTTGTAATCTGCAAAACAAAGATGTAAGTAGCATTCTTCACTCCAAAAGTCAGCTCTATCTTCCAAAAAATAAGTTCGAAATTCGATTTATCATCACCAGACCTAACCTTGCCGAACATAATCGTAGGATGTACAAAGCAGACGTCTTGGATTACCGAAAATTGCTACCAAACGAAAATACCAACATACTATCATTATTACTTTTTTTCTTAGTTTTCGATATGAAAAAAAAAGTCAGCGAATAACTTATACGATGCAATGACCGCGGGCGGCGACATCAAAAGGGTTACTGGCGAGATATTTTGTCCTTGTCTCGCTTGGCAACCCATCAATATCGGAGTGAGATGGATGTACGATGTTGAAGATAAAAAATGCCCTTTAAGTTGGTATGAAGCGATGCCGCCACATTTGTAAGTGCGTTCTGTAGTGTCAAATGAACGAAAGTATCATGGTTGCTTGTGCGTATAAAATTGCAAATGTAGTTGTTGGCTCAGAGTTTTAAATAAAGGAGTTATGGATTTGCCAAGTGTCAAGTTTGTCAGGTTTGGGCAATTAGGTGTTTGGGCTGGTTTGTCAACGATGTGTCGCTGTGTAAATTGGGCAGGGTCGTTTTAAATGCCTAAGGCTACATGATGATATGAAAATGTTGGCTATCGAGTTTTCAGATTGTGATAAGCAGCCGAAATGGCAGTTGCGAATGTCTGAATGCATCAACCAGAATGTACACGCTCGTAGATAGTGAGTAGTCTTTTTTACCGATGATGGCTAAACACGATTAGCGATTGGTCTATTCAAATCCAGTGTCCAATACCGGAAGCTGGACTGGATCGAAAAGTTTACCTACGTTAGTTAAATGCCAATATAGTTTCACTGGGTTCCAGCGTCAAGTTAAGATACTTGATCAATGTAAATCAGCCTTAAACATCAATGTTTAGTATTGAAGAATCCTTCATTCGATATAACCTAACCTCTCCGTGAGAATTTAACTCAGAATGTTTGTAAAAACACAATTTTTCCCTTCCCAACCACGATCACCATTGAGAACTCCTCCCTTCAATCCTTTCCCTCCAACGCGATCTATATTTTCTTTAATAAGGATGTTTCAAAGAAAACAAATTAAACTATTGTAAAAAGTGTTGTAAATCTGGCTACGAAAGAGCAGAACATCAATGATAAAGTAAAACGAATTCCTTCACGACTTATCCCTTTGAATATAAAAAGGTTTTACAGGAAAACTTTTAATCAGGGACCATCGCTGCTACTAGGGATCTACGAGTTCTGGTAAACTCGAAATTATGAATATCTTATAAAAAATCTGTGGTGTAGCTGTTGTTAGTTTTTTGATAACATCTTCCATCACCATTCTCTTGCCTTTATCCCATTTCAACTATCCCTTATTCGTTGGATCCATATCTTTCGATTTATCACGAAGAAGCTTTGTTCATAACTTAAGAGCATACACGCGGTACGGCATTTCATACAAACTTTCAAGCCCTTGTTTTTCGAAATGACTGAACCGATTTTAATGAAACTTCACACATAAGCAAGATACAAAGGTCTAAAAAGTTAGTTAAGAACATTTTCGAAAAATAGTGTTACAGCCAAATTAGACGATTATAAATTTTCCATAGAAACAGAGATTCAAGTTATCTGTTTTTATATAATACATTTCTAAATTGTTCTTAACTAACTTTTAAGACCTTTGTATCCTGCTTATGCGTATGAAGTTACATTAAAATCGGTTCAGTCATTTCGAAAAATAAGGGCTTGAAAGTTTGCATGAAATGCCGTACGTCGTATACGCTCTTAACCAGTTTCTTCCTATGGATACAGGAAGTAACTGCCAGTGTTTTATGTCATGTTTAAGAGAGCCTATGAAAATTAATACCAACTTTATCTATGTCTGACTACATTAACAAGCGAAAGATTCTGTTTGCTGCTCGTTCGTTTGGCTTTGTTTCTCCGGTTCCTCACAAATTAAATTCATAATACTTTCAGCAAAACTTCTCAGAATAGATATACGGCTACTATAGGCTAGCTAGCAGAAAGGCAAACTTTTGTGGATTCCAAGTGTTCCACGCTTTCAAATCTCACCAAGTCGCTAGATCCACCATCAAGTGAAAACTATTCGAGTGTACCCTTAGTAAGTCATTCGGGGACATCGAGCTTAAAAATGAAAGCATAAATCACGATCTTTGGCCCTAATTAATTCCTCGAGGCTTGCAGGGGGGGGTGCTATGGGGTTGAATTATTTGAAAAACTTTCACCTCTTTTGTACTCTTTCATTATCTTTTGGTCACCTGCGTTCAGGTTTATGGTCCAAAGTTATAGGGTTGTTTGGATTCGGGTCAGATTTTTATGGATGCAGAAAATATATAGTTGGTCTATGATGACGTATGTACCGCTAATGTGATTAAGTGATGTTCCAATCAGAAAAAAAAACCCTATTAGAAAGAAAAATTGATTATTGTCGCAACACGTACAAGTGTACAACACAACACGGACAACACAACACGTTGCGTTGTTGGTTGAGCTCTCCAAGAGTGTTCAGAATACCCATATTCAAGACATCAACTTATCTTTATTGTAACATTCAACAATTATTCAAATTCAAATTCAAAATCTTTAATTCTAGCGAAGACTCATATAGGGTTAATAACATTGTCCTTAAAACTAAGTGTTAGTAAACAACACGCGGCGCACATGTAACTGACAGCAGCGAATAACATACGGACAGTCCACTCTGTCAGCAATCATTTTCAGAACCCTGTTAGGGCTGGCCATGACTCGAGCCACCATGGATGCTGCGCGCTTGCGCATTATTGTGTAAAAGCAATCTACACGCGACAACAAACATCCCCGAAGCACTGCAACGCCATGGCAACTCCATCAGTTGTATTGATCATCGAATAATCATCTAGTAGTGGATATCCACCAAATTAGGTCTGATAAGGTTTCAACTAAACGCCCGTCTAATCATATAAACTTGGTTTTGAGGTCAGGTAAGTACTAGGTCTACAGTAATATGAGTAGGTATGACTGGTGATTCACCAGACGTTATAACGAGGTTTTAATAATATCTTATCTGAAAATATAAGCAGCTGAACGATTCCAAAACATCAAAGAATAAATCTTGAGAAAAATTTATCGCTTTCATAATAATGTATGGGCCATTTTGTCACGACTATTATGGGCAATTTAGATAATATCAGTAATATTTTTTTATATATATACTCCATATTTCGTGAAAAGAAATAAAAACTTACTATTTCTCACTACAGAAAGATATCTTTTATTTTTTTAGAAACACTTTGATCAAGGCGCCTAGCTTTTTTACAGGTCAACTTTCTTGAAAGCTCTTGCCACACTTATTTAATTTCTATAAATCGAATTTGGATCATCGTACTCCACAAAAACCTAATCCAAATCTCACAGTTCGAAGAATAATTTTATTTGAAGACATCTATGGGAACCACTCCAAGAAACTACGAATCATCTGAGGCTTTTTGTGGCCAAACTTTTAATAGAAAACCTGCAGATTGACAATGTTTCATTTACCGTTGCTAAACTTCAACTATGCTAAAATTTTGACTATATTCAAAAGACATAAGAATTAGAATCATTCGAAATATGGATTGGACGACAGCAAACGTAATTTTGTAATACCCGAACACCGAAGTTCCAATGTCGACTCTACAGATCTTCGCATATGGTTTAATATCTATCGTGTTTCGTTAGCTAGTAAGAAGTGATATTTTGAACAATATATACAGAATCGATGAGCACAGCTTTGGAATTGATTTCAATCAGTGGGACGGTAGGTGGCAACTGTATTACGATGACCATTCGACTGGTAATTTACGGAGAGGAAGATGCTCTACATCAGTTAATTTATTGTAAGGTAGTGATTTTTCAATTGAATTTTGTGGGTCTTACAGTAAGAAATTGATGTAGAATTTTAGATGCATCCTAACAAGGGCGTCTAAATCTAGCTGTGCAACCTATGCAATACACTTAGCTAACATTAAATTGATTGTAAATGACTAATTTTAAGAACCAAATTGTTTAAACCCGTGAAACAAAACGTCATATGTTTACCCTTAAAACATTCATTAATTTCATGAAACATAGCTCATTACCACAAAAATATCAAAACTCAGAAATAAACTGGCAAACGTAACAAACACGCAAAGATTTTATATTATAATTATCACATTATATTATTGAAATCGAACATTACATAATATTCAAGTAGAGCAACTTACCTGCCGTCTCTGAGCACTGACAGTCAATCAATAGTCCAATTTAATTAAGAATGGATTTATTTTTTATTGTAATAAGTAATAACATTATGCCAATGCCATCTAAGTTCATTCCCCGGGACATATTGTGGTCAATTGGTTCACATCTTGCAATACAGAAATGTATTAGTATACATAACTACAAAGCTGGGTATCAGTTAAAAAAAATTTTTTCGGCCTTCGGAAGACGGAGGAACTTGGTGAGAAGTTCCTCCACGGTGTGAAGTTCGCGGAGGGTTAAGGTACTAACAATATACCTAATAAGTTGTTTTCATATTATGTTAATAACACTCTATGAATTCATTGTCAGAACAGATGAGGATTGTAAACTCCTACAAATGGACATTGACACCGTCGTCCAGTGGAGCATTGTGAACAAACATGTTTCAACATTAATAAGTGTTACGTCATGACGTACGGTAGAGGGCTGCGACCAATCCATTATTGCTATAGTTTGGGTGGTGAAGTAATTACTCGTGTCACCAACATAAAGGACTTGGGAGTAACCTTTGACCGCTGTCTTACTTTTAGAGACCACATCTCTACCCTTGCAAAGGATTCTTTCAGGCGCCTGGGATTTGTTTTGCGAAATGCTCGTGATTTCCGCAAACCAAATGTTATTAGTCTCTTGTATACCACCCTAGTTCGAAGCAAACTCGACTCCAGTGCTTGTGTTTGGCATCCCTATACCACGACCCAAACATTAATGCTTGAAAAGGTCCAGAAAACCTTTCTAAGATTTCTCTTCCAAAGGTTATACAATTTCTTTCCCTATATGTACCCTACCAACTTTCTTTTAGGCATGTTGGGGTTTAACTCATTGGAGGTGAGGCGAGGGTTTGACCAGCTCACGGTAGCCTGTAAAACCCTACGGGGACATGTAGACTGTCCAGAGCTCCACGGCCTTTTCTGCCGCCTATTTGTGCCCGACAAATACATCGGACACCGTCCGAGCCGCCGGCACAATTTGTTTGCGCAACCTTCATCCAAAACTGTCGCCAGAGCTGAATCCCTGAAGCTGAAGCTGAAGTGTGTCGTACTTTGAAGATGCTCAATGCCCTTCTGACTGCCAACCCTGAATGTGATGTGTTTGCGGATGAATGGAGAAAAATTATGTGTATATGTCTGGTGTTCTGTGAGAGGAAGTATGCAAGGGAGTCCACTGTCCCATATTAGTTTTAACAATGCAAATTAAATTGAATCTGTATAACATTTATACAAAAGTATGTTAATATATTTTTTTTTTTTTAATGTTTCCATGTTTATTATTATAATTGGTGCCGTTTTAATTAACTATAAATAAATAAATAAAATAAATAAATTGTTCCGAAATAAAAATCATTAATAAATTAAAAAGGGAGTACTCTCCGACCATTGCGTTGTGTCTGGTAGTCTACCGCCAAACGTTACCTTCGCTTATAGAAATCAGTCATACCAGAGGTATAGCAGATGCGTTGCGTGCAGACTAGCTAAAGTAAACTCATCTTTCATGGGGTACTGTTTAAAATGTTATAATAAAATTCCTCCCCAGATACTTTAACTGAATGAGACGAAATTCAAATATTGTATAAAACGCACACTATGCAAGCAGGCATATTATAAGTTGGGGGATTACATCGCTGATAGAAATGCTTGGCTCAATGATGGTCCAGCTCCACAACCACAACTAATTGATTAACATTTAAAAATACTGTTGGAGCTGCTGAAGATTGTAAGACTATCTTTTCATTGAATAACCTTAATTTCCCTTGTATTATATAATTATTCACTGATTTTTTTTGCCAGAATCGCGTCACAACATCCCGTCGCGCCTTTCTGCGGGAGCCTTAACTTATATAGGTAGTGTGTTTATTTTAGCTTCTAAATGCTCGACATTCATATTCTTATCTAATTTCCCCCACTAAATAATCCTCAAAGGTCTTGAAGAATTCGTAGTTTCGTGTAACTTAGGGTGCCCACCCACGAGCGTTTTTCTCGGCAATTTTCTCGGCGATTTTTGTCAGCTTGTATACATTCTAACAAAAATTGCCGAGAGAAACGCTCGTGGACGAGCACCGTTAATGAATCCGCAAGCAATATTTATGAACCTACATAATAATAATTAACTAAAGTTTATTATTATAACCAGGCTATTAATTAAAAAAAGAAAGAGTAAATTATAGGCTAAAGTAATTGTAACATGGCTATGTCACATATTTATTATAGTACGGTCACAATATTGCAGGCGTATCCGGGAAGTGAGGCATTGGCGATACGTTTTTAAGTGGTTTTTGTGGCTCAGTGACTAATTAGGACTACAATTAGGCAAGTCAATGTTGAACGACATGTTACTGAATAATTTGGGCGTATGAAAGTTTAGACTGGGCAAGTTGGGTAAAGAAAGTTAGGACATCGTGGAAAAACATGGACCTAGAATACTCATTATTGCAAGGAAAAACAAATAAATAAAATTTTTTTAAAAGTCAGTGTAAGGTGTTATCGGATTTCTGTCAAACAACTGAGAACGGACAGAAATTGTAACAATCATGCATATAATGTATACAATGTGTCACTGAATGAATGCACAGTATAAAAGTAGTTTGTTCAGAATCCTTTACCGAAACGATTTCTGTCATTTTTAATAAACGTAATTTTTTATCCCAAAAATAATTAAAACTAAAGTTGTCAAAAATGTAGGCCCGTTTTGAATAGATGTATCGTGAGTATCGAGTACCGAGTCGTATAGTATACGACATTATTTTTAGTATAATGCGAAACCTGAATATAGTTTGTTCAGAATAAGGAACTGAATCGATTTCAATAATTTTTACACCATGTTATATTTTGTCCCAAAAATATTTAAGTGTGATGGAAAATGTTATCACCAATTAAATACTTACAATACAATCGCCGTACGGTTAGGTACCTACTGCCAAATTATTATCAATGAGCGCAAGACGACCCTGGAGGCGCGGGGGCGCCGTTAGCATGTTTTTGTACGGACAACCCGGTAACTTAACAACATTATAACTTTGTGATTTTTCATGATACAGTTTTGAAATATTGTACATAAATTCTTTACATAAAAATACTAGACACGTGTTTCAGGTTTCGCATATACTAAAACTAATATTGCATATATACCCGATACTCACGATAAATCGATTCAAGTTAAATGTCAAAACGGGCCTATTATTTTTTGACAAGTATAGGTACATTTTTCCGTAACACTTTCACAGTACAGTCAAAACAAACCAAAATGGATGAAATACTAACGACGCTAAACCCTTAAACGTGTGCGACTGTGTAGGTGCGTAGATTTCTAATGTGACCACAATTTTGTTCTACAATCAGTATAACTCATCAGATTGCCAATCCTTTTTCCCAACTATGTTGGGTCGGCTTCCAGTCTAACCGGATGCAGCTGAAACCTATTTTATATGGAGCGACTGCCTATCTGACCTCCACAAGCCCTTGGTAAGACTGGTCGTCACACTTTCGGGCTTCTGACGACCCGTAACGACTGTCAAAGATCCACGAATGACAACCGGGGCCAACGTTTAAGAGGCAAGCAAGAGTCTCGGTATGTAAAGATGGTCACCCATCCACGGACCAACCCCGGCAAGCGTAGCTTAACCTGATGGATCGACCCGTGCGGCTGTTATAACTTACCCACGAGCTCCTCAACAATATACGCACAACAGTACAATGAGTATAAATAATTGAATAAATAAACAATATTTTATACGTAACAGTAAAAATTCTGTGTATTATGTATTATGATTATTGATATAAATTCTAATTAGGATGTTTGGTGGTGTGCGCCAATTCCAGGACAAGTTGTTTAAATCATCATTCATCATCATCATTCTCCTGCCCTCATCCCAATTGATTTGAGGTCAGCGCAACATGTCCCTTTTTTCCATACTTCTCTATTAGTCGTCATCTCGGTAGTCACTCCCTTTCTAGCCATATCATCTTTCACACAGTCCATCCATCGTTTCTTTGGTCTCTCTCCTACTCTTATAGCCATCGACATGCATACTCAAAACTTTCCTCACGACATTTTCCTCATTCCTCCGCATCTCATGCCCATACCATGACAACCGATTTCCGCACAACTTTTCAGTCACCGGTGCCACTTTCAGACTTCCTCTTATGTACTCATTTCTTACTCTATCCATTCGTGTCACACCACACATAAACCGTACCGTTGTTTAAATGATGCATAATAATTAAATTTTAACTAAAGGTTACAGAACCTTTAGTTCAAATTTGGTAATGACAAAAATAATCTTTCTAACTGTAGAAAGATTATTTTTGTCATTACCAAATTTTACATTTTACCTAATTAAAAACTAAAACTACATGAAGCCATATAACTTAAAAAAACAGCACTTGGAAGATCTATTGGTGAATGCTGCAGCTTGATCCCATACAGCCCATTTTTGGCGAATTCCGTTAGTATCCGTTTACGACAGCTACAGCTGAAGAGAGTTTACCGAATAACCGGTATTTACTAGGACGTATAATTAAACACGAACACCACAACAACAGAGCAATAATAAAAAGCATTGAAACACCTACAGCACCAAGAGGCTTTCTGTGGACCTTTGAGATAATTTTACCGGCATCCTTACAATTCAAAACCGTAGCACAGCAATGCTGTTTGGCTGCAAAAATGTGCAGCAAGTCCTTTATTGAAATAAATGCCATTTCCTATCCTTATCAATCTGATCGCGCATGATCACTTTCATCAAAATATTTCAAGCGTTAAAGTTCTTAAAAAGTTTCTTGAAAAACCTCATGCCAATGGTGTCGCATCTATACGGTATAAAGGCGTCATCACACGAACAATTAGCGATTGAATTATACTACGGAGTCGCGTGCTTGTGTTGAACGGTTAACCGGCGGATAATGTTGGGCATGCGCTGTGTCCGATCACCTGCCTTCGATGCGTATGCGATGCGTTGGGGTAGTGTGGCTGCGGCTTTAGCATTTTGGCAATTTTTAATTTAAAAATCCAAAAAGTACAGTCTATCTGCATAGAGTGTCTGTCTAATACTAAAAATAGGCCAAGTGAATAATACAGATTTTTATACAGTAGAATCTCTCCTGGAGCGTAATAGTCATTCATGTGAATGTGGGATGCTAAAACTGTCAATAACCCAGTATTTTGAAGTCCCAAGCTTAGGTCGTAGGACTCTCCCGAGTTGCACTGTCCAGTCAGTTCATTAAAAAAAAACTGGCTAGTTCTGGTCCGGTCACTCAATCTACATACTCCATACGAGTATCCACACTAATCCAATGCCTATAAATTTAACCCAATAGGATACGGGTAAGTCAAAAGGATCGAAATCTGCAATCGAGAACATACCGGTGTAACAACTTCCCTTTACATTTACTTAATAATTACTCTTGATTCTCACCTTTTCTTTATAATATATCGTTGTGAATTCGCTTTTGAGGAATTCCTGATCTTTGGAAAGTGTTTCCTTCATCACCTGCCTTGAATTTTATGGACCTCTCTGTCTTGATATTCATCTTCTTAGCGTGTCGATAGCAATCTAAATGGCTTGGCCCAGAGTTCGGGTATGTTTTTGGCTCCATCACTAACGTCCTCCAGTTCCTGTAACGTGCAGACGAGAGGACACACAGGGCACGATATTAACAGTCCCATCCGTACAACAGCCACATTAAACACTCCAAGGCGGAGCCGTCTAAGAATCTCCACCTGAACAGGTTTTCCTTGCTTCGGCCAACCTAGGTTCGGAGTCCGTATAAATAGATGCTGCTGAATGTCAGATTTTCGAGTAGAAAGTGACTGCTTTTTGACCTTCACAGCTCAATATCTCGACGTACACATTTTAGTTATGTGCATGCTGAAGGTTGCGATGAAGCGTTGAGTAAATTACGACATCAAATACAGAATTTCATCAAGAGTTCGTGAAGCTCTCGCAGTATATTCTATAAAAGCCGGACAGGCCAGCAACGTTCCAACCGAGTCCGGGTATCATTGGTCAGTTTCCTAACTCATCACATTCATTATAATTTATTACAAAGCAAAGTACAGTTAGTAGGTAAATATACAGAAACCTGTAATTTTCGCAATCAATTTCAATTCATATCATTGGTATTTCCTTATTAATTAGGTCCTAAATTCGTCTATAAAGTCGACGTTGTACCTACAAGGTTTCTGATGACTAACATCTTTCCTGTCGCTTTCAATTGATTTCGTGTAAAGGGACGGAAGTGTGTAACAGGAAGTGACAGCTTGAGCATGGAATAAGTAAGTACTTTTAATAGCATGGAATTAGTAAGTATTTTATAATAGCATGGAATTAATGTACACATGGAATTAGTAAGTTTTATATAGACTGTAAGTAGAGGGGATCGAATTTAGACCAGTGGGCGACCACTAGTAAGAATAATTATTCGAATAAATATTTCAGTATTAACCTTTTTAAATGTTGTTTTTTTTTCTGTCGCTGCTCAGTTCCTTATTACTAAGGTGAGTTGTAAGACAGACACATCATATGTGACTACTGTAAGGCTCGTTGTTTTTGACGAGCTTCTGCCCGCGACTTCGTCCGTATGAAATTGAACCGTGAAATTGATTATTTTAACATAAAATACATATTATAACACTCGGCAATATTGTAGCTTCCCATTAGTGAAAGAATTTTCAAAATGGGTTCAGTAGCTCCATAGATTACCGCCTACAACCTCACTCAAAACACTTTACTTCGTTATAATATTACCTATAGATATTTAATCACATCAAGTAAGACTAATGAGACACAACCCCAACAAAGCAATAAGCAAGGCTATTCTGATAATCACAAATTCGTTCTCTACTTCCATAGTTACAATAATATTCAACACAAAATAAACTCCGTAAATCAAAAACAAGCACTATCACCACATAAATGTTTTATAATCACCATTGTTAATTACAAGGGACGTGGTATTAGTCAACTCACGCGCAGGCATTAATAAACGCAACTGGTATGTGAACCCGTTCGGCCATGTTCGATGTTAACGAGATAAATTATCGATTTGAAATGTAATCGATTGTTTAATCGAGAAAGCCACGCTAAGACTTGTTTTAAGAGGACGCTCTCATTTGAGAAATGACTTTTAAAGAGATGCGAAAATGTGAATTTCATCATAATTTTCATATATTTGGCCACATAGCAAAATGTCATGACATATTTCTCGAGTTTCTGATAAGTGCTGGTTAAGTTCTCTAGTAAATAAAATGATAAAATGTTGTTTATTTTTTTTATATCTGGTATATAGTGCCTATCTCAATAACATCAGCCACTAAACTAAAAAAAATCCGGCCAAGTGCGTGTCGGACCACGCACAATGAAGGGTTCCGTAGTGGGGATTTATTATCCTAAGAACAAACTTAACATTGTAGTTGAAAAAAATATTCCCTCATACATTCCAACTGCAAATAAAAGTTTGTACGCACAATATTGAGAGATTTGCCATTATATTTTAAGATCATAGACTTTTCATAGGTTTCCCTGTAATCTATAAGTAAGGAACTATTTTATGTACTTTTTTCAAAATTTTAGGGTCAGTATTTTCGGAGATAAGGGTAAATTTTCATCTATTTTCATAAATAGTTTTAAAAGTATCTATAATATTTTACAATTATAAAAAAAATCCCTGAAATTCTTACAATAAGCCTTTTCATTTGATATGTCGCACGGTAGAGATTGCAAAACTTTTTATTAAAATTTTCTTATTTTTCCCCCAAAAGTGACCCTCATGTTCAAAACTCATTTATTTACGTTGCTCGTCCACGTTTGGGTCACAAAAGTCCATAAGTGTAGCAAATTTCAACTTAATTGGTCTTGTAGATTCGGAGCAAATCGGTTGTGATAGACGGACAGACAGACAGACACACGAGTGATCCTATAAGGGTTCCGTTTTTTTCCTTTTGAGGTACGGAACCCTAAAAATGAGAAAGTTAACGATTACACATCACCAGTGCAACGGAGTCAATTTTATGGTCAACGATCCGCTATAACTGATTAGCCTATTGATTATTCCACATAATTAAAACCTAATATCTTACTCTTTTTTTTTTTTTTTGGGTGGGAAATCATCAAATAACTTCTCCCGCTCTGGGCGGAGCGGGAGGGCGTGTCAGACTTTTACTGACTAAAACCCACCCGTGTTCCTTCCGTTGCCTGTGTGCCAGGGCCACGATATCCCTTTCGGACAAACTCGCAACCCCGGCAGGCATTGGTCCTAACGGACCCCGTCAGTTTGTGCTGACATCTCTTTGAGGCGCGCGTGGAACACAACGCGCCGTCGACCCGGGCCTGGTCCTTATCGGACGGCGAGCTACCCATCGCTCACCGTCCGCAGGCCCGCGCCTACGGTGGCCGGAAATCGGCTTGCGACTCCCGACGCCCGGGGCGTCTCCTGCGGCGACTAGGGGCGCGAGGGCGCGTACCTTGTCTCACCCTCACGCGTTCCGCCTCCTCCTTCGCTAGCATAACTGCTTCGCAGAAGGAGGTGACGGCCTCCCATGCACTCTCGCTCCGAACCATGGCCTGAACCAGGGCCGGACGCGAGAGATCGCCGCCGCCGATCGCCTCCGTGAGGACACGGCGGTGCTCCGCCCAAGCTGGGCAGACCTCCACCGTATGCTCCACCGTGTCCTCCGGGCGATCCACACAGTGGTGACACCCAGGCGTTTCCTCCCGCTTAATCCTAAACAGGAACCTCCCGAAACATCCATGTCCGGTGAGGACCTGCGTCAGGCGGAAGGTGAGGACGCCGTGGCGCCTCTCCAGCCACTCCTCAAAGAGGGGACTTATCGCCACAAATGTGGCGTGCCCATAATATCTTACTCTGGCAACACTATCATGAATAGAGAGGGTGGTAATTCAAGTACTTCTCGAAAAAAAAAAAAAAAAAAAAACCCTAGGATAGGTAGGTACCTATAAACAACCACTAACTAGCCACCAGCTAAAAAGGTACTTTAAAGGCAGTGGTACAAAGAATATAACCCAAGACCATAGTGGGTTCTAGCTACACTTCAAAATTCAGTTGATTGACATCTCAAAATCTCCGATCGACAGCCCTCGACCACAAAAGGCGCGAACCATATCCATCATCACTCCATCTAAAAACAAATAAAAACAGCGTCACTCCAGCCTGCACCAGCATTCATAATCCACAAGTACGAGAGGATGATTTAAGGCGCGCGCACACGATGCATTGTAAGGGCGAGCACACACCGCCCACAGTAGCGGCCCACGACCGATCGGTCGCTAGATCGGCCCGCCCGCCTCGCCAGACGAAGATGGGTGATTCTATGGAAAGGGCTTTAGAAAAATCTGGATTTTATTACAGCATCTACCGTGTTGCCATGCGAAGAAATCGTGAAAAATTTGTTAAGCTGATGATGTTGCGTGATTTTGGAAAGGATAGATGAAAAGGTAACTACTACTACTACCTACCTACCTACTGACTACTTTTCTTTCTGTTTTTTTTTTTTTATGACGATAGCAAGTTTAATTTAAAAAATAATAACAGAGTGTGTGTGTTTTTGTCAATGTCTATTTTTGTAAAGTGTGTCTTCTTTGTGCAGAATAAACAATTTTTCTTTCTTTTCTCTTTATATATATTGTTAGTAGTTTTTCTAAAACTTTTTAAATATAAAATCCTGACTAAATTAACCAATAGTAAAAACTTCAGTTAACCCATCCACTTACGTATGCATCAATACAAAGTAAAGACGTTGTTTTTGCAATAAATGACAAAGGGAAAAATGCCAGGCAATGCCGAGTAATATTCTGATAGTTTATTTAGCTCAATCTGGCTAAACTGAAAACCCAATGAAATACTATTACAAAAAGGCTATGCAGATACTGCCTTTTACCCCTCAACTGAGTTTAAAGTGTCAAGTAATTAAATGAAAGCCTTCTCCTCACTTCCAAACCGCAACATTAACATAGAATAACTAAAAGCGAAGTAACAAATAAGGATACATCCATTCAGTTATTGTGCACAGCATTTTAAATAATAATTGAATCAATTCTCCGGCTATCGGTCATTGATTAATATGAGGCTAAAAAATAATGCTTTATTGAATTATAAGTTATGGCCTACCTTTGTGGCGGCTTATTTATGTACCGGTAATGTGGGTGTACACCTTTATATTTTGATGTGTTAGTACTTTGATTCAGGAGTAATAAATCGTTATTTTCGTATTGGGTTATTTCAAATATTGTGATTTAAGATGAGCACCTTATAAGAGCATCCAGCAGCAGGAGATATGGTGAAAATGCTTGGTCATAATTATGAACTATCACATCATTTTAACTTTAAAGAAATTCCTCGTGTAACATCTGTGGTGGAAAGCTGAGCAGGCTTGTTATCCAGTGCTGATTGCCCAGGGTGCGCTATACGACCATCTAGTGGAGTTTTTTTCAAGAACTGTCTCCCGACGTTCCTCCAGCCGACGATTTAACTGTATCCTGACGGAAGGTATTAGGTCATAGGTACATAAACTGAATACGGCCGCGTTACAAGCACTACTGCTGCAAAAGGCCAATGACCAAAAATGGTGCTATTCAATTTTTTTTCGCGTCCATCAATCAAACATTATTTATTAGATGCAGAATAATATGTCGAACAAAAGTTAATATAAACAAACATCATTCTGAATCGAGTCAAAAAGATCTATTTTTTTACTTATTTATCATCTTAGTGCAGGTTTGTACAGCTTAGAGCTTATTATTTACATACAAATACATTATCTCGGACTGCATTTGTAGAAAAATTGTTTATCAATTCATTTTTGTGATAGGGTTTTCTAATACCGACTAAGGTTTCTACGATGGCCGCGGTATAAAACCAAATGCACCACTTCCCATAGTGATTTGGTCAATGTTGTTTCCAGTACCTACGTATCTGATTTGATAGAAAGACAAAGGTGTAATTCCATAATTAATGATGACTTTAAATTTATCTGTCACCGTGTTAATACCTTGCAAACCAGAAGACAAGAATGCCGATTCGCAGTCTAGCATCTAATCTACCTACGGCAGTAGTACCTACTTCCCGGACGAGCCAGTGAATAGCTGATAAAAGATAAGATGCTTTTCTCAATAAAAAGCCATAAGAAATCCATCAGAAATGTGATAACCCATAAGGCAATTATCATAGAATGTTAATTAGCATCTATAATAAATAGATACGGCTGTTTGTCTGTCAATGTGACTGATTGGGGAGTCATTACAATTTATTAGTCGATGTGGTCAAATGACCAGTCGATCGCAGATAAAGTATAAATGTTGGTTGAGTAGATATTTAAAGTAGATGAGACTTACTATTGAAGATTTTAAGTCCGATGAGTTTTTAACCTATATCAGTATGAAACTAGACTATATTACATGATCATCACAGATGGATTTAAAACTTCTACGGCTAAATCAAAACTCTGCGTTGCTTCTGAAAAAATCCCAATGGAAAATCACTTTTCCTGAAGTAGAGATCGAATCCAAGACCACACGCTCGGTAGTCAGGCTTCCAACCAAAAAGGCGGTAAGTATTTAAAAAATAGAAATAACACATTGGTTAATTTAAATTGAATCAAATCAATCTGCCTAGGCTTTTCCCAACTATATTGGGGTCGGCTTCCAGTCTAACCGGATGCAGCTGAATACTAGTATTTTACAAGTAGCGACTGCGTGTCTGACCTCCACAACCCAGTAACTAGGTAATATGGTTGGTATGACTGGTTGTCAGACTTTCGGGCTTCTGACGACCCATAACGACTATCAAGGATCCACGAATGACAGCCGGAACCAATTTTATTTGAATAAAAGTGTAATAAGTTTCTGGGTTTTGGAGATTTTCTTGAAAGGACCAATATTTATAGGAACATAATAAAAATAAAGAAAAAAACTATCAGTCGTAGGACTGCACGTCAGAAGTGAAAACTTTTTTGCTTTCTTCATATATATCTGACCGAGATGGTCACGCGAATTTAGTGCTTTTCCCCATCCCAAAAGTGCCCAAAGTGCCTAAAGATTTTTTCGCTTTAAAAAAAACTATGGTGTGTGTATAGTGTATCTAATAATAGTGATACATAATACATATGTTTTATCTATCTCATAAACACAAGTAGTGAGGTAGCTGTCACTAATCTCAACTGTCAGTCACCACAAAAGGCGCGAAAAGGTTGAAAGTGTCTGAGCCTGCCCGAGGACGCTTGGTGTGATGATGAGGCAGTGTACTAGTGTAGTGATATAATCACTATCAGGTTTACGTTCCAAGCAGTGATAGGTAAAAAACAGTCTAATCTACCACAATAACTCCTCTGTATCGATACCACATCAGCGGCAGGTGTATGGGTATTATGTTAATAACCGAACAATTAATTAAAGCAGTCAATACTCGTTTGTAAGCGACACCGGTCTTCTTGTCCTGTTTATCGCAACATTATCGAGATTTCTGATAATTTATTAAATTGGTCTAGTTCTGGTTCAAAGTACGTTTTATTGGAATCGGAAGACTGGTTTTTGGAGGAGTTATTGTATGAATAACCTAGCTGTTGTCTGCGGCTTACATAAGCACAAACGATGCCTTACCTCTTGTCGTGCTCTCCGTGCAATAAAATCTGCACTATGAAAGACCTTTGTGATGCCAATGCCAACGCTGTCGACGTAGCAGAATTCTGGTCAAAGCTTATACAAAAAACATGGGAATCATAGATACGACGAAGAAGAAGAAAAAGGTAATTAATCCCTATAATAGACCCATTTAGATAGGCAGTCGCTCCATGTAAAATACTGGTATACAGCTGCGTCCGGTTAGACTGGAAGCCGACACTAACATAGTTGGGAAAAAGGCTAGGCAGATGATGATAAGACCCATTCAAGGATTAAGTTAAAAATGGGTGCTGTTGGGGGACCAAAATCGCATTTTCTTCAACTCCGAATGTAATTCATTATGGAGATATAGATTTATATTTCCATCCACGCTCTTGGATTTAGCTTCTTTTTTTTGACCTCACTATCGGCTTTAGCACACTCGAAAACTATGAAAACGACACCTATGACCAAAAATGTGAAAATTTTCGCATTTTGGATTTTCATTTTGACCAAATTCACAGTTTCTCTCTCTGTCTATCGAGAGAGAGAGAGAGAAAGTGTGTATTAGAAGAAGACAGTCAAAAGTATGAACGCTTTTTCGCGTGATGATTTCTGCCAGTTTACTCCTACCGCAAACCGCGTTTAAGAACGTCGTTCTAAAAAAATTGTTTCGCTAGCTGCTGGAAAGCCTAGCTTGAAAAACCCTAGCTGAATAATAAATTTTGCAATGGGTACCTTGGGCAGTCAGTCCTGCTTCTAACGTAGCTGATCAAATAATGGTATCGTACCATGAACTCTTCGTCATTATACTTTAGTTAAAATAATTATCACCCGTTACATACTGTAATTTCTCCATCATCCCAGATCTGGATATAAACGATTTTAAATACCTCTTTGATATGTAAAACAAAAAGTAGAAAATTAAAAGTTCCGAACACAAAATGTCACACTCGTGCACTTACGATTGTGAACAGTATCGGCGTGCGCGCATTAATTTGCGCCCAAAATGGAGTAACGAGCATAACGCGTAGGGGTACCATGAAAAAATGAAACATGGATACTGTGTTAAGATGTGTATTCAGAACGGTAAAGAGAGAGCAGTGTCCAGGAGTTTGACGCTATCAATCCTGCAGGACCAAATATGCTAAGACTGATTTTGGTCTAAATAGATAGTTTAAGACTTGGAAGAGGCCTTTTTGTTCAGGAGCAGTACAGTACGGGTGTAAGAAAAAAACAATTGAAAATCATGCAGGTGTTGGCTGTAGTAAAATTCTGGTTAATAAAATATGGAAACTAACTACTACCAGTAAAAAAACTACTGCTTACTAACTACTTAACTAATAATAAAATTTATCACATTAAACACCCAAGGTTCGTCCTGCTCTCTCCTACTTGATCTATGCTGTGCCCGACAGAGTCCATAATTGTGTCTAATATAATTATTTCCCTACCAACTGTATACATATTGGTACGCAATTAAGAATTGAGAATTTAAACTGCAGACAGGTCGTGCTACTGATCAAGTGGTTCAATACAAAATAACCAGCAGATCAAATGCCTCTTTACACAGAGAAGAAACTAGCACGGTTACTATGTTTTTGTAATTTCACATCATTAAGTTTAGGCTTCTTTACGACATGTACTTTTCCTGCGATACAGTTACGCCTGACAAGATAAAAATTAGGTAAAGTACGGACTTTGCAAACGCGACAGTTTGGTCACCTTATGGTTAACGTATCGCTCAAATCTTGGGTGCCATACGGCGATATAGCGCTACCGTTTCATGGCATTTTATTAAAACTGTATAAGCACTTGGAAATTCGAGCGGATCGGTATTTTGCGCAAGATTATATCTATTAGGGTGTGTCTGTAATGACCAGTGCATTATTTTATTTTGCATATTTTTTTGCTTCTACGGCTTCGTTTTTCAGAAATGTATACAAATGGTTTTTTATACTTACTAGAGATAGGCAGCAGCGTTCTCTATGCATTTTGACACCACACTGCGATCGCCAACCCGAGGCGCCAAGCGTGGCAATTATGGCAAACCCCTTCTTTGGGGGAAGCCTATGTCCAGCAGTGGACGTCTTTTGGCTGAAATGATGATGATGACATGGGCCAAACATGAACAATGAACATGGAACTGAGGACCACTGACCGCTTTAATTTACGGGATGACATTTGCATCATCTAATTCTCGCCGCTGCCCATTCTTTTGACATAACTTTTTACCTATTTCTTTTCCGAATACTGCTAGGAGAATGAAGAATTATTTTTGAATGACAAATACCAAAAAACTTTTTTCAAAGTGTGAACAGAGCTCAACAAAATGCTGTCGTTATTATCAATCTGTATCTTTCACACTAAAATCCAGCTCATTCGGGATCTCACTAATTTCTCGAATTTCTATCGAAGTAACGATTCATTTTATTTGATAGTGCTATTTATTACACTACACAGGAATCCGTTTTTGGTCTGAAATCCAGGCGTCAAGTTTTTCTTATTTTCAACAAATGCAGGTGCATTATTGAACAGCACATTACCTACTTAAATATTCGTGTAAAATAATGTATTTCGAACGTATGGCACTGGGATGCTTCTATGTTGGTATTATCAAAGCGCAGTCATAAACTCATCTAAATATTTTAGACAAGAGAGATTAATACTTATTTGTTTTCAAACGGGGGAAACAGGGGGTTTTTTCATGTTGGTATACTATAGGTATACCTCTGCCTAACCCTTCGTGGATTACAGGCATGATGTTATGTTATGTGTAATTTTCAAACAAGATATTTTTATGCTAATTTATATGCTAACAGTCCTAAAATAATAACAATAATAACCTCACCACCGTTCGTAAACGTCGTGGTGGAGCTTGCGCGCTCCGAACTCTAGGTCTGTCCTGGTGGAGTTTACTTTGCCGGAACATGTCTAGGGTAAGCAACCAGGCCAAGAGAGATACAGAAACCCGCAGGGCAGCATGTGGCGAGCTGTTGGGCAGTAGCGACCCCACGGACCCTATCTCCTGAGAGAAGTCTTGTTCCTCACCTCTGGCTTGCCTTTATTGGCCGGCTGGAGTGAACACTGACGAGGAACAGAGCTCCCACCTCTTTCTTGCCTTTGTTATCCGGCTTGAGTGGAGACTCGCAACAGCAAACGCGCTCGGAGGAAGGAAGTATTCCAGTAAGATGCTGGTAGGGATGTAGACCGTAGTTCCGGAATCGTCCTGATAGCCGTGGGATACCTCTCCACTCTTCATTAAGCATCTCAGAACATGTTGCCCCCTTGCGCTATGCTACTTTGTGCTATGCCCATTATTGAGTGTGCAAGTCACCCCCTGCCATGTTATCTGTGTATTTTATTTATATAAAACATTGGTCAGCCAGGGGACATAATCTTTCCAAAGTTCTTGATAACCAGTTCAGTTAGCCACACATACCCATAATTAGATCCTTATAGTATTTAGACTAAGTACGAGTACATGCTCGATTTGTGAAACTCCTGACACCCAAACTAGGACGTATCCTGTATCTCAGGTGTCAGCGTTCCTTCCTGCCAGGTATATTGTGAAGCCAAACTTATTGTTTACCTGTTTGAGAGTTTAAAAATAAAAATAATAAAGTAATGTTATTTAAAAATTAAGTATTTTTATTTTTTATTAGTGCAAATACTCGTAGAGAATTTATAACTAAAATTATGTTACTCATTTTATCTCAGTTTTAATATGTGTGTATGAAGAAGTGAATGTAGTGAAAGGTGAGTGTAGTGTAAGGGTGAGTGTAGTGTGAGAGTGTGTAGGTATGTGTGTGAGTTTATTGGTTGCAGATGTGTGCTTTAAGGTGCGTACGATATAATGTAAATTAGCCAGTGATGCTAGTCAGCAAATCCTCAGTTTCCTGATAGTTTAGAGAAGTGAGCCAAGCCCTTACCTTCATTTTACAGTTAATTCTATTTAGGTGAAAGATATCTAATTGTTTGTTTGTCTTGTTATACAATCTTACTCTTATAATCCAATATCTTTGTTATTAATAGACCAACACCAACCGAGGGTTGTCCTTGGGTGCACTTGCATAGTGCGAACAGGGATAAACGTCTTACGGGTCTCTGCTAGTTGGCTTCGGACCCTCGTACGATAGGTCCGGGGCCCCAGGGTCCTGAGATATATTGTTAAAGACATTTTTAATAATAATAATATATGAATATTGCATAGATACAGCTGTCCCATACAGTTTAAAACAGTGGGTACAAACTTTAGTATGGAACAAGCAGACTAGTTTTCGCGATTTCAAAGTTGTTCCCATACTAAAAGTTATTCAGTTTGATGGTCTAATTCTTAAAGGTTAATGTTTAAACACCATATATAGGAAACCCTATGGGTGTTCTGGAAATCGGAGTACCTACTGGTGTAATTAAATCGAGCAAGGTCCTCTGACTTGACCAAAACGACAATATCACTGAGAGCATTATGTAGGTCCTAAAACTACAAAATGTGGACATGGCCCAGGACCAAAATGGACTCATACCGCACAAGTTAGTCATCGAAACAATAGAATAAACAACATTCAGAACTATTGAATTCTCGAAACACAGAAAGCGCTTACATACAGCTAAGTCACTATAACTCACAGGAAACATCTCCTAATTTATCAGTACCGCATAAATTTATGCGCAAGAGTTCTCGCCTTGCAATCGAACATTTAGCTTTTTATCGAGTGTTTGATTTAGGGTTCGCTGGCAAGCCAATCCCTCAAGTCGATATGTACTGCGACGTGATCGGGTGGCTGTATTCTGGTGGAGACAATATTGTAGTGGAGTGTACCAAAATATAAACGACTAGCTTTTGCCCGCAGCTTGCCCGCGAGGTTAAAGTAACCTTCAATGTTCAGCCTTCAAGGCGTGAAAAGGTAACAGACAAACAGACCGAGTTACTTTCACATTTATAATATGAGTATGGAGAATCATCATTCTCCTGCCCTTATCCCAATTGATTTGGGGTTGGCGCAACATGTCCCTTTCTTCCATACTTCTCTATTAGTCGTCATCTCGGTAGTCACTCCCTTTCTAGCCATATCATCTTTCACACAGTCCATCCATCTTTTCTTTGGTCTTCTCCTACTCTTATAGCCATCGACATGCATACTCAAAACTTTCCTCACGACATTTTCCTCATTCCTACGCATCACATGTCCATACCATGACAACCAATTTCCGCACAACTTTTCAGTCACCGGTGCCACTTTCAGACTTCCTCTTATATTATGTACTCATTTCTTATTCTATCCATTCGTGTCCTCTTAGCATTCTCATCTCAGCTACATGCAATTGCCTTTCATTCATCGGGTATGGAGAATGTATTCGCAAAATATTATACTACTTTTGCATTCTTAGACTTTTCCCTGCTAGGCCAGTTTGGGGTACCAAATGCAGCTGTATTCTACCCAGTCGCTTCTTTAACTTGATCGGCTGGTATGTGACTACTACAGATGCGACCTCCGCAATCATCATTATCATGGTCAGCCTACAGCAGTCCACTGCTGGACATAGGCCCCTCCAATTGCACGCTCGATTCTCAGCTACCCTCATTCAGCTGCTACCAGCCACCCTGCGAAGATCGTCGCCTACCTGTATTTAAATAGCTATAATATTCTTATAGTTCAATAATATAGGTATTTTAATAGGTTGTTTCTAGTATAATTAAATTGGTAATATTAATATTAATATACTAGTTTTGTATTGGACATTAATATTCATGTGTCGTATAAAGATCGTTTATATACATAATTATCGCAAGAAAGAATTTTAATTGTTTTTATTTAATTAAATTGTTTTCTTCTTGGAAATATCTGTGTTTTATAAAAAATTGATGAGTAAATCTTAATATGATTTTAAAAGATCATTAGAAAATTGGGTCGTAGTGCACTAGTACAGCCACCTAATTCCGTTAACCCTTTCAACATACTTCTTAAGCAATTTTTTTTCTTTTTAAAACCGATTATTTGCTAAGACTTCATGTCGCTTGAGGCCGGTTCTGAAAATCTATTCAATTTATTTTCAGAGAACTTATCAGGCTTAAAGTATTAACTAGTACCTAGATTACAAAAGGCTCACAGATTAGTATGGGCACAAATTGTGAAATCAATTTGTATTTGAAGATTTATTGAGTGATTTATTGGCTGAAGATTCTATAAAATCCATGAACAAAACTATAATAAAATCAGTGACAGCTCTTTACAGATCTAGAATACACCCGTCCACCGTCCGTAGGTGTAACAGGGCTCGCTAAAATTATAGCTCGCATATTGAATCCTCGTGTTTTGCCTGTTCGTCCGCGTGTCTGTTTGTTCGTTTGTCCCGTGTGCATTGTTCAAGAACTATCGGCAATTAATCTTGCACTATGGGTGCTGTTATTTTTCGTTTTTGTGTGGGATAGGGAAACAGGGTTATGTTTTACATATTGTTTGCTTTCGTCACGATTTTCTTATCGTCAGCCGACAGTTTGTGAGGGATTTATTTTGTGGGTTGGTTGGATGCAACTCATGCCTTTTCTATAATGGGTAGGCAGAAACAACAGTAAGCTACGACTTCTCTGACTAGCAAATAACACAATATCACTCTTGCATTATCGGGTAGACAGAAGTATTTTGCACATCTACACTTTGCCAGTAGAGGACGAGCCTATTGCAATGAACTGGACAAAGATCAAGACTCCGGGCTACTGAGAAATTCCTGATAGAAAAACCGAATAAAATTTATGCCTGTCCCCCGAATCAAACACCAACCTAACCAGTACCACTTGAACACTAGACCAACGAAGCAGCCACATATCTAAGTATTCGTCTTCAAAAATCTAAAACTACCCACTCAAAATCTCAAAGCAAAATAATGATCATGCCCATCAAATCATTCCAATCTCACTGCTCATAGAAGCTAGGTACAGACATGCGCCCGCGCCATTAGTCACGCATTAGACCGCGATTACACCGTTTACTGGCTCAGACGGTGTCATATTCAACAATTTGACATCACGCGGGTTTCCTCTATCAATTCACATCATCACTTGTTTACGCTTAATTTTGGAGGTTACCTAGCGTTGTGTAGTGGCGGACAGGAATTACTGACCCATTGGCAAAAAGTATCAATATTTTTGTTCTTGTATAGGTACCAAATTAATTGTTATACCTATACATTTTTTTTTAATATTAGATGTGCTTGTTACTTATTTTTGACCAAATAAAGAGGACCAGAATACAGTATTGACTGTTGTTTCAAAAACAATGCGTGATACTAGAGATTTTATTAGTAAAAAAAGTTTGACGTCTTCTGCTTTCATTTTTACTTAACCATTTACGACATTTTTAGATTTGAAGTTAAAATTAAATTATTGCTATAATAAAACAGTAAAAGTGCTCTTTCATTTCTGAAAGCTCCAATTAAAATTGTAAAACTTTCCTAGAACGAACATAGTTTATATACAAAGCTTATCTAAACAAACAATTAATTCGACACCACACGATCCGCCAGTGTACAGATAAGCAGCAAATACCAGTCGGCTATAAAATTGATTGCGAACTAACTGAGCATCCTGCGATCTGCGCCTACGCAGCGCCGTCCCACTACGCTGTCGATTCAATGAATTTATTCATATCTTATTGGCCTATTTGTTTTTGGATTTGGGAGGAGAATTAGTCATTGTTAGATGTGACTTCTGAGTGAGTTGTTGCGATGATCTTGTGATTTGTGTTTAGAAAATGAGTAAAAAAACTTTACAAACTTTACCGATGTATGATATCTTAGTTTTTTTGTTGGAACGAAAATCGTAAACGCGGCTTGCCGTAGGAGTTGACTGGTAGAAATTGTCACGTAAGGAAAAAGCGTTATGCCTCCATGCGACTTTCTCTCTCTTTGTCTTATACACGAGTGTCTGTGTGCCTGCGAGTATCGCGTGAGGAACCTCATTCCTGTTTTATAGGCTCGTGATTGACCACTATCTCATCTTTACGATTGTTCCTGAAAGTTAGAACTGATAGTTTTCAAAAAAAAAATGCCACAAAAACGTTAAGGCAGCAACAAGCCCTTTGGCTGACGTGGAAATGGTAACCCAGAAGTCATGTTTGAAATCAAGTTACAGCGTTGGCTAAGTTGGCAGCGATAGATAACATGAATAGAGACACAAAAATCATTTTCTTTTTCAAATAACAAATCGAAAAGTTTATAAATAAATATCTTACATCACTGTACAGATAACAACAATGACTATAAAATAATCGTTGACGAAATAACAAAAACATCCGTCATGTTTAAGATCTTGTATACAAGTCACATTACATACACTCGAAATTGATCACCACTCCTCTTAAGGAAGCAAGAAAGAAAATAAATCACGGTAATTGGTATCGAGCATTAACTTTATTTATCTTCGCTGAGAAGTGATACATGTAATGCAGTAATGCACTTATTTGTCAACGCACACATTTGTCAAGATTTCTTCTTCGTCATGCTATAGTTGATGATTGTCGGAGTCGGATAGACTTGCCAAACGTCAATCCAATCATCACCTATAAAACAATGCCATAAGAACTTTCTTAACATAACCCTACAACTTAGATTTCTAACATCAAAATTGTATCCTATATATAATGTAATTGTATATTGTGTAATCTATAAAAGAAGAGTCCGGTTGTCTTATTTTTACTTAGGATCAAGATTAATTTAAAAAAAAAAACTCTTAGTTAAGCAAGAAAATGAAGAAATCAATAACCATTAATGTCTTTATACGTCTCTATAGCAGTAATTCACCATTTAACTAACAATTTGTAGCACCTGCCGCTATTAATCCTATGTTTCTACCTTTATCTGGCCTGTACGCGTGAGGCCATGAATTCTGTGCATACCACTAATTTTATAATTCGGCATGACGAACGAGATCTCAAAACACCTCCGTCCCCGTATCAATACTCAGTTATCGGGGATCAGGGAGACACCGAAACTCATTGATTTATATGAGAAATCATCTTAAAAGTCCAAACAATTTCAAACTTTACGAAGTCAAACTTAGGTTCGGATTCGTTTGACAGCTGTCAGGGTATTTAAGTTAAATGTGTTTGAGGGATTTCGGACTGTGTTGTTTGAATCATAAGGTTCGGTTTTGGGTAAGTTAACATAAGATGGCATACCACCAAAGACGAATACGCCACTTTCGAGTGATTTATACCCGATACGGCGTATTAAATGTTTTGTTTTCGTTTTTATAAAATGTAAAAATCTGTTATTTATGATACCAAAATCGAGAGGTCCCGATTAAATTATGTCCGATACTATTTAGATTTATAGCGCCTTGATGTTTTGTGCTTCCTCTTATTTGTAAGAATTCTTTTTATTTTTTGTTTTGCGGGTTTAAATGTGTGGTATGTTTTTTTGAACCGCATTGTACAGTGACAGATTTTTGATTGAGGTTTTTAATTGTTATTTTTGAAAGAATCATAATTATTTTAATTATTCATAAAAATCTCATGGAAAGGGATGAATCACCGTATGAAATAAAAGTTTGGGGTCAATTAATTCAAATAAATAAATAGTGTTGCTGAACTTATCTCTGTGTAGCAGTACCGAACTACCGACGTACCTGCGGAGTAATTATGTAACTCACTAACAATAGCAATGCCTTACCTTTTGACAGTCCAACAACATTCATTGCGTTATTTACGTTGTTGAGCAGAGGAACTGTAAAAACATATGAAGCAATGGATTAGCAATTTACTTCAAAAGCTTTAAGATTGTGTGTTACGCCATAAGGGTGCTGATCAGCATCACATGATTCGGGTCATTCGGGTTCTTACATCTTAACCTTTAGTTTACGAGATTTACTGATTGATTGAAAATAGATAAAAGGAAAAAAACCTTCGTCATTTCTCCTCAAAAGAATGTAGCTAATCAAAAAAAAGAAACATGTCCAAATTGCATTAAAGATCTGTTTACAAGAACAATAAACTAGTACCATATAAACGGTTAAAAATAGATATATTACTAACAGAGTCAATACGGAAGCGGACAATAAATGAAAGTTTTTCAAAACGCCATAACGCTGCGTCTGCGCATCGACAAAGCAAACAAGTGTAGCGGCAACATGCTTGATTAAACACACATTCGGTGCACGGCCGATGCCTTAATTAGAACTGGGGGTAAGGATGGGATGGTGGTATATCGATGGATGGTATCGATATCGATAAGTTTCATCTCAATGCAAAACCCGTTTAACTCTGACTCCGATACATCCATTTTTATGGAAATGCAAGTGTTTAACATATTTTAACCCAAGTTTGGGTTAAAATCGAAATTCGTGGCCTACGCGAGCTCAAGTAATTATTGCCTACACTCCACGTTAACATGACAGTAAATATTAAGAAAAACCGGCCAAGTAACTTGAATATTGTCACTGTATCATTAATCTAGGTAATCTGTGGAAACGTCGTGGATTGTCCCACTTCAAATGTAATCTTTAATGTACAATTGTTTGTTTTCCCTAACAAAATAAATAAATAAATAAATAAGTGCGACTCGGACTCACACACGAAGGGTCCCGTACCATTATCTATAAAATTGCAAAAAGTCACGTTTGTTGTATGGAAGCCCCCCTTTAACATTTGTTTTATTTTAATTTAATTATTTATTTTTAAAGTGAATATATAACTAAGTATTCTGTGAATATTTCAAGCGTCTACCTGTTGCCGTTTGACAACAAAAAATTGACAAACTACGTTAATTGACCGTGTTATACCCATTCCATACAACTGTCGAGGAATGACATTTGATTTGAATTTACGGATGATTTAAGTTGCTATTCAGTTCGATACCCAATTACTTTACCTGACTTTACATAATCTGCAAGTTTTCATTAGTGTTTTGCTGTACCCAGCAATTCTATCGATACTGGTCGTGATGTCTACATCCCATCCCTAAAGTGTTAATAGCAGTAACACCAGAGTCATTGAATATGGTCGTAATCGTAATTATTTTTAATTAATAATCAACACGCTTAGAACGGTGCACATAATAAGGATGTTCGCGTGTCGATGGCCTGATGATCGCCCCATGTTTGAACTTGTTGTGTGTGTGACATATATTACATGTTCAGTTGTCTTTGTTTACAAATAGTTTTTGTTTTAGTAATTAAATGGAATTATCATACGATTCGAACATTTTAATATTGGAAATAATATATTTAACAGATCCCCTAAAAACTTATTGACCTTCTAATGATAATAGACACTTTTAAATTAATGAACCTCTAAAGTTCCGTATCCTCTAAGTTTACGAAAAAGTTCAGCGCAGCGGCGTTCAGAATCTTAGACTAAATCCATGGTAACAGGGCGTGTCGAATGTCCCTGCCATCCCGTATAGTGTATAGTCACCATAGAAAATACCAAGTATTGTGTTGCATTTTATCCTCAACGTAGTATATAATGTAATTATTATGTGAAATATAACTCTGAAACGTCTGTGTATAACAGAAAAGTCCATAAGATCGTAAAGATAAGTAACGCCTTTAATTAGAAATCCCACTGATTACGAAGTGAGCTGTTGCCTTTTACAGGACAAACAAACGGGTTTCCTGCTGGGTAGTTCTCAGTTACATTCGGACATGAAAACTTCACATTTTCTTTTAAGGGAGCTATCACAAAAAAAAACGTTTTTCGTCAATTTCTTATCTAATTGTGAGAAAACTTGAAATAATTGCAACATTAACTCTGTGTAACTTTAAAAGTACAGTTTTCGTGGTGATAAACCCTTCGTGTCAGTCTCAGCACCTGTTATTAGTTTCATCACTTTTGCGCTCTCGAAAATATGGCTAATTTCGCCGTCCATTTACTTAATGAAGATATTTTATAATCATAAAATAAAATTTTTATTTTATAACACGGATAGCTGAAAGAGTGTGTGATTTTTAAACTTCTTGATATGGTTTGTTAAATAATAGGAAAACAAACATTACCGACAGTGTTTTTTTAAAAAAATACAGGTTTTTTCAACATTATTTTTTGAGACTATATGTAATATTTTGATAGTTCGTTATGCTACCTTTTTGAATTCAACATGTCTGCTTACATAACATATTTTTAATAACTAAATTTATGTTATTATATTGAATAAAAATGTTCCTAAACTCAACACGACACCGTCAATTTTGTGTGAAGAGGCAACGGAAATATTTTTTTACAATATTATACACCAACATTTTTGAATAAAAAATTGCTACCAATGGAGATGAAGGAGTAGTCTATCTGTGGCAATTATTAGTTACATTTGATTTAGTTAAATTTTTGTCAGATTTTCTGATAGCGTCCTTAACATTGATTAATTGACTAGCGATAAGAGTGTAGCTAAGCTCTAAGATGGCCTACTGAGGCGGTCCGAATCAGTGTGTGCCTTGTGCCTAATATTTGTATCTCTAAAATCACTTAAAATTTAAAAGAAATTATAAAGTTATATACAACTATATTTTTTGCGTAATTTTCTGAGACACTCCTCGGAAGGCAGCACAGCAGACGAGAGATGCAAAATGTGGAGAAACTTTTTTTTTTCCATATGGTTTTGTGGTACATAGGCGGGCCTAATGCCAGGTATTCTCTACCAGTCAAACCTTAGGATAAAAACACAATATTATCCCACACCTCCACACTTTATCACTGCGGCAGAGCAACTACGGTCACGAACTGCAGAGGCCAATCTATGGAAATCTGCGAACCAGAACATGACTCATCAAAACGAGATTATAAAGAGCTACCCAGTCCAGAGCATGGCTTAAGTATAATGGCAATGACCAATCCCAAAAATAATCCAAACAAACAAACAACTTTCACTATCCACACTATTATTAGCCGCTGAATACTACGTATATCAGTTTAAGTCTAATTTAGGGACGCGACGCCCAGGTATTACGATATAAATACAAATAACGATTATATTTCTGTTCTTTCGATCGTTAATAACGTTATAACGACCGATAATAACGATAACGATAAATATAACGATGTGGTGTCGTCGGTGTATCGTTTATTCTTATTTGTTAGTTTGTCTGTTTGTATTGGAGATGAATTTGTCGTGTGTGAGTTTAATCTGTAAGTAATAATGCAGTTATTGTAAATAATAAGTACTGTACTTAAAAATAAGTATCCTGAATCCATAACAATGTACTTATAAATGGTTTGCTACTTTTCGCACAGAATTTTCAAAAACCATTGAGGTTTGCACTATAGATGTTTACTTCTTCTGGACCAATCGTACACAAGAAAGTATAATAATATCTTAACTACTTAAGCTAATTATTACTAAAAAATCATTTTCGGACAGAACTTTCCTAGAAATAGACCACCGAAACAGAGTCTCAAACTGTGACTAATATAATGCTGAATTTGAATCTAAAAGACAAGCCACAAAAATATATAAATTCATTATATTATTATTATAATCCCCAAACCGTCAACCAAACGTGGCGATTTAAACATTAAATAAATAGATACAACAAAAAAAACACCTGTGATAATAAAGTAATACACAGGCACCGCCGTGGCAAAAACTAGTAACCTTAAATACGACGATAACCGTAAACTAAACCAATAGTCGTACAAAACAATAACTTAACCCCCAAAAGCGGCGTTTCTGAAACGAAAATCGATATTTATCGATAAAAAAAATCGGTTTCTCGTTTCTCGACGATCGTAAAACGGAATTTATACATGTGTTTATTGGTATCATAATGTATTTTGAAGTTTTTGAGACGATGAGTTTGTTAGAAAACCGGTACTTTAGTAGATTAGTCGGTAAAATATTTATTACTTAATAAGGTTAGTATCAGTAGAAACTAATCGGTGATCGGAGGACCAATAATTTTAATACGAAGATTGGAATTTTGTGAGAAAGCCGTTTTGTTTAAAATATTTTTATTGTAATTTAAAGTTGTTTGGCACCTTTTTAGTAGATTTTAGCGGATAGATAAATAATAAATAATATGGAAAAGTAGCGAGTTCGCATAAATTTGATTTTACGTAACTAGTTTTTTAGTAAACCATTTTTCACTAAACATAACAACATAACATCACGTCTGTAATCTAAGAAGGGTTAGGCAGTAGGTGTACCTATAGTGCCACATTTCGCCAGTTATGTTTAAGTCCCATGTCCATGGGGGCGAGTCTATTGCCATCATCGCAATGTACTACACATTCAGCAGCATTTTTCTTACGTTTTTTGCAATTTGCAGGTCAGTATCAGGTTGTATGTTGATCTAAATATGAATCTCGGCCGTAT
Organism: Tiliacea citrago; assembly: GCA_963921375.1. Classification (NCBI taxonomy): domain Eukaryota; kingdom Metazoa; phylum Arthropoda; class Insecta; order Lepidoptera; family Noctuidae; genus Tiliacea; species Tiliacea citrago. The sequence goes on from OY992800.1 coordinate 22,733,316, forward strand.
CAAATGTTCATTTATAGAATTATAATTAAAAAAATCATCAGTATAACTCTTTAAGTACATATTACCGTATTTAATGACTATTTCATAAAATCATATTCAATGCCAATTCAGAAGTTTAGGATCATTAAGGAGTTGTATTGCTGATTTTAATGATTAGAATTCTGTAAAGCCATATTTGTTAACTAAATAGACTTGCAAATTGCAAAAAACGCAAGAAAGTCTGAATTTCGCGGGTTACTCTGGCGCTTGCCACTTAAGTCAAACAAGCATATCTACGTATAGAATGAAACAACCCTTTTTACATCACTAAAATCAGCCATAAAGATTCCAAAGACAAAGATCTGTCCCATAATAGACAGTTACAATAATACTACATTTGCATTTGTTCGATTAAGGCCCCTCACATCTAGACGCAACAAAGACGCCCCATTAGGGGTGGTCGAGACTCTAGATTTATGTGTGTAAGGGTTGTACCACCCTTCTTCGATTTATGTGCAGTGGTTAAGATACTTCTGATTTGGGATGGGTTTAAAAGTGTTAATGGGTAACTGTTAATGGCTGGTGGCATGGTGTTTGGTCCCTCACTTTGATTGTGGGCTGAAGGACCAAATCAGTCGCACAAACGGTGAGTCCAATTTCGACTTGTTATTAAATTTCGTCATTCCTTTTTTTTTGGTCTGACTTGGAATTTCGCTAGTATCGTCAAATGGGTTAAGATATTACTATGCAAATGTCACGTTCATCAAAACCCAAAAGATTAGCCAGTGAGCAATGGTAGTCGCAGGGCTGAATGTCCAGGATTCGCCACAGGTTTTTAGTATCTACGTTCAAGGACGCTTATTTTAATACACCATTCGCATTCCGTTAATGTTTTAAACACGACATTACGTAAGACGTCCCCAAATATGCAAACCGACCTTTTCGATCCAACACAAAAATACGACCAAACCAAAAAAAAAAACGGAAATAAAACAATATAGAATTTACGACACAATAAAAACTCATGCGCATGACACTTCAGACGCACGAAATACGAAAATTTTAATATAATCCAATCGATTTAATTCAAGAGTGTAAAGTATTGAAGATTCAAGAATTAATATATAAGTAATGGACCATAAAGTTTAAGCTGAAGACAAATGTACGAGTATTTATGAAATTAAAAATGTGACAGAATATTATATTGGCGGGATTCGATTATGGCGACGGTGTGACGGGATTGCAGGTATTGTGCCCATAAGGCACAACAGCTGTTCTCAATTCAGAATTAGTGAGAGTTGGAATGAGGACATGTAACTTGGCCGAAGTACAAAATTTAAAAAAAAAATTGAGGGTTCGATTCCCGCACGGAACAAATATTTATATGACCTACAAGTAGTTGTTCCGGGTCTGGCTGTTTGTGTATGTGAGTTTAAATGTTTGTAAATGCACCCACGATACATGAGAAATTCCTAGTGTGGGGCAACGTTTAAAAAAAAAAGTATTTGAAACCTGGCAAAAAAAGTAGATGCCACGGGTACACTATTTCTTCTACAATAACTTAACTATAGTATTAACAGTAGCATCATAATTGTGTCAAAAGTATTCTTATTGAAAAAAAATATAATATCAATATCCAAATATTGATTTAACTTCAAATCGATTATTTTCTTTCGAACGGTAATTTGTTCACTTTTACAACCCTTGATCAAATTCAAAGGGCTCCTGCAGAGCTTCACACGTAATTTAAACGCAATATTAGTGTTTCATTTTTATAAAATACAGAAACTTTCTCTGTTATTCCAGATCTTGCGTGTTTTAGAGTGCTCTTAAATACATCGAACTTGGTTGTCTGTCGATTGCAACCTATAATCATTGTCAGATAAAGTCTTAATATCTTATCGATCAAAATAGTGGTTTAACCGGAGATCAAAACTTTGAATTATACTGGAATCCGATACCAACTATTGACACAAGAGTAGGATAACTATAAAACATTTTTTCAAAACACTTCCTCGAAAACTAGTTCATATCGCACTTCGATTAGGTTCACAATGCAATGTATTTCACACGCGTGTGATTTTTTATTTTCCAACACGTGTGCGGGAATAAAAATTGCCACAGATAAGTTATACCAATACTTAGTCCAAATTGGTTCAATGCCAATGCCTCTCCGTCATTCATTCATATTTATTAATCTCGGCAAAGATGCGTCTTCACAGCGTTAATATTTTTGGAATATTTAAATAATGTTTATAAATAGAATACCATGATTATTACAATAAAAAATACGTTTATGAACAAATTAACATTTATTTGTGTTCTAAACTCATATTTTTTTTTAATTTTCTATTTTTCATATTAGGCTGTTTATCGGCTTTATACCTTTGCTTCTACTTCAACCTGGCCAAAGCAAAGCGCGGAAAAAAAAGAAAATTAAATCATATTTTCCTAATAATTCATGACAAAAATATTTTTCGTTATTTTATTTTATTTCATCGAAAGTGTATTAAAAAACGTCGTTTGATACACGTAGACATTATTTATTGCAGTTCTCGGCTCAAAAACAACCGCGCCTACGGCTCGGGTGTTAATTCCGCCTCGAATGCAATAACAAACATTCTCCACTTGTAACAAAATGTACTATTTTGTGTGTAGTAATTGTGGTACCCCTGAAAACCCACCTGATGGAAAGTGATCCCACCATCTTCGGACAACTTAGACAAGACAATATATACGTGCAATTGCAAGCTTTTACTCTCGAAACGAAGAAATTCCAAAAATCCTTTAATTATTTTAATAATTGACCTTAACGCTATTAATTTGTAGAGGGCAATAAAACGGGACATGTTCAAACATTGAGTTAAATTGCGCTACGGCACGAATTTAGTGCCGAAAGGGTTCATATAATTACGCCGCAGCATTCCGGGGCCGATCAGGAACTGGAATTAAAATGAAGAGTCCTGTGAGAGGCAGCTGTGACTTATGGACTGGATATTGAAGAGTGGGGTTCGGGAATTAGAAGGAGATAGTTAGATAGCAGTTTCCGAATCAATAGATGGTGTAATTCTAGTCATGGATAATGACAATGAAAAAAAAAATTAAAAATGGGCAGTAATGGGGACTGCCGACAGAAGTGAAACCTTAAAACTTTGTAATAACTTATATATACTATACAAACAGGGCGCTACGCGTGGCCAGTCTGGCGAAACACGTCCCATTAGCATGTCGGTGACGCGAACCCACCAGTTTTTCCCCCACCAAAAATCGCTCAAGCCACCTGAAGATGTTTTTACTTAATCGTTATTTCAAAAGTTTAGGCTGCTAGTAGCAAAGACATTATAAATTCAGACGTAATTTCTGTCCATTATCAGAATTAAGCTTACACAAATAGATAACATAGTTTTAAACATGTTTTAAAACGACGAACGCCCATGTCCTTTTTTGTCGAAGACCTTGTTGTCGATCTTGCAGATTTGATATCTTTTTAGGGTTCCGTACCCAAAGGGTAAAACGGGAACCCTATTACTAAGGATCCGCCGTCTGTCTGTCTGTCCGTCTGTCACCAGGCTGTATCTCATGAACCGTGATAGTTAGACAGTTTTTACAGATGATGTATTTCTGTTGCCGCTATAACAACAAATACAAAAAAAACAGAATTAAATAAATACTTAAGGAGGCTCCCATACAACACACGTAATTTTTTTGCTCGTTTTTGCTCGATATTGATAACGGCAACAGGTAGACGCTTGAAATATTCACAGAATATTAAGTTATATATTCACTTTGAAAATAAACAATTAAATTAAAATAAAAGAAATATTCAAGGGGGGCTCCCATACAACAAACGTGATTTTTTGCCATTTTTATAGATAACTAACTGCACCCCGCGCTTTCACCCGCGTAAGTCTCGATCCCGTGGGAATATGGGGATAAAAAGTAGCCTATGTCTTAATCCAGGGTGTCAGCTACCTTCAAACAAAATTTTATCAAAATTGGTCCAGCCGTTTGAGTGTGAAGAAGTAACAAACATACACACACAGTCACAAACTTTCGCCTTTATAATATTAGTGTGATGGTACGGAACCCTTCGTGCGCGAGTCCGACTCGCACTTGGCTGGTTTTTAATATCACCTTTCCGTGTTTTTCTTTGTGTAAAAATCATCATACCTTACGAGGCTACTTTATTTCACCTATAATCAATATTTTTTTTAATATATTTACCTATTTTCATATAATAATATAATATGATTATAGGTAAATATTCAGTATAATATTTCACAATAAATATTCAGTTACTCCGATAAATTGGTCATATACTTAACCTAATCTTAATTCTGCCTTATCAAATCTTCGATAGTTATATAATATTTTAAATAATAACGATTGTCACTAATTAGTAGCTTCTCGGATCATTCGATATTATCTCGATATACTCGGAACCGACACCGAACTGACCAATAAATACAATTTTTTTTTTATAAATATTTCATAAGTCAGTTCATGATATTCATCTCTTCATTGCATACTGGTACCGCTCCTGAATGCTACTGTTCTTGAATTCTAAATATCTTTGCGTGATAGATAAGATTAGGTCAATGTAGTTAATAATTAGTTATATTTTATTTAACCTTGACTTTATAAGTTTATTAGTATTCAAATATGATGTTAGATTTGAACTTATTAATACTATTTTTTTTAAACGGATTTGTATTTTCTATTAATTTAGCTTCAGCTTCATAGCCCAAAAATGTAGGTCGTTGTTCCGTATCATGAGAGTTAATCCTACTGCCTAGGTTAGGTACATTATCTCATCATCATCATTCTCCTGCCCTTATCCCAATTTATTTGGAGTCGGCGCAACATGTCCCTTTCTTCCATACTTCTCTATTAGTCGTCATCTCGGTAGTCACTCCCTTTCTAGCCATATCATCTTTCTTCCTTTTTATCATCTTTTTTCTTTCTTTCTTTTTAGGTGCATTATCTGTTGTATAAAATGCATTCATTCACTGACAGACAACGCACAGCCTGGGTCTAGAAGCATAAAATTTTGCATAAATGTGCCATCACTAACGATCAAATGATAACGGAGGATTTTGGAAAATTCATTCCTAAAAGGATTAAATATGGGATGGGTTTGTATGGAATTTTGTCATTTTCGACGATGGATAATTTCAGTGGGCAGAGTCACAGCTTGTCTAAGATAGTTAGGGCATTTCGCAATGATGTGAACAAAAGTCTTTCAAAACTTTCAACGTATGTTTGTGATTACTTTTTACAAACTTCCTTACAACCAAAACAGCTCCAAATTACAATTCACTATTATAACTTAAACACAAACTAACATCTCCAAAAATAACAGTAGCTACCACTCACCCCTTTTAGGGGGCTGATATTTATCGCGGGGTGTTTATTGCTGCGAAAATTATACCCCTAATGAGTTCCCGAATTCTCCCTGCGGTGCGGTGCGAGGACAGAAAATCCTATCGGCTATTAACAGTCAAGAAATGGTAAATTATTGTGTCTGTAGAGCAAAGTTTTGGCCCGCAAAGTCCTTATGGTAATGCGCGCTTTGTACAATGGCTCCTTACGTTTTTGTTTAGGTGATTTTGTTAACTGTATAAGTGTAAATCGTGGGTTGGTAAGGGTTTGTGTTGGTTTTTATGAGGTTTTGAACATGGAGGTGAGAAGGTTTTGTGGAAATGTGTGGAACAGAAATCATCGTTTATTAGATTCATAGGTAAGTACGAAATGATGCTGATGATACAAGACTAAAATAAATAGTAAACCGAAGTGTGTGGGGAAAGGCAAGAAGTCCTGCAGTAATAGTGCAAAAAGAATTATAAGATACGTGAAGTTATAGAAAATATAGTTACTCCGGCACAGTCATACGTATGTATAATTAAGATAAAACAAGAATCTTCTTCACTCACAGCAAAGGCATAAATGGTAAAGTCAAGAAGAAAGTTGATAATGTGTTTGCCCAACTAACAAGCATTAATTGTCCAACTATTAGACCAGACACAACAGTAGTAAATTATTAATTCTACCACAATAAATAGTCACGTAATCCCATAAAACATTTAGCCATGCGTTTGACATGAGTAGTAATAGCTACAGTATTTAATAATCTCAGCTTGTCGATCAACCCATTACGAGTCCCATGGCTGAGTCGCGTTGCATTTCAAATCAATTACAAAACTCCTAACACCTTTCCAACCTCTCTTTATATTCTATACTCCAAGATATCGACTGTTTCCGAGAAAAACCGCTCCGTGTACGTGCATCGGCTGTTTACCGATTTTTATCGAATTTTTATCGGCTTTTTTTTTGGTTCGAAGTTCCAAGTTTCTGAGGGTTATAAAATTTTATGTCTCTATATTTGATGGCTGATCGGTCGGATAGGTTTCGGGTTAGTTGCGATGACTTTGATGTGTGGTTACTGTTGGGTAGCTGGAAGTATTTGTTGATGGTTTGTTATGGTTTAATTAACTAGCTGAATTGTGGTTACCATTGATTGGTACAAAATTTTATCATAGAGGTCTAAGATTGAGTATCATATTTATAGTATGATCTAAGAGATATTGATATAAGATATTGAGTTCCAAAATTTTTTTAAGGAACTTTAATTTTCACAGTTTAGGGTATGATCAAGTTAAGGAGGTACCTACACTGATAAAATATTTATTGTAAAACTAAATGTGAATGATGTCATAAATGTAAGCCCAAGTAAACACTAAATAAAGAACTAAATTCAGACAAATTCAGAATTAGACTAATTCCTAATGTGATGAATTGAAGATACTGGGCACAAACATCTCATAATCAAACTATAATACGATAAAACAAAACGAAAGCATTCGCCATAACTAGAATAAACTTAACATAATTATCACAAAAGATGTCTAATATAAATAATTAAAATAAATGCAAAATATTATATCAAAGACTAGAAACAAAATGGCGTAGGTACTAATTCTGCAATTTTATAGCTGTCATCGTAATAGGTGTCGATTTGGACTATCGAGATGACACGGATAAAGTTTAACAATCGATATAATGAGCTCCGCTGTCAAATGTCAGTGGTTTCTCTTTAATGTGTACCGGCTTTAAAACATAAATCAGTGTGATATTCATATTTAATACAAGAGTGGAGGATTTTGTTCAGAATTATTGCCGTTTCTTGGAATACTTGAATTCTGATATGTCGCTGTTTGTACTGGTGTGTACAGCTGTGTTTTGAATACATCTATCTAGCTTTATAAAAAAAAAAGTATCATTTAAATTGGCCCGTTTTTCAGCTACCTCAATAGGTCCAGTGTAGATTCTTATTATCGTAGTTAGAGGCGTTGAGAAGCAATGTCATTGTAAGAAAGAAAAACTAAAAAAAAAAACAATCTAGGCATCATCTGCCTAGCCTTTTCCCAACTACACTGGGGTCGGCTTTCAGTCTACCCGGATGCAGCTCAATATCAGTATTGTACATAAACCGACTGCCTATCTGACCTCCATAACCCAGTTACTGGGTAACACGATACCCCTTGGTAAGACTAGTTGACAGACTTTCGAGCTTCTGATGTCCCGTAACAACTGTCAAAGATATGTCCTGACAGCCAGGACCATTGGCATAAAGTGCTTTCCAAGGCACGGAGGGTCTTGGTATTTAAATATGGTCAGCCATCCACGGACCAACCGCAGCAAGCGTAGCTTAACCTGATCGATCGACCCGTGCGGCTATTATTACTTAGCCACGAGCCCCTTAATGTTGTTTTATTTCTAGTATTCCAGCTCAGTTTAAGCAATATTTTGGTACAATGAAAATTTTATGCAATCAAACCTATGCAATTTATTAGATCAAACAAGTTTTAGGTCCATGATGATACCCCCAATATAGGGGTCCCCGAAGCCTTTGTTAGTCTCGACAACCACGAAGAGAAATGATGATAGTTTATTAACAAAAACCACTCGGCAGTCTATGTAGCATAAAATCTTCTATAAATTTATTTTACCCTAAACCTCCAAACCACTACTGTGCCCGACTACCCACAAGTTCAACACGTCCGCGCGTGCAGTACTTTCAAGATGCCGAAACCAGATAGAAGCATACGACCGTACGATACGCATGTCTTATTGCCTTATAGCGGTTACTGTAAAATTGTAACCGTTCGGTTAAACGCTTCACACTGGCAGCTAGTGGTTAATGTTACATTTTTATTTTTCTACTCATAAAAATGGTAGCTTTAAGCATCTGTCCGGGTTCTAGGAAGTTCAGGGGTGTATCCGATATGGGGCCTGGTATAGTGCCCTGAGGAAATTTTTAGTATCAACAGCATGAATAGCCAAATCCGCTTTGGCCCCAGAGCGATAGCTTTGGTGCCGATAGGCAATGCCGGCAAAACTAGAAACATTACTTAGTACTTAAACAGTAGAAGAGACTTTGTTAAGCCACTAACGATAACAGCCAGTTGACTAAACTTACTAAAATGGACATAATGAATCACCACATCAATATTTCAAGCATTGATTTAATACCAACTAGTGTTTAAATTAAAGCAAAATTAATTTTACCTCTGTTGTTTGGAACACTAAAATACTAATAATAATAACAATCTCGTAAAATCAAACACTAACTTTAACACATTTGCATTTCTTCATTTCTACGTTAGGATGCAATTCAAGCACTCAAATAATTCTGCATCAAGTTGCAACTTAGCTACGAACTTAATCTCCTTAGCTTAATCAAAGAATTCGCAGACATAGACGTTTAAAGACACTCCCATCTTCAAATGGGTACATACAACGCCACATAGTGTGAAACAGTTCCATAACCTTATAACAGCTATTATTAGACCAATTACACGAAAGATTATGATCGCTAGGCTGAGATAGTCAATTAAACTGTCGTTTTAGACACCTCCTGTATTTGCTTAGTTGGTAACTATAGTTTTAGTAGTTATTATGGTTACTACGTTGAGCTGGAAAAGGGTGTGAGTAGGATTGTTAAGGTTGAGTAACATAATAGTCCAGTCCAAGTGACTTCATTAAAAATAGATACGTAAGTAAAATAAATACATTATTATTATTAATAATAATGTATTTATTTTACTTACGTAAAAAATAAATATATTATTTAAATAATATATTTATTTTTAGGTTAATTTTATAACAAGTTTATATGGCGTGTTTTTGACCGGGGCTACCTGATAGAGCATCAGGTAGACCCGGTCAAAAACACGCCAAAACCACGCGCTCTTAGCCTTCCAACTCGAAAACGATTCAACGTATTAAAAAAACTTGAAACAAAAATTGTAGAGAATTTAATCCTCTACAATATTGATGATAAATAGAAATAACGAAAAACCCATAGGAAACGAGAAACTTGCAAAAAAATGTGCAAAAATCGATTTTTGTGACCTTAGATTTTAATAGTCGCTTACACTTTACCAAATGTAGGTTTTGTGACAACTTTTAGTATGTCAAAATACAAGTTTAACCGAGTTTATAGCTGGGTATCTCAAATTCCGAGATACTTACCTAATTTTAAATAAGATGACTGGACTATAAGTTGATAGGAAGAAATTGATGGAGAACAAAATCAAAAGATGGAACGGTAATCGATTCAATATCAGCCGGTCTATTCCTTAAAAATATCACCGTTACCATTACCGTCACCGTCACCGCTATTTATTTTTAAGAACGGCAGATGAAAATAATTCACTGTCTTGGCTATATTTAGAGCTAAACCTCTCAATTTAGTCCTTCACAATCATAAGAAACACGATCACATTTTCAAGCGTCAATAGCTGAGAGCGTGGGTAAGGCAAGCCGCAGCATTTAGTAATCAACAAGTAGTTTGCAATCACAGCGATACTATCACGAGTTGGCTGCCATTACGTAAAAATTACGATTACCGTAATGAAATAGTGGTGCGTGGTGCGTTGTGGAGTGCTGGATGTGGCGGGGTTTTGGGATACCATAAATTATAATAAGAAATATAATATCCAGCCTATTATACCACTAAAGCTGGGACTATTATATTTGTTATGTAGGAAGTTCAATCAAGAACAATCAACCAATTGGTGGATTCCAGTCATCGTCACTGTCTTCAAATCAGCTATTCGATGGCACCTGCTGAGCATGACTGTCCCTTTCCTTTAATTGTAGTTTTAGCAGTCTGTGCAGCTTACAGAAATAAATACAAAACGTCGTGCTTAATACGGTTGACATGTGAATAATGGTTCTTACTCTACCTGCTACCTTATTAAGTCGAATGTTTCGCGCTTGACCACTTTTTCCACCATAAACAGCCTAAGTTCTAAATTTACCATTTAACAAAAATAACCCGTGAATCACGCTCATATCTCTTTCGAAACTACACCTACCCCATGAACATCCATATTCTCTAAATCATTACAAAGACACCCAGCTCGAAATAATTACGGCACACCGTAATCATTACAGGCGACGATTAGAGCACAGATAGCTCCGCTCCTCTGAACTCGCACTTTAATAAAAATTATATTAAACATTGCATTCAAGTTTGTGCAACTATCATGGTGGTTTGGGGAATTTAGACTCAGGAGACCGGTGGTAAGGTAGAGTTTGGAATAAGAGAGGAAAATGTGTAAGAATTTTGGATTGAAGAAAATAAAAGTTGTTGGTGGTTGACTTGACATCCTGTTGGTGTGAAAAAGATGTATGCCTATTTGATTTGACCATAGCTAGGTTAATAAGTATTACTTATGAAACAAAGTTGATAATCTCCTATGCTGAGCTCTAATATGCTCTGATATGCTGAGCTGAGGCCCTTTTGGCATTATAATCATTGTTTTCTGTTTTTATAGTTATAAGGTGTATTTTCTCTGCAGTAATGCCAATAAACGCATTTTTCTTTCTTTTTCTTTTTTCTTTTCCTATATCATCATTGTGAGCTTCTTCTCTAGTACGCCTTGCAAACCTATAGCTGTTCTGTATTATGTCTTCGATCATTTAGTCGATAACTCAGAAACCCTTATTTATAACCATCACTTCTAATTTCCTCATGATCACCTACCCATTTGCTCTATGGATTGTCTTTAAGCTGTAATTCAGCCTACACATCTTTTAAAAAAGTCAGTACTTACAGTGTGACTAATTATAAAAAAATTACGACCTCCTTGCCATACATTTCCAGATAACATCAGCCTTACAATAAAATTACAATCCACCAATAAATCAATAAGAACTTCCCAGCCTTCACCAAGAGATGGCGCCACTTACAACGAACGATCACGCTCGCAATTACGTCCGTTCACGCACCGCTAACATCAGGTCTAAATTTATACCGAGGGTAGATTTCGATCTAAACTGCTGCGTATCGACGTGCATCGGGGCCATCTTACTAGCTATAAGTATCGTCGATTTTTTTGGATCGGAGTTTTTTGTTTGTGGTTTATTTTGGAGGTTCCTAGAAGTCTTGTGGGTGAATCCTGCTTTACCTTTTTGACATTTTTGACGCTGGCCTAGACAAAATCACCTTGCCGGGAGGACACGGCGCGGCATACGTTGGCAGAGTGTGCCGCATGGGAGGAGCCTCGCCGTGCCCTCATCTCAGGAGTAGGCAGTGACCTGTCACTGCCGGCCGTGGTCGAGTCGATGGCCGGCAGCGAGGAGTCCTGGGACGCGGTGGTGTCCTTCTGCGAAACAGTCGTGTCACAGAAGGAGGCTGCAGAAAGGGAGCGGGAGATCTCGTCCGCTCACCCAGCCCGCAGCAGGCGCACCGGGCGTCGGCAGAGGGCAGATAATGCCCTCTCCCGGCCCCCCTAAATGGTTCCAGGGACGGCGGACTCGGGGACGTCCACCGCCCCCTATCACACTGGACCCGAGGTGGCGGCGCGTAGTGTTCCACGCGGGTCCCTTTCAGACGTCGCGGGGGGGTCTAACACGTCACCCCCTCCAGACTTGAGGTGGCCCACTGAGGCGGGCCGGCACTAGCCGGGGATTGCGGAAGTAATAACAGATCCCAAGATCGGCCCAAGTGTGGGAAGGGAACACCGGGGGGGGTTTTAGTGAGTAAGAGTCTGACACACCCCTCCGCCCACCCCAGGGAGGAGGACATCCACGAGGATTTTCCAACCCGTGAACAAAAAAAAAAAAAAAGACAAAATCACCTACAATTCCTTTTGGTTGGTTGCATTTTGTGTATTTTCGCCTTCTTCTTTACACTTTTTTCGGTCTATTGCGATTTTGGCTCCCTCTTTCTAATCTTACCAGTCTACTTCCTCGATATTTGCCCAATTCTTTAAAAAGAAGTCCAGCTCATGCCACCATCTCTTTCTGGGCATGTCTTTTCATAAATGCATGCATGCAAAAAAAAACCCGATTATCCACTGGAAAGGCGTGCGCATACGCAATCCATTATTGCTACTATGTTTGCAGTAACAAGCACTACCTCATAGATACGCCTACTTCAAATAGAGATCCGAGGTCAAGCCCATAGACTTAATCTACCAATCCCACCCAATGCCAAAAGTATTGCCCAAAACAAATCAAATCAAAAAAATTGCTCAACTTGCGAGCTATTCAGACAATAGCCCCGTCTTGACGTGTCATGATGTGTCGCAAGTGGTTTTATTTTATTGTGCGTTCTCTTTTACAATGGATTGCACTGTCGCTGCTCAAAACTTACCAATTGTTATATATTTTGTGAAATCATTTAAGTGGAGGATATGTAATGTAGCCCTTATTGCCATACAAATCTTAGAAACAGAAGCATAGGCACCATCTCCACGGTCAAGAGAATCGCAGCGATAGTCTCGCCGTGCCATCAAATTCTCGCCGTGATGATATCACCCGAGAACTCTCCATACTCTTTTGAATTTGATGTCACGGCGTGACTATCGCGATACCCTCGCCGTGGAGATGGCACCTTACTATCAGTGACTTAGCTGCAATCAAAAATTTTGACCAACAAAAAATACTGTTAGATTGCTGAACACAGAATGTGACTGCGCTTATACATGGTATAAGAAATAGGATATCCTGAAAGTCGTAAGGTTGTTTAAACTCCAGAAAATATGAATATTCCTTTGCATCAAACATTGTAGTTTGGGATTCAATGGTTGTTGTTATTAGCCTATGATATCCCTGTTTCGATCAAAGGTCTACCTTCAACAGCCTTGACTTCCAAAACTGCAAAATTTTGCACTACATTTCGAAACTGGTTTATTTAATCAAGAGACTACTGATGCGTTACCTTATAACCCTAAAACAATTTCCATAAAACTCACTACTCAACACAATACAAACCCAACTACACTAATGCATAACATAGCTTCATACGCCATCAATTCAACTGACCTACTCGAACAGAAACCGCAGCGCACACAATAGATGTAGAGGATACGACACATTTCAATAAACACGAGAACATCAATCAATTCGTCGCCAACCAGTCATCAGGTATGAATAGGCGCTGTGAACTGTGACCAGCAGGCGTGGAGTGCGTTGGGTATGCAGATATGTCTGTTTGTACAGTGAGGTTTTTAATAAACGTTGGAGAGTGGTTTTGGAAGGAAAACAAAAATGAAGTAGGTAGTAATTAGGCTATTGATAATGTAATGTAAGGGAAAAGAGAGATGAAAATAAAGTAAGCCACGAGAAGATTTGCTGACAGTTGTAAATATGAGATTCGTTTTTACTGTTTTATTATGGCAAAGCTCTATGGGTAATTAAGATCAAATAGATCTCATACATTGCGTGTTATTAAGGTATAAGAATAAGAATCATTTAATTTGCAGAATATATAGGCGCTACCAGTTGTAAGAGTTGGTGGTTTAAGTACAGTCCATATTTTACTTGTTTATGGCATGTAAATAAATTTTAAATTAATACCTAATAGGTGCTTATTTTACTAAATATAATATAATATAATTTATATACGAAATATACAGGTGAATATCAATTAGGATTTCTAAATTATAATAAATTTTAAGTTATAATAAAATATACGCACATAACAAAACTTAAATAATATTTTTCTTTAGGTAACAAAAAACATCTTTGAATTTAAACTATTAAACACACAGCACATCAAAGGAAACAAAACTATAGGAAACTTAAAATATTTTTTTTTCTTTGTGTTGTAGATATTCTTGTAAACTATAAAAACAATTCTCTTTTAACCATCTACGTAGTTTAATTTTAAAATATTTAAATGGGAGCTCCCTTATGATCATCGGTAATTTATTAAAAATTGTAATGCACAGGTACCTAAAGTATTATGCCAACCATCACTCATATACATTTTAACAGCAACGTCATCTCTGAATTAAACCTGAAACCATTCCAAATCATTCAATTCAAGAACATTTCACTTTAAATCACAAAATTTTACAATATATTTCGAACACCAAAAAATCACCGCCAATATTAGTAACAAGTCAACCAAATCATGTTATTCTAAGTCGTACAAATTCAGTAGTGAGGTGGTGGTTAGCCACGGTCCGCTGGTGGGCGATAATTGTCTATCTGATTGACAGGACTGATGTGCATTCTCATGTAGAACAGGCTATGGATGTAGCCAACTGATTTTGGACTATTTGCATATGTGCATAGAATGAGTCGTATGGTTCAGAATGGGTCGCAGTTAGAATATTATTCAGAAGCATTTGTCACAGACAGTTATTTAAATTTCCTGCATTATGATTGATAAAATAGACTCTTCTTCTTTTGAGAGTAGTTGCTGAGAACTATTTATTTCTTTCTAATACTATGTTCGTGTCTTAATGTGCCATGATGTATTTTTTTCAATCAGAGTATCTGATACAATTTGCTTTCATTTGTGTTATCGTATATTTGCCAAATCGATATTTAAATCACCTGGCTGTTTATCCAATACTTGTCTTCTATTTCTTCATTAAAACATGGATTCAATTCGATTCCTAATTGCGAGCCACATTGTCTACTCGTCAGTCGCCAGCCCTTAGCACATGTGAATCGCTCGACCGAAACCACAGCGTGTTTAAAATTCCTACTCCACCATCATTTGTATTCATTTTACAATTCAATACAAATTCGATACTTGTTTATACATGTCCCAAGAATACGTTTTATGTTTATACTCTGTTTGTTTATTTACATGTACATTATATTTACAGTTAGAGTTCTTGTGGTCGTGAAGTCATGGATTGATTGGAATTTTAATAAAAGTAGCGTTTTTGTCTTCATTGAATATGGATTATATGGTAATTGTGGTGTTATAGTATATATTATTATGAGTAAGCAGAAGTACCGGAGTACTTTGATTTTTAGAATCATCAAAATCTTTTGTGACATCATCTGGACACATTTAGACACAACAGCAATATTTTATCGGTATCTGTCTCTGTTGGTATAAGTATTATAGCTTCAACGAACTTTTGAACATAAAATTGATTCGTGAGCTTCCATCTTTAAGATACATTTTATTGAAGATAAGCTGCAATAATCTTTGCTACAAATACTTAAATATTAGCAGCTACTGAATAAATTACCTTTATGAACCTCTAACCTAACATCGTCATTTCTATCATTATTAGCTATATTGCTCAAAAAATCAGGTAATAAATTACCAAACATATATTTAGAACATGAAATTAGTCAGTTCCCACATAAAAAAGCCATTCAATAGTATTTAGAACACAAAATTAGTCAGTTCCCACATAAAAAAGCCATTCAATAGTCAATCCACTTGATTCCAAAGTTGACCACTTTCTCTACTATTCCTCTGCTACTGTCATTCATATCATCAAGCCTCATAATGTGAGGAGTGACAGCAATAATATCGGTACTACTGACATTTCTGTAATCATTTCACTGTCACGTATTTTTCTCAATAGAATTCAATAAGGCGCCTTTTGTCGTATAAAAACCTTCCAGTAAATATGGCTGGTAGTTACACCGGAGTGAACTGAGAATGTAGGTTGTTTATGGCATTTAAATGATTTTGAAATATATGATTCGGAATTAGGTACAAAACATTAAATAAAGAACGTAATTTTAGACAATAATACACGCAGTAGAGTGTAACAATGTATTTAATGCATAAAAGTTTCAGAACAGCTTTCGTTTCTGTCACTCTTCCAACAGTATTTTTGCTAAGGACTTTATTATAGTCATCCTAGCCTTTTCCCAGTCTTCTATTATCTCTATTATGTTCACAGTATGTTGCAGTTTATATAGTGATTATCGTTCAAATCAAATCAAATCAAAAGTCATTTATTCAAACTAGGCTGAGAATCAGCACTTTTCGAACGTCAAAAATTACATAAGACAGTCCCCCAAAAACGCCCACCCTTCACCACTTCCTAGTGCTTTAGCTGGGAAGAAGAAGTGGCGCAACAAACTCCCCAGCAGCACAGCTGTCTGTTCAGATATAAAACTTGAATCTATACAATAAAATGAAAAGAATTTGCATTACGCAACACAACATTAGATTATTTGCCTTATGTTAGCTAGCACACGCCACTATACCAAAAAAAAACATAAAAATCGTCGAAAACTATACTCACTCGTTAGAGTGACACTATACAGGGTGGAAGGGACATCGACGCGCATCCTGTTACTATGGATTCATTACATCATTCTTGACGCCCCCGCGTTAAAATTTTTCAAGTATGATGTAGTGAATCCATGGTAACAGGTTTCGCGGCGATGTCTCTGCCACTTTGTATTTAGATAACAACCAAAGGATGCAGAGTTCGACTTGAATCTTTATTTATCTTTATCTTTTTTTTTACTTTATCGGCTAGTGTCCTTCACTAAAGCACTAATACAAAATTGCTGATGTTTAGCCAAATAATTATTATGGTTTCTTCTTCTATTTTTGCGCTTCTGTCATTAATGAAGCTACAGTTTGGTGTAACAGCCACCCGTTGTCGTTTAATAGCATTTCTATTGTAACACAAAACGCAAACGACAGGAAGGCAGACATCTAATTTGACGTTTGACATAATTCCACCACCCATTATGCTTTGACAAAGATATTGTTTGACACACCATTAATTATACTTATTTCTTATCGGCCAAATAATAGAGTTGCAAATTGACTGGCATCGAGTTCATGTTTTCATGTAGAAGAGACAAATAATTTAGAAATTGTGGTCGTGTATTGAACGTATGAAAGAAAATATCTATTTTGATTTTTCTTGCTGGTGTTGTTGCATAATCTTCACTTGATTCCTTGAAAGCACGATAATGTTATAGCAACTACCTTTTCAAATTCAATTTCAGCTCACAGACGGTTGTTCTGCACACACATGTTCTGTATTGACATCAACATCCCGAGGTTTTGATATTCTTTCATAGTATTCTGCATAACTCAAGATCTGCCTAAACTTCTTTCGGACGATTCGACGCAATTTATTATGATGACCTGGTCGTGAGCACCAATATAAGTTCATCTGGTAATTGCACGTATTTGCTTTCATTCTTATCTACGTCTGTCGCCATAACAACTATGTCAACAGCATTTTTGTGTTTCGGCAGTTAGAGATAAAATAACCAGTTCCTCTGCAGTTGAGGATTCTGGGTGAAGCTCGCTTCCATTTTCGGCCTGATCATCACTTAACATCGGGTGAGATGAAGGCTAAAAGCTTCCCTGTTGTGGTAAAAAAAATATTTGTCATCAATTTCAATTTCTTATTGTTCTTTCTGCTGAGCTGGTGTCAGCAAAATATTATAACTTATAAAATACGTCCTTGTACCCGATTGACCTGCCAGACAAAATCTGAATGACTCACCCCGAATTTGTATCAAGGAACTCTTGAAAATTACCCCACAACTTCTTATATGCAACCATTGTTTACTATTCTCAACCCTATTTCTATTAATTTAAAGGTTATGAGAGACTTGGAGTAAGTGATGTTAAGTTTGTTTAAAGAGTGAGTCATTAGGACCTAGACACAACAGCTTAAAGTCGCCAGTTCCGCTTTCAATGATTCCAATTTACATTAAGATCTGCAAGACTGGTATGTTAGTCATCATATTAATACTTGTAGCATACAAACTACTGGACTTCATACTCATACATAGATTGATGACGAATAATAAGGAGGTCTTGTGATTATGCCCAATGGTCATCTCCGTCAGAGAGTACGTACAAACAATGTTCTTATTTTCCTGAAACAGCTTTTAAAGTGAGTATTAAAGGGACTTGAGAGCCTGGCCAAAATGACATTTTATCTGCGATAACGACGATGGAAAATCCAAAATGTATGAGACTAACATCAGCTACCGAAAAGCTTATGTCAATCCTGTTGAAAGTCCTAGTTGAAATACGACAGGCTGTGAAAGCCATTTTCAGTAAATCTACCAGTGCATGTATAAAAAAAAAAAAAAAAAAAACCTATTCGTTTTCAAATATATTTATATATGAGAGGTTGGAGAAATTGTTCACCAATGCGTTGTAGGACGTCTATAAGACGCTGGACTGGACAGGGTATCAACGTAAACGACGAGTACATGTCACACCTTCGTTTTGTCGATGTCATCGTCATAGTGGCAAACACGCTGGAACAGTTAGACCAGATGCTGCACAGCCTAAACGGAGCCTCACGGTGGATTGGCCTCGGCATAAATTTGGACAATACGAAATTCATGTAAAATTCGCACGTCTTGATGAGTCCAGTCCACATCGAAGGGTCGCTTTTCGAAGCTGTGAAGGAGTACGTTTACCTAGGGTAAGTCATCCGGCTCTGTAGCCACAACTTTGAGAAAAAAGCTGACAGCAAGATCCAGTTGGGTTGGGCAGCCTTTGGAAAGCTTTGTCAAGTCTTCTCGTCACCAATACCGCAGTGTTTGAAGACTAAGGTCTTCAACCTGCGTGCCCTGCCCGTTATGAAATACGGTGCCAAAACATGGACACTGGCTGGTGTCGGGCTGGTCTACATATTCAGGTCGCTCAGCGCGCTATAGAGCGGGCTTTGCTCGAAGTTTCTCTAGAAGATAAGATCAGAAATTAATTTTTTCGGAAAAGAACCGGAGTTACCGACATAGCCTGCAGAGTAAGCAAACTGAAGTGGCAGTGGGCTGGCCATTTTTGTCGAAGTACCAATGGTCGGTGGACCAGATGACTCCTGGAGTGGGGACCCCGTATCGGCAAGCGTAGTGTAAGGCGTCCCTCCAGATAGATGGACTGACAACCTTAAAAAGGTGGCTGGGACAGACTGGATGCTGAAGGCAGAGAAGAGGGTGTTGTGGCGCAGCCTGGGAGTGGTCTATGTCCGCAGTGGACTGTGATAGACTGAGTTGATTGAGAGGAGAGGTGAGAAAGGAAGACAAGGAGGAGGAGGACAGATAAGTGATAGAAGAGACTGCCAAAAAAACAAAGAGACACAAAAATGTCCTGTTACTAATGTATATTATGTATGAAGGTTAAACACCAAACTTGATTTCTCCAGAAAAAGCCTCATTCATCCAGGTTTGTACATATGTATGCCAAACGCTAATTTTAATCTAAGATTCGTATCCGCAGCAGCCGTTCCCACGGCTCGTCACTGAAACCACAACTCTTAAGAAGTAGCCGAGACAGGTGAAGGTGGACAAAAGATGGATGTTACTTCTTAGAACATAAGGCGTAAACCGGAAAACCGGTTGTTGTGTCTAGTGGACTGTGATAATCTGAGATGATTGGTTGAGTAATAGATGGCAAGTACTGCTCAATAAGAAAAGCAAGCAGCATTGACCATAGCGTTTGTTTTCTGGACACATCAGAGAATTTAAATTTATCACGATACTAAAATTCTAGCACTGATGATATAAAATTAAACAAAAAAAATAAGCTAGGTCTAAAGTTGTAGTATTCCAGTAGTGGCCAAACGACAAGAGCAACTGAATTCTGTAGGCAAGATTTTAGCTTGACTAAAGTCAAATACAAATTCTACTGAAAAACTTTTAAGTAATACGGACAACGATATTTCTGCAATTTTGAAGTAAGTGAAACAGACATTTCAAAGGATCTTTCATGCAACCTCGTCTTCGCGTCCAGCTCAAAAATAAAGGTGATACGTGCAAATTGAGCCGCACTATGAGTGAATTAGCGCAATTTGCGCCGCGGCGTGTTCCCTTACATAATGGCATGAGTAAACGCCACTCTTCAAGAGCTTGGCTTAATCTTCAGGCATTTTTATTTTTCAGGACACGATGATTTATATTGCTTTATCTTTCACCATAATTTTAAAAGATTTAGTTGAGATAATAGAAGTAAATATTTTAATAAAACATAACATGACGCCTGTATTCCCCGAAGGGTTAGGCAGAAGTGTACCTATAGTACACCCATATTTCGCTGGTTATATTAAAGTCCCATGTAATATTTTAATACTAATGATACAATTCAATTTATTATGTTAAATACAATTTATAAGCTAACAGTAATATATATATATACACATAATATTTATTATATACAAGTATATAATAAAGGGGAAGGGTTCATTGGGCTTCAAAAAATTCGTCCGCATCGCTGTCAATGGGAAAAGTGTCCAAAAGACTGGATGCAATGCCACGTTAGATGGCAATGCTGATTCTTTGACCTAAAATTAGTACTGCCCTCAGGTCACGTGAAGAGTCGGCCTGCCGCTTAGCGATGTCCCGAAATACTAATGAGCACTCATATCCCATAGCCTTAGTGACTCAAACAAATACTCGTAGCTCCCAATAAGGTTGTAATATTTGCATGGTTTAAGGTTTACCTTTTAAGATGACTACCATGCCCCGTTGGTCTTGTGGTTGCAAGCGCGACTGCTGAGCGTGGTGTCCTGGGTTCAATTTCCGGGTCAGGCAAAGTGTTATTGGGTTTTTCCATTAGGAATTTCTTAGTAACAGCCCGGAGTTTGAAAGTTGGCGGTGTAATACCCCCATGCCTCGGAAAGCACGTTAAGCTGTTGGCCCTGCACCTGATCTCTCTCCGGTCGTGTTGGATTGCCGTCCTATCGGTCTAAAAGAGTGAGGGAACTTGTGCCTGCAATAATTGTGCACTATAATATTGAGGCTGGTCTCCGCTGAGATTGGTCGCCATGGCCAAAATTCAGTCTGGATGACTATTAAGATGCTATTGAGTGAATTAAAACTTATTAGTTGCACCCTAAATTACGATTTTTATTCCTTTTTTTTACATACTTTGACATAACCTACAATTTTAATTTAAAATATTTATTAGTGACTTGTGGACAGAATATTTATTCAGTTTTGTTACAGTTGTAATGACAATGTTGTCATTTGGTTTAAATATGTAGGTTATTATTTTAGTAATATTTTATATAGATTCTTTTTTAATTTGTGAATGTGAGAACGGCTTAATAGACTGTAGCTTTGTAAACTATCTTCTATTTTGTTAAGTACTTGGTACTTGTTGACGGGCCTACACTGTCTCCCATACCTATTAACACTGTAACTTGGAAACATTGTTAAAGCCCACTTTTTTTTTAAAGAGTAACCGTGGAGTTTCTTGCCGGCTCTTCTCCATAGGAAACGACCAATTGGAACCGTGCTCCTAGCTTTTGACGTTTCATAAGTGCCCATGTAGGTTTATGTGAAATAAAAAAAAATGATTTTGATTTTTTTTTTTATCAAATTGAGAAATTGATACAAAATCGCAAGAGTTATTAGGTATGTCTAGTTTGTTATTTGTGGTATGAGGAACAGGGTGTAAAGTTTACTCATCCATCATAGAAAAGGGAGGATCCTCCGACCAGACGGGTGTTATGTCTGGTTGGCAACTGCCCGACGGTTGATGTCGGGACGTTGTATATATGCTGGTTGTGCGGTAAACTCTGCTTGCGCGATGCAGGTTTTGCGTAACGTCAGTGTGACGCGTAGTTTGCATGTGGCGATGTTGATACCGCTACAGTCACATTGTTTTATAAAAGCACCAGATCACCAAGATCTTTCAAAAGAAGTTAAAAATACTTATAAGTAAACGAACGGCTATATTCTTTATTTTCGTTAACCTATGCTAGGTAGAACCCTCAGATGACTTATGGGTTTATTCAGAGATAAAACTTTCTAATATAATGGAGTTAGATTCCGAATTAATCTACCCTCAGTATTTCAACACATACTTGGCAAACATTGTGATTGGTAGGATCATATTCAGACATGAATCTTTAGGTCAATAACTTACATATTCAGGCTATAATAAAATATAGGCCAGCTTCTTCGGAAATATGATACGTTTAAAGATAAAACAACAATTAATATCAATCACTTTTACAATCTTGCAATCCACACAGTCAAACTTGCAGTAATCCAAACAAGGACACCTGTCTTACATCTTGCGACCTGCAGCCATATAGTCTACTGTCATACTCAATAATATTTCACACTCTGACTCACCGCACCACATCGGAATAATTTATTGATAACATCTAGTATTTCCCTTGAACTTCAGCCGTATCTTTGTTTTAAAATCTCATGTGTTTAAAAAATAACTTGCAATAACCAAATGTGATTTGCATCTACAAAACGTTATTCTTCTCTAAACCGAACTTTAACTTCTGAGTGGTAAAGTTCAGTTTTGTTAAATTCGTTTTTTTGACAGCATATGTGTTGTGTCATGAATATCTGTGGTATATTAAGTGTCAACATTTAGCACCTCTTTTGAAGTCGTTAAAATTCATATTCGGACGTGTTTCAAGTTCTCACGGTCAAAGTTTCTTTTCCAAGTATCTGACGTGCGCGGTGCGAGACACCTGGACAGGTTGCTGTCAATAGCTGGTAGCCGTAATTGGGTAGGTATGCTAATAATTTTGATGATTTACTTGAAAAAGAGGTTACAGTAGCCGCAGAACAGTATAAGTTCTACTAATAGCGTTGTTGGTTCTTTTATACGAATGTTTTCAATTACAAAGTTTTGTACGTAGGATTAAGTAGGCGACATAATAAGTGACCTATCGGTAAATCAACATACGTACGATGTACATTATACATATTATATGCACATTATAGTGAGTTTCCTAAAAATTATACCTTTATATAGATCTGTCAATTAATCAAAATAAGAAGAAAACACAAATAATGGTAGATAAGTATGTACCTACTGAAAATGCCTTCGATTCATAAATCTCGATAATATTTGTATTTTTTATACTGGCCGGTCCAAATATAATTCTGCAACATATTGCAGAACTCGGTAGATTTGCAATATGAATGGAGTTAAATATACTGTTGACATATCACGGAAGAACTTGAAGATTGATGTCAGTACCCAGAAGGACAAATATCCAAATAAAGTCATCGTTAATCAGGAAACTACTTTGAATACTAAAAATGGATGACTTTTATCACAGACGGTCCTGTGCAAAACTGATCTTTACGATAAGAGGGATATAAAGAAAAAAATCATTTTCACACTCAATAATACTGACATGCTAATAGAAATAATCGAAATGACTAAAATACCGATCTAATAGCAAAGCCCTATTTTGTCACGGACAAACTTTAATTTTCAATCACGAAAATAGATATTCGCAAACTTTTGATCGTAAGCTAAACACATAAGATCCAAATTATTCAAACAAAAATTTCAGAACAGAAAAATATAAAATTGTTGAAGCAAAAAATACAAAAATTGTTTTGCATTCGCGAAAGGGTGATCACCGAAAATCGAACCTTATATTCAATAGTTTAGCTTCAAAATAAAATCGTAATACTAAAAATAAAGGCAAAGAATGTTCTACGCGATAGTTACAAATATGCAAATAGTGACGGGAAGTTCGCATGGACACGAGTCGATTGTTCCGCTGTGCGAACGAATGTCGATAAATAGCGTGTTACACAATTTTGTCACAATAGACATATTAAAGCCCGAGATACACGAGGCTAGTTTTCAAAGCTAGGATTGCAAGCTAGAACCTTTGTATACTATCCTGGCTTGCTGTCCTGGCTTGCCACATGCTAGTGCTGTTTACATGATGCCAGATAATTTTAAGCCAGTACAGTACAACATGTGATTACGCTCAAAAAGATAAAACGCGTCGTCACTGCACACTAGCCACTCGAATATTAGCTTCGACGGCCCCATGAAGCTAGTACACAACCCAGGAAAGTAAAATCAATGGTGGAGATGCTACTAGCTCAAAAAATAGATCCCCATCCCATAAAACTATCATAGCTTGAGACACTAGCTTAGCTTAGATAGAAATGAGGCTAGTTCTGTATCCACGAATTCAGACTAGCCTCGTGTATCTCGGGCAGTACAGCCTGATGATATCAGGACATGTTTGTCATTACATTAATATAAAACTGGATGCGATTTGGCAATGAAGGAGAAACTTGATTCAGATTGTTGAAGATAATCTTGTTAGTTTATTGAACCAGTTTTGAAAGTCAATTGTAAGAATATTTCAAAATTCATAATGCTGCTACTTCATCACGTATCAGTCATGCACATCGATGATTGCTTTACTCATGTTATTGTATGAAAGCACTGTGTAAATCTGTATCAAGTATTATTCTTCAACACAGCAGATTTGCTCGATTGATCGTTGCACAGGGCACAAACACCGAAATATTTTAAAGGCGCTGAAAAATAAATTATATATAACTTAACAATATTATCTTTATTAACTTCCAAGTAAAACACAAAAAAAAAGTGAAAAATAAGTTTAATTTCAGAATTCGACGCCAAAAAACCAAAATTCAAAACCGAAAATACCGACTTTCGAAATTAAAAGTAATTTTCAGTTTGAAGTGTTTTTTTTTTTTTAAACGTTTTTTATTAATTACCTATATTATTTTTTTGTTTTGTTTATGGCACCTTGTATTTTCCTAATATTCATGTAACTAATTATCGTTTAATCGTGCTTTTGTGTGTTGTGCTATTTCATTTGTGTGTACTAAATTAATATTTTATTTATCTATATTATTTTAATAAACTAATATAATATTAGTACAGTTTTCTGCATGACCAGAACCTGTCAATCGATTAATGCCCTACCTCACTGAACCGCACACAAACAGGCCTAGTGTCTGGAGCCCATTAAACAATTTCATTTGGGGTCAGCTCTCCTCGTCATTCTTCACCAGAACTATCAGTTCTGGTTTGTACCTAAAACACGCGTCTCGTTTTTTCTCACATAGTGATGATAATCTCCATACGAACCTACAACGCTTTCGAATGGACTTATTAGCTTCATCTTTTTGTCTGACCATCCTTTGACAATTCAAAAGTGCCTGTAATTGGTTTAGTTGAAATATTTATTTCCTTATAACTCAAAGCTTTGAGTTTAAGTTTAAACACAAACAGATTTACCCAGAACCCCATTTTATGTTCAGGCAAATCACTGTTAAGTCCAATATTGTATGATTTGTAATGTTTGATTTGTTTTTGTTTTATATTTCTCTGATGTACAATAAAGTATATATAAATAAATAAATCCAAATCAAAACCCACACTTCATACTGCCTTCATAACATACCACAACTCCCTCCCGATACCTGCATGGTTCAATATCCCAACAATTTGGACCAATCATGGTTTCCCTCAGTAAGTATGTGAACGTTGCCGGTTGGTTGAGCCCGGTAACGAGGCACCGGACGACAGGCTTCACACTGATCAATCACTACCAGCCTTAAGGTCAGGGACTCTGTGTGGTACTCCAAAATCAATGGCCGGCTTTGTTTGTGTTCATCATCATCATCGTCAGAAACATCATCAAAACTATCTGCAAATTCATCAACTGCTGCCTAACACACGTATTTTTAATCAATTCATTAAAAACATGTGTACCGAAACGACTTAAAATGATTAGGCAAGGCATGGAAATGTTAGTCATTTTACAAACATCTTTCTTACTGTCTGTTTATTTCCTTTCGTAGGCTCGAAATTCAAACTAGATATTTGCAAACTAGACAGACACACGTGACAATCCTTTTCGAATCATCGATTTTTATCGTTCATTCAGCTATAAAAAACTATGCTTTATAAAGTGTATATAATGAGAAAAATCTTTATTACACGAATAATGTGCCAAGAAAAAAGATACATAAGAAAAAAAACTTTAAAAATCAAAACTATCCACGCCAAGGACTGAACAGCTAAAAACACACAATTCGATTCGTTGAGTGGGGGCGACACGCCTGGCTTCCCACTTTGGCACAAGCGTGATGATATAATGGCGATTGTCGCGACGCCAATGAAATGTCTTTCTTCCTTCCTGTCTGTCCTTTTGTGCGATGCCATCTCGGAAATATGTTGATGGTAAGATGGTGCTTCTTGCTAATGGGGTTTGGATGTCAGTATTTTTTTACGGGTTAGCTTGGTATCAATTTTTATTCGATTTTATATTGCCATGGATGTATTTTTCCCCTATTCCACTCTTTAGTTTTGAAGTAGCATAGATCCATGCTTGCTTCGGTACTATATATTCTCAACCAGAACATTAAGGCTCGTACAGACTCGCGAGATATCGCGGGCGCGACAGGCAGCGACAAAGAAATTGTGCTACTAGTGTCGCGTTGCGCCCGCGATATCGCACCAGTCTGTACGATCCTTTATTCATTACTTTCCTATGAAAGTAATGAGTAAAGGCTCATGGTTGCTGGCTCATTTGATGAAAAAACCGGCCAAGTGCGAGTCGGACTCGCGCACGAAGGGTTCCGTACCATTATCTACAAAAACAACAAAAAAATCACGTTTGTTGTATGGGCGCCCCCCTTTAATATTTGTTTTATTTAATTTAATTATTTATTTTTAAAGTGAATATACAACTAAATATTCTGTGAATATTTCAAGCGTCTACCTGTTGCCATTATCAATATCGAGCAAAAACGAGCAAAAAAAATTACGTGTGTTGTATTGGAGCCTCCTTAAGTATTTATTTAATTCTGTTTTTTTTGTATTTGTTGTTATAGCGGCAACAGAAATACATCATCTGTGAAAATTTCAACTGTCTAACTATCACGGTTCATGAGATACAGCCTGGTGACAGACGGACATACAGACAGACAGACAGACGGCGGCGGACCGTTAGTAATAAGGTTCCCGTTTTACCCTTTGGGTACGGAACCCTAAGAATCAGATAACTTTCATCTGATATATGTATTTAATCTTATATTGCAGTTTGACATATTTTCAATACAAAAGCTATCAAAGAAGCTATTTGTATTGAAAATATGTCAAACTGTCACATTTATTCTAATAAAAGGTATCTTACAAAAGTGCACCATCCGTTTTCCATAAAGGTCTAAATTCACTTCTTTGACCCTAACATGTAAAATAGTCCAACCTGTTACAACCTGTTACAACTATTACTAAGAACTAAGCATCCTACTACACGTCGCTTATCAAGTTGTACAGAGACAACAAAAAAAAAACATAAATTCACACCAAAAACCCGTGCCTCCCATTGTCTCCTGTCTCCTAACACGTCAATCACTTGGTTGGTTGCACACCTAAATAACATGTATTGAATCAATCAACCCCCACCTGCTTGTTTGAGACCTAATGACCCGTGCCTGGTCGTGCTTAATTTAACATCATTGTTTCCACCGCGAGGTGACGGGTTAAATGGGGTACAACGAATATATTGAAGAAAAGATATGGTTTGGTGCTTCTGAGCTTTTTAATATTCCTTTCAATCGTTCCTTCCCAATCTTGTGCTTTATATTTTGTAACGATTAAGCAACTGACGTCTTTTACTCTCACTTCGTCATTTTGGACTGAGAATCCTCCAACTTCTTCTATAGCTTAAAATTTAAAAAAACAAGCAATAATTTAAACTACACATAATTTAAAATACACCTTAATGGCAGGTGGCTTCAAAAAAATTACATCTTGAAATTGGTTAAAAAGATTTATATGATATCGCATCTGAATTGACCACCGTGTTTGAGAAAAGGCAAAATAAAATCAAACCTACACATATATCAAACTGACATCAATGTATATCATCTTAAATTATTCCAACTACTTCGAAGTATAATCAAACATTTTTTCTTAACCATTATTAGCCTATTTAATAACATAACGACATCCTCATTCGTGCTTGCTACTAGCTATAAGACGTTATCTTCAGATCTGTCTCCAGCCAATGGTTTATCTAATAACACATATCCATGTAATTTGTTTGTAGCTTCTGTTTGTCATGAACCGTGCGTTTAATTGTGCATGATTGCTGTGACTCCATGGTTTTTATAATTGGATTTTGTACTTTTATGTCAAGGAATTGTCTTGTGTTTTGTGTATGAAGATTGTTTACTTTCGAGTTTTTC
Source organism: Tiliacea citrago (assembly GCA_963921375.1). NCBI lineage: Eukaryota > Metazoa > Arthropoda > Insecta > Lepidoptera > Noctuidae > Tiliacea > Tiliacea citrago. The sequence goes on from OY992800.1 coordinate 22,761,525, forward strand.
TTTATTTTCGTTTTCTATGATTGAATTAGTTTGATGATTAAAACTTCAAGGTCCATTAAAATCAGTATTGGAATCATTATTTATCGATCAATATTTAAGTCAATCATACTCACTGAGTCTATCAAAGATACTCTCAACTTCTTATACCAAACCAATTTGTGAAATATGTTACACCGACACGGCAAAAAAGCAGACAGCGATACAAAATCTAACATAATCAGTAACATCTCCAACATATAGCTTGAAGCAGATTAATTGCGAGCTATTAAGAGTGCTATAGTAAATAAACAAATTGTTGTTTTTTAGTGCGCTAGCCAGCGGAGCGCGGCTGCTAAGATCTTGATGGTGACTAGATTCTTAGTTACCACTACTATGAAAAAGTGAAAGAAATATAAAAATTTCACTGTAATGTAATAAAAATAAATAAGCCAGCATAATGACAAAGAAACATTTTCTTGTTCTATTGAGGAAGTAAAGTCGTTCTACGACTTTGAAAAGCTATTTAGCTATATACAGATTTTACTCTTATTAAATAATTTTTCTTTCTTTCTTTTCTTCTTCTTATATTATTTTCGTAATTGATTTTACTTTAATATTGAAAAATTTGGGGGTAGCAGTCGTAAACAGAGAAAACAAATATGTTTTACTGCAAAAAGGATAATTAAATTGCATAAAGACAAACTGACTGATAAACAACACCTTCTGGGACAGTAAACACCCCCAGAGTAATAACAATAACATCTTCTATTGTGTCTCGTTCAGTGTCCTTCAACCGATTGAATTCTAAAAATACGGCGACTTTCTTCCGAAGTGATTAGCAGCCGAGTCCCACATCACCGAGATCCATTAGTACGAGTGCCGCCACCAACCTACTGCTAAGTACTAGAGTCTTCCTACCCATAACAATGGTAAGCCGTGTCTAATCAGGAAGAGATGTTATCAGCAACCGCGGCCTAAGGTGTCGGATTGTTCTGAGGTTCTGAGCCTATGTGTACTGGAAAATTGTTACACTATCTCATCGAAGTTAGGAAGCATAATCAGCCTATAATTTTCAAACTGCTGGGACACAGGCCTCCACTCTTCAAAAGGGATTGGGCTGTAATCCACCACGCGGGCACAGTGCGGGTTGGTAGATGTCACATGTCTTCGAATTTTTGGTTCTAGGACATTACGACATTTTCCTTCACCGTTTTGAGTGCAGTGGTAATGAAATTATTTAAACAAAGTAAAGCGCCTGCCTGGGTTCGAAACCACGACCTACAACTCGTAAGTCACGGCCGTTACCACTCGGCCACCACTGCTCTCAAGTTAGGAAGACCCTTATGTAAATGGGAACAAAATAAATATTAACTTCTTGAAATATATTTCGAAGTTTTAAGATATGGATTTTGAAAGCTACCTAGATTAAAAGCGTATACGCGGTACGGCATTTCAAACAAACTTTCAAGCCCTTGTTTTTCGAAATTACAGAACCGATTTTAATGAAATTTCATACGCATACGCAAGATACAAAGGTCTAAAAAGTTAGTTAAGAACATTTTAGAAAAATAGTGTTACAGCCAAATTAGACCGATTTTAAAGTTCCATAGAAACAGAGATTTACAGTTATCTGTTTTTATATAAGACATTTCGAAAATGTTCTTAACTAACCTTTTAGAAGAAGAACAAGGGCTTGAAAGTTTGTATGAAATGCCGTACATCGTATACGCTCTTAAGGAAGATAATGTGATTAACTTTAATTAAAGCATAACCTTCTATTTTACAGTCTGAAAGAATAAACTAATGTTATAATCATCACTTAGTCAAAGCAAGGTGTTGATAAAATCGGAATTTCCTGATTTAAGGCTGGACTCAAACGGTACTCCCAATCAGAATGGTCATAGATCATCGTAGAAATAGAATTTCTCACAAAATTTTAAATGGCCGAAATCACCACCCCGAACATGCTAAGACCACACGCACTGAAACAATTTACAACAGCCATTATAGTACTTATCTAGGTATTTTAATGCTCTCTACAAAATCACTGAACCAATTTCGATAAGCCTTACATTGTCGGGTACATCCGTTTAATTAGTGGCCACAAGTCGTGTGAAGCCAGTAAGATATTCGTTGAGATATCACACAATACGTGCGTGAGAGTGCGTACGCGCACTTTCTAATGCACAATAATTATGTACGTAACGTTTGCGACTTTTTAATCGTGGTGCGTTGGTGAAAATATATACATATTTTGATGATGATGTATGTAAAATAATTGTTGTTACTTGAACCGTTGTCGCACTTTTCCGAGCTTAGGAAATTGAGGGGCGATTTTCCAGAGAGTGAACATGCATAGATCCATTATCATTGGGTAAGTAACTGGTCCAAAAATAAAAGGTTTTTAAAACGAGATATTTTTGAAGAATTTATGCTAACCTGTTAACAAAAAAATATATACCTACTTTATTCAACCAAAAATGTAGTAATCAGTCTAATTTAATAATAATTTGTCTCCTTGATTTATTTGATTTTTAAATATTATACTTTTACATTGTCCTTAGGAATATAGACACAGCTAAGATAAGTAGGAACATATTATGTTGTTTTTAACATTAAAATCCTTCACTTTTCATTGCACAATATTTAGAAGGTTTAATCAACTATGAATGCGATATTACAAGTAAAACTAAGTAATTTCTGTTGCCATATTAAAACCAACATTCCTAACTGGACATACCAATAACAGTCTTTAACCTATCTCCGATCCAATAAACATACAGTTACTGATACTAACCAAGTAAATTGAAATACTATTCTACCAACATTTTCCAAAACTTTAGCCAAACAATTATCAACCTTGAAGTAAAGGAGGTAAGTTTATTTGGAGTGTAAACATATGTTTGCTAAATTGCCAGGACATGTTAATCGTGATACGACAGAGTGATCTGTGAATAGGCTGGCTACAAGCTGGCGACTAATAAACAGTTCATCTGCGACTGTAGATATGGAACTTGTGAGTAAGTATTTGGGAGCGAATAAGGACTAGATTACTTCTTTTGGCTTCGAAATTAATTATAGTGTCTGGTTAGTTTAATTATTATATGACTTACTTAAGCCTATGAATTGCCTATAGATTAGAAAATATATTTGTGATGTACAGCCCACTCCCGTTCATAGAGAGGAAGGCTGTGTCCCAGCTTTAGGAGCATTACAGGCAGATTATGCTTATACTAATGCTTGTAGGTAATATTGTCATCATACCAAGTCATGATTGCAACCGTATTAGCGATTATTAAACTATTATCAAGAATATAAACTAAGCGTTTTGGTCTAGTAACCCTGCTATTATTCATTGATTGACTGACGTCTTCACCATCAACGACTCTCATCCTAGATATCTAAAGGGAAACTTTTAGCCTATAATGTTCTCACTGCTCCCACACACAGGCCTCTTCTCTGTGAGAGGGATTGGGCCGCAATCCACCACACGGGCCTAGTGTGGGTCGGTAGATGTCACATATCTTTGAATTCTTGTTCGTAGGACATGCCGGTTTCCTCACGATGTTTTCCTTCAACGTTTTCAGAGCAGTGGTGATGAAATAATTTACACAAAATAAAGCGCCTGCCTGGGTTCGAACCTACGAATTACAATCGTAAGTCACAGTCGTTTCCACTGGACCACCACTGCTCTCAAATCGGTGATTGACAAAGAGGAGACTTACTGACGACTAATCGTGAGCATTAAAACACCCTAAAAGGGCTAATTAAATGCGGATGAGCGTATGTCGGTCGTGCATAGCGCCGAATGATTTAAGGTGGTGCAAAAACTTAAGGAATTATTGCCGTTTTCCTAGTATATGAAGTAACAGTGTATAAGAATAATGTCTCTGGTATAAATGATGCTGCTAGTTGAGAGGAAGACGGAATCTTGGAAACGGTAGCACATAGTGACATAATTGCTAAGTGTTATTTATTCATGAATCCAAGAGATTTGTTGCAGGAGACGTTGATAATGGTACCAACAAGCTAAATAAATAGACTAATATTTCTATGAGAAGCAGAATACTGATGTAAACTCTGATCTTACTACGGTTGTCATACGACGGTCAAAAATAGTTCTTAAGTACCGAAAAACAAGAGTAATTTGACAACAAAAATAGTTTATTGAAGGATCATTATGATATTGTTATTTATTATGCTAACTGCTAAGCCATTGGATAAAGAAAAAACAAGAATGGCAGACATTTGACTTAGAAAATAAATTGGTCTGACGCATGGTTGAGCTCGCATTACAGAGACTGTTACAGACAGCTCAGCCAAACATCTCAGTCTATAGCACTCAGACAAATACCACCATAAAGTTGCATCAGTACGTCCCATTCTCCACCCTCTCGATTTGACATCACTCCTTCAATAGACTTGGCCAGGTGCTGAACAACAAAGTTCATTTTAAACGATCCCAATCGATCATGTTGGCTTGTCGCAAACAGATCCTGGAATCAAGCCAGACGCATCGACATTTATAAGAAAATATTATTAATAACGCGTTGTATTAGAATAGACTGTAACACGGCAAATGTATGAGTAATTGCATGTTCTATGAAGCATGTGTTAATATTATACTTTGTTACTATCACGCTGTTTGTGTCACGATCTTGTGATCTCAACTGCTAACAAATCTTTAATATTTTCCCGTGGTTATTGTAAGAAGTGTCTAAGTAATGATTCTGTGCTTGACGTCAATCGTGTATTATCTATTTATTCTCAAATACTATCATAATTATACTAAATCAATGCAAAACTGGGTGAACTCGTGGCTTACAGCTGAAAATCAGCATCAAGTGGCATCTTGTGTTGTCATATGACATTATGCTGAGCTGAGGCCCTTTTGGCATTATAATTATTGTTTTTTATAGTTTTAAGACGTTTTTTTTTTTGCCGTTTTTCGTCATATCCACGAAAAACGGCCATCGCTCAGCATCATGTTGCTAAATGGAGGAATTAGTAATACTCGTAAGCTCACTTATAAGCTCAATTTAGGAGACACCAAAAATAAAGTAGATGCAACGACGACCAGTTAATTAGATGTATTAAAATATCGATACCCCAACTTTTGAATATCCTAATTTACATAAGATGATGGCATGCAAATAACTCTTCATCAACATACTCATAAACTATCAGATCCGTTGGTAAAGCCACAAACACAACAACCACTACCTAAATACCGATTGAAGCAGCAAAACAAACAGTAACTAATCCTTAATATGTCTCAATCTTTGCCTACATATGTCTTAGTAAAATAACGAGTCGTATTATAAATCTCAAGTGCCGGTAGAGTGTGGGAGATATATTAGCCGTTTGGACACATTTTTGACATAGCAGTGAATACCTGGGATAGTTTATGATTTGTAGTGTCACTGAAAAATATGATCATGGTCGTGTTTCAGTGAATTTGTAGAATCTGTAGTAACAAGTTGTGCTGTTTAGGAGGATTTACAACCCTTGAAATTAACACTGATGGGCACAGTCATAGTGATGTTCAGGAAAAAGATACAAAGGACAATATGGTATACAGTGTGGATGAGCAGATGCACTGAATTAGTTATCACAGATAATGAATATAGCTGGTTGATTTACACAACACTAGGCAGGACTACCAGCAGTAGGGCTGCAGGTCCTAGGTAGTTAGGTTGGTTAGTTTTTTTTTTTTAAAGAGTTTTGACTGTTAATGAAAAATACCAGTGTTTTGTAATTTGACGTACAAATGCCCTAAACCCGTCCGATGACTATCCTAAATAACTCGATACTTCTTTGTTATCAGCATTTTTCAAAGTTCAAATTTGCCTTTTCGCTAACATTACCCATCAAAAATATCAAACAACCATAAAAACAAAAGATCATCAAAATATACTTTGTAAATCGCCAATAGCGATAGTCTTCTGCGCACCGACGCGTGAGTTTCCGCACATTGTTCTCTGCGCCTGCGAAGGTACGCGTTATTTGTGAAGCGACGTTACACTTTGATATTGGGCTGAGAAACGATCATTGGACAATTGAAGTGTATATAGATGAGAGGATATTATAAGGAGTACTATTGGGGGTGTATGTATGTTTGAAGATGGTTTGATGTATGATTGGATGATGGTTTTAACCTACTACAGTATGTGCGATAAATTGAAAAAATATATTCATATGCATATTATTATAGAGTTTATCTATCATACACCGAACTAGACGTACCGGTAGCATAATAATTTGAAAGAGTAACTAAAAATAAAACACCAAAAAGATTCTCGCTAAAAATAGAACTAGCCTAAATATTATAAGTTTCGCTTTTACCGATCAAAACAAAAACTCAGCACGTGTTAATACATAAATGAATGGAACATCACCAGAGGGAAATCGGGGATCATTTAAAAAACCATTAAAACCCTAGTTTCACCATAAGCTACTTGAAATGAACGCCATCGTTTAGATATAAAAACAAAAAACTTATTGTCACCTATTCAGAAACAATCGAGCGATTTCTGCGATCACCTACTTTTGTTTTACCGTTGGAATCTGTATATTTTTTGCAATTTCTATCTTACTGTCTTGAAAATAAAGAAAGTCCAGCGTTTGTGCAACTGAAAATGTATTAATGTCACAATCATTCTCATCTGCTATGCAAATGTCATCTTTGTTATTTAACACAAATAGATCATTTTGTCTTATAACACCACGACGATTCTTCACACTTCACAAAATGTATGTACCGTTATGAAATCTTATCTTATAGAAAATTGAACCTTAGCTCTCAGTAATAAAATACAAGGAAATGTTAATGAAGGGAATGATGATGATGGTTCCGAAGTGGTTGGTGATAATGACGTCACGCTAGGTAACCTCTGTCGTATTAAAATGACATTACTAGACGTACGGAACAGTTATAATAATTCACGCCTTCGAGCTTCGGATATTCAGATTTATTTTGATTTGAACACCAATGAGGTCGAAGCAAAGAGTAATTTGTTACAAATTATAGGTGTAATAACATTGACAGTAGCATCGTTATAAATCAAGATTATAATTTGGAATTATGTCAAACAATAATTGGACATAAATAATTTTACACAGCACCATCAGATTATGTGAACACAGTTTCTAATTAAATAAGGAAAAATGAAATTTAGTTTTCTATAACAGAATTCTAGGTAGTGAAAAATCTTTATCCTTAGCACATCAGAAATAATATTGCTTTCATGAGATGTTTTGTTTCAATAATCTATGAGCAGAAAATGTGTGTATAAAAATAATATAACCCAAACGAACCAGTGCACCACTTATCAATACAAACCTTAAACAAACAGACACTGACTGAAACAAATCTGACGACATCAAATCTTTTGAAGTGGCCATCTTAAATAACCATCCGATATAACACGTCGAAACTCATAATGTGATAAATATAGAGTATCAATGATGCGTCAACTATGTGATGCAGAATTTGGCCTGCGATTAATGATTCGTGCCAAGACATCTGGTATATTACCATCAATATCTGTCTGTCATATGTACGCGATAAATTTACGAACGATATGCTTCGACATTCGGAGAAGCCCTTAAATTATAGATCATGTTTGTAATTGCAATGTTTTTCCATGTTGATTGCGGCACCTGTGGTGGAAATCGATCAGGTTGGAATGTTTGGTGGGGGGGATTTGGAAATGCAAAAACTGAAATGATTGAAGAGGTGAAACGCAAGACAGCTGGGAAATATATTGAAAGTTGTAAAAGCGTGCGGTAACCCAGATAAGAAAGGTGACGTCGGAAACGGGATCGATAATAAAAATCCAAATAAAATGGTGTGCAAGAAAGTAAATACTCAAAATATGCAGCAAATTAAAAAAACACAAATATTGTATCTGATTTTCCCAAATGTAGGTTAGCGTTCTTGAGATATACCGATATCTCTATAAGTAAGTAACACTGTTAAATACAGACACAGAATTTTTGTACCTAAATATTCAAGCCATGACTTGCGTACCTCCTACATTTCACCAAAAGCATGTCGCATTCATCATCAAAATTCAAATCTCCAGCCAAAATCCACCACCATTCGTACAAAATTCTTCAATACCGTTCCAATTGCAGCACATATCTCTATATCTAATAATATACCGTTAAAAATTTCTCAGTGGTTCGATGATGCATCGTGGACCACTACTATGATTTGTGGGAAGACAGGTGTTCGACGCAAATACATCGCAACCGGTTCGGTTTCGCCATCTCAATTGGCATTTTGAAGTGGTACTCAAAGTTTATTAATTGCATTTGTAGTGCAGCTAGCTTCTCTGGCCCGGTGGCTTTAATTGGAACTAGTGACACAGTAGACATATTAGTATTGACTTACTGTATTTCAACTAGGAACCATTGATTCGAATCGACACACACACGCATACGAACGCGTTTATATACGAAATCTAAGCATGCTTCAGGTAACAGGTGAGGTTGAGTTAGTCGGGGTGCATCGAGACGAATGGTAACGTTTTATTCGTGTATTTGAATTTAAAAGTTTTGTTGTGTAGCTTTTATTTTCATAATAAGAGCCTAGTTGAGGCACTGGTCATCTTTATACTGTGCTAGTGTATTGACTATGAAAATTGCCAAGATTTGTTTATTTTTGTTCACCGACAGCGCCGCTATCATCGGTCTAGGTAGGTAGGTGGGATACTATAATTTAGATCCAGTAATGCAACGTTTGACATGCGGTAGTAGCCCGATAGGTTTCACAATTGTTTGTTTTGGACACACTTCAACACTTTACGCTTCAGTGTCGAGCAAAAGGTCGAATAAATCTTAATAGAAGTCGAAGTCATTCTATTCTGAGCTCTGGTTTGTTTTTATCGTATGGCGTCTGGCGATCACTTCCTTGCCGGGTTTCATGATATCTCTAATTTGGGACTCATCAAGCATGGGTGACTAGGCTTTAGGAAAGCTTACCCCATTTGCATACCATTTAAGTGAGATAGTGATCAAACGCGAGTCAATCCAAAACAAAAAGCAGAAATAATTAGTAGATCAGAACTACAGGCGCGTCGATCAATATGCTTAGAGCATCGGTTGGTGAACATTTTCGCATGAACAACTAAACTCTTCTGTACACACACTTACACTCCTGAACCCTTCAACCTTATGTGTGTAGCCAACAAGTTGACAACTTACTGAATGGTTAATGGATACTGCCACCTAACGACATTTGCAGTACCAGAGACATTGCAGAAGCGTAGCCGCATTCTAAAGAAAAATTTAATGTCTGTAACTACACCGGTACCGTTCAAAACGGAACACTACAACTCAGATGTCAATCCATTGCAGAAAACACACCAAGAAATAGCATTAAAACAAATTTAACTCACAGTTTGAGCACCGCACTGCAATAAGTTCGGTCCGTCGATAAATCTATGAAAATGAACGTGCTCCTAATGTCACTGGAATGCTTTCATGATCTGACCGATCCAGGGGCGGATTGCGCACGTTATTATTATGATATGAAAGTTATAATCTAGTTATTCAAATACTCTGCTATGGAGTGGGACTTGTCATCTACGCTAAGTATAAGTGAAAGCGAGGAAATGTGATGTATTTCCTGAATAACACGATCTTTATACTCCATCTTTTGCAGTGTTTGAATCATCACACTTCTAGTCACACTATAACTTGGGTTTCCTGATATCTGCCAGGGTTGCGTGTTTGTCCGAAAGGGATAACGTGGCGCTGGCACACAGGCATTTGAAGAAACACGGGTGGGTTTTAGTCAGTAAAAGTCTGACACGCCCTCCCGCTCCGCCCAGAGCGGGAGAAGTTATTTGATAATTTCCCACCCAAAACAAAAAAGTGTTTCCTGATATAGTGGTGCTGTCATATCATGACAGCTACCGTACGTAAAATATGAACTTTGACTTGGAGTTGCGGACACCAGCCCGTATTACCTATTAGATACCTCACGACGCGAGAGAGCGTTTTTGACACCATAATGTCAAAACACCAGTAACACACTTGACAGCTGTCGGTTTGCAACTATTTTGGATATAACGGCAATAATTTAAACAATCACACAGCCAGTGGCGTAGCTAGGTAACCAAAGGCCCTGGGACAAAAAATAAACTAGGGCCCCGAACTAAGGTTCCGTCGTACTCCAGATTTGTCGTAATCCAGATTTGTCGTACTCCAAATTCGTCGTACCTAATACAGTCGCGAGCTTGTAAATATCACTAGTAGCGTTTTATAGTCACGCCCCGCCGCCGTTGAAGCGCGCCGCGTTTCTCATAGGCCGCCTCGGATCAAGCGCGTGCTGTTGAAACGCGCTGTTTGACGGTGCGACTGTGTAACCAGCCTGAGAGGCTAAGAACACAAGGGAGTTCCCCGCCTTTAGATATTCGAGACTTCTTAGGAATTCGCCTGTATTTTTTCAAATAAGTTGCCATTATTAAAGTCGCGTTCCTGGAATCTGGTTTATTTATATTCCGAATGTGGGAGAAATTTTCACTAGGTCAGTTTATAGTTTGTAAGTCAGAGTCCGAGTGGACCCCTGAGCTTTGGGGCCCCGGGGCACTGCCCCGTCTAGCCCTCCGGTAGCTACGCCACTGCACACAGTAAAACAACACAGGTCAATCTCCACAGGTGGAGTTTCTCGGATGGTTCCGATCCTCAATGTATATGCCGCGTCTCCCCGCAGACCATGGCCCACCTGTCAGGCGCATGTCCTGTCACCTTGAACGTGAGGAACTTATGTCTGCGTCAGCTAATGGTGTTAACGTCGCTTCTAGCAAGCTAAGAAGAAGAACGCTTTATTAGGAAACCCAAGCTTTACTAATGTATCCTCAATACATGCATTGTGATGATACTGATTTGAGTTAAGTGCTGATATCAAAATAACAATATCAGTGTAAGTAATTATTAGTCAGTGATTAGTGTTTAAATAGGGTGCCTGCCGTTTTGCCGAAAAGATTTTGACAAAATTTCATTACCCAAACAAATTTTAGCAACCTTTTTTTTATACCATTGCAATGATTCGAATGATTTTAGTACGCATATTTTCATTTGGTCAAATTTTTACTTGGCAAAATATTACCAAGTATAATGTCATTATGGCATTTGGTCTTTAATCAAATGATTTATTACAGCAAACAATATTCAGACAATAAACGTTTGGTGAAATTTGTAGGTTAGGTTTTTAGTAGGTTACCCGGAACTCAACTATTTCGATTAGGTTAATATTTTCCTTAAAAAAAATGGGTAGGTTAGATTAGGTTAAAACTGTGACCTCCTACGCACGAGCCGAGCGAGCGAAGCGAGCGGTGCCGCGGTAGCGGCCTGCGAGTGCCAGAAATGACTTGCATTAATAGAAAAAAGAGATTGTTTTTAGTAGGTTACCCTAGTTAGACTAAATATTTGGCTTATTTGATTTTGCGTAAAAACTGTTATTCCAACTGAAATATTTGACTATATAAAAAATGTTAAAAGTACTAGTTGGTAAACAAGTTATAGTTTAAACGTTCATTTGTCAAACATTAGGTTTGCGTTACAATTTTTTGTGAATAGATTCTTTGCTAAGTAATAATTTGGCAAATGAAATTACGCGAAAAATTTTTTGGGAAGTGAAAATTTGTCAATTTCCTTTCGGTCAAACAAGGGAGACCCGTTTAAATACTAAAGGTGACTCCAAACATAACAATGTAATTTACATAAGTTGATGAAATAACCTTTTTTTTTAATACGTACTAAATAATTAATAAGTGACATAGGTACTTAACGAACAACATTTATAAGACGTTAGAAAGGTGAGAAATATAATTTATTGGTTAGTATATAAGTGCAGGAACCTATTTATTTGAGTTTGTAGTGTCTACCTAAAAAATACCTAATTATATGGTTGTACTTTTATGATGCAAATAAAGTTATATTTTAATAATTATTAATATAATGTTCAATTCAACGCAGCAAAAAAAATCAGAAATCGTGAAAATTTATTTACGAATCTAATTTACCCGAATCCGTTCAACCAGTCATAATAACTAACCACCGACGGCATAAGATCGAAGTGCAAGTATCTAAATATACGCGAACACCAACAGCCATCAATTTGAGAGGAATTAATCGCTCAAGAGACATTGTCGCAGGAATGTGAGCATTTGGAGAATTGGCAGTTTTACAACGAACGTTATTGATTTCGGTTGCAACTGTTTCTTGAGCTGATGAAATACTTTTGAGATAATTATGTGGAGTTTGTTTGTAGAAAATACGATTCTATGATTTGATTGAGTGGTTTTTTATGATTCTACAGTTAGTTACATCTATTCTCGTATTTAATAGACATTTACTGCAATAATCTGCTGCTAATCTGGTGCTGCTGCTACCATTTACGAAACACTACCGAAGAAACTGATACTGGCTAGAGAAAAATGAAATTGAGTGGCAAGCAAGCTTGTCGCCATAATAGTAAGCCATCGGGATACGAGTATAAAGCTAAAATATTTCTTGCGGCAACCATACCTACCCTTTATTTGGAATACCTACAGCAACGCTGCTTGGCAGTACCCCCTGCTTGTTTTTTTCTTCTTTTTTTGGTTTCCTGAGTGGAAAATCCTCATGAATGCCCTGGGGGGGGGGGCGGAGGGGTCTGTCAAACTGTTACTGACTAAAAACCACCCCGGTGTTCCCTTCCCACACTTGCACCGGGGATCATGGGATCAAGTGTGACTTCCGCGATCCTCGGCTGCTCCCGGCCCTCCTCTACGGGCCACCTCAGGTCTGGGGGGTGAGGTGTTTGACCCGACCCCTCCCCCCCCCTAACCTCTCGCGACGTCTGAAAGGTGCGTGCATGGAACTCCCCCAGTCCGTATTGTCTGCGATCTGCCAACGCCCGGGGCACCTGCTGCGAGCCGGGTGAGCGTAAGTGATCTCCCGCTCCCTTTCCGCAGCCTCCTTCTGCGTCACGTCTGTTTCGCAGAAGGATACAACCATATCCAAGGACTCCTCGTTGCCGACCATCGACTCGACCATGGCCGGCAGTCGACGCAGTGGTGACACCGGGCGTCCGGCTCCCTGTTTATGCGACACAGGTACTTCCCGAAGGTATCCAGGATCTCCTGCCTGACCTAACCTATCTAGGTTTAGTGAAAATTTTGACATAATCATCATCATAATATCACATTTGGAGTGTATCCCATCTGGCCCGGTGACTTGGCCCGGCACCGGGCCACATGGGACAAAAAAGTTTTAACTGGCCCGGTGATATGTTTACCGGGCCAGATGACACAAATCAAGTGCCATCGTCCCCGGAAAGGGGAGAAAAGAGGATACGCATTGAACTAAATAATCCTTTATCGATAGCAGTTTGCTAGCCAACAATAGAGGGGACCTGGCGCTCGGCGGCCGCTGCCGTGGCACGCTCGCTTCGCTCGCTCGCCTTCGCGCGTTAATGGTCACTGTTCTAACCTAACCTAACCCAAATGATTCAATCTGGCAAAGAATGTATATACGCTCTGGGGCCCAAGTCTGCTATTTTTATAAATGCAGTCATTCCAACACGATCCCATTGTCATGCAACTGCTATCGATAAAGGATTATTTAGTTCAATGCGTATCCTCTTTTCTCCCCTTTCCGGGGACGATGGCACTTGATTTGTGTCATCTGGCCCGGTAAACATATCACCGGGCCAGTTAAAACTTTTTTGTCCCATGTGGCCCGGTGCCGGGCCAAGTCACCGGGCCAGATGGGATACTCCCCACATTTGTATTCGCCGAAGGATTAGGCAACGGTGTATGGCACAGCCAAATATCACCAATGATATAGTAACATTTTGTTGCCCGAGATGCCACGAAGGGCATCAAGTTCGAGGAGAGAGGAGGTGGTGGAGGTGGGGAGTGGGGAGTTTTGTGTGTGTGAATTTTGTGCATTTTAATTATTAATGTTAATGTTTTTTCTCAAAAATACCTGACAATCTTGACTTTGAGAAGCCTGTGAAATAAAATGTGCCAACATTTTGAAGAAAATGTTTAATTAGCTAAAAACTACATACACTACGTACCTAAATACAGTAAAATTTAAAATATAGTATCGTGGTATTTTAATGTATAATCACTTAAAATATTATGCTTCAGAATGTTTCCCAGAAATACATTATAATAAAATTTAGAAACTCTGACGTACAGTTTATTTTATTAGTTACAGTATTATTGACTTTGTAGAGAAGGACACATTCAATAGGATAGTGTATACTCGTAAAACTCAAAATTGTTAAATATGGAGTTACAGTGTTATGTATGTCAGGCACAGAATTATAATTATACATTCTGTAGGATAATTTGAATATAGCATTTTTGGTTCCCTAAGTCCATCACCCAGTTAATAACTAACCTGACCGACTGCCATAAGATCGAAGTGCAGCCGCTAAATATAGCTCGCATTGCCGACACGCGCATCAATGTGCGACAAATTAATCGCAAGTGTGGACGCTACTTTGTAGACCAAATAATTTTGATAATTTGTTGTGATTTCCGTAATTATTGGGGACAGCAGGGGTTGAGGATCTTTGATATTCTAATTGCAGAAAAACGTACCTAAGTATATATGCTGGCTGTTTATTTTCTCAGTGCCGTAAAAGAATCTAAATCTGCATACCTACTAAAGTGAATTCAATGCAAATCTAAAGATTTGTTACAAGTGATATTAGTACTGATATTAATGTGGAAATAATAAGGTATTATTATTGTTAAATTCATTCTCCTGTCCAAATCATTTGGGATAAGGGCAGGAGAATGATGATAAGTGGCAGTGGGCAGGGCACATTGCTCGCAGAAGAGATGCCAATGGGGAAAAAAGGATCTGGAGTGGCGACCGCCTACCGCAAGACGCAGCGTTTGAAGGCCTCCTACAAGGTGGACCGATGACCTAGTAAAAGCCACAGGAATCCGCTGGATGCGAGAACCACAGAACTGGTCGAAGTGGCGGTGCTTTGTTTGTTGCCTACGAGTATGTCCAGCTGTGGATACCTTTCGGCTGAAATGATGATCACAGTTGAACCGTATGTAACAATAAAGGCACGAGAAAAAAATGGTATAGTTACACACCAGTCTACCAGGAAAAAAATGGATGTCACTGGAATGCCTCTTTTTATTCACAATAGCAGCACTGAAAACAAAATGCAATAAAAAATAAAATGTGAGACATTCAAAAAGTCACAGTGACACATACCAAGTTAATCAGGTTTTGAAACGGCAACCTGGTGCACCTGGTGAGTTGAGCTACACAACTACTGACAAATACGTGCACTGACTAGACAGGTCCAATCAATATATGTGGTGCTTTCATCAAAGACAATTTCAGACACCTATCTACATGGTCTTCACATGATCTGACCAAGACTGGACCTTAAAAGAGACTGTGACCTCTTGAGTTTGTTTCGGCCATTGTTCTCGGAGTAGTCAGATAGGAAACACCGACTTTGTCTAGTTTTTTTAAATATCGCACCTTTATTCAAAAAAAGAAATAACTCAAAAAATACTTTTTTCGAGGTTTTACCATAGAGTGAATTAACTTTGCATGGAGAATAAGTCCAGTTTAACAGCTGACTCGATACGACGAAAATTACAGTGTTAGATGTCCTTCGTTCTCTTTTTGATTTACGCGCGCAATCAAGTTGGTACTAGTAAAGTGATCGAATTCAGTGATGCGCCGTCTTTGCTCAACGTAAGATCCCGGAAGAAAGTTAAGAAAGTGGAGTAAAACGAAATAAGCTCGGTGTTTTACTATCAGGTGATTATTTTACATGCTCTTATTCATTCACAAAGTGCAATTGTATTACTTATTTCACTTTATTAGAAAAGTAGAAGTAATTTATTCCGATAATATTGTGACTTAATTCAGTTTTGTGTAAATTGTTTCGTATCGATTACGAAGCCATTTCAAGTTGATGCAGTGTTATAATAAAATTCCTAAGCAAACGTAAAGTGAATAGGTATTATTTCAGTATTGTACTATGATTTATCAGAAACGTAGTATTTTTGTTCGTTTGTTGCTATTTAATGTTTAATTTGTCAGGTATAACTTTCGTTTTATTTATAGTTATTTTACTCTTTTAGTGTAATGACGACTGTCGGATTTTTTATTAAACATTAACGAGAGTATTTAAAAAAAAGAAGATTAATTTTTAACATTCCCATGCACAAATTAATCATAGAAAGGTTCACAGGTATACGTGGGAAAGCCAAGACTGTAGAAGTATGATTTGACTGACTTTGTGATTATGGATGAAAGATTAAAATGCAAAGTTACAGATACTAGAGCATATCGGGGTGTTAATGTAGGGATTGATCATCATGTGGTTATGTGTCGGATGGATGGTGTGTTCAGGTATTGGCGTCACCGAGTCCGAGTTCCTGTAACTGCTCTAGAAAAAATAAAAGTGGAAAGACTGCAAGAATTGAAAGTAAAAGAGGAATATAAGAGGGTAGTAAAAGTGAAGACGGATAAAATATTTGATGATATGAATGATTACAGTCTAGAAGAAGTATGGAATATAGCGCAAAATAGTATGGTGAAAGTAGCCACAAAAGTATGAGGTCTGGCGCAGAGAAATTGTGGTAGTAGAACAAAAGATTCTTGGGTAGATGAAGAAGTTAAAGAGGTTGTGAGGAAGAAGGCAGAGGCCTGGCTACATGTTAGCCTGTAAGGCCCAAAATAGGATGAATCAGGCAACGAATGTGGCAGATGATTTGGAAAAAGTGAAGAAGAAATTAAACTTTGAAATAAAAGCGAGAGTGAAAGAGATTGTAAAAATGAAGAAAGATGAAAAGGAAGAAAAGTATAACAGGAAGTTCTCTGATAACTTCAGGGCCAATGTTAAGCTGTTCTGGAAACAAGTAAGATTGGCTCGCGGAGTGACAGGAACATCGAGTATGAACGTTATAAGAGCATAAGATGGATGTTTATTAAGCGAAGAATGTAAGGTCTTGGAACGCTGGAAGGGATACTTTGAAAGTTTATTCAGTTGTCAGGACAGTGTGCAAGGAGTGGGTAACTGGGCAGAAGCCAGTTTTGATGACCTAAGGTCACATGCAGATGAGTGAAATGAAATAGATGAGATTGTAAGAGCGTTGAAAGGTATGAATTGGGAAGCTGCAGGGTATGAAAGGGTGTCTGCTGAAATGCTGAAGGGTGGTGACAGCGTGGTAGCAAGCCTGTTGTGCCGGATCTTTAATATGTGCTGGAGATATGGCCGTGTGCCAGATGACTGGTACAAAGGCTGTAATCGTACCACTATATAAGGGAAAAGGCTCTCAGTAGGAGTGTAAAAACTACCGCGGCATTAGTCTTTTGAGTGTTGTCGGCAAACTGTATGCGAAGGTTTTAATAAATAGAGTGGTAAGAATAACAGATGAGAAAATATGGGATGTGCAGGGAGAATTTAGAGAGGGAATGGGATGTATGGATCACATCTTCTCCTTAAGGTGCATAGTCGAAAAACATCTGGCAAAGCTCAAGAAAGTCTACTGTGCTTTCTTTGACTTGGAGAAGGCCTATGACAGTATGTAGAGGGAAGAACTGTAGTCAATACTATCAGTGTACGGTGTGGACTGGAGCTTGGTACGGGCACTGAAATCTTTATACAAGGATTCCAGTGCTTGTGGTTAAATGGGGCATACACGGAGTGGTTCTGCATCTCAAGGGATATTAGACAGGGTTGTGTAGCGTCACCGTGGATGTTCAACTTGTACATGGATAGTCGTCTGATAAGTTTGAAAGAGAGTGAGTGCGGAATGAGAATGAATGAGTTGTCTGTCAAATGCCTTCTCTACGCAGATGATCAAGTTTTACTTGCTTCGTCTGCAGAACAGTTGCAAGACATGGTGACTGTGATGGATGAAGCATATAAGAGGAAAGGGATGAATATAAATGTGAATAAGACGAAGGTTATGGTGTTTGAAAGAGAAGAGGATGTATCGGTGTGTGATGTGAAAATAAATGATAAGAGTGTGGAGCAAGTAAGTGAGTTTATATATTTGGGGAGTCAGTTTACAAGGGATGGATAGATTGATGAAGATGTGGAAAGTAGAATAAATGCAGTGGAAATGCGTTCCTTGCGAAGCATGTCTGGCGTGACTATGAATGATAGGCTGAAAAATGAGGTGATAAGGCAACGGTGCAGTTTAAAAGAACATGTAGTAACAAAAATTGAAAAGAGTATGCTTAGATGGTTTGGTCATGTTGAGAGGATGAGTGAAAGGGGACTAAAAAAGGGTATTTATAAAGCAGAGGTGAGAGGAAACGCCCGGAGGGGACGCCCTAAGAGGACATATAGTGACCAAATTGGTGATGTTCTTCAGAAAGGTCAGGTGCGTAGTACTCGCAATCGGCGTGCGTGTATGACCAGATGTATGAACGTAGGCTAAGCGAAAGGAGTCTGTAAGGAGCTTAGCAGGTGGCGTTCTATAGTTTCTGCCTAACCCCATGGGAAGAAGGCGTGAGTTTATGTATGTATGTATGGATGTGTGTTTATTGTGTAATTTTTGTGATAATAAAATCAAAATGTTGTGTTGTGTAACCAAATGGTCTGTTTAGGCTAGTCTCAAACAATTTTTTTGTTGATAATAAATATTTTATATTTTGTTCATTTCACAAATAGCTTTAGAAGAAGAAGATTTTTAGATTGTACACAAATATTTACTAACCATAGATTATGCACAGTCAGAAGATCTACTTGTTGTCTGCAAATAGAACTGCTAACATGCAATTTTATTATTTACCTAAGTTTTAATTTTAGTTCTTACTTTAAACTCATTGTTAATTTATTACATTACCAGCTGCGCCCCGCGGTTTCACCCGCGTAAGTCTCGATCCCGTGGGGATATCGGAATAAAAGTAGCCTATGTCTTAATCCAGGGTGTCAGCTACCTCCATACAAAATTGTATCAAAATTGGTCCAGCCGTTTGAGCGTGAAGAAGTAACAAACACACACACACACACACACAAACTTTCGCCTTTATAATATTAGTGTGATATATTTATGCACTTTCTAGCCTGAAGCACAGGTTCAACATAGTTCAGGCAAATAAGCAACTGTGTGCTCTATTTTAATTGTTAAGGTATTTATTGTACATTTGTGACCCTTTTATAAATAAACGATTATTATTATTATTATTACCTCTGCCTAATCTTTCGGAGACATAAGGGGTGATGGCATCATGTTATGTTATCATTTATCAAAACCAGTTCCATAAACCTCCAAGCCAGCAAGAATCACGACCCATCCTCATCTTCCTGCCCTGTTCTAAGTTACTTGGAGTCGGCGCAATTCGATTTCTTCTTCCATTATCCCTTGTCAACCATCACACTATCATCCAATGCCTTCTCATTCATATCATTCCTCACACAATCCATCTATTTTTTCTTTGGGCTTCGTCTCCCTCCATCAACATTTACCTACGTATATTCATCATATTCATTTTTTTTTTGCTTATCTTACGTTTATATTGTGTGCCTTTTAGTCTGTGCTTAATAAATATATTTTCTTTCTTTCTTTCTTTCACCACTCTTTTAGTCACATTCGTTTCACCCTCCTCACCACCAATTTTATTTTTTCAGATTTCCTTTTAATTTACAAGAACAAGAATCACGATCCAAATTACACTGAATCTAGTCACCCATAACTTTCACTTATAGTTACCCCTCACAGTACATAGCGCTATATTTATCCCCTCCCACTAAGACTTACCTATACACCCCCCCTTCTAGGCAACGTTAAAATGCAATCTTCTTAATGGAATTTCAATTTTCGCAGTAAAGTTAACTAAAAATCCGACCGGTTGCAATATTGCCGCCCGGCGAAGACGCCGGCTATTTTATACGTAGCGTGTCTGTTTTTCTGTCTGTTACTCACGATATTAATGTAAGGGAAAAGAGAGAAGAAGTACCTCAGAGGTGATGTTGCTAGTGTTGTGGATACGGTATCAGGGTGGTCTAGTTCCCAAATGAACGATGGCTTAATAATCAACTGATGGAAAATGGTTACCGCTGGCAACAGACTTCTCCATCTCCGAGGGGTAGCTCATATATAGCAACCTTGGAGAAAAACTTGAAATACCGCATGTGTTTGTTGTAGTAGTGTCACTTAACACATAAGCCATAAATAAATTGTTGGTCATAAACAAAATTTATAAATAATAGAATAATATGCACTACATCCATCACAAACGATATGCGTTCGCGACTGTACTTATGGGGCAGATGACGTGCGGTGATAAGTACCTATTCTCTGTTCCAGAATTATCTGATGATAATGTAAGCAAATGGATCAGTAAACATACCTGTGGATGCCAATCTGTAGTGCCGCTTACAAATCGAGTGCCAATTCGAGTGCATTTGATTACTTGGCCCATAATTCTAATTTTAAATCTCATTAATTATGTTTTTCATCTAACAGTTGAGGTTAGTTTATTTGTACAACAATAGCTAATTTTTGGATATGTATTCCTATTTATTTACAAAAATTGATCCTTAATTAAAATACACAAGCTAACTCTAAAATATGTATGGTACCTATGTACAAGTAAATAATAAAATAATAAAAAAGCGGGGAAGTGCTCATTGGGCATCAAAAAATTCGTCCACATCGCTGTCAGTGGGAAAAGTGCCCAGAAGGCTGGCAGCATTGCCACGTTGGATGGCAATACAGATTCTTTGGCTGAAAACATGCCAGCCCTGTGGTCACGTGAAGAGTCCACAAACCGCTTGGCGATGTCCGACTTTATCCATTGTTGGATAAAGTGAGGAGATATAAAGTTTTAAATACAGATATAGAATGTGTAACGAATTTTCCTTATATTTATATTCATATATTTATTTGCATTCCATAATGTATAAACGTGTTACAATGGCTTAAAGCTAAGGTACAATCACGGACCGTGTAGAGCACAGCAATAGGTATAATAAAACTAATTCTTAAAATAAAAATTAGGAAACAATTAGCAATCAAAAAATTTTAAATGGATTAATAACATTAAATAAGTAAATATAAAATTTATTCTATTGAGATCAGTCATAGGTTGTACAATAATTATTTCAAAATGTCAATTAAAATTAATTAATTATATCTTCAGTGAGTGATTGCGTAAGTATTTAAACTGAACAAGGTCTAGTTGTTGGCAGAATGATAAATAAAAGTCAATCGGCTACAAAGATTATTGACACTTTCTTCAGAAACTTTTGAAACAGACTTTACGGCGAAATACCGTTTTCGGGGGAAAGTACTTTTCCTAGCAAGATCTATCACGAGAAAGCCTACCGATAGACTTCGGCAAAAAAAGTTATTAACTATTAGCATCATTAAACCTCACCTCACTAAACTTTTTGTGGGTACCAACCTAACTAACTTTTCCTGAAATTGATAACTAAAAATCACTGAATCAAAAGAGAAACACATTAGTCAGTCTGGCTTATGTAGCACGTTCTAGAAACCATTTCACTTGGACCTCTACTAGCACTAACATTTGCTTAAACTAATACGGGGTTGATTAGAAAATTGACAGAACACCCAATATTTTTTCCCGATTCCAATAGTAAGCACTTATAATTTATCCCAATTTCATTTCAATCAAACCCAAGACCGAACAATCCAAAACCTACGCTCCCAGCAACACAGCATAAAACATAAACATAACACCACGCCTGTAATCCCCGAAGAGTTAGGCAGAGGTGTACTTATAGTACACCCACACAACACAGCATAGTTTGCAGCTATTGCAACGACACAAACTAAAACGAAAAAATCCAAAAGAAAAACGAGTTATTTGATTCAATAAGCAAAGTTGGGAGCGAGACACTAGTATTTAATATCAAGAACGGAGCCCGAGGAAAAAGAAAAATCTATATAGGGTGGCAAACCCCCCCGATCTTTACGTCTTGGGGACGTTTTCCAATTGCAAACATTATAGACACAGTGCACCTGACCTTGTGTGTATTTGTGTGCTGTGTTGACACAGTGCGACACTGTGTTTATGGTTTTAGATTAATCAGTCTTTGTTTGATATAAAATTGATGCTTCTTTTTTAATTATGAGTATACAGGGTGGCTTTTTTCATGTGTCAGTTTATCTTTGCATGCAAGAAGTATAAAATTAGTAATAGTGTCTATTTTTATTACCATTTAAATAATAATTTCTAAATAAGGTATAAGTTGCCTGGGCGCTGACGCTGCCCCTTTTCTTTTATTAAATTAATAATTATTTATTAATTTCTCCGTTAAACAAAGTATTCTATTTTTGTCTTGATTTTACGTCTAATGTAATGATGATCAGTTGAGGGAAGGTGCAGAAATAAACAATCAAACATACTCACACAAACAACGATTCAATATTCCTAACAACACACAAAACAGTGTACAACAACTAGACAACATCACGCTCAACTATGCCTAAGCATACTACACTCCACAAAAATAGTCCTAAAATGCACCTGAAATACATGACAAGCGGTCACGAAGTACATTCGACAGCAATACCAATCAGACGCTTCAGCGCCCATCTATGTCCGTAGCGAGCACTCCCATTTACGAGAGAAAAAACCTCGGAAAATCTACGTGACGTAACATAGAACCGATAGCCAATGGCGTATCGAACCTTCGGCGATTAACAGCCAGCGCAGCGAGACCTCCCACTCTCCCCCTTTCTGTTCAAAAATTGAAGCCGTGAAGGGTAACGCGAAGTAGCAACGAAGTTCAAGCGAAAATAGTCAGTGAGTATCGAGAACGAACCACGCGTCGTGATTGGTTGATCGGTTCTGCGCGATTGGGCACAACGGCGCACACTCGAACCGATACCTCGTATTTACCACGTTCGACGTTTATGTGTCAGTGTGCGTGCATGAAACCGCCTTCGATAGGTATTTACCGATGTGTTCGTGTAGGTATCGATTTGATTTGTGACGCCTGCCGCAGCGATCGGTCAATCGCGGTGAGTTGCCGTCGATTTAAATTTGGAACGTGATATTTAAATTTGGTATGCATTCATTGACCGTTGGCGTGACGTAACGCTGTCTGATTGGATGAAAGCGCCAGTAATAGATATTGTCGTAATTAAACTATCGTTCCATCATTTACGTATGATTGATTTAGGTTTGGAGATAAACTAAAGAAATTTATAAATAAGTTTCATTAAAAAAATACTGGCAAAAAATAAAATAAACATGACAAATATAAAATGAATTAAAGTGTCGGTTTCAGCCACCTATAATATCTATATTAAAACTGTACATAACTCTATAAAAGGCATAGGTAGCTTAGTAAACAAGTGAGCGACTTCCACACCTATCAAAGCACACTCCTACTCCTACATGCTACAAAAAAAAACAAAAAAATCGCCACCCACCGTTAATTAAAACGCAACGAAATAAGTCCATAATTCACTACTACAGCGAATCTTCACAAATGTCAGTCAGTGCAAAAAAAACCGGACTCGTTTCGACAAATTAAAAAAGCACGTTCCACTCCATTTCTGGATACAAAAAAAAAGTTTCACAGATAAAAAATGGCAGAACATCCTCATCAACCCGGGCTATTAATAGGGAAAAAGTGCGCAATCCGGGGTTTTACTGTTCACTACCTACTAATATTTAACGAACTCCTAGATAAAGCAAATATATATGCTTTCCCGTGTACTTATTTAAAATGGAAAAATATTTTTCCTGCGTCCCGTCGTCGCTTCCGCTGCAGATAGCCGTAACTGCATTATGTTTGATGTTTTTCTTTTTTATAATGCGGGTGGCTAAAGATAGATGGCCTTTATTTTTCTAGCTTATGCAGACCGATAGGGCGGATGGTTGAATAATGTGCTCTGCTTCATTGAACAATCTGGTGCGAAACATTTTACGTAGAAATGCATTGTTATAACATAATCAGTCTTTTAGTTTCCCACTGCTAGGACACAGGCCTCCTCTCGGTGAGAGGGAGTGGGCCGTAATCCACCACGTGAGCCCAGTGCTGGTTGGTAGAAGTCATAATTATGTCTTCGAAGTTTTGATCCTAGGACATGCCGGTTTCCTCACGATGTTTTCCTTCACCGTTTTGAGAGCAGTGGTGATGAAATAATTTACACAAAATAAAGCGAGGTCCTTTCGTCGAACCTACGACCTACAACTCGTAAGTCACGGCCGTTACCACTGAGCCACTACCTCACAATATAATGATCCTATGACACTCGGGAATACTGTAAGCTTTATATAAGTGAAATAATTTTCGGAATCGGATCAGCAGTACCGACGATTACACCCTACATACAAACCCACAAATTTTACATCTTTGTTATTTTAATTATAGAAAAACTTAACCTACTAACCTTTAACCATGAACCACCTTCCTAGAACCTTATTAACTAGCGATCCGACCCATCTTGCTTCGCATGGTTTAACGACTTGATAAATAATCGCGATGTCTTTATAAATTTGTTTTTTTTTAGTGTAATATTAACATATTATACGCGTAAGCCTTCCGGACTAAATTATCTAAATAATGATGAAAACCACATCTAAATCCGTCGCGTAGTTTAGAAGAACCACGCGGACACACAGACCGACACGAAAGGCGACTTAAATTTGTAATAATGTATAGAAGAGTAGGTATACTAGATACCTTTCTATCTCAGTCTAACTGACAGGTTCCGAGAATTTCGGTCCTTTAGCTAGTCTGACGCCTTGCGAACTGAATCGCTTTAATATTGCTTTTCAATATCAGATTGAGCAGGTGGACTAGGAGTGACGCTGAACATAATATTCAGATTTAAATTCTCAGAAAATATAAATATTTAATTATAAAAATGTAATGTGGTCATCTTATTGTGGGCCTAAACTTTTAACAATCCCGGTTCCACTCCGGATCAATAAATCACCCCTACTTTCCTGAAAGAGTCAATAAATAAAATCAAACAACGTCACGCTTAGCAAAAAGCTTGGAAAATACAAATTAATTTGTATGTAATTACTATCTTTCCTTTTCACGTAAGTAAACAGCTTTAATCACCATTCACGACTCGCTAAGTCCTTCCCAAAAGCTTCACAAATTATCACTCAAATATTCCTCGTGTTGATATATAAAATTCTCAGTAGCGCCCATACTAGAGGAGTGGAATTACTACAAAATCGAGTATCGCCGCAGCGAGATATCCGCCATTCGGCCGGCGGAGGCGTCGCACGTACAGTATATGAGACACACTGGGAGATAAATTATTACTATTTTAATTTTAGAAAATGTCATCTGACAGTCAAAAGATCTACTCTGAAACATTTGTGACTCTTGATTCCAGTATACATATAGAGCGTCCACAAGTGACAAGTGACAACACCTATTTAGAACGTTCAGTGCGTCGTAGACCGTTAGCCCCGCTAATAACATCTCTGACAGGCGAATCTCTTCATCACGGTATCAACATGACAACCAAGACGAGGGGGTCTATTCCGAAGATAAATCCGAAGTATCGTCCGTTTCTTGACAAATAAACAAAACGACATTCAAAGAGATAAGTCATAGTCAAAACTGTGACTTGAATCGGATATGGACTCACAAGTCAAAAAAGGAAACTTTGGAAGTCAAGAAACGGCCGAACATTCGGTCGATACTTCGGGTTATCGCTTCGGAGTAGACCCCCAGCAAGTTTACGTGTTACTGCCATGCCAATAACTCTATTAGTACCTAAGTAAAATCATTCAACGTAACGCGGGGTCTCTCAATAGATCCTGATTGATCCTTTGTACAATTTTATCAGCCGCGTCCGTATATTTTCCCATACTGCACATCATTATTTGTTCTTTATCAACTAACCCAGTAATTATTGTTTGTTCACTTGTCAGTGTAGGTAGGTATAGTTTTTTGATTTGATGAAATTTATTTTCTCTTCTACTCTTACATACGTTGTCTATATCTCTTTGTCTACTTTCTTGTCCAGGTATGCTGGAAGAGATTTCTTTAAAAATAAGCATCACCTTTGTACGTATTTTTCTGTTTCTTTCTTCTTGTCTGTTTGTATAAATGTGTGTGACATAAACTGGTGAATAAATAAATATGATTGAAATAAAAATAATTTGTGCTCCAAGTGTGCAATAACTTTATCATATACGGTACATAGTTGGTGGCAGTGCGCTCGGAATATGCTCGATATAGAGCACGTCGCCTCCACTCGATCCCGGTGAAACATTGCTCTAGTTAGTGATGTGCTGTACGGTGATATATCGATAAATACAAACATTTTGCTATGTGCAGTGTAGACCCTGCACTTAACATGCATTTTGATAACAAGAATATCAGACAGACAGTCTAACAGATTACCTACTGATATTTGCCACAAGACGAACATAAATTTTGTTTTGCAAATAATGTAAGGCTAATAATACCATAATAACTATAATAATACCATGAAATAAGCTTGACGAACGAATGAAAATGTCTTGTAGTGCATAGAAATTACTTGATTCAGTCAGTTTAAAAAAATTAGTTATGCGTTTGTGAAGAAGCTACAATTTTTTATTTTTTATTTAGGTAGAGAAAAAAGCATTTACAAACTATCGATAACACCTTCCCCCATCTCTAACAGTACTTCCGATATAATATTTCATATTTAAT
Source organism: Tiliacea citrago (assembly GCA_963921375.1). Taxonomy (NCBI): domain Eukaryota; kingdom Metazoa; phylum Arthropoda; class Insecta; order Lepidoptera; family Noctuidae; genus Tiliacea; species Tiliacea citrago. The sequence continues at coordinate 22,788,157 of OY992800.1, forward strand.
AGTGATGCACCACGAAAAATCCTTCGCAGATGACTCTCAGCTTATATTTTACATAAATTGGATATTATAGCGCACATATTGAATTCACAGACGTATAATATGTTATGTTTGATGCGAACTATTTCTTATTATGTATGTTTGTAGACTCTGATACACATTACTTAGGAGATAGGTACCTATTTTAACCTGTTTGCATATTTGGAATAATACATAACCAAACGTAATATTATTTTATACTAGATGACTCAGTTGGAACTTCGTACCACGTGAGACTAAATTTAGATTTTTCGGCTGTTTCTTTGTGTTTTTTTTTTAATTTTAACTATTCTAGTCGAGCCATTTTTGAGTTTTTTCGAGACTAACGCACGGCAATTGATTTATATATATATATAGATAGACTAGCTGTGCCCGAGGCATCGCCAGCGTGGCATTTTCAAAAATAAAAGTAAGCCTAAGTTACTCTTTATAACAGCTATCTTCCTATGAAAGTCCCGTCAAAATCGGTCCAGCCGATTCGGAGATTAGCCGGAACAAACAGACAGACATGTAGTAAAAAGCTGCTATTTTGACAGTACAAACAGACACTTTTTACTTTACTACTTTACTTCTTATTTTATTTATTTATATATATTAATATAAAAAATAGTTTCATCAATGATTAGTAGTCATTGGATACATGAAGTGGGCTGCGGTTGTAAGACGATTAAAAAGCCACGGTGCATATAGATATCATCCACAGCTTTAATGATTGGTTTGAATGCGAATTCTGGCCACTTTGACTGAATAAGGTACTATATTATAGTCTTCAGAAATTCTGAAAGCTTTCGATCACATTTTCCTAGCTCCAAAAGCACTGAACCAATAAAAACTGCAGAGTCCAATTTTACATGGTTTACCCAAAATTCCCCATAAACTCCAAAACTATGTCCGAACATACCTACTACAAAACATATTTATTATTCTAGAATTTTGAAAATTTTTCAATATTCCCCCAAGGTAAGCTAACTGAAAGTTATACTCACCTTGTTTTTAAATAAAATCAAAGTGTACGTTGGCTGCTAGTTCCCGGCTGGTTCTTTATGAACTTCATAAAAATGCTCGTATTTACTGGCAAAGAACGGAGCCCCTACCAGGAGCACCCGACTTAGAACTGGTGTACGAAGAAATTCTACCAAGGTAAGAATGAAAATATAAATACTTTGAAGTGTTAATGATATTTTTCGTCAATAAAACCAGTTAATCTGGTTTCTGATCAAGTTTATGATCAGGAAATCATATGTCAAATCTCATGGTAGTTGTTGTGGTGGGTTAGCAAAAATACCAAAGACCATACATAAGTTGACATGAATGTTTTAATTCCCCCTAAATGGGTCCAGGCACAGCGGACTCGGGGACGTCCTTCGAGTAGTGTTCCACGCGCGCTCCTTTTTAGACGTCGTGGGGGGGTCAAATACCTCAAGCCTCACCTACCAGCCGGGGATCGCTAAAGTCGCACATGATCCCATGATCCCGGTGTAAGTGTGGGAAGGGAACACCGGGGAGGTTTTTACTCAGTAAGAGTCTGACAGACCCCTCCACCCGCCCCAGCGCGGAGGACGTCCACGAGAAAAAAAAAGGGTCTAACTTTCCGTGGCCGACTTGGAAGTCCCTGAACCGCCTCTGAACCCAAGTGGAAAGTTGTAACAACCTGGTAAAGTGGGGCTACCATGATGGAACAGCAGCAGGGTATGGATGTGGAGCTGTGTCGCAAACTATGCTCCACCTCCAGTCCTTCCCTCTGTGCCTCAAAATGACTTGAATGACTGTCAAGGTCTATTCAGCCAAAAACATCTACAATCAGGGTTCAATAGGTAATGTCTAGGTCAGGTGATATTTTTAGGTGAAAAGATAGTGACTATGTGTGAGAAATATGAATCAAATATCTATATTTTTAAACGAAAAATATTTTTTATAAAGTCTCTAAAGTAACGTTATTTTGCTTGACGAAAGCTGATAAACACAATTTCACTAACACCCTTAGTATTCTTAAGAGTCCTTAATACCGCAGTGCTCTCACACTACTGCTCGCGATCACGCAAGCAAGCGAGACAGGCTGGCAGGTAGAAGGTTCCAAGGCGCCGATAGTTTCTTTTTATGGTGAAAATAATGTTAATTTAAAAAAAAAACCTAATATCTGCTTTATATTTAGTTCCGTTGCAAAGTTTCACGATCCAATTTAAAGTATTTTAACATCATATAGCATTTTTTTTTTTGCATGTTTTTAGTTTTTTATTCTAGCGGTTTATTGTTGACGTAACGTCAAACATAGTACTTAACATTAATCCTCAACTTTAACATTAGATTATGGTATTTATGAATACTGCAATATTTTCGATATAGCGGAGGATCGTGCTAAGCAATCTGGGGTATCGTAGACTCTTAATCGAAGAACACCCTTGAAGGTGAAAGACAGCAATGCTGTTTGGTGGCAGAAGTAGTTGTGAGTGTAGACAGTGGTAGAACTACCCCGAACCGACTCTTTCCAAAGACTGTTTACTATTATTTTAAAGAGAAGGTATATAGTTCAACATAAATGTTCAACAAATTTATTTTATTGTGGACTTTGTTTAAATAAATAAAATATTATTATTTTAACCTTGTCTCCCTTTCTACACATTATACGCGTGACGTATTAACTTGCTAGATACATACGGTACTCTATTTTAACCCTGAACTTGCTAGATACATACGGTACTCTATTTTAACCCTGAACTAAAAATACAATTCATTGTCACTTTTTTTTATAAAGAGGTAAGTTTCTAGGAAAACAGAATGCAGTTCTAAGAATTAAAATATTGCATTATGTTTTGTATAAAATTATTTAAAAGAATATTAGTGAGAAGTGGCTTTCGAAAGGGGAAAGACAATATTTAAGAATTTTAAACGTAATTCGTTAATTTGTCTACTCACAAGGAAAAAGAAAAAATGTTTTATATATAAAGAAAAAGTAAAGACTACGTTTTCGTGTCCAGATACGGGCATTTTAGAAAAACGTCTAAAATAGCACTGTTTTTACAGCAAAAGAATCACAGATTGATCCACCTATGACATCATAAAAACAAGCATAATCTTCTCAACTAGTGTACTATAGGTACACCTCTGCCTAACCTTCGTGGGATACAGGCGTGAGGTTATGTTATGTTTTGTCTTCCCAAAAAGGTACTAAAGCCCCATTCTTCTACAATAAACCCTGGTCTCCTACCCACCCAAAATTCAAAACTTAGAAACTTCTTCAAAGGTAAGCAAGTAACACCCTTTGATACCTCACCGCGTTCAGAACGTTGCATTTTAACCAGTTTAAAATACTTTATGCATAGACATTACGGCAAGCTTTCTGTACGGGAGAAATTTCACTCGATGCTGCGAAGAACTGGTGGAGGTGGATAAGGAAATAAAGTGAGGTTTGGGACCTTTGGTGGACCAGGTTTGTAGTCATCAGTAGTTTTTGAACTTATTGAACGAGCGAGCGAAGGGTCTCTGCTTCAAGTCTGGCCAAATTTGCTTTCCTCTGTCAGTTTGTTGGTACTCCTCTACAGGTCGTATTTTACAACCGATCTGGACGAAACTTGGTATACAGATTTTACTACTTTATAGAATTCTTTCTAGTCGGGATTTTTGTTTGGAGGGGGTACTTCCTCCAAAAAGGGGCAAAAAGGGGGCTACTGGATATCTACGCCTTATGTGATCTGATTTCGATGGTTCTTTTTTATTTGAAAGGTAGTAACTTTAAATTTGTTTCATAGAAATTTGGTGAAGATTTAATGAGGATCTCAAGAGAAGCAGAATAGCTTCTCAAAATGCAGTAAAATATCTATATACAGTCATCTGTAGTAAGTTTTTTGATGTGAAACATTCAACAGCCGCACGTAAAACCGATTGCTGGCGGGGCGACGCATGCCACGTGGCGATGCGTCGCTACTATATACAGTCATCTGTAGTAAGTGTGTAAATAATTTCGATGTTTCACATCTGCCAGGCGTCCCGTGACGGCTCAATTTTTTCTATCCAAGTCGATATCTCTTCTGCCCGAGCACAGGGTATATCAATTATGACGTTTCGTTTTCGAAAAAAAAATGTGTCAAACGTCATGTTTTTTATTAATAAAAACCAGCGAATTTTTTTATTATTAAAACAAAAAAAAGAAAACATTTCGAAAACAGTGCGTCCTAGGCAAAAAATGACAGAAATTGAACCCCCCCTGTGTCACCCCGTGCAAGCAGCATCCCAACATGAATTTAAGAAAAAATACAGCTTTTTTTTTAACTGATTTTTTTCGTCATCTTATGAATGGTTTTCGACTAGAACAACAGCTTTCCCACCGTTTACCCGTTTTTTTTTTGTTTTCTTTGCTGCTCATGGTGCCTCTAAGCATATACTCCAACTCCTACAACTCCGCCCCTAAGACGGCTCACTGACCAGATTGTTCAGTGAGAAGAAGTTTGGATGGTGAAAATATTGAATTGAGTTTTCAAAATCAGTAAAGATTCTTGTCTAGGTCTAATTTTTGATGTAGACTATGTACACTTGTCGAGTAGAAATGTTTTTACCCCAAGTGTCAAATCAAAACTTCAAAAGCAGGGACCCTTTTGGTTACCATTTTAGAAAAACCCTATCGAAAACCCTTTCAATGGAAAGGGTTTTCGATAGGGTTTAGGATATCAAAGCAGTTAATCAAAAACCCATACGGTGTGGGTAATTTTGAATGGCTTAAACTAAGCCGTTCAAAAGGGTTACCCACACCGTATGGGTTTATATCGAAAACCCTTTCAACGGGTTACCAAAATTTAATTTAAGCCATTCAAAAGGGTTACCCATATCGTATGGGTTTTTGATTTACCGCTTAGAAAAACCCTATCGAAAACCCTTTCAATGGGTAACCAAAATGGTCCCTGATTTTGACACTCGCAAATAAATCAAAACCTATAGGGTACTTCCCGTTGACCTAGAATCATGAAATTTGGCAAGAAGCAAGGTCTTACCGCACAGGTAAAGGAAAAAGTCGAAAACCGCAAATTTGTAGTTTTTCACATTAAAAAAAAAATGTTTTTGGGATAGGTAACTACGGAAACCCTTCATTGTGCGTGGTCCGACACGCATTTGGCTGGTTTTTTTTTATTTAGGACTTGGCAATATTTGCAAGGAACATGCATATTATTTTCGTCCAACATGAATCCCAATAAAAGAAAGTATTCTAAAGATAAGAACTGAAACAGAACCATATCCAGTATTTTATAGTTTCGCGGATGTAAAATACCACCCAGCGGCAGCCAATAGCGGCGGCCAATTTGAATATAGAACGCCCGCTCGGAATTTATAACGGACACACGAAACTTAAATGTTCGGCAACTGTATTGTGTAGTTTCCAACTGGTCGTTGTAGCCGTTGCTTTTGCGTTTGACATGACAAAATTAAAAGCAAAAGTATTTGCTAACTATTTTGGGGTCGCCAGTTGTGTTTTATTCTGAACTAGCGACCAGCCTCTGCTTCACACGGTTTTTACGACTTGACAGAACATAGAAATTTCTTTATTTGTAAATTATATATTAATGTAATAAACACATAAGCCGTCCAGTCTAAATTCTCTAAATGATGGTGAAAACCAACATCAAAATTAGAAGAACATCGCGATCACAATACAGACAGACACGAAAAGTGACTTTAATTTGTGACAGATAAGAATGGAAGCTGTGTTTAAATTTAAATCATCACAAATCATGTAAAGCTTGGTTTCTCAACGAACTCTCACGGAATAGATTCCCTAAATCATGCATACCTCCCTGTTGACACTACCAATTTTGAACGCTACTTATTTGTCAAACCGCACCATATTTCGTCAGTCATAGGTACTTCACTCACTATCCAAAACATAAACATGTCTTCTCGTTTACAAAGAATTCTCGTAGCAATTACAACTGAACAATTACTAACAGTCGCATAATTACGTTATAACTCGTCATTTTCGTTCGAATTTTTGAGAGCAATATTCGTATTCTTACGGAATCTAAAGAGTAACATCTGTAGTTCGGGAGCAGCGGAGCGAATGTTACAGCTTCCTTACTGAAGAATATCTTATAGAAAATATGATTTCGTTTGAGGATATCGCTCTGGTTTTGTTTTCTTTGAATGTGAGTTTTGGAGTTTTCGGTATTTGCGAATCTCCTTCAGTTTTTGGAATCTTAATATTGTTAAAGGATCTATGGGTTCTGATGGGATAGGATTATCAAAGTGTAGTTTTCGGTATGGTAAATAGTGCCGATAATTTAGAAAAAAAATAGTATTCAGGATGCCGCGGTTTCGCGTATTCTTTTTATGACGATATTTTAATTTTATTAAACGTCATTATTTGTTGATTTATTAACAATTTTCTAAAATAGCATTTTGGAGTAACCTGTACTTAAAGAACTGAAGCGCAGAGGTAATTTGCCGGGCTCACGGATCTTAATATCGTATCAATGAAATTAAAACGAATAACGTGCGAATATAGTAGGCGAATCGAAAGAAAGAGAGAGCTTTATTATTCAGTTTGTTTGAAAATTTTAATTTTTCAATGTATGTTGTATTTTATCTTATTTTATTTTTTATGATTACAGGCCACAGCCCTACCCGTGTGTTAAATTAATGTCAGTGGTAAGTTTAGTCAATACCAAAGTTTACTATACAGATTTGACAATATTTTGCGAAACATCAGTTTAGTATATAATATACACTTTATAATTTTTTTTTCATTGTAAAGTCTAAATCTGCATCAAATTCAGATTGCAAATGAAAAATAATCCAAGAATTCTATCCTTTTTCCGGATTTGGAATAGTGCCCAAACAGTACCAATAAATGGCTCTAACAATGTTCCTTATCACCGCTCGTAAAAGGGGGTAGGCTGTCCATTATCGTTGAGACTAAATAACTTCATTCTAGACTAATCAGCATTACATACATTGCTGCCTACCTCTTTTAAGTTGTGATGAGTTAGGACAGTTTGTATTAGATATAAATGTAGAAGAAGTGATAAGAGTAATATGATAAGAATAATGGTGTTCTCATCACTATTCATACCCGACATCTGATCATCGAAAATAACCTTGGACTAATAAACGACACACCAAAAGGCGACTAAGGGACTTACTAGAGAATGGGCAGCAGCGTTCTCTATGCATTTTAACACCTTACTGCAATCGCTAATCCGTCTGCCAAGCGAGGCGATTTTGGCAACCCCCCCCCCCCCTCCTTTTGAAAGAGGCCTATGTCCAGCAGTGGACGTCTTTCAGCTGAAATGATGACGATGATGAGTAAACCACATAGAAATAGAAATAGCAAACACTGAAAAACATTGCAAAACATTGTTGCTTCTGCCTATAATAAGAAAAACTCATAATTAAATTTTATCTCAGACTAGCATGAAATAATTACCATCATCGCCTCCACACCACCAGCCTAAATACCAGAATTTAACCCTAAAATTAATAAGTAACCCGCACAGAAAGCTTAAAACTAATAATGCAACAGCGGACCAGATTGCACCAATACATTGCACCTGCCCGTAGTAGCACTGGGCTCTTGTCACCCCGGGGGCGCACCACCCCCGTGCCACCCCCAAAGGGGGGAGGGAGATCGCTGTACGTGTGAAACCGGTTTTTTTATACGTATTATATTATATTGAACTGTGGGAACTGGGAGGTATTGAGAATTTTATGTTTGTAGTGTCTTGGAGAATGAGATGAAGTTGTGGGAAGACCTGTGTTCAGTAGTTGGAGGCTGCTGGAGATAGGTGTGGTGTGTGGCTGTAAGACCATGGTCCATTGTTCTTCTTTCATGGTAAAAGTATGAGGCAGTTAGAAGGTTGGTAATGAGGTTGACTGCTCAGGGTGCGTTAGATGTGATACGAATTATAAAGACTTTTTAAGTGCATCCCAAACTCATATAGACAAATAGTTGTATTGTCTAAATAACAGCTTTTTACTAAATGTATATGAACGTATATGGTTATTATGATTGTTTTTCTGTCTGTCTACTTGTTCCGGCTAATCTCCGAAAGGGATGGATCGATTTTGACGAGACTTTCACTGGCAGATAGCTAATTGATCTAAGGAAACTTAGTATTTTAGAGTACTTTTATTTTAGAAAAAGCCTCGCGGGCGGTGCCGCGGGCGCAGCTAGTGTTCCTAAACTGAGGAAACTTACATTGTGTAGTCGTCAGCAGTATAGTCTAGGTCACAATTTATACCGTAAGCCATGAGTCTCTGAAAAACCTTAGACCTAAGTTCCTGTGTCTACGTTGTAAATAAACCTTACTTGGTACGTGGACCTGAACTCTGGCAACTTAAACGGAAACCAGCCAACCTTGTGTTTCATAACTTGTGCTGACCAAGTCGACCTGAAGTACCTCTAACCATACTCTCGAGACAAACAAAATGATGCTTCCCAAAAACAGTCAAATAAAAAAATACTGAAATCACCAGACTTGACTTACGAACGGGTGATCACTGATTGCAGCGAAGAAGAGCTGTTCTTCTTGACCAAATCCCGTGCAGCAAAGAATACTAATCATATAATGGCAAACCAAAAGGTACTAACTACATAGAAGACCTACATAAAACTGAAAATCAGCCAAAATCGTAAAGAAACCTATACATTCCCCAGCCTCAAAAAATCTATCCCAAAAATAACAAATACAGTATGCGGACGATAATCTATTTGTCCCTAAGGCCGACAATGTAGGAGAGGATAAAAAACTTAAAGCTTACAACGGGCGGGCGGGATCATAAGGCATTTTTCCGAACACACACGAACCACTACCCCCCCTCCTTTGCGCCCCCCACCCCCGGTGATCTGCGCCCGATACCGTAGAGTAGCCTGAGAATTTTCTGCAGAGACTTTTTTGTAGTACTTTTAAAATGTTTGGTTTTGTATCAGACGTGTGTGACTAGGGGGCTAAAAGTTCACTGACAAAAAAATCATCTTATTTAGCAATAAATAGGTAAGTTCTATTGAGTCTTCTAAGGCACTGAATTATCAAGAAATTGTCTGTAATTAAAATTATTGATGATCTTTAAGGATATTAACTAAACGAGGAACTACATTGATGTCAAAAAATTATCTTTCAAATAGCTACAAATATTTCTAAATCTTCAAATTTAGACAATCATTAAAACCTGCACTTTATTTAAACAGAATATAAGTGCCCTGTTATAAATCTCGTCGAATAACTTATCGCCTATACTGAAAAAGCATCAAAACCCTCCTGAAAAACTGTCCTCTCTAAACATCAAACTAACCTACAGCCACTCTTTGCTTCTTCGCCTCGCCGATAGCCTGCGATGTGTGCGGCATCGGAACGCTGAAAGACGCCCTGTGACGCCGTAGCCTTCCTGAAAATGTATGCTACCCCCCCACCTCCACGCTCAAGCAAAAACACACACAGCGACACGGAAAAAACCTCACCAATGTACGGAAAAGGTGCCTGTGTGTGTCAATGAAAGATTACTCCTATGTAGTAGCAATACATATTCGTCGAGCGAAAGGTTTTCCAGCTGTGTGCGTTCTGTGTCAACGCTGTTTCGTATTACCGTGTCACAGTGTGAGTGTTTTATTGACATTTTTATACATGAAATTTTATGTGCACGATTTAGATGTTTTTGTATATAAGCTCCAAGTGTTGGGTGTGTGTGTGTGAATTATTTGCGGTCGCTTTCGATGTTCGTAGAATACTGAATGGGTGTAATTAATTCGTTTCAGATGAAACTGTTCGGTTGGTTTCCGTGAGGAATATTCAGGATTTGCTGAAACTGGAGGATTTCGTTCGACGGTCTGCACTATTTGTTGTATCATAGGGATTTGATTTCGAGATATACTTTGTGTTTAATAAATCTGTGTGGGTGGTGGGTTCTAGTGAAGCTGTGTTGTCGTTCACTTTGTTTTCTGTGCTGATATTACGACATGTTGTAACTTTTCAATTTGTTTTAAATGTTGCAGTGAGATGAGAACGTTTTACGATAGTTTTGTAATGTATGCATACTTTTTAAACGTCTATATTTTTATTGTTAAGAATCTCTCTGCCACTCTCTTCAGAGTGTGGCGTATTCTTTTCCCTTTACTGCCACATTGGTTTGAAGGTCACATGCACGCGTGGCTTTTGTAGTCCTGGGTTAGGTTTTCAATTCATAGTCCTGGGTTAGGCAATGTGCCAAGACAAGAAGAGTGGAGTCACAGTATTATTAGTATTTAGTTATTACTTAGCAAAGGTTAGAAACAAGACCATTGCCGAAAATGTGGTAGTAAGCATCCACCTTCTTCGTAAATGTAGATTTAAAAAAATCTGTTTATTTACCCCACCCACCTTCTTAAAACAACATCTAAAGTGACCACCACAAAATGATGCCAACCCAAAAAGGAGGCAAACTAACCAAAAAAGCGACCACCGGTTCGCCCGACCAAAATTTACATAGTTAATACGAATCGACACCCACACATGCATACGTTGATTCACAGACAGTGGGTCTTACACACACGCGGACACGAAATTTTCCTCTGGCGTATTAAAATGGACTTCAAAAATATAGAGAATAGTTAATTGAGTATGGAATATTTTGTATGGACTCTCGTTATCTTGGCTCTGTAGAGAGAAGCTCACCACTTTTCTATCTACGTAGGTATGTGTTGTGGATTCTTTTATGATAGAGTAATAGATGTAGGTAACTCGAGATCAATGTGGCATAGAATTCAATAGATTGTATTGACGATTTAGCTAGAGTTTTTAGACTTATAAAAGACGCCCTAGATATTAGTTTCTGGAAAAGAAAAGGGTATATACCATCGAACTCTTGTCGTTTGATACCAACAAACTACGTTCACCATTCCGTCTGTCAAGTATGGTGATCACGGAAATTATCTTTCCGAAGATTTATTGGGAAGCTACTGTTGTTAAGCATAAAGTAAAATGATCACCGAACACTTTGGCAAATGTGGTGATTATCCCAATGTTGCAACAGTCTTAGGGCATGTGTTCTGTTGGCATTCACCGGACAACAATTCAGACTACAAACAGATTACAGACTAGCGATATTATTCAAGCCGAATTTACATTACGAAAGTAGTTGCAAAACATTAGTTTCATGACTTTATTTTCACTCATAGTTTCATCGTGCATGCATTAGTTATATGCAATTCGGCTTTAATCTGTATTTCTCAGATGAAAATACCTAATATCGATCTACAACCTCTTTATCATCATTACAAAAATAAACTGTAATCAATAGTCATGCTTGTTTACTCTTCTCAATAATGATCTTGTCTTTGTCACTAATGCATTCCTCATTCTATATACACGCATCATGTTTGGCATCCCCATTTACATCTTAAAATACAACAAGGTTATAAATAATTATGGTCAAGATTTTTAGCGGCCAACATCGGTGCTACAACGATACCAAATACTACATAGCTATCACATATTTACAATGTATGTCCCGACGTTCGCCTGCATCCCTAAGGCACGTGTGTGTCTTATATTTTTATTTCCTTACCATCCAGCATGTCAGGAGTCTATGTACTATCTTTGAAAGTCGTGCGACTAGAAAATTACGACTTTGTTCTATTCTGTTGCTTCTTGACCCGTTTCCTGGTGAGAATGATGTGTTTTCTTGTGAATTAGTGTTTTGTTATTGGATGGGAATATGGAAATATTTGTTGTGTAGCAGGAAAAGAGGTTTTTTAAGGGGATAGTCCAGAGAGCATACACAAAGTGATATATTATACTATTGGCGATTACTATGATAAACAGTAGAAAATTGATAGGATTGACAAAAGTTGTTTAGTTTGGTGATCCTTAAATATGACCACTCCATTCTGATTCAGATCCATTCGATAACATAAATATATTTACACATAATGACATTAAAACATAATTTTTTGAGGCATAACAAATACGCATAATAATTAACTCCTACAATGTTAGACATTAATATACAATATTGCTCCAATGAAATATGTATAATTATCTATATGTATGTGAAACATATCGCCGCACCTTAAGCTACTTAAAGTTGGTTTCCGTTATTCCCATAAATGTTTGTACCTTAACACTATTATGCTAATAGTCATTACGCCAAGTAAAATTATACGAATTAAAATTATGCCAAAACATATTATCCAATAAGATAATTATGTCAACATCAACTCAAACCCAAACAGTTATGGCAAAAATCATTATACCAAAATAAAAACAGTTATGGCAAAATATATTAGTAAAAAAAACATTATACGAAAAGAAGGAATCCCCATTCTGATACATTATGTATAAGCCATACTAAAAAGCTTACGTAAATCCAATTGTAAGAAGTTGTAGAAATACGACAGGCTTTGAGAGCGAAAATTACAGTAAGAATAAGAATATTTTTTTGTGAAACATAAGTAATAATTACAAACAAAGATCTTAAAAATCAGGTAGTGCTCAGTGCTTCCGGCATGTTCGCAAAGGTGAGAATAGATGGGAGTCACACCATCATGCGCAAGCGTTGTGCTTCCATTATGCGCAGACGCGCCAGCCCCAATAGTATCCTGAAAACTACAGCTGATAGGTGGTACAGCCCTATACTGGGACATTGGACTACATGCCACTGTGGCGTAGTAATGAATAGTTATTGTTGTTTTTCTGGTAAATGTAAGCACAAACACTAGTTTCTAAGTTGTGTGTATACTAATCTGCATTAACTCTGGTATGCGCACAGCCTAACCAGCATTACTGTGTTTCTTTCAAGGGTGAAATTACAGTCAAAGGCAAGATTTCAACTGTTAACTACTAACGAGCATAGGGAACGACTAAGGTGATTATAGATGCGGTACAGACCTTGAAAAAATAAAATAAAATACCTGATATGTCTCATGATGGTGATTTCAAACTTAATGACAATGAAGTAGCAGTTATTCTAAAATCCGAAAATATAAAATCACTTATTTTCTATATAAGCTTTCATCGGAAGTCACATGATAAAGCACCAATTGGTACTGTTTTTCCCCTTATCTCTAATTTCTTACATCAAAAAACCTAATTGCAATAAAACAATTATTCACAGCAATAACTGTTCGTCAGAAACCCGTTGATCTATAACCAATGAAGACATGACTTTAAAAAACGTATTCAATAATGCAAAGTGGCGCCTATATTCAATGGAGTTATAACAATTCATCGATGATTACAATCGAGAACTTTTTGCTGCTCCACAATAACAACTAGGAATGAATTGTGCAGAAAATTATTCATACTTACATCCCTAACTGATGACAGTATATTACCATACAAATTACTATAATTTCTCCATACAAAACAAGCGAAAAACCACCTTATAATAATACTCCTAAAGGTTAGAAAGACTGTATAAAAGCAAAACTTGGTAAGACGGTAAGAAATATACATAAAAAGAGGACGTCCTCATTTTTATAGAAGATCATAATATACTAAGAATTAATTAGAATAAAAAACGTACTTAACATATTGCGTAAAAACTGGCTGCAGCTGATTATGCGGCGGTAATACTAGGGTTCAATGAAGAATGAAGAGCTAGATGTTGACTAAGGAATGAGCTTGTTGTCTTTCAACACGCTGTCAGGATGTACGTTTTATTGAATAATTAGTAAATAATTATGTCTTACTAAGACTATATAATTACATACGCATACGTTTATTACCTATCACGTAAAGTTACTATTAAAGGTTTTACCTCAACTCAAGTTTTGAGTCGCAAAGAATGCATTGGATGTTCTTTCGTTTCTGACGAAAGAAGAAGTGCTTCTTTAAAGCTTTTATGGGGTGTTTTTATTTATCGGTGCCTACTAACTTTAGACAGTTGTCAGCATTTGATGGTTTAACGAGAAAACTAGATTTAAATGTCCAGACTGGCATGATGTCTGTATAAAATTTACGTGGTTAAATGGTGGGCAAATTAGTGATTTATTTGACAGCTTGGTAGATTTGATAATCAACCTTTAGACATTCCAAAACTTGGGCACGCCACAATTGTGGCGATAAGTCCCCTCTTTGAGGAGTGGCTAGAGAGGCGCCACGGCGTCCTCACTTTCCGCCTGACGCAGGTCCTCACCGGACACGGTTGTTTCGGGAGGTTCCTGTTCAGGATAAAGCGGGAGGAAACGCCCGGGTGTCACCACTGTGTGGATCGCCCGGAGGACACGGTGGAGCATACGGTGGAGGTCTGCCCGGCTTGGGCGGAGCACCACCGTGTCCTCACGGAGGCGATCGGCGGCGGCGATCTCTCGCGTCCGGCCCTGGTTCAGGCCATGGTTCGGAGCGAGAGTGCATGGGAGGCCGTCACCTCCTTCTGCGAAGCAGTTATGCCAGCGAAGGAGGAGGCGGAACGCGTGAGGGTGAGACAAGGTTCGCGCCCTCGCGCCCTTAGTCGCCGCAGGAGACGCCCCGAGCGTCGGGAGTCGCAAGCCGATTGCCGGCCACCGTAGGCGCGGGCCTGCGGACGGTGAGCGATGGGTAGCTCGCCGTCCGGAAAGGACCAGGCCCGGGTCGACGGCGCGTTGTGTTCCACGCGCGCCTCAAAGAGATGTCAGCACAACCTGACGGGGTCCGCTAGGACCAATGCCTGCCAGGGTTGCGAGTTTGTCCGAAAGGGATATCGTGGCCCTGGCACACAGGCAATGGAAGGAACACGGGTGGGTTTTAGTCAGTAAAAGTCTGACACGCCCTCCCGCTCCGCCCATAGCGGGAGAAGTTATTTGATAATTTCCCACCCAAAAAAAAAAAAAGACATTCCAAAAGTAAAACCTAAGTGTTTTTATTTCACGCAAATTGATCATGTCCTTGTGAGAAGGGGAACATCAGAAGCATTTTTCTTACAGTAAAACCATTACAATCTGATAATATATAAAGAAAATAAAAATAAATAAAATAAAATATTAATAAACTTTAGCTTTCACAAACCTGCTTACACCAGCTCACAAAGGAAGCTTCCTCAAACTAAAATGTAAAGAGCATATGAATCCCTCAATTATCATGAACTGGGAACAAAGTTCTGGAATCGAGATGTATGATGTGACCTCTTCCCCCTCCCAAAAGGGGAGAAATGGGGGACGCGACCCACTTATCCTTGTAATATAGTAATGGTGGAGTAGCATTTATTAAATTGTAAAAATCTTATTGATTTCCTAGTTGTGGGTGGGTATGAGTGATGGGTAGTGTCTAAGGAGGGGGGATAAGGGGGAATGGGTAGGATTTGTGATTTTTCCGTTCAATGTATGTAAGTGGGTCGGCATTACTTTGTGGTTCTGGGAACAAATAGGTCTGTTCTGTTACCTGTGGATGTCGTAAATGGTGGCTTAGTAATGGGGATGGAAGAAACATTCAATATACCTATGTAGGAACAAGACTTTGTTTATGAAAAATATAATTAAGGTACTCCATCTAGAGGTAGAAAAGTTGATAATCTATTTTACTAACAGCTGCACGGGTTGATCAAAGGTTAAGCTACGCTTGCGCAGTCGGTTTGTGGATGGGCGTGACCATCCATTACAAATCGAGACCTTCGGCAAGCACGTTAAGCCGTTGGCCCTGCCTATCATTTGTAGATCTTTGACAGTCGTTACGGGTAGTCAGAAGCCCAAAAACCTCACAACCAATCTTACCGAGGGGTATCGTTTTATCCAGTAACTGGGTTGTGGAGGTCAGATAGGTAGTCGCTTCTTTTAAAATACTGGTACTCAGCTACACCCGATTAGACTGGAAGCCGAAAAAGACTAGAGAGATTATGAGGAATATATGCAATTGTCTCAATCGGCGAGCGTGTATGACAAGATTTATGAACGTAACCGAAGCAAAAGGAGTATGTAAGGAGCGTAGCAAGTGGCGTTCTTTAGTTTCTGCCTACCCCCATGGGAAGAAGACGTGAGTTTATGTATGTATGCTTACGAAATTTTCGTCCGATTCCAATATCCCCTCTCAGTCCGTTTAGCAAGTCATAAACAATATGTGGCAAAGATGGATGACGACGACAACATTAAAAAAACTGTTAATTTTATTTCAACACGAGTGCCTCTCAAAGTCTCAAAACAACATCCAAATGAGCCATCAAACTACCCTGTTTTAACACATATTAAGTCACGCCACAACGCATCCAGAAACACAAGATCACGGTAAGTGGTGACAAAAAAACAGCAATATCTACGTCTGTGCCGTTCAAGGGCCGTATCTTGCCGTTCCGTGCCGTACTGTGCCGTTCAAGAGCCTCGCCGTGCCAGCGTAGAGCTCGATGGCTCTTACACAGACAGACACTCCATTTTATGTAGATATAGTGGGGCTTCTTGCATTTTTCTTGTGAGTTATGTGCAGTTTTCGATCGGAAATGTGTATGGAAAGTTCAAGTGTGTTTTTAATAGACAATAATGTAGATTGTGTGTTGGTACTCTGGGTGTTCAGATGTAGGTAAACATTTTGAAGTCATACAATAAAACCGAGTGACCCTTAGGGTAAAAACAAAGGCCATACATTTATTATCTCAATCTTCTTAGCTTGTCGATGGATATAAATTGTGTTAGCCCACAGATTTCAGGGTCAGTCAAGGCAAACACGTCTAGGTGGAAAATCGGCATGTGAGACAAAGACGGTGGGTAGGGAAGTAACATTGTTTTTAACTGTTCGCCAGTCAAAGACAGGATACACGTGTCATAAAACGGCTATATCATTTTTCTGTTTACTAAATTATATAATAAAGTAAATGCTCCAAATTCCACTATTGGAAAGGCGTACAGCATGAAAACTCGTTCAAAGATTTATGTTCTATCAAAAAGTCTACATATTTTACATAACATGTTACACAATTAATATTTCTATTGTTACCGGTAACAATCGTACTATGCGACACATCGAGACCGCTCATTACATTTGTATGTCGTTTGCGTAACGCACACATTTCTTACATGCATGGGAAATTTTATATGCAACGTTTTTGTAAATGGTTTTTGCAACTTTGGACATTTTTTAAGTTCAAAATTTTGCAGTTTGCTGCCTAAGGATGCCTGTGCTATATAGTGGAGAGGTGCAAAGAATCGCAAAAATTTAACAGAAATTCTATACCAAATTCATGAATTTTTAGTTCTCGGGTCCTATCAGAATACTAGCGCTGCGTTATTTATTTTTTAAATATCGCAGCATTATGCTGGAATAAGTGCCTTTTTGGCGCCGCACAAGTCTAGATTGTTTCATTTTTTTTGTAGTTTTAAATGCTAGTTTTTGTATTGCTTGTGCGTGTACCAAATAAAATAAAATCTTTCTTTCTTTCTTTCTGTACTTTTCCGATTCATTATTTATGATCCTATAGACAGTAAGCCTAACAAAACAAGCAAGAACTTGCTGATAAATACTTAAAATGAGCACGGAGCTACATGCAGGTATTGGGAACTAAACATTATACTACAGACGGGGAAAATATATAAAGAATAGTAATCGTAGTTGACTGGTATGGGATGATAAAGATGATAAAGTAGAAGTTAATAACTATGGACCTATGGATTCAATCTATCGGTGAATGAGATCCCCATATTCAGCAGCTGATAATTATTTAGCTGCAATTTAATTATTTCCCTTAGACTGTACTTAGTTAAGAAATAGCTCTAACTCAAACTCAAAGCATTTATTTCAATTAAACCATTTACAGGCACTTTTGAATTGTCAAAGTGTCGGTCAGTTAGACAGAAAGTGGAAGCTATTTGCCCATTCCAAAACGTAGATCTCTATGGAGAAGAACAGGCAAGAAACTCCAAGGACACTCTTTTAAATCAAGATATTACAAATTCCTGGGTAGGTACATTATTCTTGTCGCTTCTATATGTGAGAACAATGTAAAAAAATAAATTTAAAAACAATTGGCGCCCGTTCACGAACATGACGCGTGGATCAGCGCCATCCAGCTCAACCATTTTGTAGGGAACCGAATGATCCAACACACGCGGCTCCATCAGCGGGACATTTAAGTGAGCATGACATACTCTCAACTGCCAGGCGTTTTTAAGTCAACAATAGCAGTAGCGTAGCAATGGCTTATGTAATAAGTATCAAAGCACCGCTGGTGGCATAATATAAAACCAAACACAAAATCCAGTCAAATATAAACGAAACACAGATTTATATCCTCATGCTTTCGAAGACAATAGAAATCCTAACCTGGCTCCGTTCTATCGTACGGTGTACAAAACAACACCTAACAACTAACTCCTCTATACGTAGGACGTAGCACTCCTAACAAAACCCTGGGAGTCTGCTCAAAGCGCGCGAAAGTAGAGCCCTCTTTATCTAAGAGCCGTCTAGGGGGGGGGAGGTGGGGGGAGGACAAGTGCATCTCAAAGAAATGCAGATTTTACACGTCGCTACTCTTCGGGTGTGTCGGATGTATCGCGTAGACTGTTGCGTAACGTTAGCAAATGTGGCGCGAATTGAAAATATATTTGAATTTATTTTTGTGCCAGAAGTTAAAATAAAAAAAGATTCCATAGACTTTGAAGATACTTTCAGATCTTGGAAACTACTAATGAAATAAAATATGACGACTACCGTCGACAACTGCATGAGAATATGGAGAAATAAAAAATTCAATGCGAATTGGATAAGGCCCAATCCTTTACCTCTTGAATTTTTAAGCATACCTTTAAGATATTTTTTAGACAGGGTTGTCACCAATCAAAATATCACAATACTTAAGTCATTTTCATTTATTTAACAATATTGATTATTTTCCTGTATAAACTGGGTGTCCACAATTATATACATATTTAACTTCTTTCCTATTATATGACAAGACATTGCAACACGTAATTCACGTAGACATTGCGTGACGGATACGTATCTAAGCACATTTTTATACAATACACAGCGTTGTGTTGGATTTATGAGACATTAAATTAAAAGGAACAGTATTATAAAAACTAGATATTAGATTATTATAAAGTCGAGTTGGTAGTGTTGTAGACACGCGAAGACGGGTTTTACCTTTTTATCAAAGGCAAATCATTTATTGACAAGACGTGTTGATTTAAATGCTGAAAATTGTGCTTTACTTATGACTGAACTACCTCAATCATTAATTTCTTCTTCTCTTGTATCGGCTTAACGACATAATGTCTTTAATGAATTTGTAAGTAAGCTCATATAGTTGTAGAAAATATTAGCAAGGCAGCAAGGGACTGGCAGCAGGGTGCGGCGTAAGCACTGTAATTACAAATAAAATATTAAAATTGCGGCATACCAAATGGTTGCTGTGAAATGTACCAATCCGACTTAGGTAATGATTAATTTGCACATTTATACATAAATTCACGCCTTCTTCCCATGGGGTAAGCAGAAACTACAGAACGCTACTTGCTACGATCTTTTATATATTACATACTTCCTTTGCTTGGTTTACGTCCATACGTCTGTTGATTAATTTATGTTTCTACATATAACATAATTATTAATCAGTACATTATTAAGGGGCTCGTGGCAAAGTACTAACAGCCACACGGGTCTATCGATCAGGTTAAGCTACGCTTGCCGCGGCTGGACCGATCTTTACATACCGAGACCCCCCGTACCTCGGAAAGTACGTTAAGCCGTAGGTCCCAACTGTCATTCTTAGTTGGCCCTGGCACACAGGCAACGGAAGGAACATGGGTGGGTTTTAGTCAGTAAAAGTCTAACAGGCCTTCCCGCTCCACCCAGAGCGGGAGAAGTTATTTGATAATTTCCCACCCAAAAAAAAAAAAGAAAAGATCTTTGACAGTCGTTACGGGTAATAGTCAGACCAAAAATCTGACAACCAGTTTTATCCAGTACCTGGGTTGTGGAGGTGAGATATAGTTGGGATATTAATAAGTAAATTTTTCTTCCTATTCTGCAGACCGTACACCGAATATGACACTCATTATAGCGTGCCGGTAGGATTTCTGTAAAATATGTCAAACGTAAGTAGGCGACGGAATGTCTCGCCGATGTTAGCTCTAATGCTCTTTGTGTAATTGTCACAAGTGCTACAACTTATACATAAAGAAAAAGTAATAAAAATAAAATACTTAAAATGTGCTTGAAAAAAAATATTGTAGTTTCTATGCTGAAAGTCACAAGTGCTACAACTTATACATAAAGAAAAAGTAATAAAAAGCACAATACTTAAAATGTGCTTGAAAAAAATATTGTAGTTTCTATGCTGAAAAATAGACCACCAACGACCCCCATAAAATACTGATCAATTTATTGATTCAAGAAGAGAGAACGTTCTCCTGTCTGTTACTTAGTTAACAAGTTTTTTACTTGTATCTATTGTTTTTAATTATTACTACGGCAAAGCCAAAGAGTATGATTTGTTTTTATTCTTGCTTTAATATTTTTGTATGCCGCTGTGTAATATTTGTTTATCACTTACTATGGTAGGACACAGAGATAATTTCCTAATTTGTAACACCTGTGTGTACAAACAAATTTGTTTGATTATATTTGATTTTACCAAAATCTAACATGATGATAGATAATGTTAAGTTTTTATCGTTCATTTTAGCAGTCATTGAAAAACCCACTACCCTTGTTGATTGTACCAAATAAAAACCATAAACTCTACGCAACAAAACACAATTTCAAACATGATGTTTCTTAAAATTACCCAACAAAACAGCTTCGGAATACTTCAAAACAAAATACATTAACAATTTGCTGCAATATTAGTTATCCCTTCTTCAGATTCTTAAAGGGGTGAGTCCAATAATCTTTAGGGTAAGTCCAATATCCGGCTGCGTTCGATCTGGTCCAGTCCGGTGCGGAAACTTAGCACATTATGATTGTAACGCGCGGCGATTAAGAGGAAAGTTTTTACAAAAGGGTGTGGCTGGGGACGGGGAGGAAGTTTATAGAGCTGTTTATACTAGACATGTGAAAAAATATATGTTTGTAACTACTGAAGAAGAAAATGTTTTTAAACGTTTTTTACAGTAATAATTGTCGTAAGTACTGAGAGTGACGATTTCAATCGACAATAAGCCGCGGAAACGACTTCGTCAACCATTGACCAGAGAAAAAGCAAAACTGTTTGGTAAAAGCTCTTGCTTTTATCACCCATTTTCATTAGAGTTATAAAAATCCTTAAGAAATCTAAGCAAGATTGATTTAGGCAAAATTAATTAATTAATTTAATTCAATTTATTTATTTTTCTCTATTATGATATTTTTCTCTATATATCTATATTATGATAATAGTGAACGAACAAGGAGCTAACTTTATGAGAGACTAGAGCCTGTGGTAGGTTTATATAAAAACCTGTATTACAGGTCACCAGGACAGGTCATCAAAATAGGTAGGTATAATAAATAATCTTCATAACTAAAATATGCTTATAGAAACATATTTCATCTAGCATCATTCAGTTTTTCCCGATTTCAGCACATAGCATAGCAAGTTACAACAGTGACACCTTTACTTGTTTTCAAACCCATGACACGCATCATTGCACAGAAAAACTGTTCGGTCACACCAAAACCCACCAAAATCACAGTCGCACAACTTTATACAGATCAACAATTAGACAATCGGCGCATCGGTGGCCCATGAGCCATTAGGACTTTAATTGAAAATAGCGTAAAAGCTGTAAATCGTACAGTGCAGCCCGGTGTCTCTGCCCCTTCCGATGTAGCAGAGCTTTGTACTCGTTTGAGTACAGCAGAGGCTGTATGTGAGAGGCTAGATTTGTTGGAAGAAATTATTGAAAATAGCGTTAAATTTTTTCTTTATTTTTAAAAACGTTGCCCCACACTAGGAATTTCTCCTGTATCGTGGGTGCGTTTACAAACATTTAAACTCACATACACAAACAGCCAGACCCGGAACAACAACTTGTAGGTCATACAAATATTTGTTCCGTGCGGGAATCGAACCCGCGACACGCAGCGCGGCAGTCAATTGCTTAACCACTGCGCCAACCGTGCCGTCACGTCTAGTGTTGCCCAAATGCAAGAACAAGACGAGACTTAGCCAGTCTTGGTCTTGGTCTTGCGCCAATACACCTGGTCTTGGTCTTGGTCTTGGTCTTGCGCTCCCAGTCTTGGTCTTGGTCTTGGTCTTGCAGCAAGAGTCTTGCAAGTCTTGCAATTACCTATTAGTCTATTACTATTTATTAAAGTTTACTTTAAATCTTAGAAAAACGTATTAGAATTGGAACATTGTGAGCTTGAATTAACATAGCTATAGTAAAGATCAAGCAGATTAATAAATAACTGAAGATTTGATAAGAAATTCGAAAAATCAACTGACCTATATGTCGTTTTCCATGGAAGTAACTGTTTCTTAATAAACATTTATGATTTATGAGCTTTGATTTATAACCTAATCATAATACTACTTGCGTGATCAGTATAATGTATTCATTTTCATTCTAAGCACTCTGAAACTTATTTATTCTTTGGAACACCTGTAGGTACTCTTAAAAAAATTCGAAATTATTTTGCATGAGTATACCTACGCCCTATGGCGGCAATCAAATAGTGTCACAAATGTTATGATTTCGGCGTGGCGGCAACGATTGTTTTAGATTTCAAAAGAAGCCGCCGGCGCGTGTATCATAACCATGTACTTCCGAAAAGCGGCAAATTTCTTTGAGAAGTAAGTACAAAACCTTTGATGCCGCATTATCAAAGTGCCGATGGTTAAAACATAACTATGCATGCACTCAGTTTGATTTTAATAGATATTTTTTTATTCGCTATGTTTATGGTATTAGTCGTAATGCGCATAGGTCCAGTTTTTCATATTCTTTGATACAGTTTTTTGCGTCTCATAGAATTCCTAAGCGTACCTACCTATACACCGAACTGTTACACCTAACTACTCAGTGAAATAGCGCTAAGTCCTAGCTGCAAGACGCAAGAGTCTTGCAGGCTATGTCTTGTTCTTGCTCAAGTCTTGCACGGTCAGTCTTGGTCTTGGTCTTGCTAAAAATACGCGGTCTTGTTCTTGGTCTTGGTCTTGCAAAAACGCAAGAACAAGACCAAGACTGCAAGACCAAGACTGAATTTGGGCAACACTAGTCACGTCAATGTCTTAATCGTATAGTTCAGCCCGGTGTAACTGAGCTTTGTACTCGCTTGAGTACAGTGGCTGGATTTCTTAGAAGAAACTGTGTCTGGAAATATTTAGATTAATAATCATGAAAAGTCACAAGCATTATACTCACTTCACTTACGCAAAGTTCAAAAGCGATTTTCTCGTAACGTTGCGACTTTGATAAAAGTATGGTTTCATAATAATTTATATATTATAATTTATTTATATATATCCGTAGGTGAGTCCGTGGCGGCACAGCGGGCGCTATCAGAATACCGCTGTGATGATTATTTTTTAAATATCGCAGCATTATGATGAGATTTTTTTGTGTACATTGTTAGTGTTAAATGCTATTTTTGTATTTCTTGTGCGTGCCCCAAATAAATATTTTTCTTTTGGTTTCTAAAATACGCTCGTAACGCCATAAAATTTATATCAATACTTTAGGAAAAAGTCGGTTTTGAATTTTGCGTAAATGTGAGGTATTTACGCTCGTGGCTATAAAAGTGTACATTTATGACTTTTAGCACAAGGTTTGATGAATTTGGTCTCCCTCCCTATAATAAAAACATCTAAAAAATTTAGCTCAACGTCGTTATTTAACCTGTGGAGAAAAAGTTAACTTTATATTCCCTGGATAGTGCTCGATTCCAGTTCAAAATCTTACCCACTTTAATAATAACATTATTATGACGGTTCTACATATATATGTAAAGATGCGAGAATGATGAAACCAATAACATTAGGAAAACCCCCTTTTTGTTCTATCCCTAAACTTTGGACATAATTATAGTTAAATAAACTTATATTTTTTTTTAAGAGTTATGTTTCTTTTTCCACATTAGAGTCTACGACATTAAACATATTATTTCTCTAAAATGTTAAATAAATCATAAGAAAAATTAACAACAATTACCAAGTTAACCGCAATTTGAACTCGTAACCTTTCAATCATTACCCCCCCCCCTGCCCTATCTTTCATTAAAAAAAACTATACTACATCAATCGACGTGTACAGTAAAACGTGGTGGACATAGGAATACTGACCATTCATTAAAAGAAATTATGTATATTAAATTCTCAACTGACTTTCTTATCGACATCAAAATGTATCGGCTGAGGGGAGATAGCAGTCTTGATACTTGGAAATAAGTAATTTAAATATTTTAATTGCATTTGCCTTTGGGTATAAAACTGGGTGATATTGTATTATATAAAGTAATGTGAATGCCAATTAAGTAAAAACTAAGTGGAATCGATGGTCAGCCTAATCGACAGTAGTTAGTGAAGTGCTAACATGTTAATCGTTGGCTGGGCAGTTGGTTCACAGTAGTAAAAATATCAGATATTTTAGAAAAGCGTCTAGTGTTAGTTTTACGTGGAATAATTCTGAAATGAAGAAAACACTAAAATCCAGCAAAACAGTAATAGCTGAATCAGTCACAATAATATTATAATATCTATAAAATTATAATAAGATATATTATTTATTCCTTTTAAAGTTTAGCAAATGCTATGAGTCCGCCTGATATAAGGTTTCATTTGCTTATACATTTATTAGGAGCAGTGGTGGCCCAGTCGTAACGACCGCGATTTACGAATTGTAGGTTGTAGGTTCGAACCCTGATAGGTGCTTTACTTTGTGTAAATTATTTCATCACCACGACTCTCAAAACGGTGAAGGAAAACATCGTGAGGAAACCGGCATGTCCTAGAACCAAAAATTCGAAGACATGTAACATCTAGCAACCCTGGGGCGTGGTGGATTATGGCCCGCTCCTTCTCACAGAGAGGAAGCCTGTGTCCCAGCAGTGGGAACATTATAGGCTGATTATGTATATATCTATTGAGCAAGGCACACCAACGATATATTTACAAGGATAGTAACAATAGGTAATCATGAGTCTTCAATACTGTGTAAATACATCACTTATAGGCATGCACAACATTCTTATTAAAAAGTGAATAAATATTCAATTATTTTTTTAAATCATTACAATATTAGCAATAAAAAAATTGATCCAATCATAATAAAATTATCAAATAAGATTAGATTATAAAATTAAATTAAATTAAAAATTTCGTCACATTGCATGAGAGCAATATAAACATACAAAATCACAATAAAATATTCATACTTACGGTAACAAAACTAAATATGGAATAAAATAAAATATAGGCAAGTATGCAAATGAGGTTATAAAAGTTATATAAGAAAATAGAAAAATAACTAATAATGAAAACTTGTAACGACAGATGTCATTCGTAGATCTTTAGTAGTCGTAACAGGTTCAGAAGCCCGAAACTCTGACAACTAGGCTTACCAAGGGCTACCGTGTTAAGTACTTACTGTTAGTAACTGTATGTAAAATTCAACTGCATCTGGTTAGACTGAAAGCCGACCCCAACATAGTTAGGCTAAGCAAATGATAATAAGGGCCAAGATGACTTGTGATAAAGGACGCGAGCAATCTAAAAATATCAAAAAACCTACCAAGTACCAAGACTCTTCACCTAACAACATAACACGTAAATATCGCATGCGACTAACAATCTAATTACAACCCGCGGGAATCGAACCGCGATCGACTGCCCGATAGGAACCGATTACACTCCCACCGGCCGATACACTACGTTAGTTAAATGAGTGTAAAAGGGTCCCTTTTCAACGATAATTATGCCTTTTTTCTGGTGAATTTTGTTGTCAACTTCTGTTTGACTTTTTAAGATACTTGAAAATTTTGTATCGGGTGTAACTTATTGGTTAAGTGGGGATACTCCTAGCTTATGGTGAAGAAGTCTACCATAAGGAAACCTGGATTTAATGGTCTAACACCGCCGATAAACTTTGAACATATATACTCTAAGAAAAGGCGTAGTAACAGTATAGATGTAATGAGGAACAGGTTGTAAAGTGCACTCATCACCTGTAGAAAAGGGAGCATCCTCCAACCAGACGGGTGTTGTGTCTGGTGGGCAACTGCCCGACGATTGATGTCGGGACGTTGTATACGAGTATATACTAGTCGTGCGGTAAACTCTGCTTGCGCGATGCAGGATTTTATGTGACTTCAGTGTGACGCAGTTTGCATGTGGCGATGTAGATGCCTCCACAACAGACTTAAACTTATTATACCTAGAGAGATATATAAAAGACCTCAATTTTTATACCTAGAGGTTATTCATTCTAAAGCCATAAACTATTTATGTTTAAAATTCGTGGATGTTCAGAAGTACATCACTAACTGGCTGAAACAATGTAATCCCAATCCATAACCAATGTATTCGTATAAAAGCTCAAATGAGTCACATTTCCAACCCCATAACTAATCAGTATACAACACACCCTCAGACACTCCATTACTCGTATCTATCAATACACAGGCTATAAGACAGCCACAATATCGAGAACCTCCCCAGAAAGACTCATTACAATCAGATTGAAATAAATTACATCTTTGTTAATTGATTCAACGCTGATCTCGGGCTCGTGCTATCGATTCTGTTAGTAATGAAGCAGATGAAGATAATACTGGTATTGTTCTGAAGACAATTGCGACAAATATCGAAGGCTTTGAGGAAATAGGTTAAAGTGTAAGTTACATAGAACAACATAGAAGCAAAATACAATGGAACAGTAAAAGCTTAACAGCAAACCAGAACATTTCCAAAAAATATTGGACACGTTACAGAAGCAGGAACTGAGTTAATATAAATAATCCTTGCCTTACAATTTTTTTAATTAATTTAACGCAATGTCATAGTGAAATGAATGTGACTCATTCATAATTTTTGAAAAATCTAAAATAAATACAATAATATATTTTACACATGAAGTGCTTCCAAAAAACATTTTCATAGAAACAACATCTGATTCCCAATCATTTGATTGAACGAAACAACAAAAGAGCAGTTATTTTACCCATTCAATTCTAAGGCCAAGGTTCCGCATCGTTACAAAGGGACTTCCTTAACGCAACCACGCACTTTTACATGTGTGGTGCCCCTAATTACATTCATATTGGTGACCGTCTTGCAGGTGCACAGCCAGCCGTAACGGGTATCAGTCAAGCGGAGAAACAAGCTAAAGATGACCATAACACAAAACAAACAGAGTTTAAAGTAGATTGCAGAAACTTCAAGGATGAAGACACGATTGAAGATCGATGTATGATTCGTATTAAGAAAGTAATAGAGGTTATTATTGAATGTTGGAATAAATTCGGTAACAATGATACTGGCTTTGCGTAAGGTCAATAGCATGGTCGAATTCGGCATCGTTAATTACTGACCGATGGTCGAATGATTTTTTATTAGTAAAAGGTGGTTGTCGATCGTAATTTGAATTTGATGGACGGGGAAGTGGTCGATGGTTCCGATAGCGCATCCGAGTGGAACCTGGTGTACCATAATTTACAAATTTTTGATAAGTTGGTAATATTATACATTTTGTAATATTGGCTAGAAGATTACTGTTATCTAGCTACTTATTCCATTTTAGTAAGCTGATTTATATATTCATTTTTGCAGCTTTACCATCTAGTGAGAGAGTATGTGTTAGAGAGAGTTGAACTGTCATAGCAGTTAATCTTGTAAATATCTTTTGATCAACTTTAAGTTAGCTTTTTAGCCCTTTCACTGATATGAATTGGTTCGTTACACATTACTAACAGTGTAAGTTCTGTTTGAAACATTTTTACTTGACTTGACCACAACAGTTTTTTCACAGTAAATTATGTTATTCAAGGTCCATTTGTGTTCGTGTCAAACGTCATACATGTAACAAATTTTTGCAAGTTTGAAAGAACTGTTATGTTGTAAAACAAGAACTTTGTAGCTCTAGTATTCAATAACAAGAAGCGGAATAATAAATCGTTCATTTGACTTTAACTGCTCGCACGAGATGCCAACTAGCTTATAAACATGTCCTATTTTTTCTTCCCTTTTTAGATCAGCATGAATCATTTCAAAAAAGTCTAATATGTTACACTTCAACTACTCAACAAGCCCACTACATTCTATCGAAGTCCTATAGACCAGGAAAAAGAATTTCACTTAACTATACATCGTACGCAAAAAAATTACTTTTACTTCCAATCCATCTATCATTGTTTTTTTTGTTTTTGCTACCCACAATTATGTAAAAAGAATGAATATAGAAAACTACCAACGGTTATGGCGGCCATAAAAACGTCACTACTTAGTATAAATGTCTGCTTTCTAATAAGAATGCTATTGGTCCTAAGAATGCGCCTTGCTGAACTTCGCGTGTCAAAGTTGAATTTAACATAATCTGTCATTGTATCTATACTTACAATGGAGTTATTTATAACTGTTTGCTGTAGGCCATTAAGTCTTATAAGGGGTAACGAAAAGAAAGTAACAGTTATTGTAAAACTGCTGAAGTTTTTGCAAGTTGTTCGATTGTTCAAGGCTACGCTAATCCACCAGGGATTATAACCGTCTATGGTACAGACAAAGTAGAATGGAGTCTTATATTTCATCAGTGTAATTGGTAACTTTAAGTTAATAAATAACTAAATAACACCAGCCTCTTATTGTCCCACAGCACGACAAAGGCCTCTTCTTACACACAGACGGCAGGAGCATTGATCACCACGCTACCTCAAGACGGGTTGGAGATTTCAGACTTATAATAACTACTAGTTGCTGCCCGTGGCTTCGCTCGCCCACGTGGGTTTTTCTAAAATAAACTTATTCTTAGTTACCCCTTATAACATCAGCTATGTGTCAGTGGAAGAACCGTCTAAATCGGTGCAGCCGTTTTGGAGATAAACAGACATTTTTTTTTTAAATAAGTATGTTTTATGCTGAAAGTATATACCTACAACCGGTCCAGCCCGTTCGGAGATTAGCCGGAACAAACAGACAGACAGACAGACAAAATTAAAAAAAAAATGTTTTTTTTGTTTTTGTTTAACGTACCATAATTATACTTTCATAATATGCAAATTCAAATTCAAATCTTTATTGCATATCTCATGTGTGTACAAGACTCTTGTGCATTTAATAAAAAGCATATAGATAAAATTCCAAATGATCTGCCACGTATTCAAAATAACTTAAATAAATAATTTAAAGATGCAACTATCATTTTCAAAGTGGATACAGTCTATAATATCCGTATATTGAACAATGACATTTTCAACGCAAATAGAAAAACCGTTAAAACGAACAAATCTATGTCAGACACTGCAATTAATACTAACACTATTTCACGTTCTGCGATATTTCAACCACCATCAATTAATATAGTCGGTACAAGGGATGTGCTCATTACGATTGCGATACATCGATACAGTATCGATACCATCGAATCGTTAAAAAACTGCCCATAATTAACTGTTGGTAACAGACGCCACATGTCATTCTAAACAAAAGCTCTATACATGAGAAACTAATTACTAAAGCGGGGGGGAAAGAGACGGAGGTTTATGCAGCTTATAAGTGGGAGCGAAAGGTCAGAAAGGCCAAGATCGGAAGCAGATTGGAACGCACCACTGCGCACTGTCCGAATATGTTTTTTACTAATTAAAAATGCAGGCGGCAGTTTGATAAATGGTATCCCGGTCGATTTATTTAGCTTTTGTGTTTTTGAGGTTATGTGCGTGAGCGCTGATCGTAATGAAATTGTTCAGTGGCCAGCGATCGGACAACCATTGTTAGTTTTTTTTTGTGGAATGTAGTGGATTGAATTAAAAAGGTAAATAGAACTGTGTGTGGAATTGTTTTTGTTGTTTTGGCTAATAATAGAGCACACGTTGGAAATATGAGTGTTGTAGTTACATTCGCTGTTATTGTAAATGGAAAGACAACTGGAATTGATTGCCTCATTGGTCGTTGGTTGGTGGTCGCAAGCGCTACTGCTGAGCGTAAGATCCTGGGTTCAATTCCCGGGTCGGGAATAAGTGTTATTTTTCCGTATGGAATTTCTCAGTAGCAGCCCGGAGTCTGGATTTGTGCCCAATTGATGGCAATAAGCTCACCCCTATTACATGGAACTTAAACATAACGGGCGAAATGGAAATGTGGCTTATTTCAGGAACACCTTTGCCTAACCCTACCGGGAATACAGACGTGATGCTATAACGTGTTGATTCTATGATATTATTTTTGTTGGTAGAATTTTAGTTATTGCCATGATTTTCAATGTCTGGTTTTTCTAGTTAGTTTGTAAGCTCTAGTTAATCTATCTATCTTTGTCTCATTTACCCATGACCAAGTTTTCTGCTCCAATGGCCATGGGTTAATGCCACTCTAGTTTTCCAGTTCTGCAAGCTATATCAGAAACTCTAGTTCTTTTCTACGTTTTTTCTATCATCATTCAATCACTCGTTAATTTATAGGCGTTAAAGTCTCGATAATAGCAAAAAGTTGACTAACCATTAGATACTGATAGATCTATCATGATTGTAAACTTGACGCTTGACGAGGTTTCTGAAGACCCTTAAAAAGTTTACTGTTTTTGGTACGATAAGTTTAACTTACTAACTACTTTACTGACTACCTCAGTAGTAGCATCTTCTATGTGTTTACGTATATATTTTAAGAGTCTATACTACCTCAGCGCCACCTCACTCTTTATCTCGCTCGCACCTACTGCTGGCGGTCACGCGAGCAAGCGAGACAGGGTGGCAGGGAGAAGACTCCAAGCCATCGATATTTTAGTTTATTTCTTTTTACGGTGGAAATAATGGTAATTTAAAAAAAAATAACATAAGACCTTTATAGTTAGTTGAATGAATGAATGAAATGCATCGACCCCAGCATGGTTGAACCAGACTCGATTGCTCGAATGAACCCAAAGATTCACCCTAGTCTCTGAAGCCTCATGTTTCATGGGACTACAGAGACCATTGTATATCAGAAAGTAGACCGGGGGCGCGATAATGGTAGAGAAAACGTGCCCATGGGATATGGAAGGATTATTAGAGCCTACCGGATATGCATCCTGCAAGCATTGGAATACTGGAGAGACGGGTGATATTTATCTATGGCAGGGGCATCTTTTAGTAGCTTCACCGCCAGGTTGGCTCAGGTTCTCTCGGTTCTTGTCTGTGTCACTGCTATGCCGTATTACACGTTGCTGATTCCAGAGTTTTCGTCTGAGGTAAGACCTGCTTTATAGTAAGTTCAGTTAATATGCAAAGTTTCATTATCTAATTTGAAGTATTTTTTGAATACGAGCTGTTTATTGTTCGGTTTGGAGGTAACTTTGGATTTTTTTCTATAGAGCAAATTTTATGGAATCATGTTTTCGACAAACATAGTACTTAACATTAATCCTCAACTTTAACATATATTTATTTCAAAATTAATGCTGCATTATTTTCGACTAAACGGAGGATCATGCTAAGCCATTTGAGGTAGTTAGGCTCTTAACTCACCATCATCAAAGTCACTAAACAAAATACCATTTACAATTGGTACTACTAACAAAATAGTTTCTAAGTAGATACGTCACGGGCATTTAGCATTATCATCGCCAATTTCCATACCATTTTAACCTCTCACCACATTATGTGAACCGAAACGGCCCATTCATAGATTAAGTGCATTTGAACGTAAACCATAAATCCACATCATATCTCACACAAAAATAAACACTAAATCACAATCATGCAAATCAGGTTCAAAAATTCAAATGATGTCCATAAAATCGGTCGCGACACAATATGCAGAAGAGATCCATGGATCCCGAACAATATCGGCTTTGCCCGATGCCACTTACGGACCGATAGCTACACACTAATGAGCTATTGAAAAATGATAGCAAAAATAATTCAAGGAAAAATTATCATAAGCCATTTGAGGGTTGAGTGTTCCCATGGACTGGATGTACAAATGAAAATGTACCTTAACAACTAGGAACAGAAATCAAAATGAATTAGCATGTGAAAGAAAAATCTTTCAAAAGAGCATTCGAATCTTACGCATCACCCATCCAAATAATTTCAACTTTATGCTTACCGAAACACAGATCAAAATCAAATGACTCGAAATGTCAAAGTAATCATATGATAATTTTTCTAACCCTTAAATGGCGTATGCAAATTTCCGCATTGTCAATCGGATGCGTATGCAAGGATTGAGGAGCGTTTGGGGGTTGACTCAATATGCGATGACAGATGCGAAGTCAGGACACAAACATCGTATCGAGTTACTTCATTTTTGAGTAGCTGAACGAATCTGGGATTGTATTTTCGATGGTCCTTTTCTAATGTTATTGGTAGTAAATGATGAATAAAGGCTTGAATTTCTCACGCCTATGTACCAATAATCCTAATTGATTGTCTTCTACTTTAATAAAACACGTTTCTGAACCTCTTATTTTTACAGCAACAGTGTCCTCTTGGATTTTACTATTTTCCACCAAGTCATGGACATACTATGTCCAGCCAACCAAGGTATACCTATTAACGTTTATAATCCCTAATTTCCATAGGCACCTATGTAGTTCTGGTCTATGACTATCTTCAATATCATATTTATGCTCTATCACGATTTTTAAATTCTAACCATTTCGCTATCATTCGTCATCTTCATGCATCGTTTGAGCTGTTCCTATTTCATCAGACTTCAAACCGTTGGTAGATTTTTTATTAGATCTGTTAAGATCATCGATAAAACTTGAATTATTTTAAAAGTCTTCAGAAAAACTGAAAATATCTTCAGTAAGATTAAATGTATCAAATTTTTTAATAAACTAACGTTCAATTTCTCACAATTCCTCACACAAATTGATATAAAAACGCCATTGCACACTTCCCCATCGGATTCGCTTGAATGCAAAAAAGTTGCGGTTACTACAGACGGACGGACAATCGATAAGTAATAATATCGATAGTGGTGATCTAAACGAGCGGGGAGTAATCGAGTTATTACACTGTAATTATTAACCGACGTTTTACTTTCTTTCTTTTGTTGGGTGGGATAGTGTGGAGGTGGCTCTTGTTGTTGTTTCAAAACGAATTCACTAACTTACTTTGGTTATGGTTCTAAGATGTTTCAGTAAAATTTTAGGTTTTTATTACCTACTCAAAATAAATAAATTACTGGACATTCGCATTAAGAAAAATATTTTTATTTTAGCAGCAGGAATGACAGCGAGTAGTATCCATATTGATGGCAAACCCGATATCAGTGTTATCGTGTGTGCCTTACGATTCCACTGAGAATTAATAGAGAGGACACTGAGGATTTCAATATTACGCGGGAAACCTTTAACTATTATCATGCAAGTATAGATAATGCTTTATTAAATACACATTTAAACGCTTAAATACAATATGTAACACAACTAACACTATAGGTACTAATTAAATGACTAACTAACTAAATTTACAAATAAATACAAAACCAAAAGGACACTTAGGCGTCGAAGTACTCGTCCGCATCGCTGTCATTCGGAAACGTGCCAAGAAGACTGGCAGCATTGAATGACAATGCCAATTCCTTCCCTTCAGCCCTCTATAAACCAAGCACCTAAACGTTTCACCTTCTAAACTACATAAACAGAAGCCGTCTCCGCGCACCCAGGTATCGCGAGATGTTCGCAGGTGTCGCTGCGCTTCATCGCCCACCACGCACGACGGAGCAAGATAAAAGCCTCTCTGTCTATCGCCGACAGCATTTTATACCCTATTTGCTGTTTTAATTGACAAAAACTCGCTTACCACTGTTTTGCCTCCGAAACACTAAGTTTTTTCTCTTTAGTATCGATTTTGATTGAATGCATTATTAATGAGTCTACTGCTTCCTCTTAAACATAAAGCCATAAAGCTTCCTTGTCAATATCGTCGGTTTTTGTTATTAATTGTATGTGTGGATCTTAATTATGGTCGGTAGATTTATTAGTATTATTATATTTATTCGGTGTACCATAACAAGCAGTAGGAATCGAACACGCGACTCTGGGTATAAAATGCGGATGAGTTTGTGCGTTGTCGGAGTCGTCCGATGCACTTAGGTTATCAGGGAAACTTGCTTTACTATAAAAATCTTTATCAATATTACAGGTATGTATGTATTTAGATTAGATGATTAAAAATACAAGTGACTAGTAAGTAGACAGCTCTTATTTCAAGTAGTAAGGACACCTCCCTTAACCCTAAAGTATTCACAATACAATAATAATACAATCGTCTCTGTACGAATCGTAAAACACCCATTATTTTTGCATTAATTTTATCTGTAACTGTCATTGTCGTATTTATAAGAACGGGTTCCGAAAATATAGATTAATGATTGTTGTTGCGCACATTAGGTTTGACAAGCAAATCGATACATTTGTGAATCGATTCGATCATCAATATGAATTATACGGTACGATTGCTGAGATACGCGGTCATGGAAGTAATTTATACCGTACTAAAGATGTGTAACATCTGCAGAAGAGTTAATAAATGCTGCTATTTTTTTCCTCGAGGAAATCGGGAAGACACAGCCAAAACTACGACTGATTCTGACGCAAAACAGAAATATTGCCTCATAATAAAATTCTATACATTTTTCCTTATCACAAGTAAAAAAAAAATGTAAATTATTTTAAACATTAAATGCCAACTTATGATTTACTACCTTTGCCCCGTAGGAATATCGGGATATAAAGTATCCTATATTAGGACATAGGATACTTTTTTGGGTTAGGACCCAGGTCATGGTCTACCCGTGTGCCAAATTTCATCTAAATCCGTTCAGCCGTTTTAGCGTGAAAGTGTAACAAACAAACAAACTCTCTTTCGCATTTATAATATTAGTTAGGATACCACTAATATAATTAAGTAAGTACTACTGATAAAACAAACTCCATCCGGCCCACCAGCGACACAATGACAGGCCCTAACCGAAATCCGGAAGCCCATACAATAATATCGAACGTATTACATTTAAAAAAGAACTTCACAACGAACTTTTCATATTCAAATTTGAAATTCGAACGAACCGAACCAAACCAAACCAAAAAAAAAACGAACGGAGAGCACCGATCAATTAGAGTAACTCAATACTCTGTCACATTAAAATGACGAGTCGCACTAATGGATTTCCAAATTTGAATTTCAAATACAAAATGGGATCGGAAGGATCAGTCGGGCGTCCTCGGGTGATTCCGTATCGGCCCGGACGAACTATTGTTTGTGTATTCGAAATATGAATCAATCATACTTTTGAACATTGAACTCAATATTGGCAGATTGTACAAAGGTTAAATGGTTACATAAGAATGAATAGAAATTCGTGTTATCATATCATTAATGTGTCGTAATGTGCATATGCATTATTTTGGTTTAAATGTTCTACTATAAAATCTTAATACCCTATCTAGGCAAAATATGAGCAACAGCATCAGAAAGGTCTCCAACAGGCCGATATAATACATTGAATATTTTAAGACAACTTTGTCGGAATCCAGCGATAGGCTGTTGATGAAGACAACAACGCTTGCAGTCTATGCATCCTTAAAAAAAAGACAACGTGCCTAATTCAAAAATTATACCTTCGATACCCATGTACGCCGACACTCTGTCAGTCTTACTTTGAGCAGTCTCCGTGACGGCCGCACTTTTTGCGTCGCCTATAATGTCTACTTACGTCCATGGACGTAATTGGAGATATTACATGATGGTGATTAATTAATGAGGATGTTATGACGAAGGCTTAATGCTTGACGCCTGCGATGAGTGGTGGTTTCAGATCGGTTATTGTCTATGAGACTTTTTGTGGCGATTATTAGTATTTAATACGCTACCTTTCTTGGAGCACCTGTGTTGGAACTGAGGAAACAGGCCTGAATTAAGCAGTTCCAACAAAAGCTTTTAAACTTTACCTAACGATTTTTAACTCAGTGTGGTGCCGGACGTAAAGAATAGCACCACCCCATTTCTTCCCGTGGGTGTCATACGCGACTAAGGGACTTACTAGAGAATGGGCAGCAGCGTTCTCTATGCATTTTAACACCATACTGCGATCGCCAACCCGCCTGCCAAGCGTGGCGGTTATGGAAAACCCGCTTAGTGGGAGGCCTATGTCCAGCAATGGACGTCTTTTGGCTGAAATGGTGAACGATTTTTACTTAATCGAAAATACTAATTAATGAAATAGCTTGTCATCACTCCTACGAACAAAGCCTAACTGTTAATAGGTCTCAATAAGAAACTTCTATAGGTACACAGAATAGCAATACTCATACTTCCTATATGTTTAAACCAAAGAGCATTTTTGCTTAACAATATTCAAAGAAGTCTACAATCCCTCAAACTCCCAGACTTTAATTTCCACCATTAACAACTCCGATAACTATCGGATACTTAACAAGTATATCCTCTCCGCTTGGTTGTGTTGCGTTAACCAAATCTCTGCAACCAGATAAATCTGTGTATTCGCCACGCGTCTACGAACCATTTGTCACCCACTAATGATTTGGTACCATTTTGAAATGCGTATTATACACCCCTTTGAAATGTTTAGGGGAAGGTAGACCAAGGTGGTCGTGTGTGATTTTGGAGTATGCAGTGCTTTAGAGCTATTCGTGGAAGTTTTAAAAGTAATATCACACGAATGGGGCAAAATTAAATTAAGCTTTCTGTCAATGCCACATTATGATACGAAGGTAACCTATTGACTACCGAGATGACGACTAATAGAGAAGCATGGAAGAAAAATAAATATTGCGCCGAGCCTAAATAAATTGGGATAAGGTGAAGAGAATGATGATAAGGTAATGTAGGTCAAGACATATCAGAAATAATAACTAGTTTTTTGGAAGTGGTTCTTGGCAAGCCTTAACGGTGTTGGTTCTTTCAGAGAAAATGCTAGATACTTAACTCAATCTTTAGAAATTCAGGCTTCCGTATTTTAAACATAGTTTTTTTCTTAGAATAACGAAAAGGTTTAATAATTTTCTGCCTCCTTTTTATGCACTGCGACACCTATGGAAAGAGATCTGTAGACAAACGTTTAGAAGAAATTTACAAGATTTCTGGTTTTAACCTCAATTTACTCTCTCCACATACACTTTATATTTACAAAATCCAGGTACAAAATATCAAATCTAAATTTAAACACACCGAGAACCGTAGAATTTCATATCAAAAAATAATTTAATTCACGTACACTATTTAAAGAACGCGTGCGCAAGTCCGCCCACGGACGAACAGACACACAAACCGATCTCGTTACTAACAATGCACCATATATTACGCCGTTTCCGGTGAGATATCACATCTTGCGTCTCCTTCGAACTTGGTAAGTTCGTATATTCTATCTCTTTCTACAATCATCGCGAGACATCAAGATCATTAACAGGCGATACTGTGATTTGTATTGTGTGTTTTTTTATAACGTATTCCCCTTTGTGCGTAATTTTTCGATTTGGCGAGTTAATTCTGAATTTACTTGAGTACGTGTGCCTTTGGATATCTTGTCATCTGGTGAGGAGTTAGTGGTTTGTTGTTTGTGGGTTGGCTTGTTGGGGTTTACGTGTTCCATGTCTTCGATTGCACTGATTGTTACAAAGTTTTGAGGGTTCTTAAGAAAAGTGATCTTAAAATTTGGAAACGGAACAACGTCTTGTTACATTTCCAAAGTCAGTTCTCAAAGTATTTAGTTCATAGTTTCAGCTACAGATTTTAAATAGGTAAGTACGCCTTTTACATTATTGCCTGTAGTTTGTCTTCCTCTACTATAATAATATACAAATTCAGGCCAGATGGTATGAACTTATATTCATTAATTTAAAATCCTGACTGCATACTGATTGCATTACCTAATATAAAGTTTGAATCTTTAACCAAAAATATAGAATTCTTTATGAAATCCACATTTTATATCAAACTAGCCGCCAGCTATTTCAATATTTCTACAATAATAATAACTGGACCATTATCAAACAGTTCGATGATACCAACACCGAAGATATCTCTTTGTTTGTTATTTCAATAGTCTTCTATTATAACACGATCCATCTTTTATGGATATGTCAAAAATATAAACCCTGTTTTGCATATCAACAGAATTTTTGCCCTGCATTGTTGGTTTGGTTTTAAGGATTTTAGGGTCCCGTGGAGATTTCTTTAAAACTCTTTCACTTGTCTTTTTTAACACTGGTTAATCCTCAAGCTATTTAGAGGATTATCCGCCGATTGTTGATAATTTATGAATGTATGTGCAAAATTATAATCATAGATAAAAAAAATTCAAGAACACAAAATACAAAAAAATACTAAAAATCAAAACAAAAAAAACACACACAAAACACAATTAGCGTTGTAAAAAAACGTTGAAAAAAAAAACATGAAAACATGGTTTTTTTCAAAATTACGAAAATAAAAATATAGTAAGATGGTTATCGTGAAAAATGAGCTGATAGGTATTAGATTTATTTTGAATTTATTATTTTTTACAAAATATCTCAAAATAATTGAC
Source organism: Tiliacea citrago (assembly GCA_963921375.1). NCBI lineage: Eukaryota > Metazoa > Arthropoda > Insecta > Lepidoptera > Noctuidae > Tiliacea > Tiliacea citrago. The sequence continues at coordinate 22,826,707 of OY992800.1, forward strand.
AATACACATTGAAGTTTACATTTACGGATGGGGATTTCCACAATCTTCGTTTGGTTTATGTTTTGTTTGAATTGACTGCAGACTGCCGAGAGCTTGAGACAGTGAGACTTCGTGATGATTGTAGCACTGATGAACGTTTAAGTATTTTTTTAGTTCATAATAATATGTATCTCTATATATAATTTATAATTTCATTGATTTAAACATAATTTGACTTGAATTAAAAATAAAACAATCACATTTAGTTGTATTCTATTTTATTTAATGTATTTCACTTTTTCTGAAAAAAAAACCAAATGTAGAAAAAAAACGACGGTGCCAAGTTTATTTTCATTTTTTTTTTCAAGATTGTGAAAAAAAACATATGGTTTTTTTTCCAATTTACATCTCTACACACAATACTATACTAAAAATACTTGTTCTTTCTTCTTTTCTTTTCTTTCATTTAGATATTTGCGACACATTTTTGCACTAAGGTGGTATTTACAAATAAATTAAAGGACTTACTAGCTAAAGTTCTTACCACTTACTGCAATAGCGCTCTCCTGAACAAAAATAAACTCTGATTAGACTACGGAACCCAGTACACAAACCACACACACTCACGATTTTCGGTCATTATTACAAAGGATCGAAACAGACAGCGGTACAGATAAACTGTCACTAAATGTTTTACGCCTATCTTGTAAAGATTTCAAAAGCAGAAGTTTTTGTTCAACAGTGACATATTTATGAATAGTGACCTTGTGGTGTCTTTAAGCTTTTTAGAGATTCGAATGCAACAATAATAACAATCGTTTATTAAGAACAGAAAACAAATAAAATAAAAAGCAATACATAAACTCATGCCTTCTTCTTATGGGGGTAGGCAGAAACTATAGAACGCCACCTGCTACGCTCCTTAGATACTCCTTTTGCTTCGCCTACATTCATACGTCTGGTCATACACGCACGCTAGTCGCTAGAGGTTAGGTCCGTAGCGAGCACTACGGACCTGACCTTTCTGAAGAACATCTGAAATAAGGTCACTACAAAAATCACAAACAAAAACAATGTTACACGATGATGGCTGTAAAAGTTAAAACGGTGGTACAGGTACCATAGACTAGACTCTTAGTGAGAGGGTAGGCTGTGCAATGTTACTAAGGCAAATGTTAGCTATAGGATTACAAAAAAAAAACATGTAAGTAGTACTTAGGCACTCTTAATAAATACACTGTGAATATCTGAAATCTAAACACTAGATTGGACTCACATAATAATAAAGTTAAAGAACGTACAAGTGACATGTTTGGGTATAGCGATAACTGCGGCTGTCACCTGTGGACTTGAGGATCTTATGACTGCGTCAGCTAATGGAGTTCGTGTGGCTGAATTTTGGGCTAAACATAATATTTGAATTTTCACAACTTTCTTATTTGCCATCGAAGATGCCATCTATTCACTTACTTATTCTAAGAAAGCTGTACCTGCTGTATAAGCTGAATACATGCCAAGATAGAGAATCGATATGAAAAACAAATTCGTGAACAACAAAAGAGAAAAACAAACACTATATTTCACAAAGCCTCATACCAAATCTATTATCTGTGCTCTATATTTTTTTAAATAATGGCAAAGGTATCCGATCAAACATCCTCTAACAAAAGCCACAGTCATTACTAGATTTGAATAATAAAAAAAAGTTTTAAACTAAAGGGGAGAAACTCAGCCTTGCATAAGTAATTAGAACAATTATTTTTTGATAGATAATAAATTATTTTTGACACCGACTTGTCTGTTGGGGTGTTATGATGTTTGAAAATGGATCGCCATCTTGTATTTGCATTTTTCTGAATACATATTATGTGCCCAATGTTAATACAATAGAAGTTACCAACGACGACTCGTACCTTTTACGGCTTACGAGTCGTCGCGTCGGTGGTAACCGAAGCTGAAGTTTACTGTGTGGGTTCAAATAAAATTGAGTGAGTGAACGTATAATGATCCGTCCTCTAAGGAGTAAATTTCCCTACCAGAGTGTTTTCTGATAGCTATAACCAGGAAATCTTCAAGTCTTAAGTATATGGGTTTTTGTTAGTAAGTTAGTTACCAAGTTCTCGGCAAGACTGCAGCAGTACACCATCACCAACATCATCGCTCACCATCAAGTGAGATAGTGACCAAATGCGAGCCTATATCAGGACAATATCACCAGACTTGGAGCTTTCAATTAGACTAAACTTTTTGCTGTGCCCTACAGGATCCGTAAACGTACGTTAGCTTCAGGCCTTAGTAAGATTTTTAAACATTATGGAATGGAAAAAATATGCGTAAGAATAAGACATTAAAATTATCAGTATTTTGGATACTGGATTATTTATTAGAATAATTATTCATAGTACATACTAGTGGTCGCCCACTTTGAAATCGGAATCGGTTGAAATTCGACCCCTCTACTTACAAGCTATATAGTACTTACTAAATCTATGAGTACACTAATTGCCATGTTATTAAATAGTACTAACTTGTTACATGCTCATGCTGTTACTTCCTGTTACACGCTTCCGTCCCTTTTCACGAAATCACTCCCACAGAAAGCGAGAGGAAGAATGATACACATCAAAAACTGCAAACACACTATTCCTAGTTTTTCCTATCACATTAAACTTTCATTTTTACCCCATAGAAAGTGAGTTGTCACAAAAACGCCACACCTTGACATGACGGCAGGAAATATTTGAATATGTCATCCGATCTACGGTATCGATAAATATCGGATGCGTTGGAAATAAATGAGGGGACACTTTTTGTAAGTTTGTACTTTCTTTACTTGATTACAAGCATATTGTTGAGGAATGCTCGACTTGTTTTGGAATCAAAAGTGAAGCTATTTCAAGAGCAGCGAAATTATGAGTTAACTTCAACTAAGCAGATTCGTGCTGTTTTTCAATGCAGACCAAATTTTGGATTATGACGTTAAGTTAACGCATCGCTCTGTTTTCGTAATGTGACAGTCCTTTGGTAAAAATGATAACTAAGTTCTATTACCATTGAACTTATCCAATATTATTAGTTAATGAATGCACCGCCAACCGAACCAAGCGCCAAGCACCGATGATGCTGCCTCATGTTTGACTAGCCAAAAACAAAAGTCTGACACACTTTCGACACGTTTGCGAACAAGTTTGTCTTCCGAGGAATTTATTCATATCTACAATATTCTCTCTTAGGTTTCACATCAATACGTTTCTAACACCATTAAAACTATAATGAAAAATACTCAAACCTCGCAATACACATTAATTAACATCGGAATGATAAATCAGACACCCTCGCGTATATTTTTTGTTCAACATCGTCACTTCCTTTACGACAGATGTCATCCATTCATAGACAAATCTTTGTATTATTATATTTAGATCAACCCTTTTTTTATATCACAATGAAGAAGAAACTGTAATGAATGCCACTGTGTTGTGGTGTTGTATTGATAAAAAAGTTTTAATAACTCGTTGAAAAGATAGTTTGAACATTATCATAGGTGTTTTCACGAAATCACTCCCACAGAAAACGAAAGGAAACATGGGACACATCAAACACCAGTGTGACATCACATTGCAAAAAATTACTTAGCAATTGGATTGCCAATCACAGTGTGTTGAAATCTTGCAAAGGACGAAGGCGCTGTCCTTTGATAATAAATGCCCGATAATAATTACAATCACATTACATCTCTCACATACACACACTCATCACACACATCACATCCACACAAACATCACACACATCACATGTCTGATTACATTGTAATTTCAATTTAAGTTGTGACATTGTTTTCTTCTTTGTATTGTTTGTATAATGCATTTAATTGTTTACGCCATCAATGGATAAACATGTTAAAGCCACCTCATATTAATTATAAGACCTTCATACTGTTTTACAAAATAAATATTATCTTACCTTGTCTCTTAAGCTTCTACTGTCGCACCCAAAGGAAGTCAGATCGGAACCAAGATACCAACGCCACCCTTGCCAAAATGTTACCAGCACCAAATAAGTACCTCAAGTCCTTTAAAAATTGAAAGTAATACAAGTGGCAACAGGTCAGTATACGTACAAATGCAGGCGACGTCGCGGGGCGGGTGCAGTTCGTATTGGAGAGAACAGAGCGCCCGCATCATCAAATTTTAATTGTTACAATGACGCCATTACTTATGTAGAATTAGGAGTGGATAGACGTGGCCGGTGGTGTAAACTGGATTTCTATTTACCAATGGTTTTATCAATAAACATAAAAAACTTTTTACAAAAAAAAAATATCCGACTTCAATACAGATCCAAAGACACCGACGTCTTTGGATCTGTATTTTAGTTGTATGCCACCGACTTCCGAAATTAAAGTTATTTTTAACTTTGTAGTGTTTTTTTGGAAGTCTGTATTTTTTTGTAAAAAGTTTTTTATTTTTCACTTTTTAGTGCCGAAAAAGAATTTTACAAATCGCTTCGTAAATGACGGAGTTATGCGCGAACAAAAAACGCAATGCAGAGTAAACGAAATGATCGTTAATGTCGACAATGTAGGTAAATTTTTAGATGTTTGTTGATTTTTCAAAAACCAGTTGTCCGATTTCGATAAAATTTTCATGGGACCATTTGGAAAGTATACCCTTTCCAACAAAAAATAATTTTTCAAATCGGTTGGCAAGCGACGGAGTTATGCGCGAACAAACATAAAAAATACAAACATCCGAATTGAGAACCTCCTCCTTTTCTAGAAGTCGGTTAAAAAAGAACACAGAAACGTTTGAGTTGAGTAACTCTACACATTTGAAAGCATAAACAAATTTTTATCATTATAGTAGCTAAAAAATTCGATACAAATAAGGTGACTATTGGCCATTTTCACGAATACTAGGAAAATGAACGCCTAAATGAAAGCGTACTGTTGTATTTTCAGCACTCGGCTCAGCGCCAAGAGTTGAAATTCCAACAGTGCAATAATATGTAGGCGTTTATTTAGGTATTTCCTAGTGATATTAAAAACGGGCATGTATCTACTGTCTATTTTTTTTATAATATTTTAATAGCCTGGTTGGTGGGACCTTTAAGCCAACTCTTTAATTAGTTACAAAATTTGTTTAAATAATGATGAAATTTATTATATACAATGCATGATAAATTATACCCCCGCCCGCCCGCTACCGTTGAGTTTCGCAAATGATTTTGCACTGTTTTGTTTCGTTTGAAATGCACGTTCACGAACACTTAATGGTTAATAATCCACCATTATTAAACACTAATATTCGGCTAAACACAAATTTTAGAAAATAAAACAAAACTACTAAACTTGACACTTCAGTTTCCCGCCAAGAACCCCTACTGTGTCTATGTCTAAGACAACCACAAATACTTTTTTTTTAAGGTACTTCTATCCACTTCCTAACTCTATGCCAAACTCATTTCACATGTATCCGTCAATTCGAGGGCAATTTTTTGAAGAATATAATAATGTTGATTAATTAATTATGGTGATTGTGGTAAAACAATGCGTCAGCGGTGAACGACTCCTCATAAAACATGGGGGCTGAGCAGGGGACTTGGTGTTTTAATAGCAGTGATGATTATTGACTATGTTTATTGGTACGACCAGTGGTAGCTACTATTTCATTACAATTTACTTTTTTTTTTACATACGTGACATAAGTAATCTTTTTTATTATTCGACATTATATACCTACAATTTTAATTTCAACTATTTATTAGTGACTTTTGTGGACAGGATGTTAATTCAAGTGTTAATTACAAGTTGTAATATCATGTCATTTGGTTTAAATAGGTTTCTGTAATACAGGTTTTTTCTAAAACCTACTGCAGGCACCAGCTCTCACAATGTGTAAGAACTACAAAACGATTGTGAGAGAAAATAAATAAACTTATTATTGTTATTATTTTAATAATATTTTATAGGTATCGATTCTTTTATATTTTGTGAATGTGAGAACGTTGTAGGCTTAATAGACTGCAGATTTGTAGACCATTTTCTATTGTGTTAAGTACCTGGTACTTGTTGACACATGCCTACACTGTCCTCCCATACCTTGTAATTTGAAAACATTATAAAAGTCTATTATTTTTAAAAGAGTAACCGTGGAGTTTGTTGCGCCTCTTCTCCATAGGAATCGACCAATTGGAACCGTGCACCTAGCTTCTGACGTTTCATACGGGCCCATGTAGGTTTATGTGAAATAAAATATTTTGATTTTGTTTAGGAATTTACTTAACTCCTAACATACAATTATTGATGGATTAATTATTAATAATTTTGATTCCTGTAAGTAGGTTAGCACAAACACCTTTACAGGTCATGTGTTTCCTATCTGATTTATTATGATAACAAAAAAAATGCTGTGATTGAATCGACAAAACTTGTGATAAAGTTTGACCTTCTATCATCTTTTACCTTAACATTTTACCATTGATTCTGGATCCCTTGCTATTCTTCGCTTTTGTGCTTATACACCAATTTCTTTTGTTTTTTACAGCAGCATATACTACGGTAACGCCTTTCAAACCTTACTACCCTACTACTGCTCACAGCGGGCATACAGCAACCTACGAGTTCAATATAATAATGCACTGAGAATAGCATTTAGTGTTATACTACGTCAGGGATGTTTGCGGATAACAACATTGATAGTTTTGCCACCATTATCAAAAAAAGATGCGCATCCCTGATGTCGCGTGTTCGCGGCATCACCAACAGTAGGTATTCTCAAGTGTGTTCGCAGATCGGTGGGATTCCCTGATGTTGCGGAGGTGGATGCAGCTCCACGCTGAAGTTTCAGTTTACTTGTTTGTTAAGTAAAATTTGTATTAACCATACGGACTTTGTCTGAAAATAAAAGTAATATATTATATTAAATTCTATTACAGCTACTTATTTTATAAATTCATACTAATCCACCAAACATAGTCAACATCCATAAGACAATATGAGGAAGCTTATCTCAAGCTAAAAACTCCTAAAAACAGATGTCGTAAGAGCACTCAATACATATAAACTCCAAAGATATCGAGCTATTGTGAAAGACTACCATTTCGGTAAGTACTTTGTGTGAGAGTAAATATTGAACAACAAACTTAAACATACGTTTGCGACAAACAAATATGATCTTTACACCGTTTAAAATAAGGCGTAAGTCATATGTAAGGTTACGATTGTAAGTGTGGTACAGAAATATTCAACCCTTATGAAACCGCGATGTGCATTTCGATAATAGTTAACAGAGTAGCGCCGACATAGAGGCAACAAACAGAGAATTTGATACAGAATGAAATACTGGCTCTCTCTTTTTTTTTTTGCTACGCACCTTCTACGGCGCGCACCCAACAACTTACAAAAGTTTCATCACAATCGGTCAAGCCACTTTCGAGTTTATGCGAGACTAACGCACGGCAATTGATTTTTATATAAATAGGTTGATAGCTTCATTGATTGATTCACTGACTAGAATCAGTTTTATTTTTTTGTAAATTTTGACGTTCAAAAGTGCCTCTTATGTGCCTATTTGAAATAAATGGTTTGACTTTGGCTTTGAATTTTCCAATATTTCAGTTATATAATTGGGGATAGCCGGAATAAAATAAGCCTCTGTTTAATTATTAGGTACCTATCCCAGAAAAAATATTAATTTCATTTAGTTCTAGTCCAAGACACCATAAAATAGAGGTAGGTACTTCATACGAGTACCAGTCAATAATTCCATTTAAAAATCATAACATAAACTTCACACCTGTTTTCCCCGAACGCTTTGTCAGAGGTTTAGTATCCATTATTTATTTTGTCTACTTTCACATAAAGTCAGGTAGGTACAAAACTTGCCATGTATTTAAACTCCATCGTAATATCTAAACACAAAACTCAAATCCTAGCACCTGTTAAGAAACCACTTAATTCCGACAATCATCACATCACTAGCAACGCCCATCAGAGGATATTAAGTAAATACCAACATTTGACCACCTGTGTGGTCTGACCACACTACACAATGGTTCGACCACAGAACACAAAACATTACGTGTAGCCTCTACATCTGGCACTACTCTGTGATAAAGATGGCGGCTATCAAAGATTTAGAGACATGGATTATTGAAATGCATTTCTTAGATTCTGCTGTTATATTGATATTGTTTTTAAGGTTATGGGTAACATAAGATGTTATGGTTAGATATAATAAACTAAAGTTTCAGGAACCAATGAAGAGTAAATATAAGCAGTTCGTAGACGAAAAAAATAAAATAAGAAGAACAACAGATTAAAATAAGAAAAGTTAAAAAGAAAAACATTTTGGTCTATGGATCTGTAGTGAAAGACATATTTGTATTTACAGCTCGAGATACTTGTGATGCTGTACTCATGATGTGGTGGAATGTTAAGCCAATCTGCAAGTTTCATAGAGGGGTTGACTGCCCAAGGTGCGCTGGTCGTCAATTAGGTTGGCTCTTCTAATGCACTGTTCCCATCCATCTTAAATGATAAGAACTTACTAACTCTTCAGAAACATAACATAACATCACGCCTGTAATCCCCGAAGGGTTAGGCAGAGGTGTACCTATAGTACACCCACGATTCACCAGTTATGTTTAAGTCCCATGTAATACGGGGCGAGCCTATTGCCATCAACGGGGCACAAATCCAGACTCCGGACTGGTAGTGAGAAATTCCTGGTGGAACAACCCAATAACATTTTGCCCGACTCGGGAATCGAACCCTGGACCTCGTGCTCGGCAGTAGCGCTAGCGACCATTAGACCAGCGAGGCAGTCTACTACTTTCAGAAAGAAATAATAATAATAGACCTAAGCCTTTCCTAATCATAAAATAATAATAATAGACCTAAGCCTTTCCTAATCATAAAATAATAATAATAGACCTAAGCCTTTCCTAATCATAAAATCCTGTACTTTTGATAAGGTCATGACCACGATACCTTAATCAGCAAACACATCTTTATTACATGGCCAAATAAATGTATCCAAAAATACATATATATTTGGCTAGAAATAACATAGACCGATATAGAAGCACAATAATTTTGATCTAACAGCAAGTATTAGCATACGACGATATACGTCAGTAATAAAGACTTCACGACTCATAAATAATTAATGTAAGAACAGAATTCTTATAACAGAAGACGGTAGCTGCTTTGATGTTGGGCTGTGGGGTTAGTGATAAGCTGAAGCGATTTTGTAAACCCATCTCGACACGTCACACTCACTTGTAGCGTCGAAGGACGCAAATGTTGGAACAGTAGAAACTGGAGGGCAGATAGGCAATCGCTCTATGTAAAATACATGGTACATCCGGTCCGACTGGAAGCCGACCCCAACATACATAGTTGGGAAAAGCCTAGGCATATTTCTGGTCAATCCCATGTCTCATAGAGAACTAGAGAACTGAAAATGATTATGATGATGATGGCCAATTCGAAGGTATATACAACTTTAAATTAAAATATTATTTAAAACAAACGAAAATAACCAGATACTTACCCATAATTATATAAAACAGGTTTGGCAATTTTGTATGAAAAATAACATCCACCAAATCACCACCTTTTTGTTGGTTTAAATATTTAAATCATCGTGTTTTTCAACCAGTTTTCGCATACTTTATTAGGTATTCCTCTATCAGTCACAGATGTTCTGCTTTTGGTGTTAAAAATTGACCATGACATATATTTAGAGAACTTCTACAGAACAAAGTCAGGATCTAATGAATTTGGGGAGTCAATTAATGTCATCGTTCCTTGAAAGTTACTGTTCGTAAAAATTCCTCTCAAAGTTTCGATTGTGTTTCATGCTTCATCTTATTGGAACCACGTGTTTTCTAGGTCTAACTAATTGATTTAATGAAATTTAAAAAACTTAAAAATATTGCTATTGCCAGTCGCAGTAACAACAGCACCAGCCTTGAGCCTACTCTTCAAGGAAGAATGGTCTAATTACTCCGCCAAAAATAATAAGGTGTCCTGCCTGGATCAACAAAGGTTTCTCTTCTCCACAATAGTGAAACAAAATTGCAAATCATCTGTGATCATAATGAGATTAGTTACCCGTACAATTTAAATTGTTGAAAAAAAATAGGGTCGTTTTTCAATCCGTTTAGAAGAAAAAAGTACGTTTATTTGCGCAAAGGGCAAGTGCGTTTATGACGCAAAGAAGGAACACAAATACAAAAACGAAATTGGTGGAAAATACACATCCACGCAAAACGGCCACCGCTCAGCATAATGCTGCGACCCAATGGAACATTAGAATAATTTTATTGACATTAGTGAGACTACTCTTGGGCATGGTCTTATAAATGGTCTATAAAGATTTTGACTTTTAAATTAATAGCGGATATCTAAGAACCGTAAAATTGAGTGCCAAATGAAAATGGTGGCCAAAAATAGTTGGATACATTTAAATTATCCACCCTATATTAGAACACTTACCTATGCTATGCTTCTGTACTTAACGTGATGCATTCTTTGTCAAAAATTTATTGAGAAAACTATTTTTTTGCGTTAATTAAGCAAAAATTACCTCATTGCTGATTATACCTGCATAAAGATGGAAAATGAAGTTCGCATCTTGGCGACAGATACAGAGATTGAGAGCAGTGGTGGCCCAGTCATAACGGCCGCGACTTACGAGTTGTAGGTCGTGGGTTTGAACCCAAGCAGGCACACCTGCTCTCAAAACGGTGAAGGAAAACATCGCAAGCAAACCGGCGTATCCCAGAACCAAAACTTCGAAGACATATATCTACGAACCTGCACTGGGGCCGCACTATCACAAATAGGAGGCCTGTGTCGCAGCAGTGGGAATATTATAGGCCAATTATCTTGCCAACAACGAATACTTCCATCACTCGGCTGATTAAATGCAGAATACACAAAGCAGTAACTTAAAAACTGATGTACATATTTCTCTTTTGCGATCGCACATTGATACCCATAGCACCTTCACTTCCCCGAATAAATAGACGTAGGTAGCTCACCAATGACGGTAATCTAATGGCTGCTTTCCAAGTATGGGATATAAACTGGGAATATCAATTGAAGGAGAAACCCGATTAGATATACATATCGAGCTGATATAAACCAAACCGAGGTGATAAATACACGCGTGTAAGAGACATCGACGCGCAGACATTTCCATCAATTCAGCACGATTCTAGAACCTTCAGCCTAGAAATTTTTGAAAATGCGGTAAAATTTTATGGAATAGCTGTTTTTAGGGTTCCGTAACTCAAAATTAAAACGGAACCCTTATAGGATCACTCGTGTGTCTGTCCGTTTGTCCGTCTGTCATAGCCGATTTGCTCCTGGACCGATTAAGTTGAAATTTGGTACACTCATCAATTTCTGTGACCCAAACATGCACGTCTAAAGTAAATAAATGAATTTTGAATATGGGAGTCACTGGGTGGAGTTATTAGAAAAAATAAAAAAAAACGTTTTGCAAACTGTACCATGTGACGAATCAAATAAAAGGACTTCTTGTGAGGATTTCAAATATATTATATTATGTTTTTTTTTTATAATTTTATAATAATTAGTTATAATGTTATTAAAGAAAACAGATGAAAATTTATCGTTATCCTTAACTCCGAACTGCTGAGCCTAAAATGTTGAAAAAAAAATACAGAGAATAGTTCTGTACTTATAGATTGCAAGAAACGTATATAAGAAGTATATAACCTTAAAATAACATGTTAAATCACTCACTATTGTGCGTACAAACTCACATTCGCAGTTGCAATGTATATAGAGAACCATGTTTTTCAACCACAATGTTAAGTTTGTTCTTGGGATAAATTCATCCCAACTACGGAACCCTTCATTGTGCGTGGTTCGACACGCACTTGGCCGGTTTTTTTTTATAACCGACGAAAAATTTCTACGGTTGGAAGTCTAGAATCATGCGCTGAATCCATGGTACAGTTTGCGCATCGATGTATGTCACCCTGACCTAAATATATACCAATTGAGGGAAAAGGTTGTTTCCTCTCATGTAGAGAAATACCAAGCATTGACCACCACTTAGACTTACTTTTGTCTTCCGTACGCTCAGTAATATCGCTAAGCCCATAATCCCCTATGGGATTCCACACCTCACTGCGCCTTACAGTTGTAGTCACAGCCTAGACTACTCCTAAACGTAAATACTTTCACTCCAAAGTGATGAGCACTAGATTCAGTTAAAAACAGTAACCTATTGCATAAAAAAAGATTTTCGAGCTAAAAGAAACGCGTTTAGCACTCAAAAATCGAACATCTTCGTCAGAAATTAAAGAAATAAAGGAGGAGGATGGAGGCTTTTGCCTTTGCCCAGTTGTGGGAAAACAAACGTTTACAAAAAAAAACAGATAAACATAATATAACCTCCTCCTTTTTGGAAGTCGGTTAAAATGAACTATTGCTATTGTTTACTTTGTGTAAACCAAATATTTTAAGACGAGCGCTATTCCTGCCGACAAACTGTCACGCAGTTTGGCAGGTTTATAAAATGTGTACAAGTGTTTGGTCCAAAATAAATGATTTTTTTTTTTTTTTTTTTTTTTTTTTTATTGAACTACGTGGGCCTCTATCCGCTAATATCTCATCCCCCATCCCACACAGTCCACCTATGCGCAGCCAGTAGTGGGTGACTATTGTCATCAACACGTGGCGGACATTGTCTGGGGAACAAGGGCGACGATGTATCAGAACTGGTTATGAACTGAGCTGGTTTGGGCAGATTGAATGATCCTTGTATTGTGTGGTATTACTTTGTTTGAAATTGAAGAAAAAGTTTGTTTCATACACATTTGATACTATTCAAATCTTGGAAGAGTGGTCTAGTGGACATGGATGGATAATCTAGGTATTAGACTGAACTGCTAACCAAACTAAAAGATTGACAAAAAAAACCAGCCAAGTGCGAGTCGGACCACGCACAATGAAGGGTTCCGTAGTTAGGATGAAATTATCCCTAAAAAAATCATAACATTGTAGTTGAAAAACATGTTCTCCCATACATCGATATACGCCACGGTCAATTTTCCAACTGAAAATTTAAATTTGTAATTGCAAAAAATGTTTTTTTTTATGTGATATAACTAAAAATTAACAATTTTCGGACTTTTTCCTTTACTTGTGCTATGAGACCTTGCTTCTGCCCAAATTTCATGATTCTAGGTCAACGGGAAGTACCCGTTTTGATTTATGTGCGAGATATTCATATTTTTTTTATGTGATAAAACTACAAATTTACAATTTTAGAACTTTTTCCTATACTTTTTCTGTAAGACCTTGCTTCTTGCCAAATTTCATGATTCTAGGTCAACGGGAAGTACCCTATAGGTTTTGATTTATTTGCGAGTATCGAAATAAGTCGCAATAATGTCGCTTATATCGCCGTATTTTTTTATTACGTTGACTTGGAAGCATGATTTTTTTAGAGCTTCATGAGAACATAGACTTACGTATTTGATATTAATTTCAACTTGATACCTTTACGCGTTCCTGAGAAAAATGGTCTTGACAGACTGACAGACAGACAGACAGACGGACAACGAACGGTAAAATATGGAGAACTTTTTTTTTATAAAAAAATACCATGTTTGCAAAGAAATAAATGATTTGATTTGAACGAAGTGATCATATAAGGGTTCCGTTTTTCCTTGTGAGGTACGGAACCTTAAAAATATTTCAGTTTCCATACGTAAATGCTACCTATGAAACATTCATGAATGTACAACTATGGTGAAGTTTAGACTACTTTCCGGAAGTATGAAACATATCAGTTAGGTAAGTGGTAATTATGTAAGGAATAAAGTGCTCTAAAAATCAAAACCAAATCAAATGTAATCAATTTATTTTGTGAACACATGGTACAGATGTTTTTAAAGAACAACCGTGAAATATTAAAGGATAAAAAAGAACCAATACTTTGCGTAATTTATTTGCTTTTAGGTCTGGTCATAGAAAAATAACCCCTACAATAACACAAAGTAAAATTTCAGAAATCCTTCTATCAACGTCCAAACGAACCCAATCCGGAATTCTGATTACAGAAATATAAAAACAAAAGGACAATTTACACTTCAAAAAACCTCGATTTTCTTTCGCGTTAATTAATTCTATTGAACGAGAAAGTCGAGAAACATTCGTAACCCTTTGATAGGCGCGTCAGAAAAAATAGGTGCCATTCGGAATTCGGAATGTTTAGGGTCCCGTACCCAAAAGATGCCAACGGGACCCATTACTAAGGCTCCACTGTCCGGCCGTCCATCCGCCCGTTCATCCGTCCGTCACAGGGCTGTATCTTTTGAACCGTAACAAGTCTAGACACTTGAAATTTTCACACTGTGTCCAGTATGGCCGATAAAGCAAAAAAAAAAAGTTATAAATTGAAGGGCCCCCTTCAATTTATAACTTTTTTTTTTGCAACAAACGAAAAAGTTTTTGCTCGATCGTGTTAAATATTGTACGGTTGTACGGAACCCGTCGTGCGCGATTCTGATTCCCACTTGGCTGCATTTTCATAAATCGTTTCGAACAAAAAAAAATGCTAATAAATCACTTGGAAATTAATAATTAATAAAGCAACACTCGGACGCGACGGGCCGCTAAAATCAAACGTAAATTCTGAGGAGTTATTTGCATAAGAAGGGATTTTTTCCGTTACCGTTTTTTCTGCTTTTTAGCGTTCACTTTCCGATTTCCGGAGTACGATTAGGGGGGATATGGTTGGGGTAAGTTTAAAAAGTTTTGCTAAAGAAACTTAGTACGTATTTATTAGCGATTTAAGGGTCCGCGTTTGGTTTATAAGTGGTTGCAAATGGTTAGCTAATATGTAAATGAGTCTCGTGGATACGTTCGTAAAACCATGAACTAAAATAAAAATAAATAAATTATAAGTTTATTGATTCAAAATATACATAGACACGGGTTGTATACTAGTTACATGCTAAGACTTAAACAACTAACAATGGACACAAGTGGGAAAAAAATAAAATAAAATAATTGTCTATAAAAACAAAAATTTAAATCCTGTCTCCTAAACTAGGGATGGCCTGTATCTTAGGAGACAGTGAACTGTCTGATTAACTACCGAATTTGCTGAGTGGCTAAATTTTTCACTAGGTAAGCAAGGCATAATTCGAATTTCTAGCTCGTGCTATCACTGAGTAAGGAAAATAATACTATTTTAGGGATTCTGCTGTCACTGTGATTATGGCAATCCCTATTTGTATGAGCACTGCGCTAACTGGTTATGAAGGCCTCTGGGTTTTATTTAAATAAACAAATGTCCGCTGCTAAAAGAGTTTAATTCCAAAATTACCCCAAGGAGAACCTTCCGACCGAGCTAGTGCGCAGTTACTGCCCGCCGTCCATACGTCACGCTCACATATACATTTCTGCTTACCTTGCATTCAGTCGTGCACGCTTACATGTGTCCCTACACTATTAATTGGATTTTATTTTATTTTACAATTACAACAATACCAATACATCTCAAAAAAATAAAATTCCACAATATTTTAAAAAGTCAAATAGAACGTCCACAACAATTTGCTTTAACCCTTCCTCGACGGAGGGTATCGGAGGGATCGGAACAGATGTTTTTAATATCGGAGAGACACCCCTTAGCCACTGTTTACATTCAGCCATTGTAGCTCCGTCTTAACTCCGATATTCAAAGGTTTTGATTGTACAAGCAATACGTTTGTTTAAAAAATATTTGTGATGCGTCAGGTAGATCCAGGTGAGTTGAGAGAATCATTGTGTGTTAGCAAATAACCCCCAGTTATAAGGATGGATGGATAGAATATATGCTTATCTTCCAAAAAATATCACAACTATAAGCAAATTAAGCTAACTCGGCATACAGATTTCTGAACTGAGCGTAGATATATTTATTTATTTATTTTATTATTTATGTACACACAGTAAAATACGACATATATCTCTTGGATCAACCAGTTAAATCTACATTACGTCCCATTTAAGGTACATTTTAAGACATAACGTTCAACGGTGGACAGAACACATCATCACGTTACGCCAATATCCTACAAAGAGGTAGGCAGACGTATACAGGACACTCTCAAACATAATGTATTCGAACATACATTATGTTCAAGTTTCATGTAAGTAATAAGTACCTTCCAGGTTGTTACTGAAAAATACCTAATATAAAAATCGAATAACACTTTGCCAGGCTTAGAATCAGCACTTTTCAAACGACAGAATTACATAAGACAGTCATAATCAAAATCAAAATACTTTATTTCACATAAACCTACATGGGCACTTATGAAACGTCAAAAGCTAGGTGCACGGTTCCAATTGGTCGTTTTCTATGGAGAAGAGCCGGCAAGAAACTCCACGGTTACTCTTTTAAAAATAATTGGCTTTACAATGTTTTCAAGCAAAAGCGTTAATAGGTATGAGAGGACAGTGTAGGCCCGTCAAAAGTACCAGGTAATAGGTAATACGGGCTGGTGTCCGCAACTCAATGCGTGGATTTTGCGTACGGTTG
The DNA here is from genome assembly GCA_963921375.1 of Tiliacea citrago. NCBI lineage: Eukaryota > Metazoa > Arthropoda > Insecta > Lepidoptera > Noctuidae > Tiliacea > Tiliacea citrago. The sequence continues at coordinate 22,843,269 of OY992800.1, forward strand.
GGAAAATCGGTTATGCGATCCACCCCAGCTCCTCAAGGAAGGCCAGCAACGCAAATGGCAATAAAATCACGTTTGTTGTATGGGAGCCCCCCTTAAATATTTGTTTTATTTTAATTTAATTATTTATTCTTAAAGTGAATATATAACTAAATATTCTGTGAATATTTCAAGCGGCTACCTATTGCCGTTATCAATATCGAGCAAAAACGAGCAAAAAAAGAACACGTTTGTTATATGGGACAAATATTTATTTTATTCTTTTTTTTCGTATTTGTTGTTATAGCGGCAACAGAAATACATCATCTGTGAAAATGTCACTGTCTAACTATCACGGTTCATGAGATACAGCATGGTGATAGTCGGACAGACAGACATACAGACGGCGGATCCTTATTAATACTCGTAGGGTTCCCGTTTTACCCTTTGGGTACGGAACCCTAAAAATTAAATTAAATTAAACATCGTAATTTGCGAGCAGTTAATAGACATTTACATATTTTTGCCGTAAATGAGGTACCAGGGAAGCCACATGTGCAGAAGGAATTAATGCCAAACTTCCTTGTCTTCAACGTAGTCTTTAATCTTATAATATACTTTTTTGATAAGGACAGGTTTGATATCTGCCAAAATTCAGCAATATTTAGCTACACTGAGGAAGATCTCAAAGTTAGCACAGCAAAGATCCAGTTATTACCAAAAGTAAGCTACAATTACGGTTCTGAACGAAATTAAGAAAACTCCATTAATCTAGACTTGCCCAATGACAATAACAATGATGTTCAAATAATACAATTTGCTAACCGACCTGCAATTATATGAAGTGGTGTAAACCATGAGAGGAAGCGGTAGCGGTTATGGCAGACAGTGCCCAACGGCATTAAAGTGGCCAAGTCTAAGTACCATGCAAATCGGTGCTCTGATTAAAATAACTCTTCATTTAGGTGTATAAACGTGTAAATAAATAAGGCAGACAGAAAGTATCAAAATTAAATGAAAAAAAGAAATCTGGTCCTTATTTTTCTGAAAAGCATTCAACTCTGATGTCAACACTTATGACAGCTAACTTATAGGTACCCCACCTATACCTAGCCTACCTATACCTAGGTTTCATTACTTTTAGTCCACTAATCACAATTAAGTTCGCGAGCACATTCGTAAGAAGCTGGCAGTATCATCACAACGGTAAAGTTTTCCCATTGTTTGTTTGGTTTATAGGTATTTTCGTGTGTATATGTATTTATTTGGTCTTATATTTATGTATAATTAGGTATATATATATATTATTTTTAAAGTTTTTAATAGGTATTTGTATATATATATCCTTATATTTAAATAAATATTGACTTCACAACTTTTGTTATTGCACCTACCACTGGTTGTCTCTGCATCACCCAAAGGTTGACTGGTAGAAAATGCCTATGGCATTAAGTCCGCCTCTGTGCATTTTTTTTTGTGCTTAAAGTATTAAATAAATAAATAATAATAAATAAATAAATAGCTAACACAAGATTCGATAATAGCTTTCCCGGTCCAAGACATTATCAGGCTTCCAGAACCTTTTGATTAAACTACAGAACCTTTAAAGCGTCATTGACATTGTTGGACACAAATTCAATCTTAGAAAAAAAACCGGCCGAGTGCGTGTCGGACCACGCACAATGAAGGGTTCCGTAATTGGGATGAATTTATCCCAAGAACAAACTTAATATTGTAGTTGAAAAACATGTTCACTCATACATTCCAACTACAAATGGTTGTACGCACAATATTGAGAGATTTACCATGTTATTTTAAGACCGATTTTCTTATAGGTTTTCCTGTAATCTATAAGTATAGAAATTCTGTATTTTTTCCAAAATTTTAGGCTCAGGTGTTTCGGAGATACAATATTGTTACAGTGGTAGGTACATTTGAATGGTCAATTTTCATCTATTTTCTTAAACAAATTTAAAAGTATGTATTTTAAAATTATAAAAAATTAGTATACCTACCTGAAATCCTTACGGCAATCCCTTTTATTTGATATATGTTACACGGTACTGAGAACTTTTTCTTTTTTTCTTATTTGACCCCAAAAGTGACCCCCATATTCAAAGTTTATTTATTTACGTTATATGTCCGTGTTTGGGTCACAGAAATTCATATGTGTACCAAATTTCAACATAATCGGTCCAGTAGATTCGGAGAAAGTTAGCTGTGACAGATGGACAGACCGACAGACAGACAGACACACGAGTGATCCTATAAGGATTCCGTTTTTTCATTTTGAGGTACGGAACCCAAAAAAAGGGAAATCTACATTTATATCTGTATTTTATATGGTGTGCCTACATGGTGTACATACTAAAGAGTATTTCATTGTATTCTATTCAAATGCATTGAAAGTCTAAATTTCGTTGAACGGGACAGAAATTCAATCTTCTGAAATTCAAAACCTTTCCTTTATAAGTATAGACAAAACACAAAACTGTCTTTTTACAACAAAAATACTATATTTTTTGTAACCTAAGTCAGTCATCATTATCATCATTTCAGCCGAAAGACGTCCACTGCTGGAAATAGGCCTCCCCAATATTTGCCATAATCGCCACGCTTGGCAGGCGGATTGGCTATCGCAGTATGGTGTTAAAATGCATAGAGAACGCTGCTGCCCATTCTCTAGTAAGTCCATTAGTCGCCTTTTACGACACCCACGGGAAGAAATAGGATGGTGCTATTCTTTACGTCCGGCACCACACGGCACCTAAGTACCTACATACATTTTCTAATCAACACAGTAGTTGCGTCTATTTTCCTATTTTTGTTGTATAGTTATTAAAAATAAATATTTGTAGAAAATTTTCCTATAAAAATGAAGTTTTCCGAAAATCTACTTTTCGCCTTTTCCCGCTACCCGCTCTATCCGCGCTCTTCGGATGTCGCCACATTGCTTTCGTGAGCGTCGAGCTATAATAATTGCGTTCGCACGATCGACTCAGGCGCAATTATTTTGTCACAATTTTCATGAATCTTAATTTCTTCTTTTGTTTTCGATGTAATTTTGAATAGATTGGGATGGAAAGATTTGTTTGTAAGTAATTTATGAAACAATACCTACTATATATATGATCTACTTAGACGAGGAAACCACCGTCTTAGTTTTTATGTGACGTAAACCAGATCTTGTAGATACCAGTAGGCAAAGATGCATCATTCATATTTACCTATATACCCATCATTATTCTCCCGCCCTGAAGGCTCCGGTACACAGGTACAACGCGATTCTAGTAGAACAATTTCTATGAAAACTGCATCAAAATTGTTCTACTAGAATCGCGTCGCATCGCCTGTCTGCGGGAGCCTCTATCCCAATTTATTTATGGTCGGCACATGCCTTTTCCTTCCATACCTCTCTATTAGTCGTCATCTCGGTAGTCACTCCCTTTCTAGCCATATCATCTTTCACACAGTCCATCCATCGTTTCTTTGGTCTTCCGCTACTCTTATAGCCACGACATTCATACTTATAATTTTCCTCACGACATTTTCCCAGACCCTTAGTAATATTATAAATGGGAAGTAACTCTGTCGGTTTTTCTGTGACTTGATTTGGATGACACACGGATAGGCCATGACCTGAGTTAGGTTATAGGATACTTTTCGTACGTTCCCGTGGTCCGTGTGATGCCGGACGTAAAGAATAGCACCACGCTATCTCATCCCGTGGGTGTCGTAAAAGGCGACTAAGGAACTTACTAGAGAATGGGCAGCAGCGCTCACGATGCATTTTAACATCGTACTGCGATCGCCAACCCGCCTGCCAAGCATCGCGATTATGGCACCCCCCCCCCCCCTTTGGGGGAGGCCATATCCATCAGTGGACGTCTTTCGGCTGAAAAGATGACGTTCTCGTGGTAATTTACAACCTTCAAGCGAGCGAGTCCGCGGCAAAAACTATAGTCTTCAATAACCCGAATCAGAATTTAACATCATTTAATGTTAAAAGAGTTGATTCAATATCGAAAGACAACATGAAACGCCAAAGTACGCACAATTTCTTATAGTATCTTCCTACAAAGGTATCTATCTATCCTACGTAACATAATAATATTATGGTGAAAATACACGAGATATTTTCAACTTTGCCTTCCAACCCCTTGACGCGATGCATTGCCTACGTCATGACATACAACCTACACCACATACATATTGCTTAGAATCAAGTTTTTCTAACTGAACAGACAGCTGTGCTGTTGCGCCACTTCTTCTTCCCAGCTAATCCACTAGGAAGTGGTAAAGGGGCGGGCGTTCTGAGGGACAATCCTATGTAATTTTGACATTCGAAAAGTGCTGATTCTCAGTCTAGTTTAAATAAATGACTTTTGATTTGATTTGATTTGATAGGCGGTGGTAACCACTGTCCACAAGGCGGGCCGTCGGGCCTGTCTAAAGTAATAATTATGTTTCTTTGGCACAGCTACACAAATCGTAAAATAATACCTATTAATTACTATTGTAAAAAATAAATTGTAGTATCAAAGAATTAATACTCCATTCGGAGAAAAGTACTTCACAATTCGAAAAACAAAAATTGTATACGCTACCAACCTTAGTTTCAATAAATCAATCGTTTAATTGAAGCCTGTAAAGCATTGTCTATCACAAAAAACAATTTCCTTTTAAAACATTCTCAACACCATAATCTAAAGAACACAATCTTTTCAAAATAGTTTATAGGTACAAACAACCAAAATAAAACCGAAATATATGTTTTTACACAACAACTCACATCTAACTTTCAAAACTAAGTAAATTCACCATCTTTAAGAACCATACAACTTCTACTAATGGTTTCATCCATCCCTTCGGTCGCAACCTTCGGAAAATGTAGGGAAAATTAGGAAAAGCGCCGCTCAACGCCATCTAGCGGCGAGGGGAACGCAACTGACTTATTACAATTTTCTTCGCACGGGACTGAGGTAAGGATATTTTGGTTTGAATTTAAAAGTAAGATAGGTTTGTTTTAATTGAAGGCTTCGATTCTCACTGCTTGTATAAAATTAAATTATAATATTATTATTATTTTATTTCTTTCCCAAAATTAGTTTTTTTGAGGCAAATAGTAGAATTACGAAAATAAAGAATCCTATAAAAAAAAAATGTAGTTAGGTAAGTTAGATATAAAATAAAGTAGAAGGACGTATAATTTAATAATGTAATTAACTATACTTTAATTGCAGTAGTAATTCTTTATTTATTTGACAACTTAACATTTTTCTGTCATCGCCAAAAAGTAAGGTAAAAGCACCAATTATTGGCCCTGTTAAAGATTAATACTCAAACGAAACACGAATGAACCTAGTAACCGAATTTCGGGTGGCGCGAAACAAAAACTGACCTACATCGGCGCCCTACGGAGTTCACCCACCCCTGCCGACGATGAGACGATCACCCTACGCGTCTTGCCCTTACAGTTGTGTTCATGCACTTTCAATTATTTCAAGGTGATGCCCGATACCGGATCCCCCTTTCTTATTCTTTTTTAACCGCCAATATTGACAGTGCAATAAAAATCAAGCGTCATGTTTTTTTAATCGTCAGACATTAGCAAAAAGTGCAGAAAAATATTGATGTACAGTAGAGAGCACGTATGATAATGTAGCAGCACCCAAGGCGTGGACCTTTGATCAATACATTTTTAACAGACAGAAAAAATCAGGTAGGCGTGTTTGTTGTGGTCACAAGTGGAAGCAGCAGAGTAAATGTAAACAAATGAATAGCAACACAAACAGCCGCCGAGCGGTCCAAGAAGCGGGCAGTCGATCGCGCCGCAAAAAAGCGCATCCTATTATCGACTACAACAAAAGGACTTGTGCAGTGATACCTAAGTACACATCTCGATTCATCGTCTCGACTCGATCCGCCGAACCGATCCTATTGGCGCGCCCCACTGTCGCCGCGCGGGAAAGGGACGAGAAGCGCGGAACAGAGCGCGAGTGATAAAGAGGGAGACGGTCATCTTAGCTACCGAGTGGCGTCCCACTGGGCGGGGCCGCGCCAAGGAGTGAGCCTCAGATGCGCGTAGAGTTGGTGGGGCTTCGTCCGAAGGATCGCACTGCAGTCGTGTGTCGCGCCAACGACGCGCGCCCGCCGCCACGCCGCGCTCCGCGATCAGGATCACCTTACGTAATAATAACTAATCGGATCGAAACCGTTTGTCCGATAATCGATTGTGATTGTAAACTGTCGATAATCTCACACTGATTTCTTATTAATTTAATTTTTTTCTTCGGTACCGGCTGTTTGTGAACTTGAGTTTTGTGTACACTGTGTCATGTTTTTGTTTTGTTTTCGCTCGGACTTAAGATTATTTTTGGGCGTAGCTGACTGTGTTTCACTGTTATAATTTAGTAGCAATATTGTTACTAGTGCGTGTGATAACGAACAACAATTTTGAAAAACAGTTCTTGTGAAGTATTTTGACTTAGAAGTGTTATGTGGACGTATGTACATTGAAAATAATTGTGATATTACAAGTCTCGTCTGAGAACACACGTAAGTGTTAGTACATTAAGTGTTTTTACTTGTTTTAATTAGAGGGAGTGTGATTTTTATAGTGACTTGTAAAGTTATTCAAAAAAAAACCAGTGTCAATGAAAAAATCTTATAAGACTGGCATAGTTGTCTCACTGTCACAACATTGTTTCTAAGTTCCAACAAGATTGAGGCCAACTGGACACCACAATAATTTACAACAAAACGTACAAAATATTAAAGCAGCCGGTCAAATCCAATTAGCGGAAAAAAAACATTTTTACCCAGACCTGGAAAAACTATATGATCATGCAGCCACACATTAAATTAAAACTAAAACTCTGAACAATAAATTAGTTAAACGAATAATAAAAAATTGCTCAACACATCGTCGAAGAATGCATTTCTCATTAAAAAATAAAAAGCTGGAAATAGAGCACAGAGTGGAGTCGATCGGTAAATCAAATGATCAATTGCAATCGAAAGTTTAATTATCTGTGGCGCGTCGCGACGGTATCTTGCCGGCGAGCGACGATTCGGATGATTCTGTGATTGATTGGACGATTGTTGGTGCTCTCACCTTACAATCTTCTTTCGTAGATTTAGTGGGTTCAATTTGAAGAGGCTTAAGGACTTAAATTGTACTCCTGTGTTGTTTAAATTCTATTTTAATTGAGTGGTCAAGTAGAGAAATGGTTTGGAAAAGCCGGCTTTTGAAGTGCCTAAGTGTTGGTTAGATTTTGTGCTAGAATATTTTTATATCTTGATTTCAATAAGGTCACTTATTGAAATCAAGATATAAAAATATTCTCAGTTCATGTATTTTTGTAAAAGTATTTTTAATCATATAGGTAGCCAAAAAAAAATTTTTTCGAGAAACCTTTTCCCAAAACGAAAATTAATGCGCTATTGCTAAATTTTATACTGCCTAGCCTGAAATAATAAATTCTACAATAAACTTATAGACAATAGTTACTTTTGTCTATTTTATTTGACTGTGTCCAGTTGGTTTAAATAATATTAATACCTTAGAACGGTAGTTAACTAATGAAGTAATGACTCATAAATAAGAAATCTAAACTAAGAAAAAAGTAACAAGTTACCTACTTACCTACGTATTATATTTTTTATATAACCTCAAGACAATGAATTATTATTATATTCACACAATGAAAATATTGATTTTCAAAAATTCGCAAAAAATACCCTATTTTATTTTAATTAATCAAAATAATAAAAAAAGATAATGTACAAGAGTAGGTGAAATTAAATGATTCTGACACAGATGGTGTCCGCGGTCGTTGACCCCAGGAGTTTTACCTACTGTTGAGTTAAACAGAACTTTTTCCGGCTTTTAATTATTATTATAATTATAATGTCGATATCATAATAATTATCATTTTAGGACATCATTATTTTAGGTGACCACTTTTAATACAAATTTACATAAAATATTTTAAAGAAATTAGGTATATTATTTGGCTTGAATTGAAAGATAAAAATAACTAGGTACATATTCCGGTCCGATTACATCAGGTAACATTATGCATGGTGTTAAAATGCAAAAAACGCAATATTCAAATAGCCCTTCGTATAATAAACGAATAATGAATATTGAATAAAGCTTCATACCTACAAGTGTTTTTCCAACTAGATCGATTACTGTTTATACTAATTAGAATGCCGACAAAAAACTAATCGATTCTAAACAGTATCGATTAACAGTGAATAGAATAACGCGAAATACGTGATAATGTGAGATTTTTCCATTGTTGTCGTGGAATGACTTGTTTTTTTCTCTGTGAGAGAATAATTTTTATTGCTACGTTTCAATGTATTGCGTACGACTATTTTAATTTCAATTAGAATAAAGAATACATTTTTAATTAAGAATTAATTCAACAATTTGATAAATATCTAAGATTGTTTAATTTTCAATTGTTAATTTTGATTTCTGCATGTTTATGTGAAAAAATTGAATTGATACTAAATTTTATATGGCTTTAGTTAATTAGGTGTTTATTTAATAAAATTAATTTTGTGATAAAATGTCGAGCTGTTATTATTGAAATATAAAAATAATAATTAGAAATCGCTATCGATGAGACGACGTTATTTTTTAATATTTTTGCGATAGTATCTATTAATAATAGAAATGTTATTTGTAAAACCCACTGTGGGATAAGTTCTTACTTTTTTTGAACTAGTTACCTAATATATAATAGATAAATAGAATACCTACTCTTTATTATGTAGTACCTACCATACACATTACAGCCATAAATAATAGATTTGTAAGTAAGATGTAACAACTTAATACTGATATATAGATATATTGGGATAACAGATTAGTAATCCTTAAAAGGGAAATGCAAAAAATATTTTACGCTTTTAATTAAATCCGGTAATTTAGTAGAGCTTTTAAGAAAGCTATAATTTTAGCCTCAGTTTTTAGTTGAAAAAAACTGAAGACACGGATTATTTTCTAAATAGGAAAAAACTGCCGGTTCCGTTTATAAAATAGAATTAAGTAACAACTAAATACTAGTCTAAAAATCAGTACTGAGTTAATATTAATTTTTAATAAAAAAAAAATACTAGCATTAATTATTTTGGCTGAAAACAATCACACTTCCTACACTAGATAATAAGCCCGTCATACTTACTTTGCATTAGTTTTTATAATAAGCACTAAATTATATGTGTTGTTTAGGTGTCTTTAATTATTCTAAGATTTTGACCACCATCTTCTTCCCAAGATTCATTATCCAAATCATAAAATCACCGAAATGTCTGATGACTATGTTCAGCAGTACACCTATATTTTTACAGTGTAATAAGTTTACACGCTAAAATAATTATGTATGATTTATACTGTATAAATTAAATTAATTGAATTATTTTTAATTAATTATAAATTAAATTAATTTAATTTATACTAAACTTGAAAATAATAGCATGCGGTGCCATGAAGTTTTAAAACATTGACCGAAAATGTTTATTTGTGTAAGTAAGGAGATCTACTTACAGAAATAAAAATCATTTAATTTCATGTACTTAACTTAGTTGCATTTATACAAGTACATCCAATAAGTTAAGTACGTGAAATTATATAACTTAGCCTAACAAAGTCAACAACGGCAAAGTTAACTACCTACAAATAATTTGTGCCGTTATCATTCCGTGTTCAATTTATCGTCATTTTTTTTTAATAAGTAACTTCAAATTCGTTAACATAACTTATTTAATATACCTAACTGCAAAATATATCGACAAACAGAACCACTAAGAACTTGTCTCTGCTTTTTTGTACCCGTCCATGTAATTTTTATGTCAATAAGAGAACAAAAAACAATAACAACATTTATTTATAAATATAAAGAAAAGGAAGAAACTACATTTATATGCGGTATATATAGATATTAAACGTCGAAAGAATTCAGCCATTTAATTAAGGTGAATACCCCTAATAGCGTCTGTTCTTTGAAATTATTACCGATGCAAGGAAATATCAATAACATAGCTTGCTAATACAGAATACTTTGTAACACAATGTAGCATAAACTTTGATCTAAATAACGATGATACCCGAACCATGTGTTGTAATCGTTTGAACACTGTTTCAAACGTTGTGAAGAAATTTATTGATGTAGGGGACATACATACAAACATTCTTACTATACGAAGTAATAGTAATTGACCGCGATTTTGTTAGTAAAGAAACTTTGATCCCTATTTGACCTGCCATTAAGGGGTTGAGTATCGAAAAACCCTTTCTTAGTGTTAGTATATGGGCACCCTAAAAAATATGTCTTAAATATTTTTTATGTGGGTAAATATGTGTTTGTCACGGAACTTTTTGAACCTCACAATTAAATAGAAAGTTCAATATAGATTTATACAATGTTATAATAAGGGTTCCATACGAAAGACTATGGGCAACGTCCTCTGGTCTAATAACAAACTGCTATCGCAAATCCGTCTTCCGAACCTGTCCTTCATGTAGCTGCTCGCTCTTGTCCTCAGTGGTCGTTCACGTGTTAGTATTAATTAATAATTATATACTATCCTTATTCCAAACTTAATATTATAAAGATACGATTAACTCTGTCTGTCTACCTGTTACCTTTTGACGACTAAAAGGCTGAACGAATTTAGATGAAATTTAGCACACGAATAGACCATGAAAAGCCAATTTCAAATATGATGATCACACACATAAAAAAGAAAGAAAAATATTTTATTTGGGACACGCACAAGAAATACAAATATAATATTTTAACTATATAACAATATCCAAAAGTAAAAACAATCAAGACTGTCTTGTGCGATGCCATAAAGGCTGCTATCTCAGCATAATGCTGCGATATTTAAAAAATAAATACCGCAGCTCTGGTATTCTGATAGATCACATCATCATAATATCTATCCTTCAAAACTTTTGTTTATTCTCTTTTGTTTGTTGCAGTTGTTTGCAACTAAAGAAACCAATTATCACTGACTTCCAATTGTTAAATATTCATAAACTTAATTTTATCATTTCTATGAAGTTAGTTACTGAGCCACATCAATGTATTCTCAAATGCCAATCAAATAAGTTCCTAGTACTACTTATTTGCTGATCATAGGTAGAGATAGCAAATAGCGGGTGCTGCCACACGGCGTGGGACACGCTCTGCCGAGGTGCTCCCATATTGTTCGATTTCTGACGTCATTATTAGTGTTACTTATACAGGGTGTGACTGATACGTTAGTTTGTGAACAAGTATTTATAGACAAGGAATTATATAGATTCCGATGGTGGTTATTGCCAGATACAAATATAAATTTTTTGATTGATAATTAGATAAATTACTTTGATTCTAAAACAGAAAAAAAAAGGTTTAAAATAAAAAATGGGGTAGATTTCGTCATGTCATTTGGATATGGTACAGCCAATAATCATAATGATAGTTATATTCAATGCATTAGAGTACAAATTATAATGAATAATAAGTATAGATTATAAGTAATGAGACAAAGGGTGTAACTAGTCATTTAATAAGGAAAGAAAATAGATGACTGCTTCGCTATTAATTAATATAACTATAATTAGGAGACTCAATCAACTTTAGAATCGCTAATCATAATTTATTAAACATTAAGGGGTTTATTTATAAACGTGGCTTAAAGTTAAGGAATGAGTAGCGACTGTTTAACCATACATTTTTGAAGATTAAACATCTCTTAGGTAACTTAAAGCAACGTTTATAAATAAAGGGCCTAAAGACTGCACAATGTTAATAGAAGAGCTGTTTAAAAAAAAATAGCCTGTCAACAATACGTCAAAAATTATTACATTTGTAATTAGTTCCTTGTTCCGCCACGTGCCAAAATGTAATGGATACTCTATATTTACCTTTACTAATTACTCTTAACTATATCACAAATAAAATAAAAACGGCACGTATTTAATCAAACCTCTAATAATTCCTATTTTGCGCTCTTAAAAATATTATTGAACACTCTAATATAATGATTGTGAGACTCAAATACTTCCTTTTTTGGGGCCAGAAAGTTAAATAGAGGCTCAATTTGTTATTTAAAAAAAGTGTGCATTATTAGAAGCACAAAATTTTTTTTAGTAGTAGTTAAGTATTTCCCAGTGAAAACGTCTCATTTATACTGAATTAAATTTTCCAATGTCGGTTCCGAAAACAAAACAAATTGGCCATTTTGGAAAATATCCTTCATCAATTACCTAAAAACCAGCCAAGTGCATGTCGGACCACGCACAATGAAGGGTTCCGTAGTTGGGATGAATTTATCCCAAAAACAAACTTAACATTGTAGTTTAAAAACATGTCCCATACATCGATATACGTCACGTTCAATTCTCCAACTGCAAATGTAAGTTGGTTGACTATTACTCGTTAACTCGTAAAGCCTACTTAGCTGTGATAGTTTTCCTTTTAATTTCTACTGCCATAATTTTTTTCACATATCCTAAAACAACCATTTAGTTGGCAGGGGAGGGACACTTGACTCTAGCAAAATTTGGCACTTTAAAGCTTAATATTATACAAACAGACCACTGAATCGAAAAATAGTCTGCACAGACTCGCAATATTTTTGAACGACCTATCCAACGATACCCCATATTATGGGATAGACCAGAAAACAATATCATCCCCACTTAATTTTACCACTTTGTCTGCTTGATTAATATGTATACCCATGCCAAGTTACAGCTTTTTAGCTTTCTAGTACTAAAAGTCTCAGAGCTAAGCTGGGGACAGACAGACAAACGGACGTGGCGAAACAATAAGGGTTCCTTGTTGACTACGGAACCCTAAAAACAGACGTTTTACAGGAATTTGAAGTAATAAAACTACCAAAATTATGTCCATGAAATACGTAATCGTTTAAATAAACAAATATTTGAACGTTACAGTCGGGTTTTGAACGTAAATGCGCAATCAAATACGTATATTATTAGGTAGATACGGAGATACGCAATTATTACGGATTCCAATACGCATTTAAGTAAATATTTGTAAAAGCCGTTAAAATATTATTTATTTTTAATGATAACCCAGCTACTGATCAGTGCAGAGATCAAAATAAATAAATTCTAATCGTTAGGTATGCGGTTCAAGCAAAAATCTAGTAAAAACTATTTTCATAATGATTTAACAAAAAAAGATTAATTCATTAAAAAAAAACTTTGTAATGATATGTTTCTTCTTTCGCAATGGACCAACATCCTGTATACACCCAGCGTCCAATATTGTTTACTTTAAGTTTATCTGCAGGACGGTAAACCGAGCCGCCGCCACTCGACTCCTGCGCAGATCGATAAATATAAGAGATCTATAGATCTAACACAGGATGTCTGTGGGAAGAAAGAAGAGATCGACATTTTTATTGGCACTTATAATTGGCTATTGTTGTGAAGTTATCTATTTAATAAAATATGTTAAGAACAGAGTTGAGAGAATTAAGATGTTTTAACTGCGATAGATTTGTATCTGTTTACAATCTAGTATTAGATCTAATGAAGTTTTATTACTATAGTAGGTACTGCCTCGTTGGTCCTGGGTTCGACTCCCGGGTCAGGCAAAGCGTTACTTATTGGGTTTTTCCATCAGGAATTATTCAGTAGCAGTCCGGAGTCTGGATGATGTGCCCGGTTGATGACAATAGGCTCGCCCCTATTACATGGGACTTAAACATAACTGGCGAAATGTGGGTGTAGTGTGGGTACACCTCTGCCTAACCCTTCGGTGATACAGGCGTGATATTATGTAGGTACAAAGAATCTTGTAGTTAGTTTAAATAATTATGAACTTGACTGCTTGCGTTGTACCTAATGGTTGATCTGATTATCTTCATCCTCATCACTCTCCTGCCCCTATCCCAATTTATTTGGTGTCACCGCAAGATGTCTTGTTTTTCCATACTTCTCTAGAGGGTTAAATTAAATTAGCTAGCGAAACTCCGTAAACATGATAAAACCAAAAATAAATTAATTTGAAGAGTTTTTTTTTTGAGGTCATCAAACGCAGGTAGTGTAGTCACTTGAGATTTGTATTTTTTTTTGTTTAGGTAAACTTCACAGACGTGATAGGTAAAGGTAAGAAAAAAACATATTTCCTCAACTTCAAGCAACATCACAACAAGCGGTCTATGAGCCCATAAAAAAACAATATGTTTTAGTTGATTGTGTTAAGATATCGATATTCGATACCCATCCCAGAGTTTTGCTAGCTAATCTAATTTGACCCTGTATTACTCGTCATCTCAGTAGTTACCTCCTTTCTAGCCATATCATCTTTCACACAGTCCATCCATCGTTTATTTTGTCTTCCTCTACTTGTATCTTCTTATTACATGGAAAAAGGGAATAAAATCTTATTCATAAATGGCACAACTCTAAAAATATAATTCAATAGATTTTCTTAAACTGCTACTAACTAGAGCGACGGTGGCCCAGTGGTACCGACCGGGACTTACGAGTTGTAGGTCGTAAGTTCGAACCCAGACTGGCGCTTTAATTTGGGTAAATTATTTCGTAACCACTGCTCTCAAAACGGTGAAGGAAAACATCGTGAGAAAACCGGCATAACCTAGAACCAATAATTCGAAGACATGTGACATCCACCAACCCGCACTGGGCCCCCGTGGTGGATTACGGCCCACTCCCTCTCACACAAAGGAGGGCTGTGTCCCAGCAGTGGGAACATTATAGGCTGATTATATGCTACTATAAAAATTATGTTGATTATCAAACCTTCTGTATGAGAAGAATAACTTTTTACCTATATGAGAGCGATAAATATTTGAATTTAATTTGCATGGCTAATTTTGCAATGAAACAATTACCTACAGGGTGATGTTTTAAAAAAAATGTTTTTTTCCACTCATTTTGATTAAACGTCAAATAAAAAGGCATGAAGAACAGCCAAGACAACAAACAACAAATTGTTATTGCAAGCTCTCAATTATTGGAATTGTTCTAGTAAAAACAAAGTATCAATAACAGTTCTATAAAAATAACAAGCTAGTCTTAAGGAAATTAAAATGTTTACGAATTAAAAACTCTTTGGTATCACATTTCGCTAATCATCACCTTCTTATCGTCTTGATGTATTGACATATTTTCTCACGGTTGTGCTAGCGGAATTTGAGCTTTATTGTTTAAAGGTAAGGTAGGGTATCGATTGGGTGTTTTGTTTAAGGAAGTAAGTTTGGTGTATGGTGTGAGTGGAAGCGATTTCAAAATGTATCGGTAGGTAAAATATAGGAGCGGCAGCGGTTTTGTAAGAAGATTGGATTGTTTACTGTACAATTTTATTTTGTAATATTAGGTACTTGTTTTGCAGAATACTCAAAAAAAAATCTTGTATTTTATTTTAATAGTCTTTGAAATATGTCGTTTATTCCCACCTAAGTGGGTTCTTTCCTGAGGTATAATAAAAAAGTAATTTCAGAACACAAGTAATATAAAGTATAACCTAGTCTAAAAACTTCGTTGCTGGCCTCCTGAACTCTTGATTAAATTCGCTAAATGTTGACTTTCCATAGCCTATATTCCGGCCACCGAAGAGAATGCATTCCTGATACCTTTCAGTTGGACACGATTAGGAACTAGGTACTAAAGTTTAAATTCGTAACACAGGTTTTCTTTTAACGTTAAAGCTACCTTTTGGAAGGGGCAACTAGAATCAGTTCCGTTCTTCTGTAAATCTGTAAATGTTGACGTTCGAAACTACCTTATAAGTGCCTATTTGAATTAAATTATTTGACTTTAACTTTTTTTTGTACTCAGCTGACAGGTGTAGTAGCGTTTTACCGCTAATTATCAACCCGCTCACGCTCCCGCCTGTGCCTCACACCACACGGTGTAACATATCAGTAACAAACGCAGTCACAGAGCGTATGGATCAATTAATGGTGTATTATTACTGTAACCGTCCCATGAATGACTATCGGCAGTCTCGAAACATACGATACGATACGATTCAACGGTTTTTGTTAATGAGATGAGGTGATGAGAGGATGCTAGAATGAGTAGAACAAAAGGTACGTTTGGTCTAGGTTAGCACCTAGAACGCATACCTTTTAGACTGTTCATATCAATAGTATCCGCTACTATCAGAATTTGGCAAACTCGGTTACAGAACTCAGCGATGGAAAAATAAAAACCCACATCAAACGTGTCCTTATCAAAAAAGCATATTATAAGATTAAAGACTACGTTGAAGACAAGGAAGTTTGGCACATGTGGCTTCCTTGGTACCTCATTACTGGCTAACTATGCAAATGTCTATGAACTGCTTCCAAATTACGATGTTATTTTTTTGGTTTACATGCTGCCTTGACATAATCTTTTCATTATTTGACATTATATACCTACATTTTTAAATTTCAACTATTTATTATTGGTTTTTGTAGACAGGATAGTAATTGAGATTTGTTACAGTTGCAATGGCAATCTGTCATTTAGTTTAAATAGTTTTTTATTTTATATTTTGTGTTTTCAACTTTTCACTCCACACGGTTAAAAAAAACTGAAAATAGTCTACAAATCTACAGATTGGTAGACTATTTTCAGTTTTTTTTTTAGTACCTGTTAATTATTGACAGGCTTACACTGTCCTCCCATACCTATTAACAGTGCAATTTACAACATTGTAAAAGCCAATTATTTTTAAAAGAGTAAACATGGAGTTTCTTGCCGGCTCTTCTCCATAGGAAACGACCAATTGGAACCGTGCACCTAGCTTTTGACGTTTCATAAGTGCCCATGTAGGTTTATGTGAAATAAAATATTTTGATTTGATTTGAGACCGTATAGCTTGAGCTAAGTTAAAGCTAGGCAGGCAGAGAACCGGGTACTGCGGCGCAATTTTTGACAACCCTATGTCCAGTATAAGCTGATTTGATTGTTTGAAGGACAAAAGGTCTTCCTATGCTAGAAGATAACTTGATGTTAGTTGCTTTTTCTGCATGATACTGCTTAGACTTATTTATAAGCCTGTGGGGCTTCATTGTCGTATTCATTTGATACCTACATGGCCTTTTATTGGTCAGTCTTTCATAATTTGAAAGAGGGATTAAGAATTATGTTGCATAACTAGTAGACCTTTTGCTGTAGCTGATGAAAAGTATCATTGCATTAAGGACTTTAAACATATTCTTGAAATTAATCTGATTCGTATTAAATCTTCGTCTCTCAAATTACACAACAATATCAAATAAACTCAAGACAAACAAATAATAATATTTATATAATCACACCAATAACTTCTTAGTATCAACCCGTTAATAAAACTATTCGACAAAAAGGACAATATTCATTGATCCCAGACTGGTAACACATGTGGAGGATGAGAGGGACAACGCTGTACGCCAAAGAGGGAGACAGAGAACAATTTTTCTTTTTTTTTCAGCCATCGGAGGCACCGATTTCGCCATATGTTCGAAGCTTCGATGGTAATAAAATTGGTTAGTTGGGCTTTGTACAAATAAAGGATTGGAGTAACATCGGTTTTGGATGGACTCTGAAACGACCATGATGAATTTTGGGCGACAATTTTACACCAACATTTTTGTAACCTTCAGTGTGCCATCAATTGTGGATATGTGCGAGTTTTTGGGCAGGAATTTCAGCTTTTTAGATCTTTTTTGAAGTTCTGATATCGATTGAGGGATTAATCTTTCATGCTTCTTCACTTCCCGATGTATAAGACGGATTGGTAATCAATTTTTAAAGATGTCAGATTGAAGAACTCTGCTACAAATCCTTTAATGACTTGATGGTTTCATGTGATGTTTTTACGACATCCACGATTGGCTGCCCATTTCGCAATTGTAAGTATCATCAATAATTCAATCTTTGCTAATGTACCCTCGGTAAATAAAATCATAGGATATAAATCAATATCTTTAGACACTACTAATAACTCACAGTCAAAAATAACCCAATTATTTAACCACGCCTTATGACAACTACAATGTAACCACGGTTAAAATAACTTGCCATTCTAATCTAACTATACAAGTTAGTCATAATAATAGTTGTGCAATTCTCAGTGACCTGCCAATACTCAATAGTTTTGATCCTTTGCCAGATGACAAAATGTCAGGCAGAGATATTAAATATGATTATGATAGACATAAAAGTTATTGATGGGAAAGGAAAGAGAGTAACGCAATATAATGATGACAAAGATCTGAATGTGTGTCTGTTTATTATTATATTTGATCTGGTTAAAAGTACTCAGTGGATTACGGTTAGTATGGGTTTTCCTCTGAGGCTAGGATTTTATAGGAAGACTTGACAATACACCTAGTACTTATTGGCTAATGAGTATCAGCTGATAAATAGCTAATTACCCAAACCTTTGATGGTTATGCTGCGAGATGGCGAAAAAACCGAAATGCTGTAACCAAGAACGGTCATTAAAACATAAGTAGTAAATCTGACCGATGAAATAAAACAAACAAAAGCGGAAAACCAAACAGCAGAAGAATCCATTTGAACTACTTCGCTAACAACAGCATCCAATCATAAATTGATTCGGTAACAATCTCATCTATTAAAGCGTACATCCCTAAATCGGGGCTAAATATATCCCCTTCAGTCACCTGTTCTTCATTACATCATGTACTATCATCTTGTGTGTCTGTATGTCTTATGTATGTATGATACGCAGTCAGTTTGTCATTGTCGCACGAGTAGCCAGCATTGTCGATATTAATGTCATTGGAGTTATGAAGACTATCTGCGTAGATTATGTGAGTAGTATTTGATTGGTTTGTGATTAGAAGTAACCGGATGATTTGGAGTGTTATGACTATGCTAATTAAATTACTAATAATACTTTAATATTCAGTATTATCATCAGGCTGAACCCATCTTTCTGTAGGCTTTAAAGAACTGCCATTGTTAATCAATATCGAGATATTTTATACTATGAATTGGTATCTTTTGCTTTGTTAAATTTTAGGACTATTCCCATTACCACCACATTTAACAGAAAGACTTGCGATTACCCATATTAAAGGAACGTAGGATTCCATAGTTGTACCTTGTCCTTTCCATACTGAGCGAGAATTATCCTCTCTTTTTAAAACATAATTGAAATAGTGATTGACTATTTCAATGTTGTTTCAAATACTTTTACCATCAACATCTTTCTCTCATAGGCTCATCTTATTGATGTAGCCCGTAATACACGAAATCGACAGCTCTCCCGAAATATCCCGTCCCACGCGAGGGTGTAATGACATAGTGTCTCGAACTATGGGGTGGACACACCATGTGAGACAGTAGGACAGTTCCTTTACAAATCTTGGGAGTTTTGGGAGTGTTTTCTTTACGTTTAAACAGTTTTGCTGCTATGCAAGGAAAGCTCTCTTAAAGAAACTCATATTCATTCAAATAATTTCCATGTCCTGCGATGGGCCGAGTCGACATAATTTATGAATTTGTTGTGCAGCTCGTTTTCCAGTATAAATTGTAATGTGGCTACTTTCTAGAGATGCCTATACTTACTTACATAAATGCCCTTATGACCTTTAACAGGTTAATATGCAAATAACCAATTAGTGCTTAAGTAAATACTTTGAAATAAATTACAATTTGCATAAGACCGATATTTAGCATTAATATTAGTGAGTGAAAGTTGATTCGGCTGGATCGAGTTCTACTTATCAGGAGGCTATCATACAATTTAAAACAGGGGTCTTCCAGTGACCACAACAATGAAAGTTCATAGATGATCATTGTATGTATTGGGCAAAAACGATCGCATTTTGTTAAGAGCAGAGAAGACCTACATTCCGCATTGGGTAGAAAAGAGAACTACGTTACGGCATCATATTCTAGGGCAACTCTGTAGAAAAAGGGCGTGCTTTTAGACCTCAAAAACGCTGTATTAGTTCGATGTGTATATACACCAAGTGGATTCATGCTGACCACATTTTACAAATTTAAAAATATAAACTGTCCCTAGTGTAAGTAGGTAGAAACTGTAATGTTCAAAAATCAAATCCAAACTTATTTGAATGTTGCACTAGGGCCAGACACAAAGACAAGCTGCGCACCGTAGCCAGTAAAACAAAGCTTTTGCACCAAAGCACCTTTAGTATGGGCCCACGTATCTCAGAACTGTGAGCGATATAAATACCTTTAATTATATTTGATAAGTAAATGTTATACTCTAATAAGAGAACTTCTAAATGACAATACATTAAATCATACCATTTTTTTAAATTACTAATTTGTAATTGGCATAAATACTACCTATACTAATTGAATCTTAATGCATTGCATGACAATTTGATGTATTGTATTTTAACTATGTACCGAACTTATAATATGAATTTTGTATGCCTCAATCGCGGGACATAGCAGACTTACCTGTAACTAACACAACATCTTATGAACCTATGATCCAAAATAAATTATTTGATTTTGAGAGAAATAGCAACCCCATGTTGAAGAAACTCCAGTAGGTATATCCCTGACAAAGATCTCTCAAACGTTCAGAGTTGACATGATCTTCATCTACCTAGCCCTTCGGCTAGTCGAAGAGCTTCGGTCGGCTTCCAGTCTTACCAAATCCAGCTACAATCAGTATTTTACATGGAGCGACTGCCTATCAGATCTCCACAACCCAGTAACTGGGTCACACGATACCCATCGATAAAACTGGTGCTACAAAGTTCACAGTCACCCTACAAAACAGGGAGACAAAAAACAGTAGTACAATATTACATTTTCGGATGTCATTTTTTGCCTCCTCATCTATAGGAGATAGCGTGAAGTTATGTGAGGTGCGTGTATAGATAATTGAACATACTATTATCTCAGTCAATCGTGTGTTGTGCCCATTTATTGGGAGGAAATCGATCTGGTCTACCATGACTAGACTTAAGACGTGTATTACAGTCTCTAATACAGAAATTGAGAAATAATATTATTATATGACATTAGCCTGCATTTGACCGTCCTCGCTTTTTTTTATTTTTTATTAATTCACTCAGATATAATATTGAAAATCAAGTTAATGCTTGATTACTGTATTGTATTATGGTAAATTTAAACTTTTATAATAGCATATAATTTTTTTATAATAATGTTTTATTTTTTTAAATTTAATTATGTATTCATAGGATGTCTACTCGATGCATTACAGGATAATTTATATTATACAAGTTTTTATTATTGTATAAGATGATAGTGTTGTATCTCGTTGGTAATCCGTCAATAAATAAATAAATCTAGGTTAACTAACTGCAATGGGACTTTGGTATAACCTATATTGTTCCTGCGCTGTAATATTCTTCCACTTCATAATTATAATATTTGTATTGCTACCTTATCTCTACAAAGTCTTTAGTTACAGCATCATAGTTGTCATTCTCATGTGTTCAAAGACTTTTGTTAGTCAAACAATAGAAATATGCTAGAGTTGATATTGAGTCCGATAGAGATTCTTAGCCATTGAATCAGTTTATTACTAGCAACAGTTTCTTCTTTTTTTTTCTAGCCTACGCTGTCCCCTGGGCAAAGGCCTCCCTCCACTCCTTCCATCTTTCGCGAGCCCGCGCGTCCTCTTTCCAGTTTTAACGGAACCTACCCAGTTCGTCCCGCCATCTCCTAAACGTGGTCTGCCCCGACCTCGTCACGCTGTCTCAGGGCACCAATTCTGTTTCATTTGGGTTAAACAACTAGCAACAGTTACAACAGTTAAATCATCTATTTTTAACTCTTCGTAAATCACACGCTAAATCATACTAAGTATTATCTACTAAAGACCCCCTTCTGCATTTTTTCTCATCCTCATGTCATTGAAAGTTCATTAACACATGAAATTATTTTGTTTTAGTCATAAACTAATTTTTTATAGTCATCTCCCCTTCGATTGAGTTTTTAAGCACACTATTATGTCAACTCACACCACGTTAAATCCCAAATGAATTTTAAATTAACCAATAACTGTGCCCAAGTGTTTATTTAGTATTATAATTATTTTACTTTTTTGTTAATTTAGGATAGTGTAATTTATTTTGTGGGGCAACACTGTGACTTATAAAATGGGCAGTGTTGGTACAAAATAAATGTAAGAGTTAACTGACATAGATTTTTTTAATTCATTTTTATGGAAAGTTGGTACCTTTTTTTCCAAGAACGTGGTTAAACAAAATGTTTCAGCCTGTATAAGGCTTAGGAGGCGAAAAGTCGAGTACCTACTGAAAAACCTTCCAGGCATTTCTGTATTTTCAATTGAAGCTCTAACAATAATGACAGCTAAGAATTATACAATAAGTCTTTCAAAAACCTAGTCAAAAACCGTCTCGACTCCTCAAGCCCTAATTCTGTAGGTCATAGTTTCCATCGCTTAGATAACGCGCGATCGATCATAATGAACGTTTGAGCGACGGCATAAGTAATGCGATAGTCGCTCGCGAGTCGCGTGTGAAGCCATAGGTGCAGTCGAGGAGACAAGTGGCAGTACACAAGTTTTTTTTTTGTCTTTTTGATTGTGTGATATGTGGTCAGGTGATGTGAAAGTATAAAAAATATTTAAAAAATTCTAGTAGCAACTGCTTTTTTCTTCAAAATTATTGTTTAATTTCTATCCGCTATAATAGATCTCAAGAATGAATTATGTTAAGCAGTACACTGCAATGTTTCAACCACAGTTTGACATGCTTCAATGTCGACTTGAAGGATTTATTACACAAAATAGATTTGCAAAGCAGAAGTTTGCAAACCAATAAATTGTAGCCACTATGCAGATTTTAGCATTGTCTACTAGGTTTTAACTTGGAACTACTTACAGCTTTTTAGATAGAGAACTTTGAGATTGAATTTCGCCATTGCGTTCAAGAGCTGTCAGTGTCAATATTCCACAACAATTTTGACACGGACAGCTCTTGAACGCGGTTTAGAAGTGCTGATCTCGTTTAGTTTCATTGGTTAAATCCACCCTAAGTTACCTCTAGTAAAAAGTTCTATATTTCCGATTTAACTGCGGCTATATTAAATTTTAACACTCTCGCCAACCAGTAGTCGTTTTGCATATAAATGTGTTCATAAACAGCTATTGGAAATGCAATAATGCACTGAACATTACTCATATTTAATTAATTACCTGTTCAAATACGCGATACTTTTTTGTAATTAATGTTACTTGATGACAGCTTCTTGCTGCATAGACATGTAACATTATAGATTTTTGTTTTATATTATGGTGAATTAAAATATTCTAAGGTTCCAATAATTTCTTGTGAATTACTACGGAGCTTACGTCTTTTGTATGAATTCTTTTAATAATTATAAAAAAGGTTGTTGTGCTTTGCACTGTAATATTATTTATATTATGTTTTTTATTAACGGTTCTCTTCACCACTGGACAGTTTTTAATTTCCTTATAAACGTATATTTGAGCTAGCAAGAATTCAGTTCGTTAGGGTGAAATTCTAAAACTTTCTATACGTAAAATAAACTGAAAATATTTTTAAAAGAACCTATTCACAGAAAATATCTAAACTAACACATACAATAAAGCTGAGGAGTTTGGTTTCTTGTTTGAACGCGCTAAGCTCTGGAACACCCCAGTCGGATTTGTAACTGATAGCCCAATTCTTGAGGAAGGCTATTTAACATCATCGCTACGACCCTTAGGAGCAAAAAAAAAGTCAGAAAAAAGATAAGCGAAAACAAAGTAATAGCGCGGGCGGGCGATGCGATGCGACACGATGGGGAGACAAGAAATTTCACGCAGATGAAGTCGTGGGTAGAAGGTAGGTTTCAACATTTTTTAACCAGCCACTTGTTCACAGAACGATACATTTTTTGTACTTGACTCATTCATGACAGTGCTATTTTTTCTCGTCCATTCAACAAGCCCCAGTAATTGTTGCTAATTATTAATTCCGATAGATTACACCTATTAGTGCATGTCGTCCGTTTTGTCTGTAACGTTCTCCTATACGACCTTGATTTTTACTGAAATCAAATAAGTTTTAGAAGAGCACTTAGCTAACTTTTTCAAATTATCATCTCAAAATGGTTAAGCCTTACTGGATAAAACCTTTCTCAAAGATTTGACAGTCTATGGTTTAGGCTGCTGCAAGTTTTGTCATCGTTTATGGTCGTTAAAATTTCAAAGTTCGAATATATATCTCATACTTTGTTGAAGCAACTAAAAAAGTAATTTAAATTTTTAGAACACACCTTGACATAACAAACAGCTTTTGACCTATAAAAAGTTACCGTAACATCAACACGTTCGACATATTGCGATCACACACAAGACCTTTCCGAAGTGACACACAATATTTATACTACGAGGGCGGCACTGAAAATTTCGGGAATCAAGGAAGTGACACAACATTACTATTTAAAAATGTATTTATTGCTTTTCGAAGTATTCTCCGCGAAATTTGACACATTTTTCCATACGATGGAACCAATCATTGAAGCAACCATTCCATTCGGAAGTTGGGGTCTCCAAAATGGCCGTTTTGTAGGCGTCCACAGCTTCTTCAGGTGATGAAAATCTCTGTCCACGCAATTTATTCTTTATTTTAGGGAAAGTATAGAAATCATTAGGGCTTAGGTCGGGGCTGTACGGCGGATGGTCTAATAATTCTATGTTTTCTTGCTCTAAAAACTCTTTTGTTCTGTGCGCGGTGTGAGAACTCGCATTGTCGTGATGGAGGATGATGCGGCGGTTGCAGTTCTCTTTACGGAGTTCAGAAACGACCTGTGGCAAACAAATGCTAGCATACCATTCTGCATTAACCGTTCTTTGTCCCTCAAGAGGAATAGTCGTAACATGGCGGGTTTTGGAGACAAACGTGGCCACCATTTTTTTTGCAACAATCCGTGAACAAACAATTTTTGTTGGCTTTAACTCATTTTCGAACACCCAAACTCGTGACTGGTTTTTTGTTTCGGGTTCGTACGCGTATATCCAGGATTCGTCACCTGATACAATGTTGTATACAGCATTTGAGGATCCTGCGTGGAATCTTTCGAGAGTTCTGACGCACCAAGTAACGCGAGCCGCTTTTTGCTCTTCACAGAGCGAATGCGGTATCCATCGGGAAAACAACTTTTTTACACCTAATTGTTCATGCAAGATTATTTGTATTTGACTCATGCCAATGTCTAAAGTTGCCTGAATTTCGCGGTATGTCACATGTCGATCTTCCTCAATCAGCTTACGCACAGCATCAACGTTTTCTTGGGTGACTGCAGTTTTTGGACGACCTTGACGGGGATCATCACTGAGCTTGACACGTCCACGTTGAAATTCAGCAAACCAGCGATAAATTGTGGTTTTGGATGGGGCTTCATCACCAAATGCAGAAATCATCCGGTCAACACACTGTTTTTGTGTTAAACCAGTTCGAAAGTCATAATAAATCATCGCTCTTGAATTTTCTCGAGTCAATTCCATTTTCTCAACGACTAAACAAGTTTGACAAAACCTTGTGACAAGACCGAGAATCTTTTTTAAAAAAAAAAAATGGTATTCGATTTTTAAAACCAAGGAGTTTTCAATTAAAAAGATTTTAATATGACAGGAACAGTGGAAATATTCCATTCCCGATACTTTTAGTGCAGCCCTCGTATTATACAATTTTAATAAAGAAAACTATGACAATAACAGAACGTTCAAAAAAAAAAGAAATTCACTGCCGCACCTGCCAGTGATAAACACACACGCGACTCGATACAACCGTATCGATAATCGACCATTTAATAATCGAATGGCGCGTCACTATCGTGATAGTGGGACGTTAAAAAGTGATGTACCTTATCGCAAGTGAAATTGAAATTGATCATTTCGTAGAATTAATGTTTATTAGAGTGATAACCGTTATTTGTCGTACGGTCAAGTAATTGGTTTAAAATATATTTTTTTAGTCGATGATGTTCACGTTTCAGTGTTAGGGTACCGTTTTATGTCTAGTTATAATAGACGTCAATTAATATTTTTAATGAGCTTATTGATTAACATTATGAGGTTAAGAAAGGTTTGAGTAGCTATACACCGCACGAAGATGTCGTTAAAAATGTGTGTAACATGAGACTTTAATACTACAGTAATTACAGATACTTAGTTCTACTTATCACTCACTTCACTAAAACCTATCACACACACAACTCACTGCACCGAATCGAACACAAAATCCTAAAAAACGTAACTCCATTCAATAAAAGAACACTCGTTTTAAACCAATACGACAAAAGGGCACTTAGCACACGTTCGAAAACCGCTCCGCTCTAAAAAGAGAAAACAAAACGCATCAATCAAAGAACAGAAATGAAATAATCGAATTTCAGAACGTCGAGCGTAGTTCAAAGAGCACAAGCGAAGACCGCAACAGATTTAAAAAAAGGAAAATAAAAAACTAAAATGGCCGAACATGACTAATATCTGGTACAAAGTTCGGTGTCGATATGAACAAAAGGAAACGGAAGGGGAAGGTATTTAGAAATGGAACATTCAGAGAGCACTGGGAATTGATTCTTTTAGAAATTCGAAGTCATTTTGCGGGATTTGATGGTGTGGTCTATCTTTTTATGGAATGACAATAACCGTTATAATAAATTCCCATCTCGATTGCGTTTTACCGACTTTTTTTTTTTTGATTTGATTAATCTATTTGATCTATGGTACCTAGGTGTTATTGATAGTGACATGTAAGTTTTGTCACAATCTCCTACTCATCATCTGCCTAGCCTTTTCCAAACTATGTTGGGGTCGGTTTCCAGTCTAACCGGATACAGCGACTGAGCGACTGCCTTTCTGACCTTCACAACCCATTTACTGAGTAATGAGATACCCCTTGGTAAGACTGGTTGTCAAACTTTCGGGCTTCTGATAACCCGTAATGCCTACCTACTATCACTACAAATAAAATGATACAACAGAGCCACTGGATTTTAACCCTCGCTTTTTTTCTTCTAAACCGTGGCATGTGAATAAATAATTAGGTTAGAAAGTTAGTGAAAAAACGCCGAACTAAAAGGCATCGATTGAATGGTACTAGCGAACTTTTCCGTCACGAACCCAACGATTTCGATGCACGATAGATTTTACTACAGCCAGGTTCACTATCGACTGTGCGCCAAAATTTAATTTACATCCCAAAAACTGAAAAAACACGTGAAAATATACCTTATCCACTGAAAATAGAGAACGTTCAGGTATTTAAAGGAATGATTTGTGTGTATTGTATTAGATTTCTTCGATGTATTTTAGAATTTGAGGGTATTTTTTATTTACAACAGTGATAAAAATGTTTGCGGCCGTGTATTCGTTCGTTTTTGTTGAGTAGTCTTTGGATAGTCGTAAAATAGTTTTTAATGGTTTACTAAATCATTATAATGATGCGCCTATGGTTTGGTATGAAGGAAGAAAGTATTATAGGAGCGATTTCTTTAATAGATATTAAAATCTTTTATGTTAGTGGTTTATCATTGAGACAGTTCACTTTCCGTGTTTCCTGCATATCGTAAAATTTTTAAAATGCCTTGATCTTGAAAAATCTTTTCTAAAACACTTAATTGTCTATTAAAGAAGTAAGTTGGCTGTCAAATTGTTAGTTTCTACTAACAATTTTTTTAATATGTAAGGAACGTCAATTTCCTGTGATCATTTCTGTTTTTTCGTTTAGTCCCAATTTATTACAAAACTAGCGCAGCACTAGTCAACGATGCCTTCAACAGTTTTCAATTACCCGCCAATTTTGAACGAACAAGTACACGACACAAACCACTTAGCGACACGACAAATTTACAATTCTAATTCACAGTTAATTTATATTATATTCCAACGTAGACATATTTTAAGATTTTGTCGAAAAATAAAGTTGTTAGAAGCCATTGTAGTGGGGGACGCAACGAACGGGCGACCAGCACGCGACCAAAGATTACTATCGATGACAAACTTAACCAAGTTACCAATATCTATAGAATAATCAAACATTCTTACAAAGTAATCCTTATACCTTTGCCTTTAGGTTCGAGAGAGAAAAAAAGTCCAGCTGTCAAAAGGCAAACACCGAATGTTGACGTTCGATTTTTAAATTGAGGTTTCAATTTTTTTTGTTGGTTCTGTTAATTAATTCAAAGGGCCAATTTCTTTTTTTATTAAGATGGCAGTAGAATTCGATGCTTGCTTCCGTTTTTATGATAGTTTCTAGGAAAAAATATAATAAAAATATAGAGAAAATATATAAAAAATATATATATAACTGGACTAACTTTCTTTTATTGTGTTTTACTAACATCCTTTTATTCTTTTATTCATTCTTAACATTTCGTGTAAAGAGTCAGAGTCGAGTGACATTTGACTGTCAAAATCATGTCAATTACACTATTGAGCTGTAAAAAATATTTTTATAAAAAATGTAAACGCAACTTTTGTTGTCGTAAGCGAGTTTATATTAATTTGTTTTGTGTAATATGTAACACAAATTTAACAATACGTGGGGTAAAGCGTTACTAATAACGACTGCAGCTTATCTGTAACATCTGACCTCCCTCGCTAATGAATATTAACTAATACGAACTGCTGCAAAGTGGATGGTTACAGCTATATATTTTGTCAGACTCGGTGACTCACTTTAAAATAGGGAAATCAATTTAATATTATTTTTTGTTCAGATTCCTGTAGTTTTAAACCTCTTTTTTTTAAAGTGGCTAAAATTGAAACATTGAAAAAGTTTATGGAAATGATCTAAAATTTTAAAAAATGCTTTCGACAACTACATACCTACATTACACGTTACTTTGGTAGCCCATACTCCATGGACATGTGAATTGACATCACCCAGCAAACCACAGAGTACATTTGTATACAGCAAACTAACTCCATAATCAACTGACATCAGTGACATCTTTGTCTCTGATTTCCATAACAGAGGCACAGATATCTAATCACCTCAATCCTATAGTGTTGTCGCATTTAGTTTCAACTAATTAACATCAGCAATCGATTCGTACAATCGCCTAATCGATTCAACGCGTGTAGAGTTCGTGCGGGCGTGTAATCCTGTTTGCATATCGGCTAGCACGAAAGTCCCGCACTTATCATGTTTATTGATTGACACGGCGGTAATTCAACGTACCAACCCCACCGGCCAACTTACGGGTTGCCGTGCAATTTGGGAGTTGGCGGCGGGAAAAGCTAAAAAAAAGCGGGAAGAAAAAGTTCAAATACTTTTACACAATTTATTTGACTAAAATACATTTTTTGGTATTAAATTATTATTATAGTAAAATTAATCTACAAAATAAGAACAGCCATATTACTGAAGAAGTTAACGGTTGATATGTCTTATTTAGATGTTACGTAAGTTCTGTTTTACTTATTTTGGCTTTATTGTTGTTCCCAAACCAATAACCAAAACTCAAAAATCCTTCTAAAGAAAATCTCAGTAACCAGCAGAAAAAAAAACAGCTACATGTCGCCACAGTCTATGCCTTGGGCCGGCCTCACAAATTCACAGGTAGCAGTTTACGGCTCTTTGTTTGGGTGGCGATAAGTTTTTACATGTTTTATTATACTATTTAGTATTTACTATAACATGAACTAACTAAAGAAACAAACGACTTCGTGTAAGGAGGTAAAAATTGTTTTCCCGCTAAAATAACGACTTTCTTTACTTGAATATGGAATGCGTTTCCAGGATGGCCGTTGGTGGTCATTATACGAATGACGTATTCCATTTTCAAATATTAATAGATTACATCTTCACTTTTCCTTCGTATTTAATGACTAGATTTTTTGGCGGTGTCATTAAAGAATAGCTAATTCAATACTGTGGTCGTAGAAGTAACATGTTTAGCTTAGACTAAGTTTCATAATGGTGGCGACAAGTTGCTAGACATTCGCCTACGCACCTTAACCCATATTCCTGATCTGACAATTATAACTTAAGTAGAATAGCAAACAGTTAATACAGGCTATAATTATCGTCAAATTTGTCCTTTGACCAATAATGAACGAGTTACGTCATTGACAAACCCACTCCCATTTTTCATACTTTTCATTTGTATTTCACAATCGTCTACGCCCCGATTGTTCTTTTCGATCCACGAACCTGTCAATTTACTTTTTCGTAAGCTATCGCTTTGATCAAACTTCGCAACCAAATTAGTTTCGACACGAAAACCGAGTGGCCGATTGTCTACGGACAATAGAATCGATGTAAAACCTTCCCCTTTCAATCGCCTTTTTCTGTTTCAGGCTGAACAGCGCAACAATAAGAAAGTAGAAGAAAAAACATTTGACACGCGAGGCAAAGGAAAGAACAATCGATTTGTTTGAGTCAAGAATCGATGGTGAAGCTCTAATTTTTGAAAATAGAATGAGTGGTGGTACACTAGTGATGTTCAAATTTCTCGCGCGATGTTGAGGTGATCAGTATGAGCCGTGCGTGAGACTTGGACGGATGCACCCCACGGGCGCGGCAAGCCTGCCCGCCGCACCAGAGGCGGAGGTGCAAGCTATGCACTCGATGGACTGGCTCTTCAAGAAAGAAAGAATATATCTACTCGCACAGTTCTGGCAACAGGTAAGATTATAAACACTATAAAAGCTTCTCTAAACAGAAAAAAAACCGTTTCACGCTTTAACCAAAACCGTTGTTTCTAGAAAAACAAGCAGTAATTACATAGCTAAATACCAATCAAAATACACACACACACAACTACGAACAAAACAACACCTTTTCAAATTACGAACATAATCACCTAACCCTACAAATGCGACACGGGGTCTTCATGCCCCAACCCCGGACTATTCGAAACAATTGAATACCGATAGTTATTAGACAATGTAGCAACAAAATCAATTAATAGTTGAACATTAGAGGTACAATTAACCTGCAGAACCCACAGGTCGGGCCGACCATCGAGACGTGATTATTGTATTGTCTCGTATGGTAATTGTGATTGGTGTATTAGCAATTTCTGTGTAGACGTTAGGTTAGTGTACCTTGTGGATACAGGGTTATTCTAAAAGGATTGTCGTGAATGTTGAATTACTTAGACAGTTGCTGTAAAGGAAACAACCATGTCATTAAAAAAAGTTGTACATATTATTGGAGAACACGTGACATACAATTTGACATGATAATTAGGTTACTATTTTCTAAAATAACTTATTTTAAACAGCGTGTCGGAACTATTTTCATTACTTTACAGAAGACATTTCTAGCAACCCATAGAAAGAACAAAATTTCAAATATTACAAAAAATACACACCCTAGCCGCATCAACTATACAACTATAACAAAACAATACAATAGTTCTAAGTATTCTGATCCGATCTATTGCAATATTTAGATCTATATCTTCAATAGTAAGGTCGCAGGATGTTACGCCACAAAGGAAACACGTTGATGAGTCCAAATCATTACGTAGGTATTGCTATTAAAGTATATTTTGAAAGATGAATAGTCTGTAAGGGCCAGTAATTATTATGGGTTATTTAAATGTGCTCTTTAGCTATGAACTTTAAAGATTTTATGAATCTTCTATATATACATTCGAAATATAAACTCGCAATTTGATTTAAAAGATTTTTTCAAGTCTTCTCGTATCGTTAACTTAAAACGCACCACTATTTCCCTACATTCCATTTTCAAACCAACAAATTGGAATCTAAATTCGAATTTGAAATCCATACAGAAATATCTTCAAGTGAATAGTCATAGGTAATGAGTTCTGATCTGTGACACGGCATTGGCTATGTCAAACGCCATTCAATTATTACACGTCCCATTATCATCTAATGTGTGTAATATTGAATAATAACATCGATTCTGAATGGGAGACACGTATAAATTAACATGTAAAATGGCGGCGATGGAGGGTCAAAATGGCTTCTTGAAGAATGCTAAACGATTTGCTGGGTACCTATCCTGTGATTTGTAATTAATTGTGTTTATAGGTAGATTTAATTTAAGACCATTTAGTAACTTGAAATTATGTAGGTACCCAAAACTTCAAGTGAAACTGTTCTAAAATACATAGGTACCTATCGCATCTCTGTCTTTTTTAACAATAGACCGTGATTAGAATTATATTTTGAATTAGCAAAAAGAAAAATATTTGAAGTCAAATTAAATTCCAAATTCAAACGTGATCGAAACTTTCTTAATCAAAGTGCAAGGATATTCTTTTTTCAAACCTTTTAAAATTAAAACCAAGCAGCACTCGCATTTTAAATCCAAACCAATACAAACAATTGCAAGTTCAATTCCGAATCCCTATTCTAGATTCCGATACGACATTAAACGACAAATTACGAACAATAGTATCATATAAACTGCTATGCGAAATAAATATTCATTCGCGTTCAAGGAACGGCTACCGATTCGTCCCAGTGATACTGAACACATTTGAATGCTGCCTTCCGATAGTATTGTTAGTATACTAAGCCTTAACATTGATTAAAAAGCATATTTACATACAAAATTTGCATACTCCGTGCCTCGAATTGCACTTATCGATTAGAACTCTGCAAGGACGTTTTGTTTTAATTTCATAGTTAATTTTATGATGTTTCTCTACTATTTTGCATATAAATATGCATTTTAAAGCTATGTTCGCGTGTTTGTGTAATATATCACTATATATTGCGGGACTTCGGACTTCATTAATATGGATTTCTGTGGACTTGGAGGAATTACTGGCTGTGTTTGGACGTGAAGGGCAAAATTGTCAGCTGACCTCATACATTACGCAGCTACTCGAAGTTAATCATCATTCAACTGTTCCTGTTTATGATACTTACTTATACTGCAAAAATATCATTAGGACCCTTTTACTAAGATTTTAGACCTTTTACTTTGAAAAAAATATATCTGAAAATTCCTACAAAATGTAAAAGCACCTACCTACGTATTATTAAACAGTACATTATATTGAATGTTATTGCATAACAAAAAATGCCAATTTATGGTAGTTACTTGCATAAGCTGCCAATGTTTCCGTAAAGTTACATTAAAGAAATCGTAAAATAGCGTAAATAAATAGATTTCTAATTAAAACAGCAATTAATATGATCATAAATCTGCATTTCTTTTAATCGTTTTTATTACTTGTAGGGTAGTGTTGGTAAATAAAGTTCATACCTTTTTGCAAAAAAACTTTACAATGAAAAAATCAAATATATTCACTTAAAATAGAGCACATTTTCGTATAATAACAGCATTTTCTTCTGCAGCTTTAATAATAACTGAGATGCGGTATTCAGATTGACTTTACAATAAAACTAGTCTCGTTTTCTACATCACTAATCAAATATAATACCACAAGTAATCAAGTGCACGAGTCAATTAAATTTTCAATTAAAGTTTCTATCACATCACTATTCAATCGCAAAGACGTCATTTGCAGTCATAAAACTCATATAATCGCTATCAAAACCAATAGTAATAAATGGAAGATTAGCCACCCATCTTGATTGAATGAAAGACCGAACGAAGGGGCCGACCACAGATTCAGTCATGTCAGTTTCGCTTGTCATCTGTCATTTTTCGCGGCAACTGCAACCTTTTTAATAATTTATCTTTTTTAAACTTTCACGATGCGCTACTGCCAGGTACTCAAAGAAGGTTGTTAATAAAACTAACAATTAACATCAATAAAATCCAGGCGGCCTATAGCTTCGCATCATTTTATTGTCACTATAATTGAATAAGGTCGAGCAAGCTTCGATTCAATCGTTTTTATATCGTTTAGCGGCTGAGTGGCAAAAAATAAGGATGTTGAGGACAGCGAGTTCTTGTAAAAAGCTTTCTGTAGTCTAGACTCTAGACCGTATTGTCTGATGAGGCTTTATGTTGCAAAAAGTTGCATTGACGGTCAGAATTCGTTGATCTACACATTAGGACCATAGTTATTGATGCTTCGTTGAATTTTGACACGAACGATTATTAGTTTAATTCATCAAAATTCTTCATCATTATAATTATTTGCATTGCTGTCTTTATTTGATTCGTTTTTTGGTTCAGTCGCTGATCATAAATGCTCGGTAACTCATTAGTAGAAATAATAAAGTTTGCATGCAAAAACTATTCACGGTAGCGAAACGTTCGCAGTTTCCAAAATAACTTTATATTTAAAAATTAAACTTCGAATGTCGCGTCCCGAACGTTAATTAGTGTTGGCCGAGGAACGTCACTGCAAACATTCGAATTTCGACGCCGTAATTAATCGACTCGATTCATCGGCCGATCGTATCGGTTTGGATCGTAAAAAGAGCATTTCCCTACGAGTCGCAAGCGGAATGCAATCGGTTCCCACAGCCTTGATGCCCCGAAGAATTTGTCCCGTGTCCCGTTTAGAGCAAAAAATCGCGTGCTTTCCCATGCCTACGTCAGTTCTGGGTCGAATAGTGACGCCAGCAAGGACGTGGACAGTGTAGATACCATACAAATAAACGGGACGCTGGTGCCTCCTTTTCTTATAAGCAAATGAGCACTAAGTACCCGAAGTTTATTTTTAGAAACTGTTTTACTCCAATTATCTTATTATCGTGCAAAAACCGAAAGCTTCAAGTCTCCAAAAACGTGGAATCTTGTGGCACGAATGCAGCCCGAACAAAAACTGTAACCTGTATTTAAAAATCGATTGCAACCAAAAAATTGTCACTGACAAATGATTCGAACGCCTTGCGGTTGAAATTACGAATTCAAATCTTCGAATTTCGAACAAAAACCGCCATTAACCGACGGTTGTTACCTTTTTTCGGCTGTCAATGATTTTCGGGGCTAATCGTGTTTTTTGCCGATACGTTCGAGGCTAATCGATGCATCGGGCTCACTAATTCGATTTGTGCCCCTCCCCCTGCATCTATAAGTGGGCGTGACCTATCGATCCTCTAGCTCGATCATTACCATAGACTCATCAACTTCTTCTTCACGATCCAAGGTTCGATGTTTTTTTTTTTTTTATTGAAACATAAAAGTCTATTTCTCGTTAATGTTGGACATAATTTTCGGTAGCGCAAAATCGAACGTTAAAAACACGAAACCATAAACGAGCGCTCCTCACGACGCGGCGACGTAGCTCAATAATTTAATAAAAATACTAAGAAAAAAATAAAGAATCGATTGTGGTTGATGGCCGGCCGCACGAATCATCTGTGGAACATTCAAATCATCAAGCGCTGATGGTTTTTTAATGATATTTTTCACAATCGGCCCGATCATTGATGGTTATTAGGTATAGGCGAGTGCCCCGAGACATGAATGTTAAGACTTCGACACAGTTATCACCGCCTTACGAATGTTACTTACGCTAATCTGATCTTTAATGCCACTAGATAAAGGGCAAAATCCTGTATAAATCATCAGCTATTAGTGGTATTTCCATGTGGTCGTATAGCGTATTCAGCTGTGGTGGGAACGTCTCCAAAGGCATGATGCGTCATACAAAAATTATAAGAATTGTGAATGTCGTACAAAATAGAAAACTTAAAGCGTGCTCTGTCGCCAGTTATTTGTCTTTCGTTTTTACATTGGATTGATATTTATAGAAAATCTTAACAATATGTTTCAGCTATTTGATTTTTTTATCCGCTCTGAATTCTCAATTATTTTGGTCGATAAAACGTCCGAATCAATTTGGCATTCTTTCGTGACATCATTTTCAAAGCAACTCATTTCTCACTGAACTTTTCTTTAAGCTTCACCTCACTACGATATTTCGAACACAAATCGATATACCATTTAAAATCGACTAAACTAACGAACAATAGCGAACACGGGTAGCATCCCAACGGGCGGCGGGAGTCGAGTGCTCATTATCATAATCTTAACCGCTTTCAACTGGTTTCGACTAATTTCCCGCTCGCCGCTCGCGTGTTTAGCCGAGTCGCTAATGCACCTCACTAAATGTTTGTAAACATACCTTTATGAATGAATGTATCGATGTTTGATTGGGTGCACGTCACTATTGATGGAGTGAGTGAATGATTAGATTGAACGTTTGATGAATGGGTAGATTCTTACGAAAGGATTTAGAAGTGGAGAAGAAAATTGAATTTGGAACTTGTAGAATATAGACATGAATGATAATGAGTCTAACTTACATGTTTTTTGTTAAGTGGAACTTCTTAGGCGGCGATTTGATAATTAGACGAGAATTGAGAGTGAAATTTCAAGGACGCATCACGTTTAGGCACATGTCGTTTCATGAGAGAGAACAAAGATATAATCTCTCTGTCTCTCACACTAAATCTCTCTTATTCTTTATTTTTTAAGAAGTTTCATTTCTATTTCGTGTATTATTTAGGTACAACTTCCGTTTCCTATAAGTAGGTACTTACAAGTGTTGTCTATTTTTGCATATCCATGAATTATAATAAAAATAAAATAAATAACACCAATTTCCGGTGAAATGTATAAACTTAGTAGTATTCATTATTTTAATGTTCAATTATATGGCTGCTATTACTTTTCACTTACATATAGCATGCATTAAACTTAAAAACAGCTTTCTTTCTAAAGTTGTTAATAGAGCAGATGTTATGTTTGGAACAGGATTCAATGACACCATGACTCCATGACACCTGTAACGAATATAAACCAAATATTATGATTTAATCGCTGCAGTGTAATAGTCGAATACACAATTATCTTTGAATATTAATCAGGAGTATACTGAACGGTTATTTTTGAAGTATAACTGCTCCTAACCTAACACCCATTCGTTTTTATTGGTCCAAGTAAGGAAAAGTCATGAAAACTGGTTAAAAACTTAAATATATGTATTACACTATCAATACAAATCATTACAAAGTCACCGACGAATTGTAGCAAATGGTTGATAAAAATCCTAAAAATCTTCCAGCAAAGTTACGTTCGTCAAAGGGCAGACACTTTAAATTGATGATCGAGAATCTTTTACAACAAAACAGTCATTAAACGTTAACAATTTTTTTTAACAAACTTAAGTTTTAAACAGCTCATAGAGCAGTTAGTAAGTACTGTTAGCAGTCGATAATTGCTATAATACGTATTACCTATACCGTTTATGGCAGTGTCAGTACTAACACAGCTGGTAATGAGCTCGGCCTATTGAACGAAGTAATAAGTGGGCTGGCAACCTTGAACCATATGCCAGCTCTTTTGTGATGCTTTGAAAGAAAAATAATGATTATTTTTCCTAATAGTATTGGCAAATAAACAAAGATTTAAATGAAGAATATTATGAAGGTTCATAACCACAAGACGACGACCTTTCCTTGATAGATTATTGTCATTTACAATTTAAATTAACGTCTCAACAATTAACAATAAAAAAAAAGAATAATGAACAGTCAATGACAACAAACTTTAATAACATCATTACCACATTCAAACGTGGAACACAAAAATTTGAATATAGAATGCGTCTGCATTCCAAATTCAAAACAAACACGACACGAATCAAAGATTAACTTTGACGAACACATTCGAACTTAGAATTCTTAACCATGCGAGTGTTGTATCGGCACTTAATTAATCGATTACGTTAAATCGATGGTTTAACCGATTCATTTTGTATTGATAACGCATCGAGTTACAGATACAAATAGCTTGTGTTAGTGATATACGAGACCATTATAGTAAACGACAGCTAAGCGATGTCGCACAAACTTAAAAGGTTAATTGGATACTCTCTTTACACCCAAAATAACCAATCGTAAACTTTAATGTAGAGTGCTCAGATATCGACCGGTGATAAATATGAAGCTAATGCATTATAATTTAGAGGATTTCATTAGAAATCGTATTAATGTCGGAACGTATATTACGGACAGGAAACGATGACTATGGATCGAGATTTGGGAGCGATCGACTATAAAATTCGAACAACGAAGACCACGAGATGAAGAAAGAGTTTTACATAAAACACGTACCTACCTAAACCTTTCCATTAGAAATCCTAGCATTTAGCAAATACCTCCTAGTTACCTAAGCGAGAACAATTTATACGTCGTTGGGTAAAACGTGCAATCTTAAAAACGCAGTTCCCAAACAGCTTGCCAAATGATTTTAGACTTTACTTCATAAACACAAGACGCAAAAATATGTTAAGTGTGTGAAAAAGAAAAAATTGTAAAAGTCAACTGAAATGTCATTCATGTTTGACTGATTGCTATCGAACTGCAAAATGTTGCCGTGTACGGATAGCAAAAAAATCGCATGACTGCAACAAAGGTTTATTGTTTGAAAAGAGATCCAACCAGGAGATAGTAAACGTTTCTTGTAATACAGTTTATTGCACAATAATGTCAATAAATAGAGGCAAGCAATGCCTTGTGCTCTGTCGGTACATAAAATTTGAAACAGTGGGTTTGATTTAAAAAAATAAAGTAACGATTTGAATGTTTGCCAGATTTTCTAAGCATGCTTTGGGAGATAGATGTCTTAATTGTAAGTACTCGTGATTGGCTCTTCAATGGATATTATATAGGAGCTATTCCGTGCAGTCTTGAGAAACCTTGTGTATGAATTCCTTTGCCTATAATCTGCTTCTCAAGTACTGCAGGTGCTGCTACTTTTTCCTTTCTTACTTCACTCAACTATATAGATTGATTGGGAAGTATGCTCGTTGTCATAAGATTGAGATCTCAGGCCATTTTTACCTTCTATCCGCTATACCAAACTTAAAATTCTTCACACGTCCAATCAAGGAGGTAACTTGTATCTAACATTCTTGCGCAATTCAAATTGATACACATCAGCATCGCCTCA
The DNA here is from genome assembly GCA_963921375.1 of Tiliacea citrago. Lineage (NCBI taxonomy): Eukaryota > Metazoa > Arthropoda > Insecta > Lepidoptera > Noctuidae > Tiliacea > Tiliacea citrago. The sequence continues at coordinate 22,882,056 of OY992800.1, forward strand.
ATAAAACCACAAACGAGCTGTTTTTGCCAAACTTTCCTCAGCTGCTGACGGTACAAGCAAAGCTGCCCATTGTTTGCGGCGATACGCATCGCGGTTAGAATTGCTCACGCGCTGCCTGTGAGAAATGACTTCATAAAGCTGGACCTGATGCTTGAAATATATCTTTAAGAGTTGAACTTTAGGTAAAGTACAGGTTAGGAACAATAAGCTACAAATACGGTAGAGTGTTTATACATTTTAAACTTCAAGATTTTCTTGAATGCTTTAGCTATCTAAAACATTCAATAAAATCTTGAATTTTTTCGAATAAGGAAGACAAATGGCCATTTCAAAACAAAATATATTTTGTTTGGCTAAGGGTGTCACACCAATCGATCGATCGTCAATCGACGACATCGATCGATGGTAGAATGGATTAGTCCAATCCAATACCAATCGATCAACGTCGACCGATGTCGATCGATGGCATCGATCGACGATCGATCGATTGGTGGACACCCTAAGAATTCTAAATTTTATTTAAAAAACATGGAATTCTTTTTTCCAAATTAATCATTTGTTTCTTGATTAGCGTTATTTTTTCATCGCTTTCGAATCTTTTTTGTCATCATGGATACGTTAAAAATTCGAGTAAATAAGGAATATGAGTACCGTACCGTCGTTGCAGCAACGCGGCATAAGCAGATAAACACGCAACATCAACGACGTTTACGGAGCGCACACTCTAAACGAATACACAACCGGTTATTGGTTTGCCCGCTTTCGTTCTGGAAACTTCGACCTGAAAAATGAACCAAAAAAATCCATGTCCAAAAACTTTGGTCGACAAAGAAGAATTAAAAGCGATTGTGGAAGCAGATGATACTCAATCTACGGCTGAATTAGCAGCAGCTTTCGCCGTCAGCATCAACACAGTATTGGTCCATTTGCGTCAAATTGGCAACGTAAAAAAGCTTGACAAATAGGTGCCCCATGACTCAATGATCGCCAGCGCGAAGAACGCGTCGAGATCGAGACGTGCCTTTTACTGCTCAACAGGCACACAAACGAAGGAATTTTTAACCGCATTATTATCTGCGACGAAAAATGGATTCCGTTTGACTATCGCAAGCGCTCAGCAAGTTGGTTGGATCCTAGTTCAGTAGCACATAAACAATACCCTAAACGAAAATTTACCCCTAGATACTCGTAAGTGACGGTCACTGTTTGGTGGTCTAGAGCCGGTGTGATTCATCACAGCTTCTTACCAAACTGGATGAGAATTACTGCAGATGTTTACTGTGAAGAACTGAACGCAATTATGGAGAAGCTCCCACGTCCCCAACCAGCTTTGGTCAATCGCTCGTCACTGCTGCTTCTGCATGACAACGCGCGACCTCATACTGCACAGCAGACGGTCTCCAAGTTACAAGAGCTGGTGTTGGAAGCTCTCCGTGATCCGCCATACTCACCAGACCTTACGCCTACAGACTATCACTTTTCCAGATTTTGGATAACTTCTTAGCGGGAAAAAAATTCAAGACCAGATAGGCCGTACAAAATGCCTTATAAGAAATTGTTGCCCCCCGTCCAGCTGATTTCTTCAAGAAGGGCATCAATAAACTGCCACTGCTTTGGCAAAGATGCATCGATTGCATGGTGAATTACTTTGATTAATAGAAATAATAAAAATAGAAATAAAATTACGTTAACTTATTTAATAAAAAACGGCAATTTCATAGGTAAAGACCTAATATTGTAAACCTATAAACAAAACATCACACTAATATTATAAAGGCGAAAGTTTGTGAGTGTGTGTTTGTTACTTCTTCACGCTCAAACGGCTTGACCATGGAGGTAGCTGACATCCTGGATTAACGTATAGGCTACTTTTTATCCCAATATTCCTACGGGATCGAGACTTACGCGGTTGAAACCGCGGGGCGCAGCTAGTCATCTATAAATACCAACTAAATCAAAATAGAAGCAGATAAAACCTTTTTAGTTGTACTGTTGGACGAAGACGCAACAATTAAAGTTATCTATACCAGACGCAAGAAAAGTACAACACAAGCCGTTTGACTTACAAATGAAATCATCAAAGAATAGCGTACCTTGTAGTAAACTGAAACTTGGCAAAAGCCCGGGTATAGATCAAGCACGGGAGATACAATTTACATAGAATCATGAACGTTGCAATCAAAAGATAAGCAGATAGTCATATTATTAGACGTCATAAGTTTTCTCGTTGAATTACCTAAATAGCAAATAACTTGTATTCAAAACACGTAACGAACAATTGTTTTAATGCAATATAGAGTTTGTGTCGTTGGGGGTTTTCCCGTATCCCATTATTTGGTGGACTTGGCTTAAAATATATTATTGTTTAAAGAAATATTTAGGTAAAATGATTTTGGAATATTAAGTGTTTGTTTTTATAATCTTGTGGAAATAATTCATAGTTTCTCAGATTTCTTGAAAAGATTCTGAGAGTATTTTTCATTATTTAATTCTCCTCTTAATCAAGCAATCTGTCGCAAGCTTGGGATTCTTACATGACGTGCCCTATTTCATTGTAGCAGAAACATGCATCCCAAACGAAAAACGAGGAAAATCAACCAAACAATAAAAATAAGTAACAAACGCATTTCATAACTCCTGCGCAATTTTTCACGACGCCGCCATTGACGCGTCCCGGCAGCCGTTCGAAAATCGAAAACATTTCAAATTTAGAACACCCCCCCGCCCGTGTTCGAACTCTTTCAAAATACGCGCGGGAATCGAAAACAGCGATTAGTTTTAAATGTCGCCGTTCGAACTTTAAAAATATGTCGTATTCTTAATTTTAAATATAAACCGACGAACGCGTTCTATTTCGTCGCCACTTTACGATGTTTGTCAGTTTAATGATTTTCGTTACGAAACATTTCGAGATTGGTAATATTAAATTTATTTGCGCTTTTAACTATTTTTCTTTTTGTTTTTATGCCCGTGGGCGGGGTTTATTTTAATATATTCTACGTTAGTGATGGGCGATTATCGTATCTAAGATGTTGTGTCATAAATTCATAATACTAAAGCTTTTAATAATCGAGCAGAGCTCACTACATCTATGTGATCCATAATTAACTTGAGAAGAATCTTGACGTGGGCTTTTAAATCAATTACAATTTTTACATTCCAAGCTGTCATCTTTTGCAACACAACAACGTCTCTTCCCTATTATTTCAAGAGTCCATCATAAAAAGTATATCGCTCGTACAAATAATTCAAAATCAAAAAATCAAAATCATTTTTTTTATTTCACATAAACCTACATGGGCACTTATGAAACGTCAGAAGCTAGGTGCACGGTTCCAATTGGTCGTTTCCTATGGAGAAGAGCCGGCAAGAAACTCCATGGTTACTCTTTTAAAAAAAAAGTGGGCTTCAAACAATGTTATAAGTTACAGTGTTAATAGGTATGGGAGGACAGTGTAGGCCCGTCAACAAGTACCAAGTACTTAACAAAATAAAAGATAGTTTACAAAGCTACAGTCTATTAAGCCTACAACGTTCTCACGTTCACAAATTAAAAAAGAATCTATATAAAATATTACTAAAGTAATAAAAATAAAAACCTACATATTTAAACCAAATGACAACATTGTCATTACAACTGTAAAAAAAAAAACTGAATAGACATTCTGTCCACAAGTCACTAATAAATATTTTAAATTAAAATTTGTAGGTTATGTCAAAGTATGTAAAAAACAGAAATAAAAATCGTAATTTAGGAGCAGTTAATAGACGTTCACATAGTTATGCCGTTAATGAGGTACCAGGGAAGCCACATGTGCAGAAGGAATTATTGCCAAACTTCCTTGTAATTCCATTCCATCTCCAATTTACAAAAACACAGCCTAATCAATAAGTCCTTCATAAATCCGAGTCGTCTTCCTCCGTCTGTCATCTGTAACGGACGAAGACGTCACTTTGACATCTCGGACCCTAGGATTTGTGCCGTCTGTGATCGCAGCCGGGCCCAAGGGACGATTGGACCGAAGATTGAGGATATTAGAATATGGAAATTAATTATTAGAGGTTTGTTGTTGGCATTGGTAGGTATGCAGTGATTTGGCTTGTTTATCTACAGGCTACCAATTCATAAAGGGAAAATGTTTTCAGCTAAACTTCTCACTGTCAATATGATCAGTATTTCAGCGAAACTACCTGCACTTCAAGTAAGCTAAAGACTATTTATCTACCTCTATTATTGTTCTCTATTACGAAGAGACTGAAACATTTTCCGGATTTTCTCGATGACGTGATTACAAAATGATGAGCCAATATTTCTAAGAATTGGCTCAATTCATAAATTCAAAATCAAACTCAAAGCATTTATTTCAAATAAACCAATTACAGGCACTTTTGAATTGTCGAGAGGTTGGTCAGTCAGAAAAATTAAGGTACTTAGTTGTTTTTAAATCAAAATCATCATCTGCCTGCCTTTTCCCAACTAGGTTGGGGTCGGCTTCCAGTCTAACCGGATGCAGCTGAATACCAGTATTTTACATGGAGCGACTGCCTATCTGATCTCCACAACCCAGTTACTGGGTAACACGATATCCCTTGGTAAGACTGCTTGTCAGACTTTTGGGCTTCTGACGACCCGTAACAACTGTCAAAGATCTACAAATGACAGCCGGGACCAACGGCTTAACGTGCTTTCCGAGGCACGGAGGAATCTTGGTATGAAAAGATGGTCACCCATCCACGGACCAACCGCGGCAAGAGTAGCTTAACCTGATCGATCGACCCGTGCGGCAGTTATTACTTAGCCACAAGCTCCTCTTTGCTTTTAAATCAAAATATGGTTGCAAAATATTGGTTTAGTTGAAAAACGTTTTTCTTCTTATATAAAACTAAACAAACAGAAACATGGCCCGTTCTACAATGAACAAGACATCACGATCAATATCATGACGTGTCATGTAGATTGCGTTCAAAAATGTCAATAAAATTTTATTGTAACAAATACCTTCACTACTCAAACTCAGCCCTCCGTCCTCAATTTATTGATATATTCAACAAGTATCGGAAAATATCTCATTATTATTCAATTTTAAATATTCCTAATATAAAATAAGCTATTATAATACGTATATGTTATCGTATATGTAATTCATATAGTCATAAAATCGATAAAATATATTTCTTCTTCTAAGCGTGTCGATCGCAATCTAAATGGACTCGGCCCAGAATTCCATCACTAGCGCCCATCATCAGTTCCTGTAGCGTGCAGCTGACTGGACACGCAGGACTAAGTGTCCCGTCGTTTGTGGAACAGCACCACATTTACACTCCCAAGGCGGAGTTGTCCATGAATCGCCACCTGAACAGAGGGCTAATTGCGTAACACACTATCAGTAGGAATCGGTTTCAATTTGACAGTTCAACAACATTCATTGCGTTATTTACGTTTTTGAGCAGACAATTTTTTCTAACATATGAAGCAATGGATTTGCAATATACTTCAAAATCATTCCGATTCCTATTCAAACTACGTTACGCAATTAGGGTACAGGTGTTCCTTGTTTCGGCCAACCTGGGTGGGTCCGGAGTCTATTTCAAGACTTCCAGGTTAGCCAAGGCAACTCATGTCCAGGTGAGAGTTCTTCAGCATGTGGGACGAATGGTTTGGGTAAGGAAGCACTGTCGTCAGCTTCAAATAAATTCAAATATATTTTATTGTATACTCAAAATCATCACGCCTGTATCCAAGGGTTAGGCAGAGGTGTACCTATAGTACACCCACATTTCACCAGTTATGTTTAAGTCCCATGAACAGGGGGCGAGCCTATTGCCATCAACCGGGCACAAATTCAGACTCCGGGCTGCTACTGAGAAGTTCCAGATGGAAAAATCCAATAACACTGTTGCCCGACCCGGGAATTGAAACCAGGACCTCATGCTCAAAATCTCGCGACCACTAGACCAACGAAGCAGTATATTTTATTAATCGTGTTCAAATCCGGTTTTATTACTGATTAAGTACGTAATATGTTAGAATCATATTTTATAGTTTTATTAATAATTATTCAAAATATGTTATTTATTGTTGATAAGTAAGACTGTATATTATGAAATTATCGGATACCTAACCTACCCATTGGTTTAAAAACAATTAAAAAATTAAAGATTAGTGACAGGAGTGTTTAAAAACTTAAAAAGTAAGTTATTGTATTATTACTAAAACAATAATTAAATTCATACAAATAAAAATGAAATGCTGTTGTTGGTAAGCAGACTTACTTCAGAACGGCTAGACCGATTTGATACCTAATGTTTTGTTTTAAAATGTTCGTAATAGTCCGAATTAGGTTTTTATGGAAAGAAAAATTGGTAAAGGTAAAGCAAAGGAAAACTGAAAGTTCAAAGAGATTTCTATGAGAGTTTTAGTATGAAATCAAGACCATATTGAAATTTTGACAGGGCAACGTCTGTCGGGTCAGCTAGTTAGGAATAAATTCAATCAAATTCCGAACAGCGATGAGAATTCCTTATGTCTGCTGACTCATTGCCATTCATCTAGTAATACCAAGAATTTAAAACAGAACACTCCGTTTCACTCATCTTTGATCGCGACAACAATGTCTCCGCGATAGTGTGAACACGTGTAACGCTATAAAAAAATAATCTCCAACATTCCGTAAAATGGAGCGGTGTTGTAACCGATTTTGTAACGGTCACTAAAATAAATTCGGTTTTATGACATTAATTCCGTTAACAAAGTAATATTTAAATGAAAATAGTCTAAAAATACGGCACATTGTGTTTTGTTTCATTGACACTCACCCACTTGGCACGTGTTTTTGGGATAATGACGCTTTTACTTACGAAAACATCGGAGTTTTTCATATTTTCGGTGATGTATTTATTTACTGATCGGGTATAACTGTTAACGTAGCGCGGTGTTTAAATACAACATGCAGTTTTTCTTATTGCAATGAAAAATATGTCGTCAATCTGAAAATTGATAAAAAATCTGGCATTAGACTAGCAGATGGTAAGTATATATTGTTAAATAACTGTAAACATTACAAACTGCCTATGTTTTTATTTTTTAAAGATTTAAAAATACATTTCATAAAACAAATGAACAACCGAATCTTTTGTAATGGAGGCGTTATTAACTTAACACGAAAAGTAACTTGTGAATCAATTTAGCTTATAGTCAAAAATTAATAAACATATTTTACCGCACTTTGTTAATTACTAATAACAACTCCCTCGGAGCAATTCCAATTAATTGCCATATTTACTCAACTAATAAACATAAAAAATAATTCGTTCTTAATTAAAAATGAGAATGATCCATCCAATACCGAAGTAAACACCGATGTCTCGCGCAATATCGGTCTTTGCGCTTTATTGCTTTTCCGAATGTGAAAAGCATGTCAAATGATGTCACAGAGACACTTCGCTCAATACGAACAGGACATAAGCAATAACACGAAATGAAAACGTTAAAAGAAATAAAAGAACGTTCTAATTTTAAAATCGTAACGATATCCCCCTCGTGGTTCGATGGAGTTCGATTTTTGAATGCCGTTTCGTTCGGAAATAGCGCGCGACAGCTGAGAGACGACATCGGACTGTTTTTTATTACCTCCTTCGTGTTTATGAGCACTTTATGAGTTTTTATAGATTTTATTTTTCTAATCCAATGAAAGTCACACCGGGTTCGTGATCGGATACATTCTGAACGTTAGGAAATTTACGACGGAGACCTGTTCGCACGTTATTTATTGAAGATTTTAACGAATGACACTTTTTCTGAGTATTGAAACTCGAAAAGTAATGCTCAATAACTACTAACAAGAAATGGTCTTATTATTTAGATAACAACAAACAGCCAATTAAATTAAGTAACGTTATTGCCAGTACATGCGGTGTTAATATCCTAAACCCTCCTGACTACATGTTTTGCAATAAATACGCGAAGATATCGACAGATCTAAGATAATTAAACAGTGATATGCAAACTCGACGAACCGTGGTTATTATGTTATAAAATTTACCAAGACTCCGGTTTAAAATTAGTTTAATTTAAATAAAAAGTCCCTTTGATTAGATCATTCAATAGCCGGATCGATAAAATAAGCAATATCCTTTAAACGAGGTCACTTATCGAATGAATCTATAATCGAAATTCGAATCTCATTCGGTATTCAAATTACCGATTGAGTTCCGCACTCTATGCTCATTCAGAATTCGAAAAGAAATAAAAACCTATTTAAAAGAAGCTTCTGTTTGAATTAAGAACGGAAATCAACCGTCGCGGCCGCTTGTTCCAAGTGTGAAAGGATCGATTCGAAATTTAAAAAGGGGTTATTTTTTGCAGCCAGCTCTTATTGACATGTTGCGTGTTGTTTTTTCAAAAAAAGCCATTGTCTTAAGGTCTGACATTTGCGTTTCGAAAACGCGCATAAATTACTTGGGTTTCGACGAGTTTTGTTTTAAATTGCACTAGTATTTTTCACATCTTTACTTACGCACAAAATTGAGAATTTTAAGAATGCAATAAAGTCAACAAAAGCCTTCATTTAATTCACACATTGGTATTTACTTTACCTATCAAAATATTGTAGCTTTATTAGTAAAAACTAATCCGTGGACACTTTGCAGTAAAACTTGAACCAGAAAATAAGCTTTATAAATGTAAATAAATCGATTCGTTACACAGATTATATCCAGGGTAGATATTTTTCAACCTGTTAAATATAATTTTATTGTTTTTCGAGCACTTAATGAAGTCAAATTAGGCATTTTCGGCTTCCCATCGGCTCATAAAAATGGTAGTAAAATTGTTGGTATTGATCGCGACCGAGTAAACTATTTTATGTTATTTTTATTGTTATTTATAGTGGTATAAAATCGTTTTATGAATGTCATCGGTTCCTGAGGGCGGTGGAACTATTAATGTATCGATAATTAAAGGTTTATTTGGTTACGAGCAGGTAGGTCCTTTCAGAGACGGACTTTAGGGTCTAATTGAATGTTAAAATTGTTGTTTCGATCTTTCAAAATGTTACTGAGATTCTATTAAATTAAAAGTTTTCGAGGACTTGTTTCTCTTATTGAAAGACTTCGGAAGCTGCTTAGGTAGGTAATTCATTTTAAGTTACTAAGTAGCTACTAGTTACACCCTATTAGATCTAGCTATCAATTCGTTATTACTTAACCAAATTCAAACCCTGGATTTAAATATAATCTGAAAAGAAAATATTTTTCTAATCTATGGATTCCAATTCTACAAATCAAACGACATTTCCACGGTCAGGAACAAGCCGCAGTCTCTACTTATCTATGGTCGGCAATCGCGATAGACATTTAGCTATCTCTACATCGAGTTTACATGTTTTTATGTAACTGGTTCTTATATTAATATAAGTAAATCGGCTATACTTATGTATTAACGATACGATGTACGATAAAACTTCAAAAAATAAACTAAAAGAAAAACTTATAACTACTTAATCTTAAACTAGCAGACATTTTCTTTAATTGAAATAAAGTTTGGAGTTTTGGAAAATATTTTTCATTTTATCTCGATTCGATAATCAATCTGCCTGCCTTTTCCCAATTATGTTGGCGTCGACTTCCAGTTTCAGATGCAGCTGAATACCAGTATTTTACCTGTAAGGACTATCGAAAAGTCTACGAATGGCAGCCGGGACTAATGGCTTAACGTGCTTTCCAAAGCACGTAGGGGTCTCAATATGTAATGGACGGTTACCCATCCACGTACCGACCGCGGGAAGCGTAGCTTAACCTTCAATCGACCCGTGCGCCGGTATTATTGACCCACGAACCCGTGTTTCGATCTCGATTCGACAATAACATTTCCAAATGTATGTAGTTTCTATATTTTAGTGCCGAAAAATCAAAATAAGATAATGCTCCTATTATTATAATTCAATACAAGTTTTAATGTGCGCCGTAAAAATGATTCTAGGCTCGTAAAGAAATATAGTATAATGTGTTTGTGTGTAATTTTATGACGACGCCCGCATGATCTACTTGATGCTAATAATCCTTTATTTATAATAATACATTAACCCCACCCTTTGATGAAGCGTGATGGTGATGATACTACGTATGATCCGATTATCATTAAAACTCATTCGAAAAAAGTTGTATTATGTTTTACTCGTATTTCTTCTAATGAGACCGTTTATCTTTTCAGGTAAATTAAGTTCCCGTATGAAAAGCTACAGTGAGTACCTACAAATTATTTTATGATTTCCATTACCTACTCATCATGGTTTTGATAAAATGTAAAGAAAACATCTAATCGATATGACAAATGAGAGCCAAAATTCGACATTCGAAAACAATTCCAACATCGATCGATCTCAAACGCTCACAAAACAATTGATTTCAAAAAAAGGAACACGTTTTCCAAATTTAGAACACCAATGAATTTTGTATTTGGAACAAAAAGAGCGCCCCTACTGCAAATTAATTATTAATTTGTTACCATTGGCCACTGTTACATCGTGTGCATTTTAGGGTTCCGTAAATTATTGTCTGTTTGTATGGCACAATTTTGACGTACACTGATAGATTACTAACTACTTTGACGAACATTGCGCGTACAAATGCAGCGATGGACAGTGATATGTGGATAACATGTGTCATTGTGAACAAGAGCCTTAATAGGTATTATGTGTAGTGTCTGGCTTGAAACACTGTTTGTACACTGTTATGATTACTCGGAGATCTGTGTCTAAACGTGTTGTGATTCATATTAGCACACAGAATACTGAATAGGCACAACTGGTGTACCTAATTATCATATCATAAATATGATTTTTGTTTGTGACAGTTTGAAATCAAAATAATTATTTTAGAATACTGTTCTTAATCTTCATCAAAAGCGAAATGAATATCGTTCTTCAAAATTACAAGGTTTTTTTTATTCCGAAAGTCTTTCATACAGAACCCAATCTCTATTTGCGTTCTGCATTCGCATTTTCTTCTTATTTTTATTTGTTTAACGCCTCAATGGTGGCAAAAGTAATTTGAATCAAATGCAATACTCGTTTTTCTAAAGAAATTAATGCAGGAGGAATAACTCTTTCAATAAAATAATAAAATAAATATCTATTGTGTATGTGTAAATAATTGTCTGTAATAGTAAATAAAAGACAAGTCTTTATTAGAATTATATAAAGACATGAATTATAAACTGAATTAATTCTAAATAATTAGAAACAGAAATAGGAAATAAAAGACAATGTAAAAGTTATGAAGACAACAAATGTACGTTCCTAAACATATTCCTACTGTCCATAGAGTAGGTAAGTATTACCAGAATATATTGCAAATAAATGCATCGATACGTAATGTTGAAATGTAGCCAAGACTATAAAAATAACTATGAAGAGACAGAACAAAGAAAGAAAATCTTGATACAGACTGCATACTTTACAATCAAACAAAAAAGAAAAGAAAAACGAGACTCGAAGAAAAGAAACGCCATTACGTTTGAAAACACGCCAATAAAAGGGTGGATGTTACAAACTGACAAATAGGTATCATAGCAAATTGACAGTGCGTTGTGTTCGAAGTGCGATGTTCATTCGACTACGTATGACGCATTTTAAAGGCTGAAATCTGTCAAATAAGAAGAGTTGTAAGATGAGATAGATACCTACACAAAATTTAAATTTTCGACGCGTTTTGATGTAGTCTACTACGTGTACGAGTAGTAGTGTACTAGCCTAGTCAGAGTGATGACTAGGCTAGTATTGAGTCATCACTCAACATTTTGCCAATTTATGAAAAAGTACCAATCGGTTTTAGTTCTGAATAAACAAAGCTTTTAGTTAGATTTACTTTCTTACACAACACCTTTATCCTTAATTCTTAACTAAATTGATTACAAGAACTACTCTTACACACTACACCAGCAATCATCTTCTGCATCAAAAGTCAAGAACACTTGAAAATGTATAAACAAATATTGTAAAATCAATTTTCTATCAATGCCATCAATCTATCAGTCAACCCCAGTCCTACAGGGTGGATGGAGCTATAAAATTGATTAGCATCGACAGTTGAAGCACGTAGGTAACACCCTCGTGTCGTAAACTGATGCACCATAGTAGCACTTTACAAGAATTTCGAGGGTAGACGAAAAAAATGTAGTGGTAGCGAAAATTGAGTTTTGACATCGATGGATTTGTCGATCGACAGACGATCTTAAAAAAAATGTTCTTAAAATACAATGTAAGTTTATTATTACGGATTTTTACAAACAGACCTGGAAGATTTTTTCAAATGATAAATGTTTTATTGCAAATATTTAAGTGGTTTTCGCAAACTGTTCCTCATTAGGTATTGCATAGCTGTTGTATGTTATCAAAAAAATACGAATAACTGTAATTTTCCATAACCTCGATCTTATCAAGTACGTAGGTACTTGTACGTACACCGCAAGAAACCTCATAAATAACATTATTAGAACAGCGGCACTAATTAAGAACTTTCTAGTACAAAAGTAACAATATAAAAATTCATAGAAAATATTAAACTCGCTTCGAATTCACACTACAATTATTTATTCCACATAAATTGTATATTATGGCAGGTTTTTTCAAAATGTATTATCCCTTTCGCGGCGAAATTTTAACATTTGCGCGTGAGCCGCTGCGAATTATAATTCAAAATGGCGGATAAATTCTGCACATAACGCGACTGTTATTGTCCTTGACAAAATTCAGTAAATGCAATAAACATTTACGATAATTTCAACCATGTATTGTTCAAAATAAAAGCTAAAAACGCGTAATTTTAAAGTTACGTGTAAAAAAACGAGAGGTAGTTTTCAAAATGATCCGCAAAAACTTAAAGACAATGATCTTGCTATGTCTCTGCGTATTATGAAATTAACGAATTACTTTTGGACCATAAACGACGCGGTGCTTTCGCAAATTTATGTTTTTGGACACTTGAGCAGTTTGGGAGACAAATCTTGAAGCAAATTTTGGACTTTGATGGTTTTGGAGAAAGATGTGCAATGTACTTTCAGTGTCTTAAAACTTAAGTATCAAACCTTTTTGCAAACCTTTGCTCATTTGAATTGCTGCTGAGACTTTAATAAATTCTTAATCCGTATTCAAATATCTACGTACCCTTACAGCTCTGTTCACTATGGCAACATCGCAACCCTAAAACTTAAAAAATAAACAAAGCTCGTTCGATTTCTTACAAACACCAAAAGTAACAAAGTGAAACAAATAAAGGCAATCGAAGTTTAACCGCAAAGATTTCCCGACATCTTTCAGCTGATGTTTACAAGTTCAAAAGAAAACTCCCGGCGTTCCCCTCGAAGGGTCCGGGACACAGGTAAAGAGGTGCTTAAAGGTATTTTTTTGCAAACAGATCACGTTCGATGTCCTTAAGTGAGACATCTTTGTTTCCCCTCCGAAACGATTTGAACGTGCAGCTCTAAATCGAACGCACTTTATTGATTCTCGCGCGGAGAGTTCCAAGTTTAAAAGTTTGTTTGATTTTTTAATTTGGCTAAATTATTTGGGAATTGGGCTTATTAGTATGTCATTTTATTTTGTTTTCGATATGTAAAGTTGGTGTGATTTTTAGTTTTGAGTCTTTTTTCGAGAACTGACGTTTTAGAGACAAAGTTAACTGAAGTATTGCTTATTTGTTACCTAGCAAAGTATGAAATAAAGCTACATCAGTCTCACCATTCGACATAAAGGTAAAAATATCCCTAAGCTATTAGAAGAACATTAAAAGTTTCTGCGCACGTTGCTCCATCGTGACCGCTCCGACTGCACTGGTCGGCAATTGTCCGCCTATTATCCGATAATGCCGATCAATCTGTTTTGATTGAATAATCAATCGTTAGTCAATTGAACTCGATTTAGTTCGTTCGAGATGTTCTGTTGTGAGCGTGGCATAGATTCGCTGAGAATTAGGAGTGAGAAGTCTTGGGATCATGATGATAGAAAACTGTACATTGGTAGCAAGATGGTGGAATATAAGGAGCGTTTAATTGATTACGTAAGTAGATGTTATTGTTACTTAAAAATTACTTACTAAAAGGTTTCTTATTGATAATGACGGGTAGGTTAGGTTAGGTATGTTTGATACGAAACCTGCTGTTGCATCACAAAGAACGCACAGTTCGACGAAATCACAAATCACATATTTATTATAAAGCCGAAATGAGTTGTTTGACAAATATTTATAGTGCCTCGCTCACTCAATTTACAATTTAAGAAGATTATAATCTTTTAATTAAAAACATTTTTTTGGTCCATTATCGTCCAATACTCGATTCGTAAAATCGATTTGAAGAATAGAGTCACCTACCAGAGGTCCTAAATTTTTACGACCAATAAAAACTTGACTTATTGGAGACCTCACTCGCCACGTAGGTACCACAAAAAAAAATCTACACATTAAAAATTCGATATTACGACCGAAAGTTCTAATTTACGATGGTTTAAAACTAAACGATAGGGCTTTTTCTAACTAATATATAGATACACAACAAATTGATGATTTTTATTACGTAGGTATATACGATTTGATGAAAACACAGTCGTAAAATTTTACAGTTGTAGGACGTTGATTGCGGCACGTAATTCAGAATCAGATGATCGTAAAATGACATTTTGTAATGTGAAATATTGACCGAAACGTGTTTTCTCCGAATTATAGACAGAGATGAGGCGGTCCAGTGTTACACATCCCATTTGTGTAGAAATTAAAAGGAGTGCGTACAAATGAGACCGGTTCCGTCGGTTCCCTATTCTGTAAAAAAGTGGGTTTTGCGTCGTGGATTCTTGGCAAGGACACGCGACTGGTAAGCGGGCGATGCGCACGATGCTTAGCGATTTAATTGTCAAAATTGCGCTCGAGTCGCTTTTGATGTCGCCGACAAGCCCCCGCTGTGAGACTTGCGGATTCCAAACCATACGAGCAATTTATCGAACAGTCATATTTGCTAATGAAGTGCAGATGTGCTTCTGTGCTGCTTTGTTTAAATATTGATGGAGATAAAAGAAAAGTAACTTTGCTCATTTTGGAAGTTCTGGTTGGTAAAAAACGCTTCGATCATCTGTGTCCTTATTGCGTAACATCATTCCAATACTTAGCATTTGTTTTAATTTTGACCGCTCAACTTAATGCATAATTATTTCTCTAGCTAACATAACATCCCTAAGTAAACAATGATTATTGTTGAACTTAACATTGATTATGAAGCAAATTATTTACTACAGTATTTATACTTATTTATTACAGTATTTATACTTAGGTTAAGTATAAATACCTAAAGTAATTCCACAGTCTTTTTTTTCGTTCCTGGGGTGGGTGGAAGGGTCCGTCAAACTCTTACTGACTAAAAACCACCCCGGTGTTCCCTTCCTACACTTGCACCGGGGATAAACCGAACCTAACCCTTGTACCTCCAAAAGTCTCTTAAGCTGAAAAGAAATTTGAAGTTAGAACATTGGACATCAAAACTTCCTCACAATCCGACGTCAATACAAGCATTTCGTACTCAACACTGCGCACGCGGCGCTTGGCCCTGACCCCAGCCCATCGCCGCCGCCGCGCCGACGGGAACGCGTCAGCAAAGGGGATACGATGCGCATACGCACTTGTGCAGCGAAAATTGTGTTAATACTGATGAACAGTTAGCTTTCAACACCCTAGGCTTTCCAAACTGCTCGGGAAAAAAAGATTTAGATTCCATTTTTTGCCTCTGTCAAAACAGGTCATGACAGTATTGTATTATCTGTAAAACTACCCATATGTACGAAAAACTGTTTAATTGCATTACACATATTTCAATAGGTGAAAAATTAAAGCTTTGTACCTACTGATTATGAGCAGCTTTTGATCAGGGGAGTTATTATGTAAAATCTTATTTACATTGACAGTACGGATTCAATACTAAATTCATTTGAAGCTTGTTAAATGAATTAAGCGTTCTTCGTTAATATAAACTGAAGTCATTATATTATGTATGTAGGTATCGCTATACAGCGATGACGTAAATAAACTGTAAATTTCATTATTAATAACATCAGGATCCGTGACCCATTTACACAGGACAGACAATGAAATGCATTTCAAGGAGACGGTCACTGAATTTCACCTGAAACTTGAAATTAATACTACAGTCCTAATACGTTTAACGTAAAAGGATTCTTGTTCATTCCTATTATGAGTCTTCATCTGAAATTCAGTGCAATAATGACGTTCAATCACAGGAAAACGACACTCAAAATGTTGCGATTTTAATTGCACTAATATTATTATTGGAAGGGTTTAAATGTGACGCTTCTCGCAAAGGAAGAAAGCTCAAAATGTCAATCAATTTAGACGTCCGCAATTATAAAAAGGTTGATCTCAAAACATCCACTGGCCACTTTTTGCGCGGATACCGATTATTCGACGTGACGTTCCCACAGCGCTCCCGAGCGATCGCCGGAATAGGCCCCGCGGTGGAATTAAGACGAATTCTTTTTACGAATTAGCGAATCACCTGTCTAATTACGCGCAAATCCAACTTTGAATTTGGAATCTCGAATTCTTTCTCTCTCGACGACACCGTTCAAAATTTGAATTTTCAATCCGATAACGAAAGTGGTGCAACCATGAAAAAATAAAAACGGTGTAAGAAAACAATGATTAACATAACAAAAGTGACGAAGAGGAGCGTTTGTTGTGAATTGACAATCTGACA
Organism: Tiliacea citrago; assembly: GCA_963921375.1. Lineage (NCBI taxonomy): Eukaryota > Metazoa > Arthropoda > Insecta > Lepidoptera > Noctuidae > Tiliacea > Tiliacea citrago. The sequence continues at coordinate 22,898,809 of OY992800.1, forward strand.
AATTTACAACCGATCGCTGAGCAAAACACACAAAAGTGCCCTTTTCGAATGCAAATTTGTCAGAGGGATTCTTTTCCGAATTTTTTCTCCCCGGCGCGAAACTTCCGCCTATTTTCCCGCTCAACGCACATCCGGCAGGGGGCGCCGCTTCCGCTATCGGTGCTCGTTCGGAAATCGGATGAGTTTCACCGACAAAGATACGTCTATTCTCAACCCTCGCCCCATTGATTCTGTGTAAAGTGGTCATATTTCTATTTCATATTTTTTATTGACTTTCAATGATTCTATTGTGACGGAATTCGCAACTTTCAAAATTGGAAACACTTTTATTTGAAACACATTTTCTATTCTATTTTCCTATTGAATGTTCACTGCTGATAGTTTAGAAAGCAACTAAACCATCTCTTCATTAGTTAAAACCCTCAATTAAGCTTAACAGTCGCCGCCAATTGGCTTCCTATCGGCTATAAAGTGAAACGGCCGATGGTGTTCAGTTCAGACCACATAACTGGTGATCCTTATCGTGGTCCCGTGGGTTGGGTATCGGCGACCTCAAATCGGCCGACGATTGTCAGCCGCCATCAAACAGCATTGGCAGAGCAAACGATACCGCACTGAAGATACAGTTATAGAATTTAATGGGGGACTTATCCTGTACCTCGAGTTTCTAATAGAGGTTCTGTGATATTAATAAATCTATCTACTTGATATCTAAGAGGTATTGTTCTACTCGTATATGTATGGTAAACAATTCATATCAATACTTGGAAACTATGTCTTGTTTGCAGGTATACAGATATCATTTATCAGGTCATTAAAATACGGCAGTATGATTAAACTCAATAGGTATTATAAACGGAAAAAATACGTCGTAACCACATAAGTTGATGATAACGACACTATCTAAAATACTAAATAGATAGCTAAGGCTTTAACAAATACAAGTTGACAAGATTTTTTAACAAGCCAATGGCGTTTGCTGTCACACAGAAATATTGACAGGATGTTTGATTAAGAAGGACAGAAAACTGATTGTTAGGTATACGTTATAGATATACGATTTACCTACATTGCTGTTTTTTTTAAAAAAAACTTCGTCGTTGGCAGTTGATAACCTGTCAATGTACTTACTCGAAAGTTCTAAAATTAGCCTTTTCGTTCTAGCCATTCGAATTTGAGTTATTACTGTGTCAACCACTTACTCCATGTCAACGACCTTACCCAACTATTCAGAGTACAGAACATAAAACCCAATAGTATTAAATATCGAGCCAGTCTTCGCTAATGGGTCGTAATCGAAGAGTTTGAAAACAACAGGTGCCGGGAATCAAACCGACTGACAGTTACGACAAGCATCTGCTCAACTATCGGGATAACTCCAGCGGGATTTGGCTAAATATAATTTTCTAATTTGTTTTTTAATATACTTCGAGGAAAAATGTTTTACATTTGCTTTATTTACTGATCGTACATCTCACTTATCTGGCGACCTATTTTTGTGACAGAAGAAAATAAATGAAGACGAGGTTGTATAAATATTAAATGATATTTTTTATTATGCAGATATTTCATATGAACCTACGTGATATAAAGAGCTTAAAAAGTTCCAAAAATATTCAATTTTATAAACTCTTTCCACGCTTACAGATTCTTCATCCCTAGCCTCGCACGCCGCAGCAGGTGAATTTCCCCTCGACCCCTCCAGTCCTAAACTAATCAACATAAGAAAATTTAAATAAACAAAAACTTACAACAACAATACGACGAATTAACACAAACTAACAAACGAAAACATTTCAAAGTCCAATTAATACAAATATAACACCTTGCAACTGACGCTCTGACCCTTACTAACACAATTTAAATTATACTCTAACTTGATATAGACACAGTTGAAAATTGCATGCGTGCGCACCAAGACACAAAGGGTGCTGGGCAAAAGGGTATATCTGAACAATAAAATACTTTTGGTGAGCCGCAACTCAATAAATACTTCATAGTATCGGTTTGAGGGCGACTTGACCGGATGTCCGGCCTTCGATCTTTTGCCCTCCGGGAGGGTAAGAGGGTAAGGGTTTACATGCTTTGAATGTATTTTAGTTATTTGTAGTGGGAAATTTTATGGAAAAGGCAAAGGCATTTAATGCGGCTTTTGGTTTATAACTGTTAGTTAATTTGGGTGTCTCGGTTGAAATAGCTATTTGACTGTTTGTTTATTCTATTCGGTTTGATAAACATTGTTTTTGAAATAATTATTTTACTTCGAGTACAAACTAATAATGTAAACATAATTATAATATTTGCTTATAATAATTATTATTATAGAGTATACTTACATACAGTAAGACTAGGCATAGACCATTGCACATTTTTTTAATTACAATATTTTATCATAAATTCCAAGAACTTTATAAACAACCTCTATTTATTCAAGTCTCCAAAATACATTTGTTTAACAAAAGATTATTACAAAATTAATTTAAATTAACTTACGGAATCCAAAGTTAAAATATCACCATGTAACATTACATAATTCAGGACTAGAGGGCAAAGGTCGCTTTAAATAATAGAAGAGAAGGGGTTCCGTCGGCGAGAAAAGTCCGGTGCGTACCGACGCGAAGCAGTTTGATCCAGTTATTCACCAATATAACTTGAGCTCTGTTAACCATCTTCTATTCATTTTCTTGGGAAATGTATTGGCATTTTTCGGATATTAATGGCTAAAATTAATAAAATTTATGACATTTTAATGTAATGTATTTTTGTTTTGTTGTTTTCTACAAATTTGCTGTTGTTTTTTTCAAGTTATTACAAAATTGACAGAGGTCATCCTTAAGAAGTTAACAGCAAAGATGTTAGTGGACTCGGTCAAGAGGTGTTTTATTGGGATAATCCCGGATTACCATTGTATCCTGTCACGGGCCATCGCCTTAATTAGGGTCAATAGTTCCGAGTTCAGTGTAAACTGTCGGTTACTTTAACTAACACCCCTATTGGTTTATTTGTTATCGGATAGTTTATAGAGTTAGGATCAGACATAAACAACCCATTGATTGAACCACGATTGAAAGTTTGGACTTAACTGTAGTGTAACCGTAAATTGTATTAACTGGTATTTCGTTAGCTACTGTAAAGATGTAGGAGTGACACAAGAAACAGATTTACTTTTTAGCTGTCAAGAGCTACTTAGTATAATACCCTAAAATGAATAAGATTTTGAAATTGAAGTGTATTGTACTCTTGAATAGACTAATGCAATAACTAATAAAGAAGATTATGTCATTACGAATTTGATCACCTTGACATCACCTGCTTAAGTCAGGACAGACGAACAAAAACCTAATCCCTGTGACGAATTCCAACCATTGATCTCTTTCATCTATTGATCGATCGAGATACAAAGAACCACCAATTCTAAAACGATAAAAAACGCCATGATCTAATCACCAAAAAAGAACTCTATTGTAGAAGTGGTAGCGTTCAGATTTGACTGTGTTTTCCCCAACACGTGCAATCTGTTTACGAAAGGTTAGCGGATATTGCTTATTAATGTTATGACTGAATCAGACTATTGGCAATAAAGATGATTGAGTCGGCTAAACGTACGGTTGCGTAGGAATTGTTATTGTTATGATACTCACATGTTACTATGCTATGGACTCGTTTAACACTCTTCTGATAAGCAACGTTACATAGTCTGTACTCAAGAATTTGTACTGTCGCCTCTGCAGAAATGATTCAAGATCACTGAAGTAGTAATTCAGCTCGCAATAATTATTAGAATCTATTTAGGTGTTTCGCAGCTTTGAACATCAGACATCAAAATAAATATTATGGTAGGTAGGTATGCATATAGGCTTTTTTATAGGCTTTAGTTAGTTCATTGTTCTGACTCACACATAATCAAACACACGCAATTTGATGTGATTGAACTCAGATTTTCAATGCCATACCAAAAAATATATAAAATATATTTGAATTTATATTAACCATCATAAAATATGACAAAAAGTTTAAAAACTAATGTTTTAACGACACCCCGATACAAAATATATTTTCTAAATAAACAAAGCCCCATTAATATCTTTCTGACTAATTACCGACATGAGAAATCACCAGGATTATAGATATACATAAATAATCATAACATAAATACAGCTCTATGAACAAAATCAAACAAAACTCCACACGATTGAGACGCCACATGTATCATATTTATGTTTTGAAAAGTTATTTCTAGTTGAATCTAAATAACGAGTTAACTGGCTTATACAAATATCCTTACTAAACTAAGACAACATAATAAAAATTATTCTAAACATTTGACGGTTATTATTTATGTTTTATTTTTCTGTGATTTTTGACTTAGGTGCAGTTTGGTAATCAGATGACAAGGCTGACAGTTCTGTGATTTAAATTTCGAAAAAATTTAAATGTCATGTTTGGAGACATTGGCTTTTGAGGTTTTATAGATAATTATTTGTTTTAATTAAAAAATGTACGATATGTCAAGATCTTTGAGTCTTAAAGCCTTTGCAAATGTTTTTCAAGGAATGATTAATGTTATCAACCAAGCGATGGTTGCTATCTATCTGCCTGATACACATTTTATTTGCAGCCCTTTAATCTTGTCTATTGTTTAATATCGCTAACGCCTCAGGCAATTTTTACATGTAAACTTTTCTTATCTCGTCTCCTTGTAGCTAGTACTTTTCGATGTTGGCAGATACATGAGATCGTTAGTTTTAACCAAAATGTAACAAGATACTTACCATACAGGGTCAAATTAAATTAGTCAGGAAAACTCCGCAGATGGACGGGTTCCGATACCTAAACATGGCAAAACAAAAATTAAATTAATTTGACGAGTTTCTTTTTGGGTCATCAAACGCTAGTAGTGTTGTCACTTGAAATATAAGTTTTTCTTTTTGTGTAAACTACACAGGCGTGTTGGGTATCGATAACTAAACACGATAAAATAAAAATAAAACAGATTTTCTCAATTCATACTTCCAGTAATAAAACGTAATAAAACTACCAGCCGTCGTTGACCCTAAAAAAAATTAACATATCTTTTTAATTTTAATTTTTCGTGTTTATATGTCGATACCCATCACGTCTCGCTAGCTATTTTAATTTGACCCTGTATACTGATGGAGTGCGCCCGGAACGAGGCCGAAAGAACCACTTTATTATCCAAGTCACTGGATGTGGGGTGGTAGGTGTAGGCATTCTTGCATCCCCATTGTCAAAAGACGCAAGACTCTTGTATAAGTTAGCAAAAATAGGATTTAGATCATAAGACATAAATATGTAATTGTTTGTGGCGATGAGTGTGGCATACTTAATCAGTTCGTGATTAAACCAAAAAAATAAAATATGTTAAAATAAAAAAAAGGTTATAGGAATCCGAATGACACATGAGTGAGATGAGAGGCACGTCCTATTCCAGATAGAAGTCATAATTATTTTACCTAGTACTTAATGTACTTATTTACTATCTACTACCTACCTACCTACCTAATAACCACCCACATAATCTAATCGCAAATCGTTTTGAAAAACACTTCTAATAATAAACCAGGTTCAACAATAAATGTAGGTACTTATCCCGCCCGCCATATTTATAGAGTCTCGCGAAATAAAGGATATTGTGTCATTCGGTTTATAGATTGGCACAAAAGCCTTTGAAATTGTCGACCACGCTCAAAAACGGATATTAAGAACATTTTGACAGCACTAAGACAGTTTGACATCATCACTAAATCTTGTCAAATGGCTCCAAAATCAGGTTTAGTTTTTCATAAAACATAATTTAGTAAAGACTGTTTTGTAGAACTGAATTCTCACTAAAACTTATCAACCTCTAAACCCCAACAACACTTAATTTACATAAAATGTAAAACAAACAAGAATATTTCAATTAAACAAAGTACCAGGCATTCATAAACGGTTAGCATTTTAATACATTTTATTTGCCCATTATTGCTTGCTTGATAAGAAAGAATGCGCAGAGAAAGAGCCGGTCCTCATCTCAGGACGACCTGCGCCGCTGAAAAGGACGCATATATGGAAAAAACTTGGGAGCGAAAGAGACACCACCACCTCCGATAACACGTCAATACATTCCTTACAGCACCCACACACGAGAAGCGTCCCTAGCTCGACAGAATAGAGTCGAATATCGCTTATTTGAGTTAATGGAAAACCGATACGACATCAATATGTTTTACTGCGCCATTCTGCAACTGAATCCATATTTTAGATAGGTACAAATAAGGTTGAGTTTGGACTTTTCGTAGTTTTCTTGGAAGGCGTACTCGATATCTTGTAAGATAGTCTGGGCGTTCGGAACCGATCGAACGCCGATATAACGTTATTGGAAAAACACCTCTATAGAGCAAGCGTAAAGGTTTTAGTCGACAAGGCGTTCCCGTATTGGGACACGCCCAAGTCTTATATGGAAAAATGAGGAGTTACTTTTTTTATTTCCCTCGATCGTACCCGCAATATATCGAGATAAGACGTATATTATTTTATTTCATTGTTGATAATGTTTTCTTTATCTTATTCTGCTTTGATTTTTCCAGGTACGTTAAGATGCTGTGTCTCTATCAGGTAAATATAGATAACCTAAATGTACTAACACTGTCAATAAGGAAATAATCCCTTTGTTAGAATAGTGTCGAGATTTTTTATTGGCGTTTAAAAGAATACCTACGTGAAGATTGTGACAATTAGTGAGAAAATAATTCAAATTGGAAAGATAACGGACATAATTAGAATTACAAAGAGTATATTTAAAGCAAATTTAAATATTGAACTCAATTCGAATTGTAGTCACAAATCGCGCGTACCGTTAATTCGTATTGAGTTTCACGCTAGTGTTCTAGAACAATCCCAATTTGAACAACAATTAGAGCTCCTGTAGGTGAACAAATCGAATAAGGCTGAACGCGATACCGCCGCAGTCACAATGCGATTAAAAAGCGATCGAAACAAATGAAGTGAAAGAGCTCGATTAACGATTTAAAAAAAAGAACGCGTTCATTATGCGTTAGGATTTTAAAACAATACGCCATTCAGCCATTGGCCCGTTTGAATATGGAACGTGATGGACAGATCCACGGGTTCTTTTTAACTGTTTATTTCGGGTGCGTTCAATTTCGCTACCTGTGTCAAGGATTTCATTATTTTTTACGAATTGATTGACACGGATCGCCGGTAAAATGTCTATCAATATGACGTTTTAAGTGATGCCGTTGCAAACTGACGGATTCTGCTTAATTCCAATTTCGGATTTGATTCTGTTTCGGTTGTATTGCTTTTTTGACAGCAAAATTGGCTGGAATAGTTATGACGTGTCGAGGTCTTTTTTTCTAAGTCTAAAGTTCCAATTCCAATTCATAAAGCTTATCAAAGTTTCTGTTCATCCATTAGAAGGTAAAAACAATATCAAAAAGCGATTGGGCAATCCACATTGTTCTAAATAATCCAAGCTATTTGTACACAACAGACATCTGTTCCACCGACATCAGAGCAAACAAAAAGCTATAATCAAAGGTGGCCGGTTTCTTGTCGGGCGCGCTATCGGCCCATTTGTCTGCCGCGCCTACGATCCGATAGCCGACTCGCCACAAACAACAATTTAGCCCCAACAGTGATTGATACAACCGATACATCACTAAACGCGTTTTTCTATGAAAAATTGCTATAATCGACTTAAAAACTCATTAGGCCGAAGACAAAGAAATCTTCCGACCGCCATTCGTCTAATTTGAGTTTCTCGATCGAAACGAATTTCAGTCGTGATTACCGTTCCCCTTTTTTGTGTTATTAAATGCCATCAAAGAATTTTAATACCATCATCCGTAATATTTGATGTTTTGGTATCATTGGTTGATAATGTCCTTGTGTTAGATGTGTGATATGACGTATACAGACGTAACGTTTGCATGTGCGTCTGCACATGTCCTACGTCACCGGCGTCACATTCATTAGTGTTGACAGCACAGGAAATAGTAATAAAGCGTGTACGCCGCACAAAAATCATAAACAGGAATAAATAATTTAAATAAAGCATCCATATTTGAATGCGACTCGACAGACTCCGTACAGGGGGACTCTTTCATAGTTCCGAAAAAAAAATCGATCACAATGCATACGATATTTAAAAAAGTGTGTCACCGTCACCATTCAAATTAAACGACAAGATAATTTTTGAATATGTATCGTGGTATATTTGAATAAGTGTTACATTAATATTCTTTTGTGATAATTTCGAATTCGGAACGCCCACGCCGTCCCATTGTCTCGCAAGTTATTGGCTCATTAGGCAACGTGTCGCTTTGTCTCGAACGATTTGAATTTTTGATTTTCGAATCGAACGTAATTGATTTGTGGGTCTTGTTCAAATTACAAATTCTGGAGAATAATAATATAATATATAATATAATAATATAATAATAAATAATATAATACAATTTTGTTAATTGTAAAAAGATTAATGTGAAAGGAATTCAAATTCAACCGCTCATTGTTGGTATAACAACTTATTATTTCAATTCCAACGACAAAGCATTATCTTAATAAAAAATCTCGAAATGTAAAATTGACAGTTACAACTTCCGTATTACTCGCGCACGTTATCTCAAATCAAAATGCGATTCGAACGTATACAAAGGAGCGAAATGATATATTTGAACAATAAGAAAGCGAGAGTCGCCCACGTGTGAGCTTGGGACAGATGTGCTCACAAATTACGTATGCTAATGTATCTTGTAATCCTTCCGTCGGACCTCCCTGCGCCGCGTCACCTTGTCTCGCGGTATAATCGATCGATTATGAATGCGGGCAATGATTCTCGATTATAGTTTTGAGATGTCGCGTCACTCAGGATCTTGACGCGCCTACAGTTTCAAACTCCGAACATAAAACGGCTGTAACCTTCGTATATTTGAATTTCGAAGCCATTGGTAACAAAGTTTTTCTGTCAACAAATCAGGGGTAGGTATGTTTTTTTTTATTAGGCGCCGATTCGAGTGGCATTTGGCGGTAACGGAACCCCCAAATATGAAAAGGAATAACGTCAAAAATGAATCCTCGCGACATTACCGGTAATCATGTTTTATGAGTTTCCCCCGACGAAATAGACGCACAATATGCCGCCCTCATCGGTGACACGTATACTTGTAAAAAGTTAAAATTGCGTAATATTACGCTCACGTACCTACCTACTTATTATTGGCATTTATCGCAATAAACGCTCAAATTATCGGCGTACCGAGGCTAAATAACATGTTGCTCTTAACTGGAAACAGTACAGAGCGCGGTACATCCACCTATCGCATTTGCATAGAACGGCCTATTATAAGTCATTATCGTAAATTTCCGTTCAATATAATAACATGCGTTGTGTCGCGCAACAAAATTTTATCAATAGAAACGTTGCGATATTTCGTTTGAAATTAGAATCAGTACCGTTTCCGCTTCCGTTCGATATTTGAACTCGCGCGTTTGAATTAAGAACGCCGTTCTAAATAAATGATAACTGTCGATATAATTCAAATGGAGAATGCGACTGTTTGAATCGGTAACGCAGGAATTTAATTTTTTTAGACACCTGAACCGTTTGGAGTATCTCTTTCGTTCGTTCGTTCGGTAACAGATAGCAAGGGAAGAGGCAATAACCATTAAAAGCTTGCGGAGGGCCGTTCCGAAAGTTTTCTTTTCAATAACGCGTCTAATATTCAAATTAGAGGCACTAAGGCGAGGAATTCTCAGCGATATATCATCGAAGCTAATCAGATTTTTCCTTGCTACGTACATTTGGTAAAATGTTTCGGGGATTAAATAGGGTACGTTGAGACGAGGATAATTTAGTAGTTTCGTTGCAAGATTTCATTTTTATGCGAATACTTATTGTGTTTTTCTTGGATCCATCATTTATCTTTTTACACACCCCAGTGAGTTTGAATCTATTGGAAGTGTTTTGAAAATAGGTAGAGTCTACAGTATTCTAATAAGTTACAAATCTTCCGAAAAAACCTATCATAAATGGTGTATTTATATAGGATAATAAAATATTCAAATAAGATCATCCCCTAACAAGAATCCATATTCGCATCCATTCCTTTTTTCTTTCCATCCATAATCTCGAACACACGCATTAAATCTATCACACATACAATTTAAATTTGGAACGCGTCTCTATACCCACGAGTGGAGACAAAATCTATTCAAATATGGCGTCTTTCATATCAAATGTGTCGGTTCATATAAAATTTACGAAGAACGGAGGCAATTCCTCGATGCCGTCAGTTGGCGAACTCTCAATACACTCGGGCGCTATAAAAAATAATTTAAATTGCTCTTACAGTGACTCGCTATCGCTTCGAACATTTGCATACTAAAATAATGCAAAAATCTATGCGCGGAACGCACTTGGGGTGCGTTCGCCTTTGCTCACGATAATTTTATGTCGTGTCGTGTTTTTTCTTCATTAAGACGAGACTTTTAACCGATGCGCTATGTGAATTTTTGAAAGTCATTCTATTCTTATTGGAAAATCTTAGAATTTTCTTTTGATACTTGTTAAAAAAACTTGTGACTATTTTTTGCTACAAATCATTATAGTTTCTAGGATTCACGTTCTACCATAATCGGCAACTTCATAGTCTATATTCTACTAGTAGTAGGAAAAAGTAAGGCGGATCAACGAACTTAAGGTGGATCCGCAGTTCTAACCCGCGAAATTCAAATTTTCTTACATTTTTTTGAAATTGCAGGTCAGTGTTAGGTCGTATCTTAAATAAGAGATTTATTCTTATGGAACAAATCTAATAAAGATGTATGAATCATTCTATTGATTATAATATTATGTAAATACATACTTGTTATGGTCGTGAATCATATTTTGATCAAGATACAACCACACTGACCTGCAACTTGTAAAAAAAAATAAGAAAATTTGAATTTCGCGGGCTACCACCACGGATCCACATAAATAAGATTGTAAATGTTTCTCTTTGACTTCTTAGCACCCAGGCCATATCGGTAACAGATCATCCGTCACGAGAATATCCTGGGACAATGCAAACGCACACAAACATTAGACGCGTGGGGCAAAGAAATTTTTATGTGTTATTTTTTTCTTGTTTTGAAATATGTACGCCGTTAGGTTATTTATGGCCTCCATAGAGGTTATATTTCGGGAAGTAATGAGGTTTCGTTCGGAAAGGGCAATTTAAATGTGCGTAGATTGAGTCGTTAGGGGGCGCATCGGTCGCTTTCCCTACGTAAGTAACTCGCGAGCGATCACGCGTGGCCTCGATCAAATTGTGGCTTTGAAAGAAATGCGTAAAACGCGTAAAATTGAGAAAATTGGCGGGAAAGATTAAGTGCAGAAAATAAGGACATTTGCAAGAGCGGAGAATAATTTCGAGGCAAAGAAAATTTCTAACGTTGTCTGAAAGCCTGGACAAATGGTCGAAAACATGAAATATGGCATTAAGTAAGGGAAGTTTTACCCTGTAAGTATTAAGTAGACTGAAAAGCTGTGCTTGATGATTAATTTCATAAATGAATTCGAAATACGTGCTCCAGAGTCTGAAGCAATTAATTCTAAATACCATCAAATCTCCAAAAAAAAGTCGATTAATTGATAAATGAATAAAACCAAAAAGCACAATTCAAATGCTAACGTTCGCCAAACGGAGCGTAATACAACATTTACGTGTTCAAATACACGGACACGGTAGATAAATTAAAAAATTCAGCAACCACACCGCTACGTTTGAAATCTGATAATGAGAGCGGTTCATAAAAACTCTTTTATTCATAATTTTTATTTATATTAATTAAACATACGCCAAGTGTACCGTGACGGGGTTAACGCACGTTTTCGTCGGCTACCGGCCGATATTGGAATAGTATCTACCTAATGGTTATACTTAAGTAGGAAGCAATTGCCTTAATCGACCATATCATAAATTTTAATATCATTTTTTTAGAGTAGGTAAATATGTTAAAATAAGTTTTTTTTAATATTAAATGGCTCTATTCTCTCTTAGGGATGTCACAAATTGACATGATATTCGAATTTCGAAACTCGAATAATCATATTATGTTTGATTATTCCAGATTACGAATTTCAAAACTGTTGTTTGATTTTGACCGTAACCTCAATTCAGTCGATATCAAGAATCGAGTGTTTTGTTTGCTGATCGTACAATTCTCACTAGGTATTCTATTCTGCTATCCTCAATATAATTTCTAAGTCAAGTTTAACAACCTTACTTCATAACAAAATGTGCGTAGGTACCTTAAGTTAAGGTAACTTAAGTTATTCTTAATTAAAGTTCATTAATTCCAAACTTATCAAAACCGGTAAACAATCTAAACTCCACCAACTAGCAAAGAGGTCAATTGCGGTACCAAAAATAATAATTCGAACGAATAAATATGAATTATTGTTTACGGCGCACAATTACTAAATAAATTCAAATTGCACTAATCCAACGTTCATTCATTGGACAAAACAATAATATTTTCTCATACAAAGTAGATCATAACGTGAAAACTTTTAGACCTTACTGCGTTTGACATAAAAGTAATTTTCCTTTGGCAGGTTATGTTTTAATAGTGATAATTAATTAAAAAGATTATATATCTACTAAAACATTTCCAAATTCTTTCGGAGTCAACGGATCGTTGGACGTGAGACCGGCACTTACAGCTATTGTTTAATTTTTATTATTCGGACCGTTACCACGATATACTTTTACAATTAGCTTTTTATTGATGACCGTTAAAGCTACTTAGGTTTCGGTATCCGAATTTTGTTTTTTAAATTTAATTTCCATTCGAGAACTTAATTACTTGATTATTATTTTAGAACCATACTGATGGTGGAAAGCTGTTTACTGAAACAGCTTTTTTTTTATAAAACTTAATTTTATCACTAGACGTCTGCGTTAATTTAGTAAATCTTTGAAGAAAACAAAGAGATTTGCAAAGCACTTAGTAAGTAGGTACTCCTACTTAGATTTCGAATAATCAAACGAGCCATAGCATAACTATTCAGACATCTCATCATCGACCTAGCCTTTTCCCAAGTATGTTGGGATTGGCTTCCAGTCTTACCAGATGCTGCTGAATACCAGTATTTTACATGGAGCGACTGCCTATCTGACATCTACAAAACA